>JAHSVC010000054.1:1200000-1800000 GCA_021397845.1 Areca catechu | reverse complement strand
CCTCTTCTTACATTGATAATGTTTTATATGTTGATGGTTTGAAACATAACTTGCTTAGTATTAGTCAGTTTTGCGACAAGGATTTTAAAGTTGTTTTTGAATCTTTTATGTGCATTGTTTCTAGTTTAGATGACAATGGCATCAAGTTCATTGGTCATAGGCATGGCAATATTTATATGGTTAATCTTGATGATCTTCCGATTTGAAATGGTTAATGCCTAGTGGCAATGGAAGCCAAGATCAATAAAACTAGTTGGCTTTGGCATCGTAGACTAGGACATGCAAGTATGCATTTAATTTCAAAACTTAGCAAAAAGAATTTGATAAAGGATTTGCCTAAACTCTATTTTAAAAATGACAAGATTTGCAGTGCATGTCAAATTGAAAAACAAACCAAATCTTCTTTCAAACCAAAAGGAGTAATCTCTACATCTAGACCCCTAGAGTTGCTTCACATGGACCTCTTTGGACCGACTAGAACATCTAGTTTGGGAGGTAAGAAGTACGGTCTAGTCATTGTAGATGATTTCTCACGATTTACATGGGTCATGTTTTTAGCACATAAAGATGAAACATTTTCTGAATTCATTAAATTTCATAAACGAGTTTCAAATGAAAAAGGTGTTTCAATCATATCTTTGAGAAGTGATAATGGAACTGAATTTGAAAATACTGATTTTGATAAATTTTGTATTGAAAATAGCATTCATCACAATTTTTCTGCACCTAGGATACCTCAACAAAATGGAGTGGTAGAAAGGAAAAATAGAACCTTTGAAGAAATGGCACGCACCATGCTTTGTGAAAATGACTTGCATAGATATTTTTGGGTGGAAGCCATAAATACTGCATGCTATGTTTTAAATCGAGTTTTGATCCGACCGATTTTAAAGAAAACACCTTATGAGCTTTGGAAGGGTAGAAAACTCTCAATTCGCTATTTTCATGTTTTTGGATGCCGTTGTTTCATTTTAAATAATGGTAAGGATAATTTGAGCAAATTTAATGCCAAATCAGATGAGAGAGTCTTTCTAGGCTACTCTACATCTAGTAAGGCATATAGGGTCTTCAACAAAAAAAATACTTGTTGTTGAAGAATCCATACATGTGTATTTGATGAATCTGACGAAAAATCTTCGAGAAAAGAAGATGTGCTTTCTGATAAAACAGGTACCAAGAAAATTGAAGGTGTAAACAACAACGAAGAGCCTACCAAGGAATAAGAAGAAGAGCAAAACACTGAAGGAGATCAAGCACAAGGTGATGAAAATACAGCTACATTTAATCCATTGCCAAAAGAATGGAGGTATGCTCATGGACACCCAAAAGAACTAATTATTGGTGATCCATCTAAAGGTGTAAGTACTCGATCATCCCTTAGAAATATCTGTGATTATTTAGCTTTTATTTCTCAAATTGAACCTAAAACTATTGAGGAAGCAGAATATGATAGTAATTGAATAAATGCTATGCAAGATGAACTTAACCAATTCAAAAGATACAATATTTAGACATTAGTAGATAGGCCTTCAAATACTTCAATTATTCGTACAAAATAGGTTTTTCGAAATAAACTTGATGAAAATGGTGTTGTTACTAGAAATAAGGCTAGACTAGTTGTCAAAGGATACAATCAGGAAGAAGGGATAGATTTTAATGAAACCTTTGCTCATGTGGCTAGACTTAAGGCAATTAGGCTATTGTTGGCTTTTGCTTGCTTTATGAATTTTAAGTTATTTCAAATAGATGTTAAAAGTGCCTTTTTAAATGGTCTTATTGAAGAAGAGGTCTATGTTGAACAACCTCTTGGTTTTGAAAATTCTGAATTTTCAAATCATGTTTACAAACTTCATAAAGCTTTGTATGGTTTGAAACAAACTCCTAGAGTTTGGTATGATCGTTTAAGTTCTTTCTTGCTCAAAAATGATTTTGCTAGAGGTAATGTAGACAAAACTTTATTTTTGAAGAAAAAGAATGATTATCTCTTAGTAGTACAAATCTATGTAGATGATATCATATTTGGTGCTACTAACAAATCTCTTTGTCAAGAATTTGCAAAGTTAATGCAGGATGAGTTCGAGATGAGCATGATGGGAGAATTAAATTTCTTCCTCGGACTCCATATAAAGCAAACCAAAGAGGGGATCTTCATCAACCAAGCAAAGTACACAAAAGAAATACTCAAGAAGTTTGGGATGGAGAACACCAAGCCACTAGGTACCCTATGAGCTCTACTTGTAGACTTGACAAGGATGAATCAGGTAAATCTATTAACCAAAAATTATATCATGGCATGATCGGTTCATTGTTATATCTTACTGCCAGTATGCCAGATATCATGTTTAGCATATGTATGTGTGCTAGATATCAGTCTAATCCTAAAGATTCTCATATTTTGGCTGTTAAACGCATACTTAGATATCTATCTGGCATAATTGAAATTGGTTTGTGGTACTCTAGAGATTCTTCATTTGAATTGATTGCTTATTCTGATGCTGACTTTGCTGGGTGTAAACTTGATCATAAAAGTACTAGTGGAACCTATCAGTTTCTTGGAGTAAATTTGATCTCTTGGAGTAGCAAGAAACATAATTCAGTTGCTCTATCTATGACGGAAGTCGAATATATAGCAGTTGGAAGCTGTTGTGCTCAAATCTTTTGGATCAAACAACAACTCGAAGATTTTAGCACTAAACTAATTAAGACACCCATAAGATGTGACAATACTAGTGCAATCAATCTAACTAAGAATCATGTGCAACATTCAAGAAGTAAACACATTGAAATAAGACATCATTTCATAAGAGATCATGTACAAAATTCTAATGTTATTCTTGAATTTGTGTGTACTGATGATCAATTAGCTGATGGTTTACCAAACCATTGAGTGAAGAAAGATTCTATCTAATTAGAAGAGAGTTAAGTGTCATTGATCCATTCTCCTAGAACTCTCACAAACTTCATCTTACCCAAAGTATTTTAATCAAAAAATACTTGCTTTTTGTCCTAAAAGCTTTTAAATATTTTCTTAAATTTTTTGAAAATTTTTCAACATTTTTGGGATTTTCTTGGCCAAGTGTTGACACTTAGATTTTATCAAGTGTCGACACCTGACCAAGTGTCAACACTTGACAAATTCCAGGTGTCGACACTTGACAAATTCTAAGTGTCGAGACTTGCAAAAAAATTCTATTTTTAAACAAACGATCGAGGGTTTTGTTTTTACTTTCCCCTCGTCACTCTCAAGCTACAGTGGTCCTCCTACACTCCAAATCCTTCCTCTTCCCATTTACCCCATCACATATCAAGTATTCCCTCCTTTAATTTCACCTTAATTCCATTTTATTTCTCGTATTTTCATTTTCTTTTCGTTACTGTGAAGCCGTACAACCAAAAAAAAAAGGGCTTTTCTAACTATTTTTAGGGATTTCAATCAAATTTTAATGGATTTTAATGGTTTTCTAAAACACTATTTGAAGGAATGGTGGTTTAACAGCATTTTTCTTGGATTTCTCATGGTTTTTTGGCCGTTTTCACGCTCATTCCATCCGAATTTGGGAAAAACCATTGTTTGATTGATTTTGGCTGAAAAAATTGGGATTTTTATCCAAAATCTAGTGTTCTAAACTTATTTTTATTGCTTTATCATAATTTGAAAAATTATTCATGATGTTTTTGCGACATTTTCACCACTTTGCTAAAACCCTAATTGATTTAAACCCAAATCCCATGTGTTTTGGTATTTTGGCCCTACAAGAAGTATTTAACAAAAGTTCAAATATATTTTAACAACCAAAAACATTTTCTAGTTTGTAAAATTCCCACTTTCAAACTTTTAATAGATTTCCTAAATTTTTTATAAAAAAGTATTTTAAAACCCAAAATTGTTTTAATCCTAGTTTTTTTAAAATCTGTCTTAGCACCTCTTAAGAAATGAAATTCTCCTTAGCTCAACCTATAGCCAGTCCCATAGTTCTAAGTCTGATTGAACCTATCCTCTTTCTTTCCTAGTCAGAGGTCAGAGAGGAGAACAAAGGCTAGGCATGACACTGGTGAGTCGAGCAGCTCAGTTGCACCTGGTTCCCCTGCGGAGAGGATGGCAGGGAAGGATGTTGCTTCTGGTTGACGAGTGGATTTTGAGTTTTTCGACCGTCAGCACTTTCAGAACCGTCAGAGCCTTACCGATGCAGGTTTGGTGCCCTTCTGCACTATGCAGGAGAGGTATTACCCCCATCTGGTACGTGAGTTTTATGGAGCTTTGGATTACCGACATTTGACGTGGAGGACTTCTATGCGAGGTGTGAAAATTCTATTGACAGAGGAGCTCTTGAGCAGAGTTTGGGAGAAACCACACCGAGAGATTAGCATTTTCTTTGTGGAGGATGGGAGGCCGCATTTTATTATATTTTGGAGCGCGAGGATGTTCGCGGTGTGTCAGTAGTCACCGCAAACTACTTATCGGTAGAGATGCGGCTCCTTCATCATATCACGGCCCGGATTCTACTGCCGAAGACGGGGTATTTTGATTTTATTATAGAGAGGGAGCTTATGCTCATGGTCTGCTTGACGCAGAGGACGCAGGTGGACATTCCTTCTATGATGCTGATACAGATGAGAGATGTAGCCAGCCAGCATCGTCATTGTCTGCCCTATGGCATGGGATTGACCCGACTATTTAGAGCTTGTGGAGTATCCTTAGAGGGAGAGATCCCCAAGGAGATCTTACACACAGATGTTTATGATGAGAGGTCACTCCATCGTATGGGCTACAGAGTGGTTGGTGGTAGATGGGTCAGGAGGGAGTCTGGCCAGGAGCTAGATAAGGAGGATGAGTTACGTAAGGTAGAGGCAGGGCCATCAGGGCCGGTCAGTTCTCCTATTCAGGTAGCTCATGCATCAGAGACCGAGCATGCGATGCCTTCTGCCACACCTTCAGCAGCTCCTCCAGCATCTACTGGAGTACACTTTGAGGAGTATTCGCGTGAGCAGTTTGTAGAGATTACGGATGAGCTTATCAGTCTAGGAGCTAGGATGACTCAGCTACGGATTGAGATTGAGAGCCTTAGAGCTCACACTGTTGCTGAGCATGCCGAGATTCGTCAGACTATGGAGGCAGGATTTGCATGCATTGAGGGATTGCTTATATCCTTGCTTCCACCAGTTGCTCCTGCTGATCCTCTGGCTAGTGATGGTGACGACCACTAGGATGATCATGATGATACTGTAGAGGGTGGTGATCGCACTGATGACAAAGCTACAGATGTTCTAGATGATGGCAATTACAGTGATGATGGTGCTGACGGTTATAAGGTCATCAGTTGAGAGCTGCAGTCCCCTGTTGTTTTAGCTGATGCTACTGGCACTCTAGCTGCTACTGATCCAGTCTTTGTTACCCCCACTGAAACTTTACCCCCTCCCTCTTCTAGAGCCTCTAGGGTTGCACCTCATTTTGGGCCATCCACTAGGACTAGGAGCCATGGTATCCTGAAGACTTCTAGTAGTCTAGCTCGTAGGACTACAGTTACCAATCCTATTTCTTTTGAGATTCCATCTGATGAGGATTAGCCTCACAGATGTCTATTCTGTTGTATGATCTTTTTGTCTCATGCTATATTTGTATGTTTCAGTTTTTGTTGATGAGTCAGCAAATTTTGTACTGAAAACTCCACTTATTATATATATATATTTCAGTTTGGATGTTTAAAAATTATGAATCAATTTGATTGCTTGATTGGTTACATTTACTTCCTTTAGCTCTGATACTCACTTTGGATATTTTTGGCTCTGATACCTGTCATATATGATACTCTACCACTTTTTGTCTCCTTGCTCATGTTGAGGGGGAGGTTATTGCCCTTTTCTAATGATCGACAAAAAGGGGGAGTAAAGATATATAAATTGTAATGGTATAGATTGTATGGGAGTTATTGTATGTGTTTGCAAATTTTCCAATTTAATTTGGTACCTAGATTGACATATTGTTTCTTCTGATTAGAATTATCTAATTGAGGGGGAGATTGATTCTTCCTAAGTATGAAAATTATGGCTCATATGAACTTACAATCATACTCATGAATTATCATAGTTGAAATTTGAAAATTAATGCTGTTTTACTTAAGGTTTTGTCATCATCAAAAAGGGAGAGATTGTTGGCTCTACCCAGTGATTTTGATGATTAACAAAACATTGAGTACATATTGTTTACTAATGTGTATTTCAAGCTATGAGTTTTCAAGAAGAAAGTATCTCAAAATCTCAAAAGCTTATGTATCATGGCATGCCGTGGCATGAAACATTTTTCGTAATTCTAGACATCCTCTTCATAAAAAAAGGGCTTTCACATGTTTAATTGTTATTTGTTTATATTCCATTTAAGTTTCAAAATCAATACTTATGTTTTTGGCTTAAATCGCACTTGACTGCAAATTTTTCAGTGTCAAGTGTCGACACCTAGGAAGTCAAGTGTCGACACTTCAGTATTTGGCTCGCAAAAAAATCCTTGGCACGCCAAGTGTCAACACCTGCATTTCAAGTGTCGACACTTAGGTTTTCAAGTGTCGACTCAAGGACTGAGATTTTTGAAAATACAGAACTTTCCAAAAGGAGGATTTTTGTGTCAAGTGTCGATACCTGTGCATCAAGTGTCGACACTTGAAAGTTCAAGTGTCGACACCTAGAAATCAAGTGTCAACACCTGATAGCCAAGTGTGACACTTGATGAGCCAAGTGTCGACACTTGAAGCCTGACAGCCTTAACTGATCTATTTTTCTGACATGCAGAACTCACTTTTCAAGCTCCAAACGGCTAGATTCGAGGCTTCAATGGTCACAAACTATTTTTTGGAAGTTTCTTGTTGTATTTAACCTCCACCAACTTCATTCTAAAGGCATTGAAATGTATTGAAGTCCATTCAAAGCCAAAAAGCCAATATTCTCTCAAGAACTTCACATCAAGAGCCATTTATAGTTTGATTCCCTGAAAAAGCCTACAAGCTCATCCTTACATCATTCCAAAAGAGGAGTTTGAAGGATAATCCAAGGAGGAGATAAGACAAAGCATCTACTTGAGCCTCAAAGCTTCCATTTTATTCTTGAAGAGAGTTTGTCTTATTTTGGAAATTGTATATCTATTTTTGTCTTGTGATTTGACCTTTCTTTCAAGGGTATCTTGAAAGAAGGTTGTTGTGGTTTGTTGGTAAACCAAAGGGATAAAACCAACTAAGGTTAACTTGTGAGCCCGAAGACAAAACAAGTGTAAAAGGTTGTTGGTGAGCCTAGGTGACAAAACCAACATAGGTTTTGACTTGTGAGCCTTTTGAAAAACTTGTCAGCTGTAATCTTGATTGGATTATAGTGGAATTCCCAAGGATGGCTTGGGGAGTGGATGTAGGTACTAGGTTTGCACCGAACCACTATATATATTATGTTTGTGTGTGATTTCCTTCTTTCCCTCTTGCTCTTTGTCTATTACATTTGATTTACTGCTTTCCGCTGTATTTAATCTTAAGCATTGAATTTATTACTCACAAACACTACTAGACCTTCACATTACTATTTTTAAATTTTAAAAGACTCAATTCACCCCCCCTCTTGGGCTCCATTTCTGGGCAACAATACTTCATCTGGTGAGTTGACACTTGAGTCGACACTTTGCTTCCTTGAGTTGACACTTGAGGGAAGTCTTGAAATTTAGCATGTTCTATGAAAAATTTGTCTCAGGCCTTGAGTCGATCCTTGAGTTGACACATGAATCGACACTTGAGCTACATGAGTCGACACTTCAACCATGCCATCTGAGACTTCTTCTACTTATCAACTCAGGCTTCTGTGAGTCGACACCTTGAGTCAAGACTTGCATAGTGAGTCAACACTTTGAGTTGACACTTGCTGAAAAATTGAATTGAAACTATTGACCCCATAAGTGATTTTGATGATAACCAAATATTAGAGCTTGTACATTTATTTTTGACAACTCTTCAAGTATTTTACAAGTTTTGTAGGATGAGTTAATTATTCAAACTTCAACTCCTACACCTTTGTTTATTGTTTGGGTTGTATTGTAATGTGTTTGTGTAAAGAAGAACCCAATGAAAAAGCTAAGAAAAAATCATGTGAAAAGGGTTACTTCTCTGTGTGTGTGCCTTAGAATTATTTTGAGTTGGTATGATTGAAAAGTTGTAAGAGTGTTGGTAAGAGTTTTTTCTTTGAGTTCAATTGTAAAAATCCTGAAGAAGTTACTTGAGTCGACCCAGCATGTTGAAGAGCCGACTCTACTTCATGGCATGCAGCAAGGATTCTGGTACACAGCAATCCGAGCTGACTCGAAGGTAACGAGCCGACACTAATGAATTCGAGTCAACTAGAATTTGTCCGAGCTGACTCCTTCAGAGTCCAGTTTCTGAAGATTTCTAAGAATAGCCAGGCGAGACGACCCGAACCAGAAAAAGCCGACTCTACCAAACCTAATTTTGAAGACCTGAGAAAGCGAGCCAACCTGAACTACATCAAGTCGACTATTTTAGAGTGAGGATTTCCAAACCTGAGAAGAAGAGCCGACCCAAGCTGAAAAGAGCCGACTCCTCGACTTCAAGTTTTTCAATGATACAAGTTCGAGCCAACCTGAGCTATCAAGAGCCGACTCATTCAGAGTGATATTTGCTCTCTGAGACAGAGCCGACTACACTGAAGATTTAGTAAGTCAACCTATCGACTCGAAGGATCCGAGCTAACTCGAAGGAATCCGAGCCGACTCGAATGTCGCTTTTAGATATCCAACGGCTAGTTCCAGAATTTATTTTTGAATGCCAAAAAGTGCTCCAATGGTCATAAGTCATATCTCAACGGTCAAAAATATCTTTAACTGCCTTGGAGTAATGGAAGACCTTATATTTGAATGATTTGAACATCCAAAAGATAAGTTTTTAAAAGTTCTTCAAAGTTTTGAGAGCTACATTGAATATCCCACCAACCAAAAGAGAAAGAGCACAAGAGCATTTAAGTCAACCTTCAAGTCTTCACCAACTCTGATCTGAAGCTTGAAGTAACTTTTAAAGAAGCCATTGAAGAAATTAAAGCTTATTCAAGTGCAAGTCAAGTGGACTTCCATCAAGCTACACCGGCAACTATCCGATAAATTGAGTTTGTCATTTATTGTTGCATTTACTTCAATTCTTTTTTGAATTATTGTTGGGTTATTGGTGAGCCCAGTTGAAAAACCAAATAGGTTCTTGGTGAGTCTTGATAAAAACCAAGTGTTGGGTTCTTGGTAATCCTGGTAAAACCAAGTTAGGTTTCTTTGGTGAGCCTGTTTAAAACCAAAGGGTGTTGGGTTTTCTTTGGTGATCCCGTTAAAACCAAAGTGTAGAGGTTTTGAATTGTGATCCTGCAAAATAATTCTACAGTATTCAGGTGTGAATATAGTGGAAATCCCTAGTGGTATCTTGGGTAGTGGACGTAGGAGCTGGGTTGCTCCGAACCACTATAAATCATGTGTATTTGTATTATGATTCTATGATTTCTTTTAGCTTCTGCATTTAATTCTTAATCACATCACACAAAACTTTAAAAGAGTATTTCAATCGCACATTATCTGCTTTAAATTTTAAAAGACCCAATTCACCCCCTCTTGGATAGCCACCTGGGCAACAACTGGTATCAGAGCAGTGTCTCTGATTATACTAGAGTAAAGATTGATGGCTCATCCCATGAGTACATCCTTGGTGGAAGGCCAGTCAACTAATAGACCTCCACTCTTCACTGGCACAAATTATGCATACTGGAAAGCCAGAATGAAAATTTATATTCAAGCAGTTGATTTTCAATTATGGAAGGTCATTCTAGAGGGTCCTTACATCCCCATGGTTAAAATTAATGGAGTGGATGTTCCTAAACCTGAAGAGGATTGGGATGAACACGATATGAAGATGGATGAGTTAAATGCCAAAGCAATGAACTTATTATATTGTGCTTTGGATAGTAATGAGTTTAATCGAATTTCTATTTGCTCTTCTGCTAAGAAAATTTGGGATAAACTTAGAAGTGATCCATGAAGGAACTTCTCAAGTGAAGTCTTATAAAATTAATCTTCTTGTGCATAGTTATGAATTATTTAAGATGGATCCTAATGAAGCAATATTTGCCATATTTTCACATTTCACTAACATTATTAATGGCTTAAAGAGTCTTGGCAGGGTATATACTAATGCAGATCTAGTGCAGAAGATTCTAAGATCTCTTTCAGATAAATGGGATCCGAAAGTAACAGCCATCCAGGAAGTAAAAGATTCGAACACCTTATTGCTGGATGAACTACTAGGATCTCTCATCATACATAAACTGACCATGCAGCATTGAACTGAAGACGATCAAAAGAAGAATAAGTCAATTGCCTTCAAAGCTGCTATGAATTCTAGAAATGATGAAGAATCGGAAGAATAATGCTCCTCTACTGAAAGCAACATGGAAGACGAAGACGTTGCCATGGTCGTCAAGAAATTTCGAAGATTCTTGGGAAGACGAAAAGGAAGAAAATTTAGAAATTTCCATAAGAACAAGGAATTCAATAAGGAGAAGGACAAGGAAAAGGAGAAATAAAAAGAAGTGCCCACCTGCTATGAATGCAAAAAGCTAGGGCACATCCGACCAGACTGTCCATTAGTGAAAAAGAGTTTTAATGAAAAAAAAGAAGCTATGGTAGTGACGTGGAGCGACAGCGAAGCGTCCTCATCTAATAAAAAAGAAGAGACCACGAAATCTACGAATCTATGTCTGATGGGTCTAGAAAATGAGGTATCATCCCTTGAGCTTCAAACTGAATTTACATATGATGAACTGAATTCTGCATTTCAAGATTTACTTATTGAATTCAAGAAAGCTGGGGTTAAAATTAAATCCTTGAAGAAACAAAATAATGTTTTATTAAAAGACAAGGATGAGATTTCTGAAAAGAATAACATTTTGCAAAAAGAATTGAATAACCTTTCTAAAAATGTTATTGTTTTAAATAATGAGAAAAATGATTTAAAGGAGACAAACAAAGTTTTAGTTGCCAAAAATGTTGATTTTAAAAAAGGAGGTTGAAAAGCTTAAGTCTTTAGTAGAAAAACTTACTTTGAGTTCTTATAAGCTTGAGCTAATTTTGAAAGAACAAAAAGATTTGAAAAGTAAAGTTGGAATTAGATTTAATGCTTTAAATGCCAAAGGAATTTCAGCAATAAAATTTGTATCTTCAAAAGCTTCAACTTCAAATGCTAAATTTCAAAAAGCTTTTCCATAAAAATCTATTTCGAATAGCTTGAAATATGTTCCTAAGAATTCTATGCTCTGTTTCTTTATCTGTTATAGCTTCAAAGCATGCATCATTCATAGGTAATAAAATTATTTGTTATGCATGTCATAGATTTGGACATAAATCTTATCAATGTAGTTTCTTGAAAAATTTCATGATTAGTACATTGAAATATAGAACCATTTGGGTTCCAAAGGGAACCAGTTTTGCTAACCCGAAAGGATCCAAGTTAGCTTGGGTACCTAAAATCACTCCTTAACTGTTTTGCAAGACTGTCTTGTAGCCCACAAATTAAAGAAAATATGGTATCTTGATAGTGGATGTTCAAAGCATATGACAGGTGACGAAGATTAGTTCATCACCCTACAAATGAAAGGAGGATTGGTTACTTTTGGAGATAATGGCAAGGAGAAAATAATCAGAATCGATAAGATTAAAATAACCCCCTGTACTTTTATTGAAGATATGCTGCTAGTAGATAAATTGAAGTATAATTTATTGAGTATTAATTAACTCTGTGATAAATGCTTCAAGGTTATCTTTGAATCATCTATGTGATAGTAACTAACTCTCTTGATTATAGCAACAAATTCATTGGTCATAGGTTTGGAAATATCTATGTGATAGATCTAAATAATCTTGCCATGATTCGTAGTTCCAGTCTACTAGTAATGAATGTTAAGACCAAGGAGTCATATTTATTATGGTATAGACGATTAGGTCATGCTAGCATGCATACAATTGTCAAATTAATCTCAAAGAATCTAGTTTAAGGTTTGCCACTTTTTAAAATTGATCTTGACTATGTATGTGATGCTTGTCAATTAGGCAAACAAATAAGAGAGAGTTTTAAATCAAAAAATATTATTTTAACAACTAGACCTCTTAAGCTACTTCACATGGACTTATTTGGACCTACTAGGACCATAAGCCTAGGAGGTATGAAATATGGCATTGTGATTGTAGATGACTTTTTTAGATTCACATGGATATTATTTATTGCACATAAGGATGAAACTTTTGATGTATTTCAAAAATTTCATAAGAAAATTTTAAATGAGAAAAATCTTTTTGTTATCTCTATAAGAAGTGATCATGGAACTAAATTTCAAAATCAATTTTTTGATGAATATTGCACTGAGCACGGCATTGATCACAACTTCTCCGCTCCTAGAACACCATAACAAAATGGTATTGTAGAGAGAAAGAATAGGACTTTGGAAGAAATGGCCAAAACCATGTTATGTGAAGGTAATCTTCCAAGGCACTTCTAGGCAGAAGTGGTGAACACTACCTATTATATATTAAATCAAGTTTTAATTAGACCAATTTCAAAGAAAACCCCGTATGAGCTTTGGAATGGAAGAAAATCGAATATTAACTATTTTCATGTTTTTGGGTGTAAATGCTTTGTGCTAAACAATGGCACAAGGATAACCTAGAAAAGTTTGATGAAAAATCTGATGAATCTATATTTCTTGGTTATTCATTACAAGGCAAAGCATATAGAGTATTTAATAAGAGGACTCTTACTGTAGAATAGTCAATTCATGTTATTTTTGATGAAGCTAACCTCTCACCATCTAGAAAAGATGAGTGCATAGATAATGATACAGGTACACTACAAAAGGAAATGGAAGATCTAAGCATTCAAGACAAGCCAACACAAAATGAAAATGAAATGGTAAGCAAGGATCATACTGATTTACCAAATGAATGAAGGTATGTAACTTCACATCCCAAAGATTTAATTATTGGTGATCCTTTTCATGGTGTTAGGATTATGTCAGCACATAGAGACGCACATGACTACCTAGCCTTTGTCTCATAAATTGAACCACATAGTTTAGAAAGTTGAAATTGATCATAACTAGATGATAGCCATGCATGATGAATTAAACCAGTTTGAAAGAAATAATGTTTGGATACTAGTTAGTAGACCTACAGACCACCCAACCCAATCATAGGAACCAAATGGATCTATAGGAACAAACTAGATGAGAATGGCAAGGTTATAAGAAATAAAGCAAGGTTGGTAGTAAAAGGGTACAATCAAGAAAAGGGTATTGATTTTGATGAAACTTATGCTCCTGTAGCAAGACTAGAAGCCATTAGATTAATTCTTGCATTTGCTTGCTACATGAACTTTAAACTCTTTTAAATGGATATCAAAAGTGCTTTTCAAAATGGATTTATTTCTGAACAAGTTTTTGTAGAACAGCCACCAGGTTTTGAAAATTATGCTTTTCCAAATTTTATGTTTAAATTGAACAAAGCTTTATATAGTTTGAAACAAGCACATAGGGCCTGATATGACAGACTAAGCAAATTTTTACTTAAAAATGATTTCAAAAGAGAAAATATTGACAAAACTCTTTTTATCAAAAACAAAGAGAATGATATGCTAGTTGTACAAATCTACGTTAATGACATTATATTTGGTGCAACTAATGAAAATCTTTGTGGAGATTTTGCTGAGTTGATGCAGGGTGAGTTTGAATTGAGCCTTATGGGTGAACTCAACTACTTCATTGGGCTACAAGTCAAACAAATGAATGAAGGAATCTTTATAAGCCAAGCCAAATACATCAAAGAGATGATCAAGAAATTTGGCATGGAAACAAGCAAAAAGGCTAACACACCCATGAGCACTACCTGCAGGCTAGAAAAAGATGAAAGTGGATCCAATGTTGACCAATAGCTTTATAGAGGTATGATCGGATCCCTATTATATTTGACAGCCAGTAGACCTGATATCTTGTACAGTGTATGTGTATGTGCTAGATTTTAATGTAATCCTAAAGAAACACATATGCTTGCTGTTAAAAGAATTTTCAAATATTTAAAAGGTACAAGTAATTTAGGTCTTTGGTATTCTAAAGAATCATCTTTAAATTTAATTGGTTTTTCTGATGCTGAATATGCTGGTTGTAAAATTGATAGAAAAAGCACTAGTGGTACATGCCAATTTTTATTATTGAATTTAATCTCATAGCACTATAAGAAGCAAAATTCTAAAGCATTGTCCACTACTGAGGCAGAGTACGTTGCTACTGGTAGTTGTTGTACTCAAGTGTTATGGATTAAACAACAACTATAAGATTTTGGTGTTACACAATTTAAAATTCTAATTAAATGTGATAACACAAGTGCTATATATTTGATAGAAAATTATGTTCAGCATTCACGAACTAAGCACATTGAAATTAGGCACCATTTTATAAGATATCATGTATTGAATAATGATGTAGTATTTGAATTCGTGCTAACTGAAAACCAACTTGCTGATATTTTTACCAAACCTTTGAATTTTGATAGATTTGTGATGATTAGAAGTGAACTAGGATTATGTGACCCACTCTAGAAATACTCCCATAATCTTAAGGACAAATTATCTAGGTAACCTCCTAATCCCAATTTTTTTTAAAATGAGCTTTGATTGAAATCCAAAAATTTCTTTTGTGCTCTTTCTGCTCGAGCCGACTCAAGCAGATGACCTATTAGTCAAGCTGGCTCGGATGTCGAGCCATCTCTTTTTAGTTCGAGCCATAGGGTTTTTCTTTCCTATTTCTATTCTTTAACCCTACTCTCTTTGCCACCAAGAAACTTTCCAAATACTTCCAACTTCCAAAAACTACTTCGAAATTCGAATATCTTTGCACAATGGCACCAAAGAGGGCAGTTGGAAAGAAATCAAAACGGGATACCGTAGCTGCTCTGCAAGAAAGGAGAACCAAGTTTTGAGAAGACAGTGCTTTCCGAAATCCACCACAATCTGAGGAAGAGCCAAGCCCAGTTTCTCCTACCCACCAGATCTCTTTAGGTATGAGACCTATTACCACTAGCAGATGGATTTTATTTGAATATCTAAAGGAGATAGGTTTTGTCATTTGTGATTTCACTGAGATTCAAGGATGGAGAACCATGTGCTCCTTGGACATCAAAACTTACCCAAACCTAGTCAGAACCTTTTATGAAAATTTGAAGTTTGGAGAGAATTTTGTTGAATCATCTGTTAAGGGAAAAAGAATTATCATTTCTACTGAAATTCTTAAAAATGTCTTGGAAATGCCATTTGATGGCACTAAGTACTTAGTCCTAAAAGATAGAACTAAAGCTTTACAAACTGTTTTGGAAAGGACTGAAGTAGATGAAGTAGGAATTCTCAAGGCCAGCACTTTGTCTATTGAAATGAGAGTTCTACACAATTTTATCAGCAGGATCTTTTTACCCAGAACCGGCTGCTTTGATTGGGTAAGTGAAAGGGATCTTTGCTTCATGGAGCTTCTGATTAATGGTGACAAGATTAAACTGCCAGCCATTATAATTTGTCAAATGAAGGAGGCAATAAGAAAGGTTAAGGCTTGCTTACCTTATGGTATAGTCCTCTCACTTTTCTTTCAAAATGTAAATATAGATTTGACAGGAGAGGATAGAAAAACCCTTTTATATACCGATACCTATAGTGCCAAAACTCTTCAAAGAATGGGTTATTTATTATCTGAAGGAATTTGGAAAAAGAAGATTGATGCTCCTATAGTTGAAGAAACTGAAAAGGTTCAAGAGCAAGTAGAAATAGAAGCAGGTGAAGGCACTACAATGCAAATCCCAGAATCACAGCCACAGCTAGGATCTCCAGTCCAAATAGACTTTGACGCATCATTTCTAGATATCTTAGTACCAGATATACCTGATATGCCACCAAGCACACCAATCTACACACAGGCCACCACTGATGCTCCGGTTAACAGTCATGCTACTACTGCTCCTGCTATAAATACTTTATTGTCACAAGACTTCATTACATAGCAAATGAATAACATGACTGAAACTATAAAGTCTTCTATGATTGGAATGTTTAAAGAATTATACAAATCAGTTGATGAGAGACTCAATCAATTTGAAAGACAGATAGACTATCTGAAAAGCAAAATTGACTCTCATGAAACCTCAAAGACTACAGTATATACAACTGATACAAATATGCAACCAATTTTACAGCTGATTACTTCAAGTTTTGAAAAGATTGAGAAATCTGTTACACTAGTACTTGAAGCTTACAAAGTTGAGATGGACAACTTAAGAATAAGAATGGGATTAGTGGAAGCAGGTAAAAGAATGGAAGAAGATTACACCAGAGGCATTGGAATAATTAGAAGTGAGTTTGGAAGATTAAGAGGCTCGACAGAAGCATTTGCTAATGTACAAGCCACAGAAATCCTTACATTGCAAAAGGAAGTTGCACAAATAAAAGAATCAATAGAAGACTTAGCTGCTTCAAGAAGCACAGAAAATAGAAGCCGAATTGAAATCTATGAACAGCTTCTTATGAAAAATGATGTCTAAAATTAAAGATATCCATGCTGCTCAAAGTGCTCCTCCCTCTTCTAGATCTTTTCCTGGTCAATCTACTCATCCAAGACAACTTGCTCTACACTTTAGACCACAAGAATCCCACAATATCTCATAATTTGTTGACCTAATTGCTTCTCTGCCACCTGGCATTCAGATTTCTGGTCAACCTTCACATCCTAGAGTAGACTTAGATAGTGACTAAATGTATTGCCCTTCACTTTGTACTTTGTACTGAACTTCTTTGAAATGAAATGAAAGTACACTTTTTGTGTCTATGCAAATGAATATTTATGTTCAATTGTTCATACAATGACTGATTTTTTAATTAGAATTTCAAAATGAATATGAGAAAGTGAAATTATCTCAAACAAATTTTAAATACTTTCTTATTCTATTTTAAAATTTGAGCTTAACTCTTACTCTACCTTTTTGATTGATTAACAAAAAGGGAGAGAAAGTTATAAAATTATTGTATGAAAAGGTTAAAATATATTCATTTATTCTATTTTAAAATTTGAGCTTAACTCTTACTCTACCTTTTTGATTGATTAACAAAAAGGGAGAGAAAGTTATAAAATTATTGTATGAAAAGGTTAAAATATATTCATATATTTGCTCTAATATATAAAGATCTGATGCATAAAGCTTGAAAGCTAAGCTCAAATTAAGCTATGATACATAATGATACATATTTAAGAGGCTCTGATACATAATGATACATATTTAAGTTTTGATACATAATGTTTTAAGTTTTGACTTTTAATAGCTCTGATACTTAAAGTTCCTTCGAAACATTTTGAGTTCTTAAAATACATAGAAAGTATGTCAAAACATGGAGTATCATATTAAGAGGAAGACTACCTCTCATTGCCCTAATTCTCCTCCATAGTTTGACTCAAATTAAAGTTAAATCCTCTTACTTGTTCATACATTCTTGCAAATACAGTTATACAAGTAATTGTAAAGTTTTATCTTGCTTTTTCATGCCCAGTGTTTTGTCATCATCAAAAAAGGGAAGATTGTTGACCCCATAAGTGATTTTGATAATAACCAAACATTGGAGCATGTACATTTATTTCTGACAACTTTTCAAATGTTTTACAAGTTTTTGTAGGATGAGTTAATTGTTCAAACTTCAACTCCTACACCTTTGTTTCTTATTTGAGTTGTGTTGTATTGTGTTTGTGTAAAGAAGAACCCAATGAAAAAGCAAAAAAAAATCATGTAAAAAGGGTTACTTTTCTGTGTGTGTGCCTTAGAATTATTTTGAGTTGGTATGATTGAAAAGTTGTAAGAGTGTTGATAAGAGTTTTTTCTTTGAGCTCAATTATAAAAATCCTAAAGAAGTTACTCGAGCTGACCCAGCATGTTGAAGAGCCGACTCTACTTCATGGCACACAGCAAGGATTCTGGTACACAGCAATCTGAGTTGACTCGAAGGTAACCGAGCCGACTCCAATGAATCCGAGTCAACTGGAATTTGTCCGAGCCGACTCCTCCAGAGTCCAGTTTTTGAAGATTTCTGAGAACAGCCAGGCGAGCCGACCCGAACCAGAAATAGCCGACTCTGCCAGACCTAATTTTGAAGACCTAAGAAAGCGAGCCGACCCGAACTGCATCGAGCCGATTCTTCCAAAGTGAGGATTTCCAAACCTGAGAAGAAGAGCCAACCAAAGCTGAAAAGAGCCGACTCCTCGAGTTCAAGTTTTTCAATGATACAAGTTCGAGCCGACTCGTCCAAAGTGATGTTTTGCTCTCTGAGACAAAGAGCCGACTACATTGAAAATTTGGCGACTCGACCTATCGACTCAAAAAATTCGAGCCGACTCAAAGGAATCCGAGCAGACTCAAACGTCGCTTTCAGGTATCCAATGGCTAGTTCCAGAATTTGTTTTTGAATGCCAAAAAGTGCTCCAACGGTCATAAGTCACATCCCAATGGTCAAAAACGTCTCTAACTGCCTTGGAGTGATAGAAAACCTTATATTTGAAGGATTTGAACATCCAAAAGATAAGTTTTTTAAAGTTCTTTAAAGTTTTGAGAGCTACATTGAATATCTCATCAACCAAAAGAGAAAGAGCACAAGAACATTCAAGTCAGTCTTCAAGTCTTCACCAACTTTGATATGAAGCTTAAAGCAACTTTTGAAGCAGCCATTGAAGCAATTAAAGCTTATTCAAGTACAAGTCAATTAGACTTCCATCAAGCTATACCGGCAACTATCCGATAAATTGAGTTTATCATTTATTGTTTCATTTACTTCAATTCTTTTTATGAATTGTTGTTGGGTTCTTGGTGAGCCCAGTTGATAAACCAAATAGGTTCTTGGTGAGCCTTGATAAAAATCAAGTGTTGGGTTCTTGATGATCCTAGTAAAACCAATTTAGCTTTCTTTAGTAAGCCTGTTTAAAATCAAAGGATGTTGGGTTTGAAAGGAAACCAGTGCACCGGACGCCTACCTTAGGCATACTATACTAGAGAGTAGGTATTGCATAATTAAAAATTTTTAACATGCAAATGGAAAAACCTACTCATACACATGATCTAACATAACATGATAAATACTAGATCTAAGCATGCATGATAATAAAAATAAATGACATACCTTATAAAGCTTCCTTTAACAGCAATCAGAGGTAACCGGTTGAACTTTTTCAATAGCAAATCAGATCTGTAACACAGCAAGAAGAGGAGAGGATCGGTGTCTCGAGATATCCAAATATCCACCCTCTAGAATATCTAGATATGGGCTCTCGCTGATCCAACTCTTAGAAAGATGCTAGTCTTTTGGAAATCAATAACAGGTCACTGAAATATGAAATAGGAAAAAACAAAACAAAACGTCATGGTCTTCTACCGCACAAACTCTACGAAGAGTAGACACCAGAAATCACGAAGAGCATACAGTGGAAACCAGTGAAGGAAAAAACACGGGATGCTGTACAAACTTCTGCACTCAATTTTTCCCGACTTCTTCCCGCTAAAACATCTAACGGCCAGTTTCTTCTCCACGTTACTTCCTCTCATTCCTTCTCACGGCCTCCAACCGAGAGAATATAAAAGGCAGAGAGAACCACAAGCCACGGCCTTTTTACTTCCTCTCTTTCACGGCAAGTCACGGTCCCATTTCTTCCCAACTCACCGCAAGCCATGTACCCTGAAACTAGTCCTCACACGGCCAGCAACCAGCGGACAAAACGCGTGCTCTGTTCTTCGAAACTCCTCTCTTTTTCTCCCAACTAAAACCTATCTCACGGCCCTTCAACCCAAAAAGAATCAGGCGCTGGGAAAACTCGGAAGGCAAAAGGAAAAAATACCGTGAGCTCTTGTTCTTCTCCTTCTCCTCTCTGCAACCGGCTTCTCTCTATCTCCCTCTTACGGCCAGCAACTCAGATCAATAGCAGGCGGAGAAAACCCGTGAAGGGTGGTAGAACAACCAGAGAGAAGCCAGATAAAACCCCCAACTCTCTCTATGTTCCTTCCCATCTCATGGCCAGTTACACGAACCAATCGGTAAAACAGGGCTTCAACCAAGAAAATAACCGAGACGGATAAAACCGTGAAGGGTGGGAAGACTTCGTTAAGGAAATCCAGATCAAATCCAAACTCCTTTGGATATAGCTTCGATCGGATAAAAACGCTGGGAGAACACGGTGAAAACAGGGAGAGAAGGGAAAGCCAAGCGTATACGATCCGATTGTGAAAAACAGGGAGATCGAGGGGGAGAGAAACACCGTGAGAGAAGTCTTGGATTGGGGCGGCAATTCCGTGAGGAAAGAGTCCGAGCTAGTCTTCAAACCGATGATTCAAAATACCGGGAGAAAAAACCACCATGTAGACTTGCCAAGTATTAAAACCGGTTTAATAAAAAACCAAAAACCGGTTCAATAACAAATCCAAGTTTGATCAAACCCGAATAGTAAAAAAATTGGGTTCAGTCATGCTCTATCATGAATAATTCTTGGTTGACCCAAACCAATCTTGATCGATCCAAATCAGACCAGATTGGTCAGAAAAAATCAATGTATGCTCAATCAAACCGTTTGACCTTAATATCGAAACGATTTTCAATCGTTGACCGGCTCCCGGATCAGAAATAAATCCTCTATGGCATGTGATATCATAGGTTCGAACCTAAATGGTAGCACTGGAACACTTCCAGTACCAGTACAATATACAATCTAGCAATGGGTCCCGGCATCTGGATAGGCCGAAGATGCGAAAGCAATCTATCAAACCTCTAGCATATGGTTACCATATAATTCATCCCTTTGACCTCCAATGCTCAAGATAACGTAGGGTTGGATTGCCAATCCTAACTGAGTCAATCCATAACATGTCTCAACCTCGCAAGTCTAGTGACTCCTCACTAAGACTACCCCAGTCGAGGATTTGCTAAATTAAGACACTGCGCGACATTCAATCCAAACAACTTGGACAGGTCAATTCCATCTTGGTTCACCACTGCTCCACAAGTACTTACCTGTATCCAGAAACCTTTCATCACCGGATTATAAATCCGGGTAGTCTAGCACCAAAGCACAAGGAGTTGCTTGCAAGCTACCATGGTGACCTCAGGTCAGAAGGACACATATACCCATATCCAATCGCGAGCAATCTTTTGGCAAAAAGGAGCTCAATGGAGTCACGTTCAATGAGATGTCACACATCCCACTTGCAGATCACATCAGTGTCACCACACTCCTTTGGTCAAGAGGATAACCAAACGATGTGAACCACAATAACCTACTTTTGATACATTGCCATCCTGTATAATATATCCTTTGGTTGTGAACATTTTTAAAGAACCACTCGATATATTCTCTCTATATCGAAGTCAGTGTAGTCCTAAAGACTTCATCACATAAATAGAGTTAATTATAGGAAAATTAATAATATGATGAGCTGCCAAAATAAAGTTTTTTTAATTCATATACAAATTATAATACTGAGCACAACTGCCTACAACCTAGGCAATTGGCATTGAGACACAATTCCCAACAACTCCCACTTGTATAAAGCCAGTCAAGACAGTATCTAATACCCATTTCCCTTTTACAATAGTCAAACTCTTTGATTTCGAGGGCTTTAGTGAAGGGGTAGACCATATTCTCTTTTCCATCAATCTTCATAAGATTGATGTCGCCTTGTTCCACGATCTCTCATACAAGGTGATAGCGCCGCAGAATGTGCTTGGTGCGGTGATGAGACTTTGGCTCCTTAGCTCGAGCAATGGCTCTTGTGCTATCATAATACACTGTAACAGTACTATCTAGGAAAGGTGCCACCCCTAGCTCTCAAAGGAACTTCCGCAACCACACGGCTTCCTTTGCTGTATCTGATGCTACAATGTACTCTACTTCGCATATCGAGTCTGCAACTATTGCCTGCTTGGAACTCTTCCAGCATATCGCTCCTCCATTTAGGGTAAATACAAACCCTGACACACTTTTGCTATCATCTCTGTTTGGCTAGAAATTGGAGTCAGTATATCCCACAAGTTTCAAGTCAGGTTCTCCATAAATCAGCCATTGGTCATTAGTATTTCTCAAATACTTCTAGATGGTCTTAACCACCTTCCAATGTGCCTCACCTGGGTCAGACTGGTATCTACTCACTACTCCTAGTGAGTATGCCACGTCTGGTCTAGTACATGTCATAGCATACATGATAGAGCCTACTACAAAAGCATAAGGAACTCTACTCATGCGCTCTCTTTCCTTAGGAGTTGTTGCACAATCCTTCTTGGAAAGAGTAATTCCAGAACCTATCGGGAGATAGCCTTTCTTGGAATTCTCAATGCTGAATCATTTCAGCACGGTATCAATATACATAGACTGGGACAATCCCAGAAGCCTCTTAAATCTATCTCTATAGATATTCATATCCAGTATGTAAGAAGCTTCACCCAAGTCCTTCATGAAAAACTGAGATGACAACCAGACCTTTATTCCTTGCAATGCTGCGATGTCATTTCCAATTAAGAGAATGTCATCAACATATAGTACCAGGAAAATAATCACAGAACCATTAACTTACTTATAGATGCAGAGTTTCTTTCCGTTCCTAACGAAGTCATACGATTTGATACACTTATCAAATCGCATGTTCCAACTTCGAGATGCTTGCTTGAGTCCATAAATGGACCTCTACAATTTGCACACTTTTGACTCGTCTGTGGATGTGAACCCTTCAGGCTGTATTATATACACCTCCTCATCACGCTCTCTATTCAGGAAAGTGATTCGGACATCCATCTGCCAGATCTCATAGTCAAAATGTGCTGCCAAAGCAAGCATAATCCGAATGGACTTGAGCATTGCTACAGGAAAGAATGTCTAGTCATAATCAATACCATATCGTTGACGATACCCCTTGGCAACCAGACGGGCTTTATAGGTCTCCACTTTTCCATCTGTGCTCTTTTTCCTCTTGAAAATCCACTTGCACCCGATGGATTTTATCCCTTCAGGAGGATCAACCAATGTCCATACATTGTTGATCTCCATGTACTCCATCTCGGATCGCATGGCTCCAAGCCACACCTCAGAGTTGGATCTCTGAAGTGCATCCATATAGGTGATCGGATCCTCATTGTTCTCGTCAAGTTCAATGGGATCACCGTCTTGGATCAAGAAACCGAAGTATCTGTCCGGCTGACACAGTACTCTACCGGATCTCCTAAAAATGGGTTCCGGGTGTGATTCAATCACAGCTGGTTATATGATGTCCTTAGAGTATGCAGGTTCTTCCACTGGTTGAACTTCACCAAGTTCAATCTTAGAGGCTACAGTTCCTTCTCCAAGGAACTCCTTTTTCAAAAAGAGCCTTAAGAGCAACAAACACTTTCTGTTCGTCCTCCAAGTAGAAGAAATACCCTTTTGTTTCCTTAGGATACCCAATAAATAGGCACCGATCAGACCTAGGACCAAGTTTATCTGAGTCTAAATGCTTTAGACAAGTCGGACAACCCCAGTCCCGAAGGTGTGAAATTGAGGGCTTACGTCTAGTCCATAATTCTTATGGAGTGGAGACAACAGACTTACTCGAAACATTATTCAGCAAGTAACAAGCTGTCTCAAGTGCATATCCCTAGAAGAACAGTCATAGAGTTGCAAAACCCATCATGGATTGAACCATATCCAACAGGGTTTGATTCCTCCTTTTGGACACACCATTCAACTGGGGTGTTCCTGGAGGAGTCCATTAAGAAAGAATCACATTCTCCTCAAGATATGTCATGAACTTACCGGAAAGGTATTTACCACCTCAATTAGATCGAAAAGTTTAATACTCTTTCCAGTTTGTTTTTCTATTTTATTACGATATCGTTTGAACATTTCAAACGACTCAGATTTATGTCTCATCAAGAAGACATAACCATACCTGGTAAGTTCGTCTATAAATGTAATGAAATATCTGTATCCACCTCTGGTACTAACTGTCATGGGTCCGCATACATCAGTATGTATGAGACTCAGATGTTTTGTAGATCATTCACCTTTTCCAAGAAAAAGTGACTTGGTCATTTTACCAAGCAAACAGGATTCAAAAGTGGATAGTGAGTCAGAATCATTGACCTCGAGGAGGCCTTCTCCTCGTAACTTGTTTATCCTATTCTGGTTAACATGACATAGCCTACAGTGCCATAGATACAAGTCACTGACATTTTCCATCCTTGGGCTATTCGGGTCTATGGACACCTGATAAAGAGGACAGTTCCTCTTCCAGTGTTCCTAATTCTTACAATAGAAGAACTCTACACCAGTTTGATCAGCTCTTGCTTTTTTGGCCTGACTTAGGCCAGGAGCACTCAGCACTTTCTTTCTCTTACCTTTCTTTTTCCTTTTCTTAAAGGAAAGACAACCTCTAAGACCTCCCACTAAAATCACCACCCCTTTATTCAGTTGGTAGTCCTTCTCGTAAGTCTGCAACAACCCCATCAAACCATGGTAATTGATGCAGGCTTATTCATTCTATAATGATCGAGAAACTCAAGATAGGAGGGTAGAGAATTCAGGATCGCATCCTTGCCGAGTAGCTCATGCAAGGGATATCCGAGCTTGCCCAATCATTCGATCATCTCGATAATGTACAATACATGATCAGTGACCGAACCGTCATTCTGCATTTTAGCATTGTAGATGGCACAAGACACTTTGTACCGCTCCACATCGTCTGGCGTGCTGAAAGATTCCTTCAACTTTTGCAGAATCTCATCTGGCTGGGCCTCTTCGAATTTGCGACTGAACTAGTCGTTCATTGCTACCAATATTATGCATCGGATAGTAGTCCGATCAGAAATCTACTTCAAATAAGTGTCCCTGACCGAACTCCAAGCATTGGCAGGAGAGATTTTGGATGATGGATCCGTTATCACATAAAGGATCCGTTCATGCTCCAGAACTATCCTCAATTTTCGATACCGGCTATCGAAATTGGCATCCTTTAACTTCTAGCTATCGAGAAGTGACCAGAGCGAAAGGTTTGAAGACATCTGAAAGGAAAACTAAGACCTAATTAGTATATGAATTAATCAATTAAACCAAAAGACTTGGACTTTAGTCTAAAGGTCCCTCTCATTAATTTTTCAGATTGGGAGTCTCTAACTCCAATCCATGAAATCATCATTTCATAGTGGGTACTAAAATCCAATAGACCACGTTTGAGCCCGACTTTGGCCAGCTCACCCATACGCGCCTAAAGGTAGGTTCTCTAGCCAATTGCTTCCCTTAGTAACTTTCAGTAATTAATTTTGCTCCACAGAGCCCCCAATCGGCCTTGGGGCCTCATATTGCGGGTCTATGGTTAGGTCCAATCATCAACATGACAAATCCAATACTTCCAGCTAACGAATGACCAAGCTTGACTTTGGCCAGCTCACCTGATCACCGTTAAGAAGGTTGCACTGAACCATTATCTATAGAAGAGTAATCACAGTAACTGGATGCGCACCCGTTCTTTGGAACTGTCGATGTACACCAAGCCAAAGGACTCATTACTAACCCACTTAATGGGAGGCTAAGACACCATCAATTTATTGACTTAGTATTTTTCAGGACCTAATAATTTTAGATGATTTTAAATAAATTATTACAGAAGAATAGAGAGAAGAACATGGATCAACCTCCCACTAATCAAATCAATTCTCAAGAGGGTTGAATTAAATTCAACAAGTTGGTCCATGGGCACCTAAATATTAGACAGGCTGATCAACTTGGGTGACATGGGTTAACTCAAATCAATAAGCTTTTCTAATCAGTTCTGGTTGATCGAATTAGCCAGGTAGGTGAGATCATGAGTGAGTATCTGCCATTAACCATCTTTCCTAGACACCAACCAAGTTGGCCAGGAAAAAGATAGCCTCATGCAACTATGATCAAAAATGCCAAACCTTCCTAGACACCAATCGATTTACCAGACTTGATTAGACCAGTCTAAGAACTCGGGCTTACCGCAGAGCCACTAATTAGATCCATTTTAGAAGAATGGACTAACATATCTAACTATTAGATAGATACTAAAGAGAAGGTCCTTAATCAACATTTGATTAATTCTCTTAAGTCCAATTCAACTAACCGTAGGTCTAACCCAATAAATGGACCCAATCAGACAGCTAACACAATTAACCCAGATGGCTTATTCAAATGATATTAGGTTTTATAAACCCTAATCAGGTTTTATAAATCCTAATCTGGCTTGTCATTTAATTAATCTTTCAATTCATAATTGTTAGATTATAAGCCAACTTTTAATTAAAACATTTTTAATTAAATTCATGTAATACTCTTTTACATCTTTCATACATCATATCTAGTTCTATCATATCATTTATAATATTGCAAGCCTGAACAATTAAAGACATGCCAATGTATAATCATGTATCGGATTAAAACATTTTTAATATCATAGGTTTCCTTTAAGGATCCTTCTGAAAAGGCCGACAAAGACGAACCGCCTCATGCCGTAGAAAACTAGGGTTTTAATCCCTGATTAATCTCTATGGACACACGACCATGGTGAAGACTCAACTAGGTTTCTAAAAGTAATCCCTAATCAAGATATAGATCCAACAATACATGCAATCATGATATGCTACACAAGAACCTGTAGCTCTGATACCATTGAAAGAAAACCAGTGCACCGGACGCCTATCCTAGGCATACAACACTAGGGAGTAGGTATTGCATAATTAAAAATTTTTAACATGCAAGTAGAAAAACCTACTCATGCACAGGATCTAACATAACATGATGCATATAACAAATACAAGGGATGTATAGACAAGCATAATAAATTTAAACAACATGATAAACACTAGATCTAAGCATGCATGACAATAAAAATAAATGATATACCTTATAAAGCTTCCTTTAACAGCAAATCGAGGCAGCCGGTTGAACTCCTTCAACAGCAAATTAGATCTACAACACAGTAAGAAGAGGAGAGGATCGGTGCAATCTCTCGAGGTGTCCAAGTGTCCACCCTTTAGAGTATCCACGTGTGGGCTCTCGTTGATCCAACTCCCGGAAGGATGCTAGTCCTTCAAGAATCAATAACAGGTCATCGAAATATGGAGCAGGAAAAACAAAACAAAACCTCATAATGGTCTTCTCCAAGACAGCACAAACTCCAAGAAGAGCACACACTGGAAACCAGGGAAGCAAAAAACACGGGATGCTGTACAAACTTCTGCACTCAGTTTCTTCTCTCTCGCACACATATGCTCTGTTCTTCCCACTAAAACATCTCACTGCCAGTTTCTTCTCCACATTACTTCCTTGTTGGGATATCCTGGTTCAGCTATGAACCAAGCTCCGGTTCGACTTATCGAAGCCCCGGTTCTCCGGACTACGGACTTCGAACTAAGCGAAGGCCAACTGCAAGCAACTCAAGGCTTCACACCGAACTACAACATCCGAAGGCCAGTCCTTCGGGTAGCACCTTCGGCCCCGGCCGAAGTCTGAACTACTCATTGACTTCCGAAGACACGAACTTCGGTCCTCGCCGTAGACATGATCTCCGGCCTCGGAGAAATACCAAGCCTTCGGCCCACGCAAAGGAAAACCCAAAGCTTGAACCACAATCTATTCCAAAAAGAAAACTGTAACCAACGGTTACAATCGACACTCATCATACCATGATCATGGCGTGCAATTCCTGCAGCCACGCCTCCGATATGGTCGGAACTGCTCATTGACAACCCACGATCGCTAATCATGGGAGAGATTGGTTCCCCATGATCTCCGAGAAAAGAACGGGCCACAGACCGGAGGCTATCTTTTAAATATGGATAAGAATGATGGTTCGAGAGGGACGCGTGAATAATCTCGCACACATACACTTTCTATCTCCGAAAACTCTTTTTCTCTTCCACTCTCGACATCTTTTTCATTTTATGGCTGGAATCCGTCACTGACTTAGACATCGAAGTGTCCACTACCGGAACAACTCCGGCAAGGAACCTGTTTTACAGGTGAACCAGGGAACGGTCCTGCAATGCAGCGACTCCGACCG
The DNA here is from genome assembly GCA_021397845.1 of Areca catechu. NCBI lineage: Eukaryota > Viridiplantae > Streptophyta > Magnoliopsida > Arecales > Arecaceae > Areca > Areca catechu. Next base: position 1,771,841 of record JAHSVC010000054.1, on the reverse strand, counting down.
ACTGATCCAAAAACTCTATGCTAACATAAAACAAAACCTCGTAATGGTCTTCTCCAGGACTGCACAAACTCCAAGAAGAGCACACACCGGAAACTAGGGAATGAAAAAACACGGTTCTCCGCTCAGTTTTTCCCGACCCAAAAACCTCTCTCGCACACATATGCTCTGTTCTTCCCACTAAAACATCTCACGGCCAGTTTCTTCTCCACGTTACTTCCTCTCATTCCTTCTCACGGCCTCCAACCGAGAGAGTACAAAAGGCAGAGAAAACCACAAGCCACGGCCTTTTTACTTCCTCTCTTTCGCTGCAAGTCACGGTCCCATTTCTTCCCAACTCACCGCAAGCCATGTACCCTGAAACTAGCCCTCGTACGGCCAGCAACCAGCGGAGAAAACGTGTGCTCTGTTCTTCCAAACTGTCTCTCTCTGTTTCTCCTAACCAAAACCTACCTCACGGTCCTTCAACCCAAAAAGAATCAGGCGCTGGGAAAACTCGGAAGGCCAAAGGAAAAAATACCGTGAGCTCTTGTTCTTCTCCCCTCTACAACCGGCTTCTCTCTATCTCCCTGGCCAACAACTCAGATCAATAGCATGCAGAGAAAACTCGTGAAGGGTCGTAGAACAACTAGAGAGAAGCTAGATAAAACCCAACTCTCTCTATGTTCTTTCCCATCTCACGGCCAGCTACACGAACCAATCGGTAAAACAGCGCTTCAACCAAGAAAATAACCGAGGCGGATAAAACCGTGAAGGCTGGGAAGACTTCGTGAAGGAAATCCAGATCAAATCCAAACTCCTTTGGTTAGCTTTGATCGGATAAAAATGCTGGGAGAACACAGTGAAAACAGGGTGAGAAAAGGGAAAGCCAAGCGCATACGATCCGATCGTGAAAAACAGGGAGATCGAGTGGGAGTGAAACATCGTGAGAGAAGTCTCGGATTGGGGCTGCAATTCCGTGAGCAAAGAGTCAAAGCTAGTCTTCAAACCGATGATTCAAAATACCGGGAGAAAAACCACCCGTAGACTTGCCAAGTATTAAACCGGTTTAATAAAAAACCAAAAACCGATTCAATAACAAATCCGGTCCGACCAAACCCGAATAGTAAGAAAATTCGGTTCAGTCCTGGTCTATCAGGAACAATTCATGGTTGACGCAAACCAATCCTGGTCAATCCAAATCAAATCAGATTGATCAGAAAAAATCAATATGTGCTCAATCAAACCGTTTGACTTTAATACCGAAACGATTTCCAATCGTTGATCGGCTCTCGGATCATAAAGAAATTCTCTATGGCGTGTGACCTCATAGGTTCAAACCTAAACGGTAGCACTAAAACACTTTCAATACTAGTATAATATACCATCTAGCAATGGATCCCGGCATCCGGATAGGTCGAAGATGCGAGAGCAATTTATTGAATCTCTGGCATATGGTTACCGTATAATTAATCCCTTTGACCTCCAATGCTCAGATGACGTAGAGTTAGACTGCCAACCCTAACTGAGTCAATCCACAACATGTCTTAACATCGCAAGTCCAGTGACTCCCCACTAAGACTACCTCGGCCGAGGATTTGCTAAATTGAGATACTGCGAGACATTCAATCCAAACAACTTGGACAGGTCAATTCCATCTTGGTCCACCACTGCTCCACAAGTACTTGCCTGTACCCAGAAATCTTTCGTTACTGGATTAAAAATCCGGATAGTCTGGTACCAAAGCACAGGGAGTTACTTGCAAGCTACCATAATGACCTCAGGTCGGAGGGACACATATATCAATATCTAATCACGAGCAATCTTTTGGCAGAAAGGAGCTCCATGGAGTCACGTTCAATGAGATGTCACACATCCCACTTGCAGATCACATCAGTGTCACTACACTCCTTTGGTCAAGAGGACAACCAAATGATGTGAACCACAATAACCTACTCTTGATACATTGCCATCTTGTACAATGTATCCTTTGGTTGTGAACCTTTTTAAAGGGCCACTAGATATATCCTTTCTATATTGAAGTCAGTGTAGTCCTAAGGACTTCATCACATAAATAGAGTTCATTACAAGAAAATTAATAATGTGATAAGCTATCAAAATAAAATTTTATTAATTCATATACAAATTACAATAATGAGCACAACCGCCTACAACCTAGGCGATTAGCTTTGGGACACAATTTCCAACAGGGTTTTATTTGGTGATCCCCTTAAAACCAAAGTATGGAGGTTTTGGATTATGATCCTGCAAAACAATCCTACTGTATTCGGGTGTGAATATAGTGGAAATCCCAAGTGATATCTTGGGTAGTGGACGTAGGAGCTGGGTTGCCGTGAACCATTATAAACCATGTGTGTTTGTATTGTGATTCTCTGATTTCTTTTAGCTTCTACATTTAATTCTTAATTACATCACACAACACTTTAAAAGGGTATTTCAATTGCACATTATCTGCTTTAAATTTTAAAAGACCCAATTTACCCCCCACTTGGGTAGCTACCTGGGCAACAGAAACTCTGCTGAATCTTCTTCAAAGTTAAAACATAAGTCCTTTCAAGCCATTCTTATATACTCAAGTCTATTTATCTTTAATGTTTCATCCATAAAAAGAACATTTTCAACTATTTGACAAGTAATTCAGCAATATGATGAGTACCTTTATCTAACAAAATATACTTTAACAAGCTGTTAGTATTCAAATATACTTAAGTATTTTGTTAATCTTCAAAATCAATACAGGAGTCAACAATCTTTTCCTTTTTGATGATGACAAAACCTTTAAGTATATACAAAAAATTTTTTAACAAGTATAGATCATTTTTCATTAAATATCAGAGCAAATAATGAAAGTATATCAAGTCTTAAATTATATTGATTTTAAAGATATAAGATTGATTTTCAAAATATTTGAGTTATGTATATGTATATTCAAACTTGCATAATTTAAATATCAAAGCTGTGAATTTAATGATATAGAGTTGGAAAATATGAAATATCAGGGCTATGATTAAAGAGTATCAGAGCTAAGATAAATTCAAATATCATGATGCTCAAGAGGTATACCAAAACACTTATAAAAAAATAGGCATTTTAGCATGAAACATGTACCAAAAGAAAATAGATAATACTAGAGCAAATGATAATAGATAATCAAAGAGTATCAAAGCACAGAAACTGAAGTATCAAAACAAAGAATTTGATGGTATAGATACTCCCCCTCAATATACGATCTTAAAAACTGATTTTCAAAAGAATTTGAGAAAAAATTTCAAGAAAAAGCTTACTACTTAAGAAAATGTCTAGAAAATTTCTTTCTCACTCCCCCTTACTCATTGCTCTCTTCTTAATTAACTTTCTTTCAAGAAAAACTACATAAATCCTCATTGAATCACTATTTTCCATTAACTCTTCATTAATTTTGAAAATTACTTTCTCATTTCACTCTCCCTTTTTGTCATCATTGAAAAAGGTAAGAAAGAGAATGAATATAATAGACAATTCATTGCAGTGAGAGTGTACACACAGAAATTTAAAAAGGTGAATATATATATGTAACAAGATTTGATACATTAGATTAAAACGGACAATTTGATATATAAGACTAGAGTTGATTCATCATGGAAAATTTGATACAAAACAAAAACGGATACAATAGACACTGATACAAACACAAAGAAATACTGACATAGAAACTATCTGTCATACTGACCAACCCTAAGGTGTACTCTCCTCATCAAAGGAGGACCCAATCTCAAGAATGATAGGATCTATAACCTTAGAAGGCTAGGTCTAGGCCACATCAGTCGAAGATTAGATAATCTGATCCGGATAGGTCTTAATGCTGTGTCACGTGTTGCCTAAGTGGCTTCCCAAGAGGGGGGTGAATTGGGATTATGAAAACTTTTCACTAGTATTTACAATTTGAAATCCTTTTGGTGTTGTGGTGCAATATGCAATGCGGAAGTAATTAAGTAAATGCAATAAGATTAAGTAAGCACAAACAAAACACCAGAAAATTTAGAGTGGTTCAGAGAAACCGGCTCCTACGTCCACTACCCAAGCACCACTTGGGATTTCCACTATATCCCCCAACCGGAATACAGTCGGATTATTTTACCATGCTCACAATCCAAACCTATACACTTTGGTTTTACCGGGATCACCAAAGAAAACCCAACTCCCTTTGGTTTTGAATGGGATCATCAAAGAAACCCTAACACTTAGTTTTATACTGGGATCACTAAGAACCCAACTTAGGTTTTTACAAGGTTCACCTAAAAACCTTTAACCCTCTCCTAAGACATAGCCCCTTGCTATTCTTAGAGAGAAAATAAAGATAGAGAGAAATAAAAAGCAACTATATAACAAACCGAGTTTGTTTAAATGTTGCTGATATAGATCTGGTGAAGTATAGCTTTGAATGCTCTTTAATGCTCTTCAAGCTGCTTCTTTGCTTCTTCAATGAGTGGATTCAATGATAAAGAGAAGTTGGTGAAGCTTTGAATCCTATCTTGAATGCTCTTGAAGTAAGTTGGTGAAAGACTTAAAGGCTTTTCAAATTCCCAAGATAAATCAATAATAATCCCTAAAAATTTTTTTTGTTTAATCCATCAAAAGTAATCCCTTTTATATTTTTCCATGAGATATGGCCATTGTAGGGCCTAGGGATTCGTGAAAGAGCTGTTGGAGACCAATTGAAATTGAAAAATCACTTTCAGCAACTAGCCGTTAGAGTGCAGAAAAATGTCACTTGAGTTGGCTCGATATCCACGAGTCGACTCGAAGTCTCAGACAGCCCAAACAGAAATCCTGTGCGAGTCGGCTCTTCAAGCTGAAGTCGGCTCAAACCTTCAATCAATTCAAAATAGAATTTTCCTTGAGTCAGCTCTTCAGGGCAGAGTCGGCTCAAAGTCTCAGTCACTAACAAACATAACTCTAAATGAGTCGGCTTTTGAAGCTCGAGTCGGCTCGAGATCTCAGACTTCAGATACATGTATTCTTTCATGAGTCAGCTCTTGGGACACTAGTCGGCTCAAGGTACTAAAACTCTGAATTTTTTTTGTACTGTGCCACTAGGAGTCGACTCTTGATCCATGAGTTAGCTCTTGCCAAAACTTCTTTTAATGCTTCAAACTTCTCCAAAATTTTTTAACACTTGAATCAAATAAGAGCTAATCTACACACTCTTCTTTTTACAATTTTACAGCCCATTTACAAGATTACAAAGTTGAAAAATTAGGGCTTTTACAAATAAGAGTCTATACACAATTGAATTACCTTGCAACCAATTTGAAAACTAATTCAAACTAGAGGTAACTAATTTCCTACAAAAACTTTTTAATTAATTGAAAGAACTAGTAACATATATATGCTCCAATATTTTGTGATCATCAAAATTATTCCAGGGGTTAACAATCTCCCCCTTTTTGATGATGACAAAACATTGGGCATGAACAGGATTTAAAAAATACTTTACAATTACTGTGTATCATATTCACATGTATCAATTGATATTTAATATAGTGTGTATCAATCCAAATTAAGTATCAAATTGTTGAACTGATAAGTATCAATATGATGTATCATAATGTATTATATGTATCAATACAATATATCATCTATATCATATGTGTATTAAGTATCAAAACATAATGTATCGAAATATAATGTATCATGTATATCATCTATGCACTATGTATTGAAACTTCACAAAATTAACTAGTATTTGAAATAAGTTTTAAGAAAACTTAACAAAAACCTAACATAAGCTCCCCCTTACTAATGTAATAATATTTTTCCATATTTTCTTCATATTTTCATACATATTCATTTTCATATTCACATTTATGCATATTTTATTCACATTTTCATGCACATTCATATTTTCTCCCTTCTCTCCCTTTTTGTCATCAACAAAAGGTGTATAAAATAAGGAGAACAATAATTCACAAAATTGAGTCATTCACAACATAGTTGCCCAATAAGCAATCCAAGAGGGGGGGTGAATTGGATTTCTAAAAATAAATTATTACTCAATGCAATGCAATAGGATGTAATCCAACTCAACAATTAAACAAGGTACTATGAATTCAAATATAATGCTCTTAAGTAAAAGTGCAGCGAAAATAAAGAGCAATAAATGAAAGAGTAAGTAGAGAGAACAATCAACCACAAAGACAAAGAAGTATAGTGGTTCGGTGCTATCCAATGCACCTACATCCACTCTCCAAGATCTCCTTAGGAATTCACTATAATCTCTATCGATTACAGTTGATTAGTTTTCCTGGCTCACTAATCAAAAACCCAACTTATTTTCACAAGGACAACAAGTCAAAACCTCACTTAGTTTTACGTTCTAACCAAGAACCTAAATGGTTTTAAGGCTCACTACCAACCTTCCTTGGTTTTCCGAGCTAACCAAGAACCTAATTGGTTTTCAAAGGCTCACTAATAACCATCATTGGTTTTATAATAGGCTAACTAAGAACTCTTACAAAAAATAAGTTTTTGAAGTAAAGAGAATAAAAGCTTTCTAATAAAAAGCAGGTATCTCTTTGAAGCTCGATGTTGTAGTGCTTTTAAACTTATTGAAGCCTCTTGAATGCTCAAGAATGGTTGATCTTTAATGCTCTTGAAGGCTCTTGAATGCTTGGAGGCTTGCTTTTGCTTGAGAGTGGTCGAATCATCAATGAAAAGGAGTGAATGCCCTTTTTTTCTTCTCTTTCGAATGCTATATTTCATTCTCATGAATAATATATGTTTTGATTTGATTTGGAGCACATATATATACCTTTCCAAGGCCTCAAATCCATTTTCTAGCCATTAGACTTGAAAATCTAGCCATTGCAAGGCAAAAGGGTCGAGTTCTGTATTTGAAAAACTAGCCATTACTGTTCTCAGAACTCCATGTGTCGATACTTCAGGCTATGAGTCGACACTTTAGGTCGATACTTGAACTTCTTGAGTTGACACCCAGTTCAAAAATCTTTAATCTGGTTCTCTGGAATTCTTAGATGTGTCGACACTTCCTCAGGTGAGTCGACACTTTGCTTCCATATATCGATACTTCTGCAGTTCTTGATTTTCAGCAAGTTCTGTGGCTTGAAAATCTCAGGCAATGAGCTAATCCATGTGTTGACACTTCAGGTCTATGTGTTGACACTTCAATCGTGCCATCTGAAACATTCTTTGCGTACCGGCTTGAATCGACACTGATCTTCCATGTGTCGATACTTTGAGTCGACACCTCACTGAAATCTTCACAAAAAGTCTGAACTTGTGCTGAATCAAATTTATGCTTCACTCAAATATCTATTCAAGCAAACTTTTGACTATCCAAGTCATCTTTGAGCAGATCTTTTCATCTATGCTTGGCTTCTTCAATCAAATAAACTTCTTCAAATTTGTGAGCACCTTTTTCTAAAAAAATACACTTCAAGGAAATCATTAGTACTCAACTTATACTTAATCGTTTTGCTTATCATCAAAATCAATAACAGAGTCAAAGATGATCCTAATCCTCATCCTCATCATCATCATCAGAAGATGATCCGATCTCAATCAGTCCCATATCAGTAAAAGATCGAGCTCGAGGCCATATCGATATAAGATCTCGGAGTCGGGTCCTGGTCGGTCATGGAGGGGTGTGACGACCATGTCCTCTGCATCGAGCATAGGTCCAATCTCTGGCTGGAGTAGAAGTAGAAGCAATGTCCTCAACAGGAACAGAACTGATCGGATCGACAATCTCAGTGACTGTCGGAAGTAGCGTACGATCAAAGGATGGATCGTAATCAAGATACTAAAAGCTAGGTGTGTAAAACCAAGATCTCGGATAAGTGAGGATGTATGAATGGTAGGAGTATCAACAGATGGTGTATCAAAAATAGGCGTATCAACTGATGATACGATATGTGTATCAACGGTAGGTGTATCAACTGAAGGATGAATGTGTGAGTTTGTAATCGATGAATCAATGATAAGAGTGTCAATCATGGGTGTATCGATAATGGGTGAATCAATATCTAGTGAATGAATAATAGGAGAATAATAATTGGTGAAAGAATAGGAATCAGAACATGATCATATGATCTGGAAGGAGGAGAAGATAGAATTGGAGTCTGGGTAGGTGAACTAGAAGAGTTGCAAGTAGAACTCCTGGGCATGTCTGCCGTCACCTTAGCCACTAGCTTTGAAATCAGATCTGGGAAGTCGAATCTATCAGAGTCAGTCTCCTCATCATCTGTATCATCATCACTATCAACAACTGTTGTAGGAGCAGGTGGAGTTATATCAGCAACTAGAGCACTCCCCGTAGGTCTGGATAGAGTGGTCAGTATAGCTGAGATGCCATCACTCAGTCCATTGTGGCTCTCTCTGGTCTCAGCTATGAAGTAGTCAAGACGCTGTCTAATGATCAGAATATCTATCTCAATGCATCTAACTCTGTCTAATAAGTTGTTTGAAACTACTGGAGTCTCTGTCTGAACTGGTTGAGGCTGTGCTAAAGTAGTAGGCTCAGACTGAGATGCAGCCTTTGTTTGTGCTACTGTCTCAAGCTGACTCTCGGTAGGTCCTGCCTCATTAGAGAGGATGCACTTCTCCTCTGCAGCATCATCATCATCAACTCTGTTGTTGGCCTGACCAGATACTCTCCATCTCCACTGGCCTCGAAATAGATGATAACCCATCCTGTGTAATGACCTGATGTCATACACATCAGTATGAATTAGCATGCAGAAGAGCTCATCCTCAAAGCTGACGCCATACTCTCTATATAGTATAATCAACCCCATCCCATAGGGTAGGCAAAGTCGCTAACTCATCGACGCCTCCATCATCTGGTGAACTATGAGCACGAGAAGGTAGACGAGTGTGCGCTAAACTAATGAGACCATCACGAGCATCTCCCGCTCAATGATATAATTGAACCATCCGGTCTTTGGCAGAAGGATCCGGGTGATAATATGGTGCAACAGTCTCATCTCTGCTGACAATCGGGATGCAAATACAGTGGCTCCCTTAGGCAATATGTCCGACTCGAAGATACATTGGAGACCACTCACACGATCAATCAAGCTGTCCACTACTGATCCAGTCATCGGAATTTCTCATACTCTGCTTAGTATCTTTGATGCAACTGGGATATCCCGGTCTCTCACCTGAGCCATCCAACCATCAGACCCATGAGCTAGTGATCCATAAAACTCCTGAATAAGCCTTGGGTAATATCTCTCGCTCAGTGAGCAAAATGATGTTGAGCCAGCCTCTCGAATCTACTGTCTGATCCTGAAATGCTACTGGTTAACAAAACTGAAGTCTACTCATCGTCCCTTGACGACGGTCTTCGAACTCATCCAACTAGAAGCTATAAAAAGAGGTCGTGCAGGAGAATCTAGAGCTCTAGCCTCGTGTCTGGCCTTCATTCTTCTTTCTTCCTCTTGATTGAATTGACGAGGGTGATGGACTACTTGCTTTCGGTGTCCCATTGCTCAGAATAAGAAATTGGACAAGTTTTGAGGGAAAACCTAGGGTTTCTAGGGCTTAAAATGTAAATGGGATGCGGAATGTCACAAAATCCGAACAAGAAAGTGCTCTGAACAACAATGAATCAGGGGAGTTTAAAGCACGAAATAGAGAGAAGGAGGAGTGAGGAGTACCTTAGGTTATGTGTCAGCTCGAGAGGGAAGACAAAATGAGTAAAAAACCTTCTGGAATGCCCTTATTCTCGGTCTACTACCGTTCATGTGTCGATAAATTCAGGTGTCGACACATTAATGTGTCGACACCGACTTAAAAATTGAAAAAATAAGAGAAGAAAGGGTTGAATAAAATCACTGGAAATATGCTTAAATTCAATGAAATTCAACATAATTAACAATGATTGATGTCAAATATGATTAATTTGAGTCAAAGATAGGAAAAACTTAATCAAAAGGATTAATGATCCCGAGCTCTCTTCTAATCATATAAAACTAATTTTTTAGAAGAGGTTTAGTCAAAATATCAGCTAATTATAATTCAGTATTAATAAATTCAAGCACAACATCATTATTTTCAACATGATCTCTAATAAAATGATGTCTAATTTCAATATGTTTACTCCAAGAATGTTGAACAGAATTTTTAGTCAAGTAGATAGCATTGGTATTATCATATTTTATAGGTGTACTAGTCAACTTGATTCCAAAATCTTAAAGTTATTGCTTAATCCACAAGATTTGAGCACAATAACTTCCTGCTGCAATATACTTAGCCTCAGCTATAAATAGTGCAATTGAAGTTTGTTTCTTGCTAAACCAGGAGATTAAGTTAACTCCAAGAAATTGGCAAGTACCACTAGTACTCTTTTTATCTAATTTACAACCAGCAAAATCAGCATTAGAATATCCAATTAATTTAGCAGATGAATCTCTAGAATACCATAAACCAATATCAATAGTACTAGATAGATATCTAATAATGCGCTTAACAGCCATCAGATATGATTTTTTAGGTTCAGACTGATATCTAGCACACATGCATACACTGAACATTATATCCAGTATACTAGTAGTTAAGTACAGTAAGGAGCCAATCATATCTCTGTATAACTTTTGATCTACTGATTTACTATACTCATCTTTATCAAGTCTACAAGAGGGGCTTATAGGCGTACCTATTGATTTGGTAGTCTTCATCCCAAACTTCTTTATAATCTCTCTTGTATACTTAGCTTGGTTGATGAAGATTCCATCTTTAGTTTGCTTGATCTGCAGTCCGAGAAAGAAATTGAGTTCTTCCATCATGCTCATCTCGAACTCTCCCTGCATTAGCTTAGTAAACTCTTGACAAAGAATTTTATTAATAGCACCAAAAATGATATCATCAACATATATTTGTACTACTAATAAATCATTATCTTTCTTTTTCAAAAATAATGTTTTATCAACATGGCCTTTAAAAAATTCATTTTCAATTAAAAATTTGCTAAGTCTTTCATACCAGGCTCTAGGTGCTTGCTCTAATCCATAAAGTGCATTGTGCATTTTAAAAACATGATCAGGATGTGTGTGATTTTCAAATCTAGGTGGTTGTTCAACAAAAACTTTTCTATTATAAAACCATTTAGAAAAGCACTCTTAACATTCATTTGAAATAGTTTAAAATTCATAAAACTAGCAAATGCTAATAATAGTCTAATTGCTTCAAGTCTAGCAACAGGAGCAAAAGTTTCATCAAAATCAATCCCTTCCTCCTGGTTGTAGCCTTTAGCAACTAGCCTAGCTTTATTTCTAACAACAATTATATTTCATCTAATTTATTTCTAAATACCCATTTAGTGCCAATAATAGAAATATTAGATGGTATTTCTATTAATGTCCAAACATTGTTTCCATCAAACTGAATTAGTTCATCTTGGATGGCATTAATCCAGTTAGGATCTTTTTCAACTTCTTCAAAACATTTTGGCTCTACTTGTGATACAAAAGCTATATAATCATATTCATTTCTAATTGAGGCTCGAGTTCTTACATTTTTAGATGGATCACCTAGGATTAATTCCTTAGGATGTCCATAAGCATACCTCTACTCCTTAGGTAGATCTTGGTGCTTTGGAGTGTCTTCACCTTTCTCACTTTTGTCTTGATCTTCTTTATTTGGTAGAGGAGGTTGATCATTCAGTGCCAACTTTTGAAGCTTGTCAGCACCTGCACATTCATCAGATGTATCCTCTTTTTTGGAAGATTTGTTAGTAGATTCTTCAAAAACAACATGCACTGATTCTTCTACAACCAACATTATTTTGTTGAAAACTCTGTATGCCCTGCTTGATGTAGAGTATCCTAAAAAGATATCTTCATCAGACTTGGCATCAAATTTTCCAAGATTATCTTTTCCATTATTTAAGATAAAATATTTGCAACCAAAAACTTGAAAATACTTTAAAGTTGGTTTTCTTTGATTCCAAAGTTCGTAAGGTGTTTTCTTCAAAATAGGGTGGATTAAAACTCGATTCAAAATATAACATGCAGTATTAATAGCTTCAGCCCAAAAATATCTTGGTAAATCATTTTCACAAAGCATAGTGCATGCCATTTCTTCAAAGTATGATTTTTTCTTTCTACTATCCCATTCTGCAAGGTATCCTAGGTGCAGAAAAGTTTTGTTCATTATCTTTTTTTAATTACAAAAATTTTTAAAATCTTGATTTCTAAATTTAATTCCATGATCACTGCGAATGAAAACAACTAAAATACCTTTTTCATCTGAAACTTTTCAATAAAACTTTATAAAAGTAGAAAATGATTCATCTTTATGTGCTGGAAAGAAAACCTATGTAAATCTCGAAAATCATCCACTATGACTAATCCATATCTCTTGCCTCCTAGACTTGATGTTCTAATTGGTCCAAAGAGATTCATATGAAGTAGTTCTAGTGGCCTACTAGTAGTTACAAAGCCTTTTGGTTTGAAAGAGGTTTTAACTTGTTTACCAAATTGACATGCTTAACAAACTCTATCTTTTTCAAAACAAAGTTCAGGTAAATCTCTAACTAAATTCTTTTTGCAAAGTTTTGAAAGTAGATACATACTAGCATGCCCTAATTTTCTATGCCAAAGCCAACTAGTCTCATCTTTAATAGAATTCATTGTAACAAGGCATTCTCCATTAGGCAAAGATAGATTATCCAAATCTACCAAATAAATATTACCATGCCTTTTTTCAATGAATTATACTCCATTTATATCGCGACTAGCAATCATGCAATAAGATGATTAAAAAATAACTTGAAAACCTTTATCGCAAAATTGACTAATGCTTAAAAGATTATGCTTTAAGCCTTCAACTAACAATACATTACTAATACAACTAGAAGGAGTTATATGAACCTTACCAATACCAATGATTTTTCCTTTACCATTATCCCGAAGGTCACACTCCCTCCATTCATTGCTTAAAGAGAAGTGAATTGTTTTACATCTCCTGTCATGTGCCTTGAGCAACTGCTACCAAGATACCAAAGTCTTTGATTTTCCTTGGTTGCAAGACACATCTGCAATAAAATCAAGACTTGTTTTTAGGTACCCAAGCCAACTTGGGTTCTTTAGGGTTAGCGCTTAAAATGGTTCCTTTTGGAACCCAAACTTTTTCAAAATAATTTATTTTTCTTAAATTGCATTGAAAAAATTTATGACCTTGCTTTTTACATGAAAAATAGGTTATGCTAGAAGATGCAGGTACAAAAAAGTTTTTAAAGTACTTTTATTTTTTTGGTCTATAGACTAATCCTGCTTTATTGAAGATGGCTCTTTGGCTATTTAAAAGTAGGTTCAATTTTTCTGAACTATAGATAAATTTTTCAACAAATGGCTTTATTTTATCAAGTTCATTTTTGTACTTTGCATTTTTAATTCCAAATCTTTATTTTTCTTTAAAAGATCACCATTTGAAGTAACAGTTTTGGATCTTTTTAAAACTTCATTTTTCATTGTCAATGCATTATTTTTCTTTTCCAAAACATCTAATTTAGTTTTTAAATCACTAACTTCATTTAACAAAGTATTGTTTTCAAGAGAGAAACTGTTTGCATGCTTTTTCACCTTTTTATTTTCACATAAAACTAGTTTATAATCATCCATAAGTTCATCAAAAGCATTTTTTAGTTCATCAAAAGTAAAATCTATTTCGGTATCGGAATTTACCTCATCTTGCTCTTAATGTGCCATAAGATAAAAATTTGCAACTTCAGTCCACTCTTCTTCAGAACTGGAGCCTCACTATCACTCCAGGTGGCCATCATTGCTTTCTTTCTTAACTTCTTCCTTAACTTCTTTAGGAGAGGGCAATCGAATTTGTAGTGACCCGACTTCTTGCACTCGAAGCATGTTGGTATTTCCTTTTCCTTTTCTTTTTCCTTTTCTTCTTCCTCTTTTCCTTTTCTTTCTCTTTCTCTTTTCCTTTTTCTTTTGATTGAAATTTCTTCTTGTAAGGAAACTTCCTCCTCTTCATGAATCTTCTAAATTTCTTAGCAATGAGGGCTTTTTCACCTTCATCTTCTTCTTCTTCTTCGGACTCATCGATTGAGAATTCTTTTTGTATGTTTGATTTGAATGCAATCCCCTTTTTCTTTTTATCCATGTCCATTGACTTTTGCTTCAAATTCAGCTCATAAGTCATGAGCGATCCAACTAGTTGCTTTAAAGGTAGCTTGTTAATATCCTTTGCTTCTTGAATTGCGGTCACCTTCGGATCCCATGATATTGGAAGTGACCTGAGAATTTTATTCACAAGATCATCATTAGACATTACTTTTCCTAGACTTCTCATTCGATTTACAATATTTGTAAATATAGTGTACATGTCAGTGATTGACTCATTAGGTTCCATTCAGAATATTTCATGAGTATGCATTAACATGTTCATCTTAGTATTCTTCACTTGATCGGTACCCTCATTGGTAACTTCAAGAATGTCCCATATTTCTTTGGTAGAAGTGCAAGTATATATCCTATTGAATTCACTAGGATCTAATGCACAGAAAATGAGATTCATTATCTTAGCATTGATCTTGGATTGCTTAATGTCATTTTCATCCCAATCCTCTTCGAGCTTTAGATGGAAACACCATTAACCACTGCCGAAGGAATATGAGGACCCTTATCAACAACTCTCCACAAGTTATAATCAATAGAATGCATATAAATCCTCATCCTAGTTTTTCAATATGTATAATTTGATCAATTGAAAAATGGAGGTTTACTTGGGACTTGACCCTCAACTACGCTAGTACCAATAGGGGCTGCCATAGATCTTTACTCAAGGCGGTAAAGCCTATACACTGAGAACAGGGATCTGATACCACTTGTTGCCCAGTAAGCAACTCAAGAGGGAGGGTGAATTGGGTCTCTAAAAAAAAATATTACTCGATGCAATGCAATAGAATGTAATCCAACTCAACATTTAAACAAAGTACTATGAATTTAAATGTAATGCTCTTAAGTAAAAGTGCAACAGAAATTAAGAGCAATACATGAAAGAGCAAGTAGAGAGAACAATCAACCACAAAGATAAAGAAGTATAGTGGTTCAGTGCTATCTAATACACCTACATCCACTCCCCAAGATCTTCTTGAAAATTCACTATAATCTCCACCGATTATAGTTGATTAGTTTTCCGGGCTCACTAATCAAAAGTCCAACTTGTTTTCACAAGGACAACAAGTCAAAACCTCACTTGGTTTTACGGGCTAACTAAGAACCTAAATAGTTTTAAGCCTCACCACCAACCTTTCTTGGTTTTCTGGGCTAACCAAGAACCTAATTAGTTTTCAAAGGCTCACCAAAAACCTTCCTTGGTTTTACAATAGGCTAACCAAGAACCCTTACAACAAATAAATTTTTGAAGTAAAGAGAATAAAAGCTTTCTAATAAAAAGCGGATATCTTTTTGAAGCTCGATGTTGTAGTACTTTTGAACTTGTTGAAGCCTCTTGAATGCTCAAGAATGGTTGATCTTTAATGCTCTTGAAGGCTCTTGAATGCTTGGAGGCATGCTTTTGCTTGAGAGTGGTTGAATCTTCAATGAATAGGAGTGAATGCCCTTTTTTCTTCTCTTTCGAATGCTATATTTCATTCTCATGAATAATATATGTTTTGATTTGATTTGGAGCTCATATATATACCTTTCCAAGGCTTCAAATCTATTTTCTAGCCATTAGACTTGAAAATCTAGCCATTGGAAGGTAAAAGGGTCGAGTTCTGTATTTGAAAAACTAGCCATTACTGTTCTCAGAACTCCATGTGTCGATACTTCAGGCTATGAGTCGACACTTGAACTTCTTGAGTCGACACCCAATTCAAAAATCTTCAATTTTGTTCTCTAGAAATCTCAAATGTGTTGACACTTCCTCAGGTGAGTCAACACATTGAGTCGACACTTTGCTTCTATATGTCGACAATTCTGCAGTTCTTGATTTTCAGCAAGTTCTGTGGCTTGAAAATCTCAAGCGATGAGTTGATCCATGTGTCGACACTTCAGGTCTATGTGTTGACCTTCAGCCATGCCATTTGAAACATTCTTTATGTACCGGCTTGAGTCGACACTTCTCTTCCATGTATCGATACTTGGTGTCATGTGTCGATACTTTGAGTTGACACTTCACTGAAATCTTCACAAAAAGTCTGAACTTGTGCTGAATCAAATTTATGCTTCACTCAAATGTCCATTCAAGCAAACTTTTAACTGTCCAAGTCCTCTTTGAGCAAATCTTTTCATCTAAGCTTGGCTTCTTCAATCAAACAAACTTTGTCAAATTTATGAGCACCTTTTTCTATAAAAATACACTTTAAGGAAATCATCAGTACTCAACTTATACCTAACCATTTTGCTTATCATCAAAATCAATAACGAGTCAACAAACATGTATCATAAAAAGTCATATATATATAAAAGTGACAGTACATGTGGTGTGGGCACCAAGATCCGACAGAGGCTCCTCAACCCTCTATGGATCTCAGATTAGGGTTCTCCCTTTCTATGAGTCCTGTAATAAGGCCTTGAGCCCAAAGCATTGTTAAAATTTCTTGTCAAAGTTAGTTTAGTCCTGTACCTTGACCAATTTGTGTCAAGTTAGGTCATGAGTCCTGTATTTGTTCGAGTCTGAGTTTGGACTGGGCCCAAGCCCAATTGAAGTCACTCTGGTTTTCTTCACCAAATCAAGTTCTGGTGGGCCAACCCACCCCTTCTACTTGGGATAATGACAACTCAGGTGCCACCTCAGCTACCTACGTGGCGCCACATCAGCTACCACTTGGGCATCCAAGAAGGGAAACAAAGTGGCATCCTCATGCTTTCCACACGCCTTGGACAACATCCCCCTCTTCCCTCCCCCACATCACGCCTTGTTCCATCAAAAGAGAGTGTTGAAGATCCTTGAAGGAACCAAGCCTCAAAGCAAGCCTCCTCCCAAGCTTTCTTCCCAAAGTGATCTTGTAAGGAAGGAAGGTCAAAGAACACACTCCCCTCTTCAAGCCCTCAACCATGCAACGCCCATGGAGTTCTCCCTTGGTTGGCCAAGAATTAATCCTAGAAGATGGCGTGAAGAGCCCAAGGGAACACATCCCTCCAAGCAAGCCATGCCCCACTCCTTCTTCCCAAAATAAGCATGCTAAGGAAGGAAGTCAAGGGACCAATCCCCCTCTCCAAGCCTTTGCTCATGCCACGCCCAACTCCAAATTATTTGGTCGGCCAAAGAGATGGGATGTGGAAAATTTTTGGGCGCCACCATGAATCTTGTAATTTGAATTTCAAAAGGGCCTTGGGTGCCTATTTAAAGGACCCAATCCCTCCCTTGTAGAACTAATGAATGAATGAATGAATGATTGAGTGATTCATGAAAGTTTGAGTTTCTTCCACCCTCCAACCATTGTCTCTTAGGATAGGTTCGAGTGGAATTGCCTTCGTCCCCAAGGACGTCAAGTGGTGTGAGGCCACCTGTCCGTCGCCCCAGGGCGTCGTGAATCCTTCATCCTCCAGGATGTTGATGTGGTGTGAGGCCACATTCCTTCATCCTTTGGGACATCACGGGGTACGAGGCCCCGTGTTATCTCCAACTTCGACTTCGGAATCCAGCCGGACACCGGGCTCAAAGGCCCTTCCCAACTCCAGTTCAATTCTTTTCTGTACATCTCCACATTCCACTGACCTTTCTTTTGTTTGCCTACAGGTCCTCCCTGGCATCTCGAGCATTGGAGACAGTCAGCTTTGCCATCGCGACCTCCAGACCCAAAGCCAGAGCTCCCACGGGTTCGACTGCTTGGGCATCCAAGCTGCATCCACCGAGTTGAGCAATCTCTGCACCGGGCGCTTCAGAAGTTTGAGGTTTGCCTTCTCTTTATCTCCTAAGTAGATATTGTAGGTCGAGCTAGTCCTACCGGGGTTTCTTAATCCTGGGGTCTTGTTCTCATTTTTACTTTTAGGGCTTTGAACTGTTAGCGTAAGCTTTCATTACTATTCTTCATATTTCTTACCTTTGCTTGTGATCGGGAATCGAAACCCTAAAACAACGAAGAAGAACAACAAGAAACATAAAAAAACAAAAAAAATCATCAACTCCTAAAAAAAAAAAAAAAAAAAAATCCTTGCATCATAAGCATCCATCCTAGCATCCCTAGCCCTAACCCCCTTGCCTCCGCACCAATCTTGGTATCAGAGCAAGGCTAGGACTAGTGCATTTGTTTCATTTTCTGCATTCTGGTCAGTCTGTATATGGTCTGATCATTGGATTGTTTCTTTCTGCAGAGACATCCAAATTTTATGATTTCTATTTTGTTAGATCACAGTAATCTCAGTGTATTTTTTTCTATTTTCTTAGATTTTTTTTCAGTTTGTAAAGTTTCTACAAGCCGAAATACTGCCTAAGAAAATCTCAGGTCTGATTTTTCAACAAGCAACTCATCTTTTGATTCATTCATCCATCTAGCTTGCTTCTTGCATGTTTTAATTCCTGCATTTTGTTTAGCATTCACCCATCTAAAAGACACAAAAGAACAAAAGATTTTTAAGTCATTTCATTAGTCATTATTGTACTTCATTTTACAAAACTTATCTTAAGGGCGTCAATTTAACATAGGGTCAGGATTTCATTACCTGTCCTAAGCCCAAAAACCACCACCGGGCATATCGAACCCTAGCCATTAACTAAAATCAATTAGATGTTTAATCTGCTCTAGTGAGCTAGGGACACCCATGAAGTCAGGTCAATCCAAGTGCTGAGCCAAGCTAGATTGCTTGTTGGTGTGTGCTTGTATAGCTGTTGTCTAGGCAAGTGGTTCAGGGATTAGAGCCCGAAGGGAAGTGTGTTGGTTCGCTTACCTGGCCAATTTCTAATTGGTGTCTAGGCAAGCAAAGAGGAACCTCCACTCACCTTACACTTACCTGGCCAGGTGCCAAGTTACTACTTCCAGGTTCATCTTCTTGACTTTACATTTGGAGAGATCTCCTAGGTCTAGCAAACCGTAGCATCGTTTTATTACATGTGCACTAGATCAGGAACCTCTTTTCACCCACCTTCTCCACCCTCTACCGACACCATGGACCAACTGCGAGCTGACATCGGAGCCCTAACTCAATCCATGACTAAATCCATGACCCAGTTAGGCAACCAGTTGAACAATAGATTGGATCAAATAGAGGTTAGACTAAGACCCCTAGAGGAAGAAGTATATGAATCTGAAGACCTTGTAGGGGTAGTCCGATGCATCCTAGCCCAAAACATAGTACAGGAAGACTGGTGTAGGACCAACATCCTACAGACCCTGATCAAGCTAGGAGATAAGGTTTGTAAGGTCATCATTGATAGTGGAAGCTGTGTTAATGCCCTTTCCTTGAGTATAGTTAAATCTTTAGGACTAGCCACAGTACCCCACCCCAACCCTTACAAAGTGTCCTGGATAGATTCAACTTCGATCCCTGTAAAGTCTAGGTGCCAGATCAAGATCAAAATGAGTTCCTATGAAGAATCGATCTGGTGTGACATCTTACCCATGGGTGTGGGTAGTATCATCCTAGGACGACCCTGGCTTTTCGACCATGATGCCACCCTTTATGGTCGATCCAATACCTGTGTCTTTCTCCACCAAGGAAAAAGATTACAATCAACCCAATCCAGCCAAAGGACCCAGTCAAGAAAGGATCAAGTAGCCTTAAAGAAAGGAAGCCTAAAATTAACCTAATCAAGGACAATGGGTTAGAAAAAGAGATTACTGGGAAAGGACCCTTTAAAGAGTTTCAGGGAGAGAAGGATGAACATTCTGAGAATTTGAATACAAAAACCCCTGAGCCCATTGAAGACTTTAAGGTTGAACCCATTGAAAATCTAGGGAAAGAAACTCCTGAGCCCATTAAAGAATTGAAAGAAAGCATCTATGAGTCAAGTTTAATAGAAGATGGGCCCGAGGGTGAAATCATTGAGGAATCCAAGGAGAGTGATCCTGAACCCACTACAAAATTTGAAGAGGAAATGACCGAGCCAGGATCACATCTAGTAAATGAACATGAGGATTCACCAGTCTTTTCCACAGGAGTTCAGGAACCAACCCTTAATGAACCGATCCAAAGAAAACATCCTCAAGAGATGGTTGAAGCTCGGAAAGAAATTGAGGATGAAGTTCCCGATGAGTTACTTGATCAACTTCCACCCCTGAGAAACATCCATCATACTATAGACTTGGTCCCAAGATCCTCTTTAACAGACCTTCCCCACTGTGGGGTTGACCCTAGCGAGCCCCAAGATCTACCGGAACAAGTGGACCATATGACACCTATAGAACGATGCCCAAATTTTAAGGTCATCCTGAATAACCCAGGTCTGTTTTATGTTTTCCAAAAGCCACCCTAAGACTCTGATTCCTATTTCCTACCCTTCCCTGAACCCTCTCACATTTCTAGAGCCATGGGATTACTTTTTATTGAGATTACCAGAATGCGTGACTCCTTAGAGTCCATCCCTTTTGCTCTCTACTTCTGGTTTACTTTATGGCATTTTCTAGGGATCCTTAACAATTTTCTTGTGCATATCAGACTAGGGTCAAACCTAGAGAGTCAAAAGTCTGTTAGGTTTAGACCCTAGGAGTCCAATAAAATTTTTCTCAATAAGATTGCATAGTTGAGTCCGCATTTTGCATCATATTAGGATTATGCATTAAATACAATTTTTAAAATAATTTGGCTGATTCCCGAAAGCAAGCCAAAGAGTTTGAAATAAGGAAATTTTGTAATGATTAGACTTGGCCTGAACAGTTTCCACCGGAAACTGTTAAGAAGCTTCACGCTCGTGGGTGGGTCCCTTTAAAGTAATTAGGAGAATGGGCCCTAACGCCTATGTGCTAGAACTACTCCGGATTACGGAATTAGCTCGACATTCAATATCTTTGACTTAGTTGAGTATAGGGAACCCGCAAACATACCCAGTGAGCCGTTTGGGCCTGACCTCCCTTTTGAGAGTGAACCTGAACCCGAGTGTCCACCTCCAAATATACCTGAGCGAGGAGAGCGGATCGAGCGTGTCCTGGATGACCAAGCCATCACTACCCGGGGCAAAGGCTACCAGCGTTACCTGGTCCGATGGCAAGGCCGACCCGAATCCGATGACTCGTGGATCACACGGGAGGACTTGCAGTGCATCGACCTTGACATCCTGGATAGGTATCAAAGCCAAGCTAACCCTTACTCAACAGGGTCGAGTTCCTCCCACTCCTGGAGAACTGGTGTGGGCACCACGATCCGACAGAGGCTCCTCAACCCTTTATGGATCTCAGATTAGGGTTCCCCCTTTCTATGAGTCCTGTAATAAGGCCTTGAGCCCCAAGCATTGTTATAATTTCTTGTCAAAGTTTGTTTAGTCCTGTACCTTGACCAATTTGTGTCAAGTTAGGTCATGAGTCCTGTATTTGTTCGAGTCTGAGTTTGGACTGGGCCCAAGCCCAATTGAAGTCACTCTGGTTTTCTTCACCAAATCAAGTTCTGGTGGGCCAACCCACCCCTTCTACTTGGGATAATGCCAACTCAGGTGCCACCTCAGCTACCTACGTGGCGCCACATCAGCTGCCACTTGGGCATCCAATAAGGGAAACAAAGTGGCATCCTCATGATGCGGCAAGCATATGATTAATGATTTGATTAGTGTTTGTAGAGCAATGAAACCAAATTACACTAGCATTGTAATCATCATAATAAGTCTTAAGGATTACATGAAAAGGGACTATTACATAATTAGACACAATCCTAAAACTAAGAAGGAAGAAGATCTAGACAATAGGGGCTAATGATTGAGGACTTGCCTTGTTGAGCTTTCCAACCTTCTAATGATTTCAAACCTTGAAACTACCGATGCTCTGGACTAGAGAACTTGGATAACAGAGATCAGAATGCTGGGCTTGGGCTTCAGCTTGTTGGTTCATCGTCAAGGGGAACCATGTTCACAACTTAAAGACTTCGAAGGACCCTGCAATGAAGATCAAAAGTTAAGGAAGAAGAAAGCAAGCATATGGAAGGGATGGAATAATTTATGAGCAAGGAAGGAAGTCTGAGATGGTTTGGCCGGCTCCAATGTCTCCTTCTTGAACTTGGCATTGGATGGCTTGGAGAAGAAAGTAGATTCGAGTGGGGGGGGGCTTAGGAACAATCACTCAAAGAAATAACATAAGACTACAACTTCAACTTCAACTTCATTTTTCATTCATCTCATCCATAGATTTATAATGGGACGTCCAAGGGCTTAAAAAAAGCCTTACAACTCATTTGAAACTTGAAACCCATAGATTAAGGAGGATTACAAGGGGGGTTGGAGGATTTGGTGGAGGGTTTGGTTACAAAGGATTTGGGAGGGATGTGGCCGAGCTCCTTGAATTTGAATTTTCCCTTGGTCGGCCCCCTTTGGATTCTTTTGAATTTCCTTTGTTGGCGCCCAAAGGTGATGAGGTGGCTGGTGAGGTGGCGTCCTTGGCTAATGACATGGCATGTTGAGGTGGCCTTCTACTTGGATATGAATTTCAGGATGACATGTGGTGCCAAGTGGGGTCACTTGATTAAATCTTGTTGATGTGGCATCTTTGTTGATATGGTGCCATAAGTGGGTCCTAGTTGATGGTCCTTCTCTCTTGCTTGGTTGGTGTGTCTTCTCTTCCTCATGTGGTCAAATTCTGGGGTCTAAAATTTGAGTCTTGTTGTTGGCTTTCATGACTTAACTCAACTGAACTGACTTGACTGACCTAGACTTTAAAACTTGAAATGGACTTACAGTAAATGAAATTTAGAAGTAATTACAGGACTAAAACACTCTTGATCAATGAAATTTAGAAGTAATTACAGGACTTGAAAAAAATTAAACACTCTTGATTAGGAATTAAAACTCAAAATTAATTACAGGACTCAGGGTAACCTAATTATCTTCGATCCAAATTGGGATAAGGCTAACCTTGTTGGAGTGAAGTTTCTTTCTGCTTCTGGTATCCACACCAATTCTCCCAGGGTGGACAGAACTCGACCCAGTCGAGTATGGTTCAGTTTTGCCCTGGTAATGCTCGAACAAGTCTGGGTTAAGTCTTTGCAGGTCCTCTCGAGTAATCCAAAAGTTGTCGGACTCAGGTCGACCTTGCCATTGAACCAGGTATCGTTGATAATCCTTATTCCTGGTAGTAATGGTCTTGTCATCCAGGATTCTCTCAATCCTCTCTCTCCGCTCAGGTAGGGTTGGTGGTGGACACTCGAAAATACGTTCACTCTCAATGAAAGTTTCTAGCCCAAAAGGCTCACTAGGTATTAGTGCTGGTTCTTTGTATTCTACTAGGTCTGAAATATTAAAGGTTGTACTGATACCCATATCAGGTGGAAGTTCCAAAACATATGCATTAGGCCCTATTTTCTTTAAGATCTTGAAAGGTCCCGCTCCGCGGGCATGTAGCTTCTTTATGGTTCCAGAGGAGAACCATTCAGGGTTGAGCCTAATCATCGCATAATCCCCTTCACAAAATTCTTTAGCCCTCTTATGTGAGTCAGCTAAGTGTTTGTAAGTTTCATTGCTCAGGTTGATCTTATTACTGATTTCTTTATGTAGATTTGTGACATGCTGTGCAAAAGACTCAGTAGACTCAGAGACTCGTGTGTGAATAGGTAGTGGGATTAGATCTAAAGGCTTCCTAGGCTTGTAACCATGGACTATCTCAAAGGGACTTTTGCCCGTAAATCTATTGATGAGATGAATGAAATGCAAAGGTGCTGCAGAAGTGTGTTGCAGTTTGAAAGTGGTGTGGAAAACATGATGAAAAAAATGTCCAAAAATTATGAAAAATTCATAGAGGATTCCTAACTTATATGTTTCAATGCAGATGAAAGAAATTTTAAAACTAAAATCTATACTACTCTAAGCAGATCCTACAAATGAAGATAAATAAAAAGGACAAAACAAAACCCTAATGACAGTGTCAAACTGCAGATTTTTTTATTTTTTTTATAATTTTTTTCTGATGATAAAATCTAATATGGTGATAACTGACTTAAAAAGGAACAAGAAAAAAAATATTTCAACAAAAAATTAGTGACTTGCCTTTGGAGCTGCAGACGGATTACAGTAAATAGATGCAAATTTTCAAAAAACATAACCTAATCAAACAAGTGCAATGGCTTACCCAAACTTCAATCTAAAAAATTCATGTCCGGCCAGGGGCTCATTATTCTCATGGGTTGTGACAGTGTACTGGAGTACACCCGCTCAGGAGGCGTGAATTTTAGATCTTGCTTGGATTTAAAGAAAACTATTCTACCCTAATGCAACCATGCTCTGATACCAATTTGATGCGGCAAGCATATGATTAACGATTTGATTAGTGTTTGTAGAGCAATGAAACATAATTACACTAGCATTGTAATCATCATAATAAGTCTTAAGGATTACATGAAAAGGGACTATTACATGATTAGACACAATCCTAAAACTAAGAAGGAAGAAGATCTAGACAATACGGGCTAATGATTGAGGACTTGCCTTATTGAGCTTTCCAACCTTCTAATGATTTCAAACCTTGAAACTACCGATGCTCTGGACTGGAGAACTTGGATAACAGAGATTAGAAAGCTAGGCTTGGGCTTCAGCTTGTTGGTTCATCGTCAAGGGGAACCATGTTCACAACTCAAAGACTTCGAAGGACCCTGCAATGAAGATCAAAAGTTAAGGAAGAAGAAAGCAAGCATATGGAAGGGATGGAATAATTTATGAGCAAGGAAGGAAGTCTGAGATGGTTTGGCCAGCTCCAATGTCTCCTTGAACTTGGCGTTGGATGGCTGGGAGAAGAAAGTAGATTCGAGTGGGGGGGGGGGGCTTAGGAACAATCACTCAAAGAAATAACATAAGACTACAACTTCAACTTCAACTTCATTTTTCATTCATCTCATCCATAGATTTACAATGGGACATCCAAGGGCTTAAAAAAAGCCTTACAACTCATTTGAAATTTGAAACCCATAGATTAAGGAGGATTACAAGGGGGGGTTGGAGGATTTGGTGGTGGGTTTGGTTACAAAGGATTTGGGAGGGATGTGGCCGAGCTCCTTGAATTTGAATTTTCCCTTGGTCGGCCACCTTTGGATTCTTTTGAATTTCCTTTGTTGGCGCCAAAAGGTGATGAGGTGGCTGGTGAGGTGGCGTCCTTGGCTGAAGATGTGGCATGTTGAGGTGGCCTTCTACTTGGATATGAATTTCAGGATGACATGTGGTGCCAAGTGGGGTCACTTGATTAAATCTTGCTGATGTGGCATCTTTGTTGATATGGTGCCATAAGTGGGTCCTAGTTGATGGTCCTTCTCTCTTGCTTGGTTGGTGTGTCTTCTCTTCCTCATGTGGTCAAATTATGGGGTCCAAAATTTGAGTCTTATTGTTGGCTTTCATGACTTAACTCAACTGAACTGACTTAACTGACCTAGACTTTAAAACTTGAAATGGACTTACAGTAAATGAAATTTAGAGGTAATTACAGGACTAAAACACTCTTGATCAATGAAATTTAGAAGTAATTATAGGACTAGAAAAAAATAAAACACTCTTGATCAGGAATTAAAACTCAAAATTAATTACAGGACTCAGGGTAACCTAATTATCTTCGATCCAAATTGGGATAAGGCTAACCTTGTTGGAGTGAAATTTCTTTCTGCTTCTGGTGTCCACACTACCTCATGCTTTCCACATGCCTTGGACAACATCCCCCTCTTCCCTCGCCCACATCACGCCTTGTTCCATCAAAAGAGGGCGTTGAAGATCCTTGAAGGAACCAAGCCTCAAAGCAAGCCTCCTCCCAAGCTTTCTTCCCAAAGTGATCTTGCAAGGAAGGAAGGTCAAAGGAAACACTCCCCTCTTCAAGCCCTCAACCATGCAACGCCCATGGAGTTCTCCCTTGGTCGGCCAAGAATCAATCCTAGAAGATGGCGTGAAGAGCCCAAGGGAACACATCCCTCCAAGCAAGCCATGCCCCACTCCTTCCTAAAATAAGCATGCTAAGGAAGGAAGTCATGGGACCAATCCCCCTCTCCAAGCCTTTGCTCATGCCACGCCCAACTCCAAATTATTTGGTCGGCCAAAGAGATGGGATGTGGAAAATTTTTGGGCACCACCATGAATCTTGTAATTTGAATTTCAAAAGGGCCTTGGGTGCCTATTTAAAGGACCCAATCCCTTCCTTGTAGAACTAATGAATGAATGAATGAATGATTGAGTGATTCATGAAAGTTTGAGTTTCTTCCACCCTCCAACCAATTTCTCTTAGGCTAGGTTTGAGTGGAATTGCCTTCGTCCCCAAGGATGTCGAGTGGTGTGAGGCCACCTATCCGTCGCCCCAGGGCGTCGCGAATCCTTCGTCCTCCAGGACGTCGTGTGGTGTGAGGCCACATTCCTTCATCCTCCGGGATGTTGCGGGGTGCGAGGCCCCAAGTTATCTCCAACTTCGACTTCAGAATCCAGCCGGACACCGGGCTCGAAGCCCCTTCCCAACTCCAGTTCAATTCCTTTCCGTACATCTCCACATTCTACTGACCTTTCTTTTGTTTGCCTACAGGTCCTCCCTGACATCTCAAGCATTGGAGACAGTCAGCTTTGCCATCGCAACCTCCAGACCCAAAGCCAGAGCTCCCATGGGTTTGACTGCTCGGGCATCCAGGCCGCATCCACCGAGTTGAGTGATCTCCACACCGGGCACTTCAAAAGTTTGAGGTTTGCCTTCTCTTTATCTCCTAAGTAGATATTGTAGGTCGAGCTAGTCCTACCGAGGTTTCTTAATCCCAGGGTCCTGTTCTCGTTTTTACTTTTAGGGATTTGAACTGCTAGCATAAGCTTTCATTACTGTTCTTCGTATTTCTTACCTTTGCTTGTGATCGGGAATCGAAACCCTAAAACAACGAAGAAGAACAACAAGAAACATAAAAAAACAAAAAAAATCATCAACTCCTAAACAAAAAAAAAAAAAAAAAATTTCTTGCATCATAAGCATCCATCCCAGCATCCCTAGCCCTAAGGGTGCCTCCGCATGAACATGTGTGATACAGTACAAAAGTGCCTCGACACAACAAAAATAGTATCACAACAACAAAACATGACAATCATAATGTCCTAAAAATATTAAAAGGATGGACTGGGGTTATCATCACTAGGCTCTTTCTCACTAGAGGAGGAACCGATCTCTAAAATGCCTAGAGCAGGCCTAAATTTAGGAAACATAGGCCTAAGATCCCGAAGCCTGGTCCTAACAGGTATAATAGTCCTAGACGTTTTGGTTTTGGCTTTAGCTTTAACTTTGGACTCAGAGGAAATCATAATAGGAGTAGGTCTAGCAGTAGGAGGATCAAAGACAAGGCTATAGTGCTGGTGGTAGACAATATCTCTCTAGCTGGAGTGTCTCCAAC
This sequence comes from Areca catechu, assembly GCA_021397845.1. NCBI lineage: Eukaryota > Viridiplantae > Streptophyta > Magnoliopsida > Arecales > Arecaceae > Areca > Areca catechu. The sequence goes on along the minus strand of JAHSVC010000054.1, from coordinate 1,744,419 downwards.
ATCATATCCTAGAATCTCAGTACCAATCTTAGCCTCAGTAGGAGTGGCCTCGAAAGGAATATCATTGAAGTGTGTTGTCTGTCCCTGCCTACAATCTGTGCCAATATTTGGTGCTGCTGTAGAAGTAGTAGGTACAAACTGACTAGCTACTGTAAGCTATCAAAGAATAGCCATGATGTCTTGAAAGCCCTGGTGCATCTCTGACTGAAGTGTAGATATCCTGGCATCAGTCTCAGATCTTCCTTTGTGAAGACTCGAGATCTCATCCAGTACACACTGCAATCTATCATAATCACCTGGTCCAACAGCTATCGATCCTCTGACAGGTGATCGAGGAGTAGAAGGAGTTGGCTCTAAGGGTCCAGCCTTGTCAACATGTGTCTTTGCCTCTGAACCATGTCCCTATGCTACATGAGCATCCTCATCTGAGTCATCCGAATGAGTCACTGGAAGACTTGAGCTCTTCCTAATCCAGTGACCCTCAACTTTAATAAATCCCATCCAGGTCAAAGACTTTAGGTTGTATTTGTCTGTGTGCAAAAGTGGTATGCTATCCTCTCTAAACAAGTCAACCTGGGCATCCTGAAATAGTAGGGTAAACACCATCCCGTATGGAAGACTTGCTCGTGCCCTCCGAGCAGCTTCCCTCATCTGTGACAACATAATAAATGGTTAATTAAGGGCCTCCCCCTCAACCAAGCATCTCATGAAGATTAGGTCTCGCTCACTAACCCAGTCAAATCTCCCCGTCCGGGATAAAAAGATACGGCTAATGATGTTATGTAGCAACCTCATCTCCAATGAGAGTTGGTTGGCACTAACATGAACCACACCTTTCACATTTGTCCTTTCAAGCACAGTTCTTAAAGTCTTTTGCTTGTCCTTCAACACTAGGTAGCTTTCACCCTCTTTTGGTATATGAAGAATACTAGACAACTTCTGCTCACTGATTTCAATATGCTTACCCTTCACAGTACCTTTAATGTGAAATGCACCTAAAGACATGTTCTTAAAAAACTGTCTAACAAGGTTGGTGTTGTACCATGATGGCTCACCCTCAGCCAAAAACTAGCCCATTCTTGTGGTCCGACCGGGCCACTCTTTATAGGATCCGACTACTACTCCTTCAAAGGTCCGACCCACCGGAGCAGAGGTCCGAACGACCCTCTCCTGCTGGGGTCTGGCCTGTTACTACTCCTTCAGAGGTCCGACCCACCAGAGCAGAGGTCCAAACGACCCTCTCCTGCTGGGGTCCGGCCCGTTGCTACTCCTTCAAAGGTCCGACCCACCAGAGCAGAGGTCCAAACGACCCTCTCCTGCTGGGGTCCGGCCCGTTGCTACTCCTTCAGAGGTCCGACCTACCGGAGCAGAGGTCCGAATGACCCTCTCCTGCTGGGGTCCGGCCCGTGGCTTTCCTTCAAAGGTTTGGCTCCTGCTGCGGTCCGGCCCGTGGCTTTCCTTCAAAGGTTTGGCCTTTGGTCCGATCGACCGTCTTTCCCTCGACCGATGTCCGACAAGCATGCCTTAGCATCTAGTGAATTTCAGAAGCACCTTTCTGTTACTGCAGGATCCTGCCATCCCAACAGCCATGCTCCACTACTTCCACGATGTCGCCGTATCTACGTGCCACGTGGCCACTCTCCAAATTCTCCTAGGGATAAATCGGTCTTTCTCAGCCTCTCCCCTAACAGATTTTGGACAGTTCCGTGCCTATATAAGGTACTCGGGGGACCCCGTTTGAAGGTAGAAGTGCTCTTCCCTCTCCATATGCTATTCATTCCTTGATTCCTCCATTATGTTGCCTTCAACCTCCTGCTAACTTAGGCATCGGAGGGTCCCCAGTTGGAACACCACCGGCGCCCTTGGGGACATTATTGCAGGTTCATCCGGGAGAGGAGCGCTCCAGCACATCCATCCACCCCCGGTCCTCGATCAAGGAGTTGACGCCACAACAGATTGGCACTAGAAGGAGGGCTGCTCCCTTCTCTAAAAGGAGGAATCCATCGCCCCTTCTATAAAATGGCTAAGGGAAGATTTCCAAATGTCATTACCAGAAAAGGTATCTCCCCTTCCAGGTCTGAGGAACCTCCTAGGGAGAATGATACCGCCGCCACCGCCACTGCTGCCGCTGAACCTACCATCACACTGGGGTTGCAGCAGTTCCAGACTTTAGTAAACCATATCGAAATGCTTACTGCTGTAGTTTAGCATTTCCAGGAAGCAGCCGACGACTATCAGCAACTACCAACTGTTTCCTACACCAATCCTCCAACTACTGCTGAGAGAAGCCGACGGCCGGAGGTCCCTCAGCATTGTTCTCATGTCGTCACGGAGCCCCGGTGGTCATTGGGCGATCGCAATGATGGCAAAAGGGCAAGGTCTGCTTTGCCTTCCTATGCCGAATCCATCCCGGTCGGTGGTCAGCCTGCTACCGAAACCCCGAGGGACTATGCCAGTAAGATCATGCGCATGGAGGAGTGCATTACCGAAATTGCCCTCCGATAGAAGGCCGAAGGGGGAAAGGTATACAACTCCCGTCCCTAGTTCTCTGATGAGATTCTGGCGGAGATGATTCCTCGCCACTTCAAGATTCCGCAAGTGGAGCCCTACGATGGTACCACCGACCCGATGGACCATCTGGGTACATACAAGGCTCATATGATGGTACAAGGCACCTCCGACGCCCTCCATTGCATTGCCTTTCCTGCCACCCTTAAGAAGATCACCCGGATATGGTTCTCAGCCATCCAGCCAGGTATGATCCACTCCTTTCCTCAACTCGAATCACTTTTTCTTTTCCATTTCAGGACCTACAGTCAGACCCCGAGGAATACCGACTGCATCTTCTTCGTACTGCAAAAGGAGGTAGAGACTCTTTGGGATTTCATGGCCCGTTTCTACTCAGCGGCCATGGAAGTCCCGTACTTGAATGAAGCTGTGGCCATGTCAGCCTTCAAGAGAGGGCTCCGCTCATCTAGGCTAACCTTCTCCCTAGACAAGAAACATCTGACAAGCTATAGCAAACTCTTGGCCAGAGTGTAGAAGTATGCCCTGGCAGAAGAACAGGCGGCTGTCCGATGTCAAGCGAAGGGTAGGCCAACCCCCAAGAAGCGGAGCGATAAGGCTCTTGAAGTCCGACCCTCGAGTGATCATTGGCGGTCGGCTCAACGTCGAAGTCCGAAGTCGAGCGAGGGACTTCCCCCGGAGGTTCAAGACTTATGCTCCTTTGTCCCTTCCAAGAGAGAAGATCCTTATGGAGATCGAGAACGAGACCTTTCTGCAAAGGCCAAGATTGCCTGTAGCTGAAAGATGCCATTGAAGACCTCATCCGGAGGGGGTACCTGTATAAGTATGTCCGACCCCATCAGGATCGGGCTGGAGCATCAACCGCAAGAAACCCTCTGGAGGAGACGGAGCTCCCCAATCTGAGGTCGACTGATGGGGATGTCGGCATGCTGCATCGGCGACCTGGAGGAAGTTACGAGGGCGGGCCCGATATTGCTAAAAGGTCCAGGGGCTCCAATGCAATCACCTTCACTGATGAAGATCTTCTAGAGACTCATGTTTTTGAAAATGACCCTATAGTCGTGTCGACAGTGATTGCCAACTATGATGTAAGGAGAATACTTATAGATAATGAAAGCTCATCAAAGGTGTTGTTGTACGATGCTTTTGTGAGAATGAATTTGTCCAGGTCCATGCTACAGGATCCCCCGCGCCGCTGACAGGCTTCAGGGGCAACTCCATCAAATTAGAAGGGGAGATAGTTCTCCCTATGACGATCGGGATGGAGCCTTTCCAGAAAACTCTTCCTATCAACTTTTGGTCGTTCGGACGACCTCGCCTTACAATGCTATCCTAGGTTGACTGGCCCTTAACAAATTCAGAGCCATTGTATCCACTTATCATTTGTTGATGAAATTTCTGACCAGGAGTGGGGTTGAAGTAATGAGGGGAGATCGTCGGATGGCCAGGCAGTGTCTATCCATTCTGAACCGACAGGCAGAAAGCCATCCCACTCTGGAGCAACTTGACCCAAGGGTTGAGGCTGATGGCCTCGGTCAACCCAGAGAAAGGATTCTGTTTGTCCCCCTTCAGGAGGATGATCCTACCAAAGTCCTTCAGATTGGAGGATCTCTCAGCGAAGACATTAAGTTAGAACTGATCGGCTTTCTCAGGAGTAACACCGATGTATTTGCTTGGTTGGCGTCGGACATGCCTGGAATACTGTCGGAGGTCATCACTCACCAGCTCAAGGTGGATCCAACTTACCAACCTGTCCGATAAAAGAAGAGAAGTTTTGCCGCTGAAAGGTAGAGAGCCATCGATGAGGAAGTGAAGAAGCTCTATGATGCTGGCTTCATCAAGGAAGTCCACTATCCTGAGTGGCTAGCAAATGTTGTTATGGTAAAGAAGGCCAACGGGAAATGGAGGATCTGTGTAGATTACACTGACCTTAATAAGGCTTGTCTGAAGGACAGCTTTCTAGTGCCCAAGATTGATCAGCTGGTGGATGCCACAACCGGCCACCAGCTTCTTAGCTTTATGGATGCCTTCTCTGGCTATAACCAAATCAAGATGCATCCGGAAGATGAGGAGAAGACCGCCTTTGTCACCGACAAGGTGTATACTACTATCGGATGATGCCCTTCGGCTTCAAGAACGCTGGTGCCATGTTTCAAAGGCTGATCAATCGAGTGTTTGAAGGTCAGCTGGGCAGGAACATGGAGGCCTATGTGGATGACATGATAGTGAAGAGTCTTCATAAGGCCGACCACATCAGGGACTTGCAGGAATACTTTGATGCACTCAGGCACCATCGGATGAAGCTGAACCCCACGAAGTGTACTTTTGGGGTAACCTCTGGCAAGTTCCTTGGTTTTCTGGAAACGCAGAGGGGAATTGAAGTGAACCCTGACAAGATAAAGGCCATCACTGAGATGGCACATCCGACCAACAAAAAGCAGGTGCAAGAGCTCACCGGTCGAATCGCCTCTCTCAGCCATTTCATTTCCTGTTCGACTGAAAAGTCTTAGCCATTCTTCAAGACCCTGTGCCGGTCAGAAAGTTTTGTTTGGACTGATGAATGTCGGTCGGCTTTTGAAGCCCTGAAGGAGTACTTGAAGAACCCTCCACTTCTAGCCAAGCCGACATAGGGGAACCTTTGTACCTCTATCTTTCGACGTCAGACGAAGTGATCGGCGCCGTCCTTGTACGAGTCGGAGAGGACGGACAGTAGAAGCCCATCTATTATATTAGCAAAGTTCTCCATGACGTCGAAATAAGGTACCCAAGGTGCAAAAGTTGATATATTCTTTGGTCACGTCTGCCAAGCGGCTCCGACCTTATTTCCAGGCACATCTGATTATGGTGATGACCGACTAACCCCTCAAGGCAATCATTCAGAGCCTAGACACATCTGGTCGGCTTGCCAAGTGGGCTGTCAAGCTAGACAAATTCGACATCTCTTTCCATCCATGATCTGCCTTGAAGGCCCAGGTAATCGCTGACTTCATTGCAAAGTGTACATGGAGACAAGAGACACCTCCTCAAATGACCGAAGTACCTGAAGCCGATGCCATCTACAAAGCCGAACCAGCTTGGACCCTCCATGTGGATGGAGCGTCCACCCTTGTGGGTTGCAGGGCCGGATTGATCCTGGCCAACCCAGATGGAGAAAGCCTAGAGTATGCACTGCATTTTTTATTTCAGGTGTCAAACAATCAGGCGGAGTATGAAGCACTCCTCGCGGGGCTATGAATCTCTAATGAACTGGGCATCAGCCGACTTAGAGTCTTCTCTGACTCCCAACTAGTGGTTAATCAAGTAAAGGAGAAATTTGAAGCGAGGGATCTAACCCTGGCAAAATACTTGAACAAGGTACAAAACCTTATCTCTTAGCTCAAATTTTTCGAAATCCTCCACATACCTCATTTGCAGAACTCTCGGGCGGACGCTCTATCAAGATTGGCAATGGTCGCCATCAGCACTTCCGACCGAACCTTTGTGGAGCATCTGCAACACCTAAGTATTATGGAAGAGCTGACCGAGGTCCACCAGGTGGAGCAAGAAACTTCATGGATGGATCCGATCCTCACTTTCCTGACTAAGGGAACTCTTCCGGAAGATCCGGCGAAGGCCAAGCGAGTGCGTTTGACGGCCTCTAAGTATGTCATCCTTGATGGCATCCTATATAAACAGTCATTCTCACAGCAACTGCTGAAATGCTTGGGGCCGACGGATGCCAACTATGCACTCAAAGAAGTCGATGAAGGCATCTGTGGTGACCACCTCGGAGGAAGGTCCTTGGCTTACAAGATCATCCGGCAGGAATATTACTGGCCTACCATTCAGAAAGATGCGTCAGACTTCGTCCAGAGGTGCGATGCATGTCAAAGGTACTCCATTATACAAAGGAGGCCTCCTAGTGAGCTGACTCCGATCACTACCCCATGGCCATTCACACAGTGGGGGATGGATATCTTGGGACCCTTTCCACCGATGTCCGGGTAATAGAAATTTTTGCTTGTGGCCATTGACTACTTCACCAAATGGATGGAGGCCGAACCACTAGCACAGATAACAGAGGTCAAGGTGGAGAACTTCATCCGGAATAACATTATTTTTCAGTTCGGCATTCCCCAGACGATTATTACTGACAATGGAAGGCAGTTTGACAACTCTAAGTTTCAAGATTTTTGTCAGCAATATCATATCTCTCACCGACTCATGTCGGTCGGTCATCCTCAGTGTAATGGAGAGGTTGAAGTCACCAATCGGACAATTTTGCATGGGCTGAAGACCCGACTAAATGAGACAAAGGGACTTTGGGTGGAGGAACTCCACTCAATATTATGGGCATATCGGACGATCGCCAGATGTCGACCGGCAAAATCCCATTCAACCTTACCTATGGAAGTGAAGCCATCATCCCTGTTGAGACCTCTCTCCAATCCTTGCGGATCGACCACTACGCCGAACCAGCCAACTTCGAACAATGAAGGGCTGAACTAGACTTGCTCGAAGAAACTAGACTTCGGACAAGCATGAAGATGGCGGTCTATCGCTTGAAGATGGTGAAATATTACAACCCACGAGTCAAGGCACGAGCTTTCTGAGTCAGAGACCTGGTCTTGCAGAGGATGGAAATTTCGAGGCCGACCGATCAAGGCAAGCTTTCCCCAAATTGGGAAAGACCTTATCGAGTCATTGAAGTGGTTCGAGCCGGCACCTACTGAATTGAATATTTGGACGGATGACTGATGGCATGTCAGTGGAATGTAGACAACCTTCGCAAGTATTATCAATGAAGTCTACAATTCTTCTACGAAGCACTTTCGAAAGTCCGACTCTGATCGGTAGAGGCTCTAGGGCAGCCCACTTCCGAAAGTCCGACTCCGGTCGGCAGAGTTTCTAGGATAGCGCACTTTCGAAAGTTCGACTCTGGTCAGCAGAGGCTCTAGGGCAGCCCACTTCCGAAAGTCTGACTCTAGTCGGCAGAGGCTCTAGGGCAACCCACTTCTGAAAGTCCAACTCCGGTCGGTAGAGGCTCTAAGGCAGCCCACTTCCAAAAGTCCGACTCCAGTCGGCTAAGGCTCTAGGGTAGTCCACTTCTGAAAGTCCGACTCCGGTCAGTAAAGGCTCTACGGCAGTCCACTTCTGAAAGTCCATCTCCGATCGGTAGAGGCTCTAGGGCAGCCTACTTTTGAAAGTCCGACTCTGGTCGGCAGAGGCTCTAAGGCAGCCCACTTTCGAAAGTTTGACTCCGGTCGGCAGAGGCTCTAGGGCAGCCCACTTCCAAAAGTCTGACTCCAGTCGGTAGAGGCTCTAAGGCAGCCCACTTCTGAAAGTTCGACTCCGATCAACAAAGGTTCTAGGATAGCCAGGTTCGGACAAGCCAACGGACCAACACTTAGGTTAAAACTCCTAAGCTCGTTGCTTCGGCCTGAGCTATAATCCGACCGCTGCCTCAACTACTTCCAGATTTGGACAAGCCGATGGACCAACACTTAGGTTAAAATTTCTAAGCTCGTTGCTCCAGCCTGAGTTACAGTCCGACCACTGCCTCAACTACATCCAGGTCCAGACAAGTCGACGGACCAACACTTAGGTTGAAATTTCTAAGCTCGTTGCTCCGGCTTGAGCTACAGTCCGACTACTGTCCCAACTGCTTCCAGGTCCGAACGAGCCGACGGACAAATACTTAGAGAGGAAATCCTAAAGGAATCTAGTTCAGTCTGAGCCACTACTCGATGCTTACCCTGGAGGTCCGATTGTCCGCTTAGATAAGCCGACTAGTCCACACCTACTGAAATTTCAGAGAAAAGTTAGTTTGGTCACACCAGTCAGACGGCAACAAAGATATGAAAAATAAAATGCTCTTTATTAATTACAAAAGGTTTCTTTACAAAATTGAAGGTCAGACTTTTACAAACCACTAAGTCTGATCTTCAGGAGGCACACTGACAACAGCTGCTTCGGCTCCCTCCATAGCAACAATGGCTTCGGCCCCCATGGCCCTTTCAGCTACCACTACTTCGGCTCCGGCTTGGGCCACTTCTACGATGGCTTCCATTGGAGCATCAGCCACTCAAGCAGTCGGATCCGCCGCCTCCAAATCCTCTCCTTCCACTGGCTTCAATGGCTGAAAAAATGATAAGTCGAGTTCTGGGAAGGCTGCACTAACCTTCCCCAGACATTCGTCGTACCCATAGTCGAAGCCGACAATTCTGGCTTCGTTCATCTCCTCGGTGAAGTCCTCGGAGGCCGTCTTTAGTTACTCCTAGGCCGTCTTCAGCAAGCCCTTATATCTCTCCGCCACTGCCTGGTGGCCTTGTGCACGAACCTCACATTCAGTCAAGCGCCCCTCCTCGACGGCCAGCCGACAGGTCAGGGCCTTGACCTTCTTCTTCTTATTCTTTAACCTTGCCTCCTGGTCCTTTTCTCGGGCCAGCGAGACTTCGAGCTGCTTTTTCTGGGCCTCCGACTCAGCCCACAGGGTGGATGCCTCTTCGGCTACCACCCTTAAGCCGAGCACCTCCTCCCTGGAGGCCGTTAGTGCCTCCCAAGCCTTGTCCCTCGCCACCTCTGCCGCTTCGACCCTCTAGGTTAAGTGCTCTTTCAGATAAAGCAGCTTGCCCATGCCAACGTCCATCAGCAGGGTATCTTTGACAAGCTGCCGATAGACACACGCACAGTTAGACAGTTACAACCAGTGAGTTCGAAATCGAAGGATTAATTTTAACACTTACCCCTAAAAGATGGTGGAGGGAACTCCTGGAGGCCTCATTCACCGACCACCCATCATCGTCGGGGGCGGTCCTCTGAAGCAGCTCCCTGACCTTCTCAGCTTCGCACCATGCCTAGCACTCCCCCTCATCGCCGGGACCGTCGGCCCTCTCTTCAACGGCCGACGACCCCTCCTCTACATGACTTCCCCAAACTACCGGGAAGCCACCTCGGTCAGCTCCAACGACGGGGACGGAGGAGCCGCGCCCGCCCCGGTCGGTGTCGAAAGCCCCTCCTCTACCCGGGCAACCGAGTGCCCGATCGATGATGAACGCTTTACTATCTTTGCTGCTAAGTGATCCGACAATGGCACGTCGTCATCCTCTGACCCAACCGATACCACTGTGACGGATGGTTCTGCCTTCCGTTGTTTCTTCGGCCTCTCAGGCGCCATCTCTGTCGCCCGCTTCTTCGACTCCTGTGGAGTCGACTCCATAATGCGGACAGCCCTTCGCTGTGCAGATCGCACCGAAAGGATTGCCCAATCCGGCTTTATCTTGCCTCCTGTCAACAAACAAGGTTGAATTAAGGTATGGTTGCAAAGCTGACAGAAGATAAGGTAGTGACTCTCTCTCTCTATGGCTCTCATCCTACCCAATGTCGGGTGCCGGCTGAGTCCAGCCTAGTGAAGACTCCCCTCGTGGAGCATGAAGCCGACGAACTTTGGATCCTCGTCATCCAATTTATGGAAGTCGGCCTTGTCAGCCCTCAAGACCTTCCTCCCATTCAAAGTGTTCAGCCTCGGCTCCCTCCATGCTACCTTGAAGCCCCACGGCTCTATGCTATCTACAAAAAAGTATCGGACTTCCATCCGTGAATGGCGGACGGAAGCCCCCGTAGTATCTTCTGGCCAGGGCATGGACTGAACATCCACCACTCCTGACTCTGGAAATCCTGTTTCAACAAGAAAAAATTGGAAAACAAGGACACCCTCGGCTCGATGTCGGCCTCTTGAAATAGAACCACGAAGCCATAGAGAACCTGAATACTATTTGGGGTCAGCTAGGAAGGGGTAATTCTATATGTATTGAAGACTTGAATAAAGAAGCTATGGATCGGGAAACGAAGGCCATCCTTTAAGTGGTCTTCGTACAGAGGGAGAGCTCCTAAGTTTAAAGGTCCGTTCACTCTACCCTCATGACTGGGGACGGTCAGATGTAAGGTGGAGGGAATGCTATAAATGAACCTAAGAATTTCGACCCTTTCTCGGGTCATGGTCGAAGCGATGTCAAAAGGGCCGGGCTCCCTATGTCTACGAGCCGAACTCCGACTCCCAAAAGCCATTCTAAAGAAAGTTACAGAAAAGGAGAAAGACGGAGGAAGGTGGAGATGGAACTAACCTGGTTCCCTGGTTCTCTAAGAGGGGCTAAAGCAATGGAAGGAGGGAGGAGGTTGCCTTCTCTTTGAACGCAAGCATGGTGGAAAACTCCTTTTGGGCGCTGCTTTCCCCCTTTTTATAGGCGCCCGGGGGTAGCTTCCCATCGCCTCCCCCCACGTGCCATGACTCGACGGCTGGCATCTCAGCTTTCGAGTTGGATTAGAATTCGAGGGGACGTGCCGGGTCATATCCAACTGTGATCTGCATGATAGTCAAAGCAACGACAGATGGATCACTCCAGGAAGTGCACCAACCGCTCTGATGAAGCCACGTGCCCCACGTCGCCTCAAGAATTTAAATGGGCAGCTACTATGCACCGTACTAGTAATAACAACTCTCCCTATCCTCACCAACCATATGCTGACACCTGTCTAGGAGCAAAAATCGGAGTAGAAGGCGCCCAGTCGTAGCACGCCGAATCGGATTCGCCATCATTTGAAAGACTGATGCATTTACTACCATTTAATGCCCTCGCCCTTTGAGCCTACGGACTCGCTCGAAGCACAAGGGCAAGGGGGACAACTGTTGTACCATGACGGCTCATCCTCAGCCAAAAACTGGCCCATTCTTGCAGTTCGACCAGGCCACTCTTTCTAGGCTCCGACTGCTATTCCTTCAGAGGTCTGACTCACCGGAGCAGAGGTCCAAACGACCCTCTCCTACTGGTGTCCAGCCCGTTGCTACTCCTTCAGAGGTTCGACCCACCAGAGCAGAGGTTCGAAAGACCCTCTCCTACTGGGTTCCAGCCCGTTGCTACTCCTTCAGAGGTCCGACCCACCGGAGTAGAGGTCCGAACGACCCTCTCCTACTGGGGTCTGGCCCGTTGCTACTCTTTCAGAGGTCCGACCCACCAGAGCAGAGGTCCGAACGACCCTCTCTTGCTGGGGTCCATCCCGTGGCTTTCCTTCAGAGGTTTGGCCTTTTGGTCCGGCCAACCATCTTTCCCTCGACCGACGTCCGACAAGCATGCCTTAGCATCCAGCGAATTCCAGAAGCACCTTTCTGTTACTGCGAGATCCTGCCATCCCAACAGCCCTGCTCCACTACTTCCACGATGTCACCGTATCTGCGCGCCACGTGGCCACTCTCCAGATTCTCCTAGGGGCAGATCGGTCTTTCTTAGCCTCTCCCCTAATAGATTTTGGATTGTTCCGCGCCTATATAAGGTACTTGAGGGACCCCGTTTGAAGGTAGAAGTGCTTTTCCCTCTCCATACGCTGTTCATTCCTTGATTCCTTTATTCTGTTGCCTTCAACCTCCTGCTAACTTAGGCATCAAAGTGTCCCCCACTGGAACACCATCGGCACCCTTAGGGACTTTGTTGCAGGTTCATCCGGGAGAGGAGCACTCCAGCACATCCAGCCACCCCCGGTCCCCGGTCCAGGAGTTGACGCTGCAATAGTTGAGATATATGAGAAGATTGAGCATACAAAAGTCTTTGCAACCTTGTATAGCCAACCAATCACCAATGTGCAAGCCTTCTTGTTCTAGGAAAGTGAAATCTATGCATCTACCCAAAGTCACTTGCTTATTTCACATTAATATTACCTACCTTGGTGCCTCTTGTTCTTCTTCATGTTCTTCTTGATGTTCTTCTTCCAAATTTAAAGTATCCAACCATTGCTTTGTCCTTCTTTCCTTCACCGCTAACCGAACGACTTTTCTAGGTTTCTTGGCCACGGCCTTCCTAGGAGCCATCTAGCTTAGATTAGGATTTTGGAGGGTTTAGGAGGTATTCTAGGAGCTTTTCCTAGGTTAGGGAGAAGAGTCGGCTAAGGGTAAGTGAGAAATAAGGAAAGAAATAGTGATTTCAAACCTATGGAATCCTATTTAAAAACCCTCGGTCCGACCCTCGAGTCGGCTCACCGAAACACCTGGTGTCTTGAGTCGACTCGAGCTAAAATTTAGCTCAAAACTCGAAAACAAGTAAAACAAATTTCTAAGGGATTCTTATTACTAAAATAGGTTGTCATAAGCTCTAGAAGGAAATTTGAAATGTCTAGAAAATTTTTCTTATTTTTTGAAAAATTAGGTCAAAACATTTAGAAAGGGTCACACAGGCCTAATTCGCCTATAATCTTTTCAAATCTATCTTGACTAAGGGGTTTAGTAAGAATGTTAGCAAGTTGATCTTCAATAGGTATAAATTCTAATTCAACAACATTATTTAAAACATGATCTCGAATGAAATGATGTCTAATTTCTATATGCTTAGTTCGAGAATGCTGAATTAGATTTCTTGATTAGTTAATAGCACTAGTGTTATCACATTTAATAGGAATTTTAGATTGGACAACACCATAATCTTCTAGTTATTGCTTGATCTATAACACTTGAGCATAACAGCTCCCCGCAGCCATATATTCTGCCTTAGCAGTAGACAGTGCTATAGAGTTCTATTTTTGACAGTGCCATGAAATCAAGTTAACACCTAGAAATTGACAGGTGCCACTTATGCTTTTTCTATCAATTTTATAGCTTCCATAATCAGCATCAGAATAACTAATTAATTTCAAAGATGTAACTTAGAATATCATAAACCTAGATTGCATGTGCCTTTAAGATACTTAATGATTCTTTTAACAGCTATGATGTGTGACTCTTTTGGACTAGATTGAAAACATGCACACATACAGACACTAAATAAAATATCAGCTCTACTGGCTATCAAGTAAAGTAAAGAACCGATCATACCTCTATACAGCTTTTGATCAACATTCATGCCATTCTCATCTTTATCAAGTCTACATGCAGGATTCATGGGTGTTCCAATTTCTTTGCTTGATTCCATGCCAAACTTTTTGATAATCTCTTTGATATATTTGGCTTGGTTAATCAGTATACCTTCCTTAGATTGTTTGATCTGAAGCCCAAGGAAGTAACTCAGCTCACCCATCAAGCTCATCTTGAATTCATCCTGTATTAACTTAGCAAAGTCTTGACACAAAGATTCATCAGTAGATCCAGATATAATAACATCAACATAAATTTGAATAACTAAAATATCATTGTCTCTTCTTTGAATAAATAGTGTAGTGTCAATACTACCTCTTACAAAATCATTTACAATTAGAAACTTACTTAGTCTATTATACCAGGCTCTAGGTGCTTATTTTAGACCATACAAAGCTTTATTCAATTTGAAAACAAGATTTGGAAATGTGTGATCAATAAAACCCAGTGGTTATTCGACAAAAACTTCTTTAGATAGAAAACCATTTAAAAATGAACTCTTTACATCCATTTAAAATAATTTAAAATTTATAAAGCATGCATATGCTAATAGTAATCTAATAGCTTCTAACCTAGTTACTGGTGCATAAGTCTTATCAAAATCTATTCCCTCTTCTTGATTATATCCTCATGCTACCAGTCTTGCCTTATTCCTAATTACATTTCCTTGCTCATCTAATTTATTTCTATAAACCCACCTAGTACCTATAATAGGATAGTAATTAGGTCTTTCTACTAATGTCCAAACATTATTCCTTCTAAATTGGTTTAACTCATCATGCATAGCTAACATCCAATTAGGATCAGTTTCAGCTTTTTCTATAGTATGTGGCTCTACATGAGAAATAAAAGCAATCAAGTCATGTGCATCTTTATGTATAGCTCTAGTTCTAACACCTTGAGATGGGTCTCCTATAATTAATTCTTTGGGATGTGAGTGTACATACTTCCATTCTTTGGGTGTATCTTCATGATTTTTGCTTACCTGTTCTTCATGTGATTCACTTGATTGTTTGTCTTTGAGAGTCAAATCCTTTAGTCCATGTTCTAGTGTACCTACATCATCATCAGCACTATCTTCTTTTCTAGAAGATGTAATGTCAGATTCATTGAAAATAACATGTATTGATTCTTTCACAGTCAGAGTTTTTTTGTTGAAAACTCGATAGGCTTTACTGTTTATAGAATATCCAAGAAAAATAGCCTCATCGGATTTTGCATTGAATTTACCAAGATTATCTTTTTCATTATTAGGAATAAAACATTTACAACCGAAAACATGAAAATAATTGATATTAGGCTTTCTATTATTCCACAGTTCATAGGGGGTTTTTCTAATGATAGGTCTAATTAAAACTCTATTCAAAATATAGCAAGTGATGTTTACAACTTCTGTCCAAAAGTATTTTGGAAGATTTCCTTCACAAAGCATTGTTTTGGATATCTCTTCCAAAGTACGATTCTTTCTTTCAACAACACCATTTTGTTATGGTGTTCTAGGAGCTAAGAAGTTATTGTCAATACCATGCTTTGTGCAAAAGTAATCAAAATATTGATTTTCAAACTCGGTGCCATGATCACTATGAATTGAAATAACAGACAAATTTTTCAAATTTGAAACTCTTTTATAAAACTTTTTGAATATTTTGAAAGTTTTATCTTTATGTGCAATAAACAAAACCCATGTGTATCTCGAGAAATTATCTACAATCACAAGGCCATATTTCATATCACCTAGGCTTGTAGTCCTAGTAGGTCCAAATAGGTCAATGTGAAGTAGCTCTAAGGGTCTAGTAGTAGAAACAATATTTTTGGATTTAAAACTTTCCCTCACTTGCTTTCCTAATTGACAAGCATCGCAAACATAATCAAAACTAACTTTAAACTTTGGCAATCCTTTGACTAGATCTTTTGAAATAAGTTTGGCTATAGTGTCCATACTAGCATGTCCAAGTCATCTATGCCATAGTAAACTTGATTCCTTGCTTTTGTCATTCATTGCTATAATACTTATATTGCTTAACATAGCCAGATCATTAAGATTTACTACATAAATGTTACCAAGTCTATGTCCAATAAATTTAGTACTAGAGTCAAGTGGATCAACTACCATACACATTGATGACTTGAAAAAAACATTAAAACCAATGTCATAAAGCTGACTAATACTCAAAAAATTATGTTTTAACTTTTCTACAAGTAATACATTTTCAATAAATGTAGGAGTAATTTTGATTTTACCAATATCGATTATCCTTCCTTTGTGATTATCACCAAAAGTTACCATTCCACCATCCTTTTGTTCTAGGGTGAAGAATTGATCAATATCACCCATCATGTGTCTTGAACAGCCGCTATCCAGGTACCATCTTTTCTTGATATTTGTGGCTGCAAGACATCTCTACAAAACAATCATGTAATAGATTTAGGTACCCAAGCTTTCTTGGATCTTTGCAAGTTAGAAGAAATGGTTCCTTTTGGAACCCAAACTTTCTTGATTTTCTTCTTGTCATTATGTTTCAAATGATACTCAAATGCCTTATGACCAATATTATCGCAAGCATAGCATACAATTCTTGGCTTCGAAAAAAAAGTATGTGATGATGCAAATTTAGATCTAAATTATTTTGAAGTAATAAACTTAGGAGCATATGATGTAGATGCAGAAAATTTATTTGAAATTGAACTTTTGTAACCAATTCCAAATTTGTTATTTGTCTCTTTTTGATCTTTCAAAATTAGTTCAAGCTTGTTAGAACATAGGGTTAATTTTTCAACCAAAGGCTTGAGCTTTTTAACTTCCTTTTTCAAATCATCATTTTCATTTTGCAAATATTTGTTTTTCTCAAGAAGCTCTTCTTTTTCAAATTGGGTGGTCTTAAGTCTTTCACAAACTAGACTTAATTTTCTTTGCAAAATCTTATTTCTTTCACCAAATTCATTTTTATCCTTTTCGATTGTATCATAATGATTTTTCAAAGTTTTCATTTTCAAACCAGCCTTTTTGTATTCTACTAATAATTCACAAAATGCATTATGTAACTTATCATATGTAAATTCTATATTAGGTTCAGAAGTAGTTACCTCATCCTCCAAATCCATAAGACAGATATGTACAGTTTTTGTTCCTTCTTCATCCTCTTCTGTGGATGTAGAATCATCACTATCACTCTATACTGCAAGCATTGCCTCTTCTTCTTTCTCTTGATCATCTTTCTCTTTGCTTCAGGACAGTCAGGACATATATGTCCCAGTTTCTTGCACTTATAGCAGATTGAAATTTGATCTTTATCTTTATCCTTCTCTTTTTCTATGTCCTTTTATCTTTCTCTTCCAAAATCTCCTTTTCTAAATTGTTTCCTCCATCTATTTGTTTTTCTTCTGCCCATAAACCTTTTAAACTTTCTCATTATAAGGGTTATCTCATCATTTTGAAGATCATCACCATCAGATGAGTCTGAATCTTCATTCTTGTCCTCCTTAGTAGCTTTAAATACAATAGCTTTCTTTCTCTTGAAATCTTCATCAATCCTTTGTTGCATGGCTAATTCATGTGTAATTAGTGATCCAAGCAACACATCCAGTGGTAGGGTATTCAAGTCCTTTGCCTCTTGAATAGCTGTCATCTTAGCTTCCCATTTATTAGGCAAGGATCTCAAAACTTTTTGAACAAGATCAGCAATAGTGTAAGTCCTACCAAGACTTTTGAGACCATTGATAATATCAATAAAATGAGTATACATAGCAGAAATAGTTTCACTAGAATCCATCTTGAATAATTCATAGTTGTGCACAAGAAGATTGATTTTTGATGTTTTAATTTGTGATGTGCCTTCATATGTAATCTCTAGGTTGTCCCAAATTTTTTTAGCAAAATTATAAGTTGAAATTATGTTAAACTCATTTGGATCCAAAGCACAGTACAACAAATTCATTGCTTTGGCATTCAGCTCAGCTAATTTCATATCATTTTCATTCCATTCCTCTTCTGGTTTGAGAACCTCAATATCATTAACTCTAACAGTGGGTGTGTGAGGTCCTTTCAAGATAATTTTCCATAAATGAAAATCTATGGCTTGAATGTATATTTTTATTCTCGCCTTCTAATATGTATAATTTGTTCCGGTGAAAGGTGGAGGTCGATTTATGGATTGAACTTCGGCCAAAGAAGTGCTCATGGGATGTGCCATTTATCTTTACTCTAAGTAATTTTTAAAGACTCTGCAATGATACCACTTGTTGCCCAGGTGGCTTCCTAAGAGGGGGGTGAATTGGGATTTTGAAAACTTTTTACAAGTATGTGCAATTTGAAATCCTTTTGGTGTTATGGTGTAATATGCAATGCGGAAGTAATTAAGTAAATGCAATAAGATAAAGTAAGCATAAACACAAATACAAGAAAATTTAGAGTGGTTCGAAGTAACCGGCTCCTACGTCCACTACCCAAGCACCATTTGGGATTTCTACTATATCCTCCAATCGAAACACAATCGGATTGTTTTACCAGGCTCACAATCCAAACCTATACACTTTGGTTTTATCAAGATCACCAAAGAAAACCCAACTCCCTTTGGTTTTAAATGGGATCACTAAAGAAATCCTAACACTTGGTTTTATACTGGGATCACCAAGAACCCAACTTAGGTTTTCGCAAGGTTCACCTTAAAACCTTTAACCCTCTTTTAAGACATAGCCCCTTGCTATTCTTAGAGAGAAAACAAAGATAGAGAGAAATAAAAAGCAACTACACAATAAACCGAGTTTGTTTAAATGTTGCTGATGTAGATCAAGGTGAAGCCTAGATTTGAATACTTTTTAATGCTCTTCAAGCTGCTTTTTTGCTTCTTCAATGGTGGATTCAATGATGAAGAGAAGTTAGTGAAGCTTTGAATCCTATCTTGAATGCTCTTGAAGTAGGTTAGTGAAATACTTGAAGGCTTTTCAAATTTCCAAGATAAATCAATAATAATCCCTAAATTTTTTTTTGTTTAATCCATCAAAAGTAATCTCTTTTATAGTTTTCCATGAGATATGGACATTGTAGGGCCTAGGGATTCATGAAAGAGCTGTTGGAGACCAATTGGAATTCAAAAATCACTTTCAGCAACTAGCCATTAGAGTGTAGAAAATGGTCACTCGAGTCGGCTCGAAGTCCATGAGTTGGCTCAAAGTCTCAGACAGCCCAAACAGAAATCCTGTGTGAGTCGACTCTTCAAGCTGGAGTCGTCTTGAATCTTCAATCAATTCAAAACAAAAATTTTCTTGAGTCGGCTCTTCAAGGCAGAGTCGGCTCGAAGTCTCAGTCACCAACACATATAACTCTGGATGAGTCGGCTCTTAAAGATTGAGTCAGCTCGAGATCTCTGACTTTAGAAACATGTATTCTTCCATGAGTCAGCTCTTGGGACATGAGTGGCTCGAGGTACTGAAACTCTGAAATTTCTTTATGCCGTGCCACAAGGAATCGGCTCTTTATCCATGAGTTGGCTCTCGCCAAAACTTCATTTAATGCTTCAAACTTCTCCAAAATTCTTTAATACTTGAATCAAACAAGAGCTAATCTACACACTCTTCTTTTTACAATTTTACATCCCATTTACAAGATTACAAAGTTTAAAAATTAGGGCTTTTATAAATAAGAGTCTATACATAATTGAATTACCTCTCAACCAATTTGAAAACTAATTCAAACTAAAGGTAACCAATTTCCTGCAAAAACTTCTCAAGTAATTGAAAGAATTAGTAACATATACATGCTCCAATATTTTGTGATCATCAAAATCATTCCAGGGGTCAACACCATGGCCTCGGCCTCTTCGTCTGGTATACATCCTTTCTCTAGCTGGTGCTGAAGAGGATAAGGGAATATCAAAATCAGGGGCAGTAGTGATAGAGTTAGCAGTCCTAGTATCTATGAACAAAGGAGTATCTATGAACAAAGGAGTATCATCAAAACTGGTCCAGATGAAAGAATATGGAAACTAGGAGTATAAAATCCTAGTTTCTGAATTAGGGAAGATATGGAATGTATAGGTGGAGTCCTAGTAGGGATGCTAAGGATCGGAGAAGGTGAATTGGTATCAGGAGGATCTATGTGCAGTATAGGAGTAGGAGCAAAAGTAATAGGTGGGTCAGAAACGGTAGGTGAGGAACTAGAGAGGACAGGTGTCTGGAATGATGAACTGGAAGGATCCTAAACTGGTGGTTTGAAACATCCTCTAGTACATCCTCAGGCTCAGGCTCAACCAAGAAATCTCTGACATCAAACATGATGGAAGAGTCATGCTGACCATCTCTTGTATCAGATCCTAGGGCCGAAGATGCTGGAGGTGCATGTGGTGCTGGAGTTGAGTTTGAATGTGGTGAGGGTGGTACTTGCTCGATGAAAGTCTATCCAATGCAGCTAGAACAACGGTAATACCATCACTTAACCCACTATGACTCTCTCTTATCTCCACTTGAATCTGGTCAACTCGCTATCGTATAATCATAATCTCTGTCTCCATGTGAGTGACTCTGTCCTCCTGGCTATCTACAGTGCTTGGTATCTTTGACTGTGAAGGAGCAGTTGGCTCGGTCTGAAGTGCAAACTTGGGTTGTGTAGTAAGCTTGGGCTGTGCCTCCAGAATCTCTTTATGTGTCTCAGAAGGCCCGACCTGATCTATAAAAATGTGCTCCTCCTCTGCTACCTCATCATCCGCATCAGTGGTCTAATATGCATTGTCTCCACTGACCTCTGACCAGATGATAGCCCATCCTATGAAGGGATCTCTCATCGTAGATGTCTGTATGTAAAAGCTTCCTATATGGCTCTCCATTTACAACTACTTCATATGCCCTGAAGAGTATCATCAATCCTATATCGTAGGGCAAGCAAAGTCTCCTGCTGGTCACTGTCTCTGACATCTGATAAACATAAGCACAGGTAGGTAGATTGGGGTGTGCCGTATCAGTGATTACATGACCAATAGCTCTCACTCAGTGATAAAGTCAAAACATCCAATCTTCTGTACGTAGAAAGATCTGGGTGATGATATGATGAAAAAGCCTTATCTCGGGCAAAAGTCTAGATGCAACTATTATGGCTCTATCTAGAAGATCATCTATCTCGAAGATACACCGGGGTCCACTCAATCTATTCGCTAAAGAGTCTGCTATCGATCCATTATTGGAATCTCCCATAATCTGCTCAGGATCTAGCAGCAAGTGGAATCTTTCTCCCATGGACCTCTGCTACCCATCCATCAGCACCTCTAGCTAGTGTCCCATAAAACTCTCTAATCAAGCCAAGGTAAAACCTCTCAGACAAGGTGCAGAACTGTGCCAGGCCAGCATCTCTCAATCATTGGCCAATCTGAAAGTGATGCTAGTCTAGGAACTTAAAGTCAACTCACCATCCACCAACAATAGTCTTGGAACTCATCCTATCTACTGGTGATGGTTTGATGGAGACATCCTGCTGGACCTATGGCTTAGGTACCTTTGAATCATCATGTCTAGCCTTTGTTCTTTGCTCTGCCTCCTGAACAGATGGTCGAGGTCTTTGGATAACTTGTTTTCGAGGACCCATTTCCAAGGAAATAAGAGATTGAAGCAAATATGGGGATAAAAGATAGGATTTTCATAGTGAAAATCATGAGGAACGATTGATGAACAATAAGAAAGAGAGGGAAAATAATTTCAAAGAAGAAATCAAGCCAAAGGAATAGTGATGGGAAAGAAATGGAAGGTTTGGAATGCCTAAAGGATGAGTTGGCTCAAGGTATTTGAGAAGAAATGGGAAGAAAAAAAAGAAAAATTTCCCTATTTCTTCTCGGAATTCTGCTGGCCAAGTGTCGATTCATGACTGTGGGTCAAGTGTTGACACTTGAAGGTGTCAACACTTCGAAGTGTTGACACTTTGGCCAAAAAAAATGAAAAAAAAGGAAAAACACAGAAAAAATAGATTAATTTCAAAGGATTATGAAAGGTTTAAACAAGATTTTTAAGCAAATTTGATCAAAAAAAATTTCAAGGGAATTTGAAGAGACATGAAATGATCAAAATCTAATCAAAAGGATTGATGACCCTAGTTCCCTTCTAATCGTACAGAACCTATCTTCTTGAAGAGGTTTGGTCAATATGTCAGCTAATTGCATATCAGTGCTCATAAATTCAAGCATAATATCATTATTTTTAACATGATTTCTGATAAAATGATGGCTGATTTCAATGTGCTTACTTCTAGAGTGCTAAACATGATTTTAGTTAGATTTATAACACTATTATTGTCACATCTTATGGGTGTTTTTGTTAATTTGATTCTAAAATCTTCAAGTTGTTGCTTAACCCACAAGATTTGAGCACAACAACTTCCTGCTGCAATATATTTAGCCTCAGCTATAGATAATGCAACTGAAGTTTGTTTCTTGCTAAACCATGAGATTAGGTTCATCTCAAGAAATTGGCAAGTTTCACTTGTGCTTTTTCTATCTAATTTACATCCAGCAAAGTAAGCATCAGAATAGCCAATTAATTCAATTAAAGAGTTTCTAGAATACCACAGACTAATATCTATAGAATCATATAAGTATCTAAGAATGCACTTAATAGCCAATAAATGAGATTCTTTTGGAGCAGACTGATATCTAGAATTCATGTAATCACTAAACATGATATCTGGTCTACTAGCAGTCAAGTATAGTAAAGAATCAATGATACCCCTACATAACTTTTGATCAACATTTTTACCACATTCATCTTTATCAAGTTTACAATAAGGGCTCATAGGTGTACCATTGGCTTGGTTGTCTCCATCCCAAACTTCTTTAAGATTTCTCTTATATACTTAGCTTGGTTGATGAAGATCTCTTCTTTAGTTTGCTTGATTTGGAGTCCAAGGAAGAAGTTTAGTTCACCCATTATACTCATCTCGAACTCTCCCTATATAAGCTTGGCAAACTCTTGACAAAGTGATTCATTAGTAGCACCGAAAATGATATCGTCAACATAAATTTGTACTACTAATAGATCATCATTTTTCTTTTTCAAAATAAGGTAGTATCAACATGGCCTTTAGAGAATTCATTTTCAATCAAAATTTACTAAGTCTTTCATACCATGCATGGGGTGCTTATTTTAAACCACACAGTACTTTATGCAATTTGAAAATATAATCAAGATGTGAATGATTTTCAAATCTAGGTGATTATTCAACAAAAACATCTTTAGCTAAATAACAATTTAAAAATGCACTTTTAACATCCATTTGAATAAGTTTGAAGTCCATAAAACATGCAAATTCTAAAAGAAATCTAATGGCTTCAAGTCTAGTTATTGGTGTAAAAGTTTCATTAAAATCAATTCCTTCTTCTTGATTATAATTCTTGGCTACCAGGCTAACCTTGTTTCTAATAACTATACCATTTTCATCCAGTTTGTTTCTATATATCCATTTTGTGCTAATAATTGAAACATTAGATGTTCTTTCTAATAAAGTCCAAATTTTATTTCTTTCAAATTTATTTAACTCTTCTTGCATAAAAATTATCCAATTAGGGTCTTTTTCAGCTTCCTCAATACATTTAGGTTCAATTTGAGAAATAAAAGTAATATAATCACATTCATTTCTAATAGATAATCTAGTTTTTACCCCTCTTGATGGATCACCTATGATCAATTCCTTAGGATGTTAATTCCTTAGGATGTCTATGAGCATACCTTAATTTCTTTAGGTAGATCTTTGTGCTTTGGTGAGGATCTTATGGCTTCTTCTTCATCCTTCTTATTTTGATCTTCTTCATTTTCTTGGAAAGGAGGATCATCCAAAGTCAGCTTCATTAGACCTTCAGCACCTGCACAAGCATCAGAAGTATCCTTTTTTTCTAGAGAATTTGTTAGTAGATTCTTCAATTACTACATGCACTGATTCTTCTACAAACAGTGTTCTTTTATTAAATACTCAATATGCCTTACTTGATATAGAGTATCTTAAAAAGATACCTTCATCATACTTGGCATCAAATTTTTTAAAATTATCTTTTTCATTATTCAAAACAAAGTATTGGCATCTAAAAACTTAAAAATATTTCAAAGTAGGTTTTCTTTATTTCCAAAGTTCATAAGAGGTTTTCTTTAAAATAGGTCAAATTAAAACATGATTTAAAATATAACCGGCAGCATTAATAGCTTTTGCCTAAAAATATCTTAGAAGATCATTTTCAGAAAGTATTGTGCATGTCATTTCTTCTAAAGTACGATTTTTTCTTTCTACCATCCCATTTTATTGAGGTGTCCTATGTGCAGAAAAATTATGATCAATTCTTTTTTCATTACAAAAATTTTCAAAATCTTAGTTTTCAAATTTAGTATTATGGTCACTACGAATACATACGATCGAAGTACCTTTTTCATTTGAAACTTTTTGATAAAACTTTAAGAATACTAAAAATGATTCTTGTTTATGAGCTAAAAAAAAAATTCATATAAATCGAGAGAAATCATCCACTATAACTAATCCATATCTCTTGCCTCCTAGGCTTGCTATCCTAGTTGGTCCAAAGAGATCCATATGGAGTAGCTCTAATGGCCTAGAAGTTGAAATTAAATCTTTTGGTTTGAAAGAAATTTTTGCTTGTTTTCCAAATTGACATGCTTCACGTATTTTATCTTTTTCAAAACTAAGTTTTGGTAAATCTCTTACTAAATCATTTTTGCATAATTTTGAAAGAAGATGCATGCTTGCATGACCTAATCTATGACGCCAAAGCCAACTAGTCTCACTAATAGTGGAATTCATAGTAACTAGGCATTCACCATTATATAAAAGCAAATTGTCAAGATCAACAACATAGATGTTATCATGCCTATTTTCAAGGAATTTCACTCCATTACATTCAAGACTAGTATGGCCGCCAAGATCATCTTGGCCCGTAGCTCTGACATGTCAGGTTCCCGTTGGACGCTGATGCAGGATGACTCTAAGATTGTTAAACATGCAGGAAAAATAATAAAATATTTTTTTTTATGATTTTTATAATTTATGTTTGTAGGCTAAATTTTCAAATAAAATAATAACTAGCATAAGGAGTAGCAATGTAAAGAATCATCGTATCGCAAAGAACACTTGCAAGATAATAAGTAGCTAGGACCCGATAGTTGTGAAACTCCCGGTTTAGGATAGTTTATCTTCATCAAAACATATATCAAGAGAAGGAAAGGTTTCTTTCCAGTCAGAGAATGAAAACTTTATAGTGGAAAGGATCACTTATACTCTGATTGGAGCCTGGATGAAGAAGCCTCAGTTCCCTTGAATCTGATGGCTGATCTGGGCGATCTTGGAAGCAAAGAAGGCCTCCTCAAGGGAGGTGAAGCACCACAGGGATCCTGCAAGAATCAGGGTCAATCAGAATAGCAAATAAGAAAAGAGAAAAAAAACTAGGGTTTTGAAGGAATCGGGAATAGGGTTAGAAGATGGAAGCCGGGGAGGAAGAAGCTCCTTATCTTGGATGGTAGCTAAGGCTTCCTTTGCTTGGGCGTGGCTGATCTCCAAGGATGCAAAAGGATGCTAGGGCAGCAGGGATTCGGCCGGGGTACACAAGGAGAGCACTCAAAGTAAAGAACCAAAACAAAGACACCAATCATAAGGCAATAACACAAAATTTCAGCAAGTTATAATCATAAGAAAGAGATGATTACAAGAGGGGGAGGGGTGGGGTATTTATAAAGTTCCCATGCCCTCTCTAACTAGGGTTACACTTAGGTTACAAGTCCTCTTTCTAGTTAGACTACAAGTCCTTTCCTAGCTAGGTTAGAATTACAAGGTTTAAAAGGATTAGGAATCCTAACTAGGTTAGAATTTGACCTAGTCTTTTCTTCTTTCCTCTCCCCACTTGTCTTTGGACCAAGTCAACATGTGAGGATGCCTAAGCCCTCTTGGAATGACATGTTGGGCTTCATGGGCAGCAAGTGGGCCAGCCAGGGGGGCTTGGGTGCTTGGGCTTTGGGCCCTGGAAGCTAGGATGGCCTGATAGGGGAATATTCTTGGAATCTTGCTTCTTAATGGACCTGGGCTTGGTGCTTGGACTTGAATTTGAAGGCTTGGAGTGCTGGGGTAACCTGGAAAACATAGGCTCCTGGTATATGAAATATTCTGAAAGCATCTAGAGGAAATTTGGCCATCTAGAGGGCATCTGGAAGGAATCAGGATTCTGGAAGCATCTTGGATCCTAGGTTGTCACATAAAATCCAATGGGCTGATGTAGTGGCCTCTGATTCCTGGATGTGGCCTAGTGAAACTCCAAAATAGGGTAACCTCCTCTCTTGTACAAAAATGGAGCTTATACTGACTCATAACTAATGTACAGGACTCAAAATACTGACTAGGTTGAGGGTTGAGATAAATCAACTAACCTCAACTTATTACATGACTCAATCTTAATTGATTACAAAATTTTCAAAACTTTGACACATAACTAATTAAACCATATGGGATTCAGTGATCTGTGTTTGATCCTGGTGTCCCCACCAATTCTCCTGGGGTGGGAGGAACTTGACCCCGTTGAGTATGGGTTAATTTGGCTCAAGGTGGGTCTGGGTTGAGGCACTGTAGATCCTCACCAGCTTCCATAAGTCCTCAAATTCTGGTCGACCTTGCCACTAGATCAAGTACCACTGATAGTCTTTATCTTGGGTACCGATAGCTTGATCATCTAGAGCTCTTTCAATCTTTTCCTCACTTATAGGCCAATTTGTATGTGGACACTCTAGGGTGGGTTCTCTCTCAAAGGGAGGGATAGGCTCAAGGTGCTCGCTAGGTATCACTGCTAGCTTCCTAGACTCTATAAGATCTGAGATGAAGAAGGTAGAGCTAATACCTAAATCAGGTAGTATCTCACGTACATAGGCATTGGGTCCATTACTCTTCATTATTTTGGATGGGCCAGCTTCGCGAGCAGAAAATTCTTTTACAATTACAAAATCTTCTATAGAAAATTCTTTATCTTTTCTTTGGAAATTAGCCAAGTTGTTATTTAGTTCATTACTTAGGTTCAACTCTTGACTAATTTCATGATGCATATGCTGTGTAGAGGCTAGTGCATGTGTGGACTGGTAGATTGGGTTTGTAAATTTATTAGACTCTAGACTAACACCTAATAGACTCGACTAGACTTCCCTATCAAAAGAAAATTTATTGGACTCTAGGGACAAAACCTAATAGACTATAAACTCTTTAGGTTTGACCCTAGCATGACATGCACATGAGAACTTACTATGTACTTCTACTAGGTTCCATAGGATTCTCCTAAAGTAAGATGCAAACATGACATGCACAATGTATATATGTAGTATATTGACTTCTATAAAATGCAATCTAATAATGAAAAAATTAGGAGAAGTTTTAGAAAAAGGTAGAAAATAAGAGGTGGGTTCAGAGTAATCTAATTGGGTGGAAAGTAGGAAAGGGTTAGGTGTTAATCAGATAAACTAAGAGACAAGAAAGTGTTTCAGGGATGAGTCCTATACTAATGAGATTTACCTTATGGGTTTGAGGCATATCTAAAGGGTTTGCATAATGGAAGAAGGGGTCATTGATTTCAGGAAAAAGATCAAGTGGAGTCAAAGAGGTGACTTCATCCTGAGAGTATTGATTTAAAGAGGTCAAGTCCTTAATAAACTCTTCTGGCTCATAAAACAAAGGACTGGGCTCTCTAATTGGGTTTTCTTCCGGTGGCTCCTCAGGTAAGATGCTAATTGTAGGATTGGATTCCTCATGGTCTTCTTCCTTTAAGGGTTCTTCCACTATATCTTGGGTGTGGTTAAAGTCAGCTAACTCTAGGGTGGCTTCTACTAGGTTTCTACTAGATCAACTAACACTGGATTGGTTTCTATCTAGGTTTGGTCATAATCAACTAATCCTGGGTCTTCTATAGGGTACTCTTCTAGATCTTCAATAGACTCATTATCTTCATACTCCTCTACCAGACTTGGGTCAGCCTCATATATTTCTTCTTCTAAGTCATCTTGGTGAACCAATGGGGTGGTAAGAGGGGTTTGGCTAATGGAAAATTGACTAAGGTCTGATAACAGGGGTGGATAAACTAAGGATTATGGGTTCATAGGTTATGGGTTTAAAGGTTATGGGTTCAAAGGTTATGGGTTCAAATCTAGGGGTATTAATCCTATAGGGTTCAGGTCAACTGAGGGATAGTGGGTTATTACTGGGTTCATATCTAGGGACTATGGGTTCCTGGGGTTTAGCTCTATGGGTCTTGCCTAGGGTTCCTACTTGGTCATCTAATGGATCAAAACTATGGATTACTTGACTACTTGATTGGATCAGTTTGTCAAGCTTAGTTTCGGATTGGTCAAACCTATGGTCTATTTGGGCAAGCTAAGCTTGGATTTGGGTATTGGCTTGGTTCATTTGGGTAAGTTGATTTAGGTCTGGATATTGGATTGGGTTAGTTGGGCAAACTGGGTTTGGGATTGGGTAGTTAATTGGGCAAACTAGTTTAGGATGGCCTCCAAATTAGGATACATGGCTGAATCAGTTTGGGTTTTAGGCTTCTGGTATTGGGTTCCTAATCTAGTGGTCATACAATCAAATAATCAGTTAAAATGAAATGGTGCAGCCAAGCATGCAAAATAGGTTAACTTAATCCAGGGTTTCCTAGACCTAGAGTCAAAACTGAATGGGTCAGCTCAACTTACACTTAACCCAGTAGCTAATCCTTCCATTAGCCAGGTAGGGGGTGGGGTGGTGGGTGGCTCCCCCTGCTTGTCTCAAGGTCCTAATTATAAACCACCAGTCCACTTAGGTCGTTTGACTCTGGACCCCTAGCCTTAGACACCAGCTTTCAGTAATAGCTAAAGGATTAAATGCACTAGTTGGCCCACACTGCTTAGACCTGACCTATGGGTGTCACCTAGCCCTCTAGGACAAATTAGGTCTAATCAATTTTAATTAGGCTTAGGTCAGTATGTTGATGGTTGTTTTGGCCCCTGGACAGGTGATGAAATCCTGCCCTGATGTTATATTGATTGCCCTTAAGATTAGCTTAAAAGATGATGAACATTTAATGATCCTGATGCAAACTAAAACAATCAGAAAAATAAAAATATTTTATGTATATTTTCTGAAATGACAAATTAGGTTTAAGTTGATTAGGTTAGCAATCAAATTAGGCTTGGGATTGGGGTGTGTGGAAGTTGATTAGGTTAGGTTGAGTTAAGTATGCAGAGATAGTAGAAATCAAAGAATTAGGATTTCAGATGATGCAAAATTTGGCACAGATCCTGATGCAAAAAAATTCAAAAATCCTAGAACAGAGAATGGATGGTGATGATGATACCTACCAAATTTTATACAAAAAAAAAATCAAATGATTATACAAATCCTAGGGTTTTCGGACTGCTGCAGAAATTATCAAGATTCTATTAGGGTTTCTAATATGCCAAATTTGAATGATTTTGGATTTCTGTAAAATTAATTAAAAATTTTGATAAAATAGAGAAAAATTCATGCAAATTTTATAAAAACACAAAATTCCTAGATGGTCGAAATCAGATGCAAAACGGATACCTAATGCAGTGGACAGGATGAAAAAATTAGGGTTTGTGAATGCAAAGTAGATTAAAACTATCTTAAACCTGCTCTGATACCAAACTGATGTGGGATGACTCTAAGATTGCTAAATATGCAAGAAAAATAGTAAAATTATTTTTTTGTGATTTTTATAATTTATGTTTGTAGGCTAAATTTCCAAATAAAATAAGAACTAGCATAAGGAGTAGCAATGCAAAGAATCATCGTATCGCAAAGAACTCATGCAAGATAATAAGTAGCCAAGACCCGAGAGTTGAGAAACTCCCAGTTTAGGATAGGTTATCTTCATTAAAACAGATATCAAGAGAAGGGAAGGTTTCTTACCAGTCAGAGATTGAAAACTTTGCAGTGGAAAGGATCACTCACACTCTATTGGAGCCTGGATGAAGAAGCCCCAATTCCCTTAAATTTGATGGTTGATTTGGATGGTCTTAGAAGCAAAAAAGGCCTTTTTAGGGGAGGTGAAGCACCTCGAGGATCCTGCAAGCATCAGGGTCAATCAAAATAGCAAATAGAAAAAGAGAAAAGGAACTAGGGTTTTGAAGGAATTGGGAATAAGGTTAGGAGATGGAAGTCGGGGAGGAAGAAGCTCCTTGTCTTGGATGGCAGCTAGGGCTTCCTTTGCTTGGACATGGCTGATCTCCAAGGATGCAAAAGGATGCTAGGGCAACAGGGATTTGGCCGGGGTACACAAGGAGAGCACTCAAAGTAATGAACCAAAACAAAGACACCAATCACAAGGCAATAACATAAAATTTCAGCAAGTTGTATTCATAAGAAAGAGATGATTACAAGAGGAGGAGGGGTCGGGTATTTATAGAGTTCCCATGCCCTCTCTATTTAGGATTACACTTAGGTTACAAGTCCTCTTCCTAGTTAGATTACAAGTCCTTTCCTAGCTAGGTTAGAATTACAAGGTTTAAAAGGATTAGAAATCCTAACTAGGTTAGAACTTGTCCTAGTCTTCTCTTCTTTCCTCTCCCCACTTGGCTTTGGACCAAGTCAACATGTGAGGATGCCTAAGCCCTCTTGGAATGGCATGTTGGGCTTCATGGGTAGCAAGTGGGCCAGCCAAGGGGGCTTGGGCGGTTGGGCTTTGGTCCCTGGAAGCTGGGATGGCCTAATAGGAAAATATTCTTGGAATCTTGCTTTTTAATGGACCTGGGCTTGGTGCTTGGACTTGAATTTGAAGGCTTGGAGTGCTGGGATAACCTGGAAAACATGGGCTCCTGACATATGGAATATTCTGGAAGCATCTGGAGGGAATCTGGCCATCTGGAGGGCATATGGAAGGAATCAGGGTTTCTGGAAGCATCTTGGATCCTAGGTTGTCACACAAAATCCAGTGGGCTGATGTAGTGGCCTTTGATTTTTGGATGTGGCCTGGTGGAACTCCAAAATAGGGTAACCTCCTCTCTTGTATAAAAATTGAGCTCATACTGGACTCATAATTGATGTACAGGACTCAAAATACTGACTAGATTGAGGGTTAAGACAAATCAACTAACCTCAACTAATTACAGGACTCAATCTTAATTGATTATAAAATTTTCAAAACTTTGACACCTGACTAGTTAAACCATATGGGATCCAGTGATCTGTGTCTAATCCTGGTGTCCCCACCAGGTGCTCACTCTCTCTTCTCAGTTGGCTCCCTTGTCCGGAGGCCCTACAAAATAGAGAAGAGCCATGCCGGAGATTTCGGTGGGGATACTCCGACAATCAAGTCAGTAGGACGATCGAGGAAAATAGAATCTTTGTGGTGGAGAGCTTGGGGGACTCTCCACATCGAGAAGGTGAGAGAGAATAAGATGAATTCTATGAAGGAAGATAATGGAAAAGCACGAGAGCGTGTCTTTGGCTTACCTTCTCTACTTACCTCCCTAATTAATCTTATATTGATGGGGCAGCCTAGACAAGGTATAGGGCTTTCTATTATTCATTGTCGCCTCCCTATCGGGCTGGTTCTTCAGGGGAGAGCCTTCTATCCTGAGCATTTTCATTTCAGGGGGGACCATCAGAGTGTCACAGGGCTCGGTGCCTTAGTGGAATACCCTTCTTGGAAAGGGGTAGGCTTCCTGTCATAGAGGTCATGGTCTTCCAGTCATTTAGTCTTTGAAGTGGCGACATGCTACAAGACAGGAAGCTTGGTGGAGCTTGCATCATGCAAGCCATATGCGAGGTGTGTCGCAGGGCCTACATTTATGGAAGGGCATGTGCCACCCTCTGGAGGCTGTGAATGACCAGATTCTTCCATGATTGTGAATCTTCTACTAGTCCCCCTTTATACCACTGGCGTGAACCTTGGCTCCCACTGGGTGGGGGGTAAGGCCCTGCTTCAGAGACCTGGCTCTTGGAAGTACGGGCTTGACCCCTACTGGGAGCTGACCTCAGCCAGAGAGCTCACCTTGTGTGCTCGACCACAGCTGGGAGCTGACCTCGGTAGGAGGGCTAGTCTTGGAGGCACGGGCTCGACCCCTACTGGGAGTTGACCTCAGCCGAAGGACTAGTCTTGTGAGCTCAGCCTGGCTGGGAGCTGACCTCGACAGGAGGGTTTATCTTGGAGGCATGGGCTTGACCCCTACTAGGAGTTGACCTCAACTAGAGGGCTCGCCTTGTGAGCTCGGCATGGCTGGGAGCTGACCTTGGCAGGAGGGCTTATCTTGGAGGCACGGGCTCGACCCCTACGGGGAGCTGACCTTAACTAGAGGGCTTACCTTGTGAGGTTGGCCCGGCTGGGAGCTGACCTCGATAAGAGGGCTCATATTGGAGGCACGGGCTTGACCTCTACCAGGAGCTGACCTCAGTCGGAGGGCTCACCTTGTGAGCTCAGCTCAACTGGGAGCTGACCTCGGTTGGAAGGCTCATCTTGGATCTTTACCTAGTCATCATGCCTAGGTGGCAGGTCCTTCAACAGTGTGGCCACCTATGTTCTCCATGTCATTAGATGTATCATACCATATCACATTAGAAACCCCCCACTCCTGAGCTTGAAGAATGAAGTAGTGCTTTGGGTGAGAGGAGTAATTGTTATGCTGATATGGAGGGGTGGCACATTCTGCACCATTAATGCCCTATGCACCGTCGCTCCGAAGATCGGGCCTTCGTGCTAATGGGGTGATGCCATGCCACCCTTCTTCAAGAGTGGTCATAATTGTCATGCCTAGTTTGAGAGGGGGTGCTCCCAATTTGGAGGATCATCCTCGACACATGGCATGCCCCAGCTGGCCTGGGGCGAAACTTGATGCACGTTTTTGACAGGTACGAGGCGACAAGGCTTCGGGCCATTTAAATAAGACCCATCCTTCCATTTCTCAAAAGTTCTCCAGGTGGCAAAAGGCAAGGTTTCATCTTCCAGAGAAAGCTTCTTCCCTTTTCTTGGGCAAGGTCATGGAGTTTCGGTAGGGCAGGCCTCCTTCTTCTCCTCCCTTCATTCCTTTACTCTCCTCCTTCGGCCTGCGCCGGGGGAGTACCCTTACTAGGGCTTCCAGGTTCCTTCACTTTTCTGTCACTTCTGATGAGTCCTTCTGGTGGGGGACACCGTAGCCAAGGTCTCTCTGATGGTGTGGGCCTTCCTAGCTGGGGCCTTCTTCTTCAGATTATGAAAAGGAGGAAGTCTCGGTTATATTTCATAGGGGTCCCGTCGGACGAGGATCATGATTGGACCCCCCGTGGTTTCTCCTCCATCTATCCCGTCTATTAGGGAGTCCAGCGGTCCTACCGGCATTGCTTCGTGATGACCGATGAAGATCTCCTCCACATTCAAAGGTCATTTGGGGTCCCCGACCCCATCCGACTTTCTATTCCCAGACCGAGGGACAGAGTCACCTCCAATGGCATAGGCCGGATAGCCCTATACGAAGACTTCTTCTCTGCAGGTCTTCGTCTTCCCTTCCATATCTTCTTCTTTTCCTTTCTCAGCAACTACCATCTGGTTCTGGCTCAGCTTACTCCCAATGTTGTCCATACCATTTTCTATTTTATTATCCTCTGCAACCACAATAGGATCGTCGCTCGCTTCTCCCTCTTCAAGGCTTTGTTCATCCTAAAGTGCCACCCCTTTGATGATGGGTGGTGGTCTGTGTCCCCCTATAAGGGGTGCTTTAAACTTGACTTGCCCACCTCTATCAAGGGGTGAAAGCATAGATTTTTTGCCTTGATCGAGGGAGTAGACTGGGTCTGGAGTGACCAAGACACTTCCCCCAACCGACAATCCACGATCGAGCCAGTTAATAAGGAAATATTTGATCAGCTCGTCTCCTCCCAGGTCCCATCTCCTCAGGATTTGCTATGCGAGTGGAATCTCGTCGAAGCTGTGGTCATCTAGGCTCAACTCCAAGGTAAAATTCATCATCGGGCTTCTTTTTCTCTTAGCCATGGGTCAGGTCCAGGAATAAGGCTAACCAGTCTATCTCATGTCACAGGGATGAGGTTCAGCTTTGAGGAGCTCCACGAGATGTCTCGGAAGAGGGCCGTTGCTGAAGGGCCCTAGGGTGACTTTGAAAAAAAGGTTCGAAAGGAATCCAGGTAGCCCAAGAGTGAGACTAGGCCCGTGGATGGGGCTCCTCCTCTATCTCCAGTGGCCCCTCCATGCATCAATGATCCACCACAGTTGGAAGCAGCGAGGGAGGCGGGATCTGATACCACCGAGGTACCACCTCCATGATCTGGGGCTGGAGCCACCAACGGTGGTCCCCCAAATGTGGTGCCTCTGCCAGATGGTACACCGGTCCCGATCGAGCCGCCCGAGGCATCGAGCTAGGAAGCCAAGGAGTTCACTATCATTCTTCCCGTGGGTTGCATGATATCCCAGGATGGGAGGGTGGCAGAGGATATCCTCAACACCCTAATCTAGCCATTAGACCACCAGAATCGGGTAGGAAGGCTGGTGGTGGAGCTCACCATTGATGCCTTTGCCCGGCTGATATCAGTAAGCCATCATCGAATATGTACTTCTTTTTCCACCTTTCTCACAAGGGACGTCAATCGTCATTCTTCGTGTAGGTGGTGGTTGACATGCAGCTCCTACGGGATGCCTATCGAGGAATGGAAAAACATGGGATTTGCCTCCACAGGGAGAAGGATGAGGCCTGGGGCCTATCTAGCTAGGCCTAGAATCTAGAGGCTTAGCTAACTGGGGCCCAGACAAAAGTATCTAAGCTTGAGAAAAAGGTGGTTGAGCTTGAGGCTGCCTTGGTTGAGGAGAGGGGGGTCGGCTCCCATCTAGCCGAAGAGGCTGTCGCTGTTGTGGCGGAGGTGGCCTGCCTGGAGGGGAGAGCACAGACCCTCCATGCTTAGCTGGAGGAGCAGACGGCTAGGGCCACAGTGGCGATGGAAAAGGCTATAGTGGCTATCGCATTGATGGAGATGGCTACAAAAGATGTTGCTGAGGCTATCCCTAAGTTCATGGCATCCCAGGCCTTTAAGGATGAGGTTGCGGAAGCCGTTCTGGACTCCTTCCACTAGGGGTTCAGAGACTTTAAGAACAAGGCCTTCCATTTCTTCAAGCCTTCTCTCTTGTTGCCCGGGCAACAGGACGAGTTCGTCATCGAGGTGGAGCCAGATCCGAAGGAGGTTGAAGTGTGGGTGGAATCCAAAGCCGCCCAGGACGTTCCATCAATGGCTGAGGTCACTCGCTGGCCCAGGAAGGAGCAGGCCACCGATGCATAGGCTTTCCTCCTTTCTTTTGTACTTAGGGCCCTGAGAGGACACCCAGTTTGTTAGGGATGCCTCATGGAGAAATGTGAAAAGAGTTTTATTAATGAAGCACCTCTTTCCTTCAGCTGCCATTCCTCACTCAGCCCCTTTCCTTCTCTTCTTCTCCTCTTTCTTTTTCTTTTCTTCTTTTCTTCTTTTTTTTTTAAACACCTTCATGGAATTCTTGGGGGTGCAGGGGGATTAACTTAACAGCGAGGAAATATGCTGGTTCGCCTGATGAGCATGGCGTAGTTCCCCCTTACCTTTCCTTTAATTATTGTGTAGGTGCTTGCATTAGGTCTTGACTGCTCTGGGCCTACTTCAAGGCCTCAGGATGGGCATGGAGGTCCTTGGAAGTACCTCACCCTCTTTCCTTTGGTCCTTGAGGCTGCTCAGGCCAGGATACAAGATCTCTGGATCTTCTTGCTTTGCCAAGCTATGGGTCATGTGGTGGACAGCATCTTGCCACCCACGACTATGAGCATGGCTGTGGTGAGTGCAAGCTTAATGAGGGGGGAGTATCGAATTTGCTGATGAGGGTGCCAAGCTTCTCGATTCACCATGCTATGAGTCACGTGGTGGATGGCCTTCTATAGCCACCCCCGGGCTATGAGCGTGGCCATGAGGCTATGGGGCATCAGACTTGTAAGTGAGCCATGTTGTGAGTCAGGCAACAGATGGAGGGATTACTTGAGGCTCCCATCGACATCTCAAGACTGTGAGCAAGGAGATAGTGTGTCTTCGAACCTCTGAGGTGGGGCTTTTGGCTTTGAGTGTCGGGCTTCGTAAGTTTCCGAGCTTGGAGTGCCGGGCTTCGTAAGTTTTTGGGCTTATAGTACCGGGCTTCATTAGCTTCCAGGCTTGGAGTGCCGGGCTTTGTAAGTTTTTGGGCTTGGAGTGCCGGGCTTCGTAAGTTTTCGGGCTTCATAAGTTTCCGGGCTTGGAGTATCGAGCTTCATAAGTTTTCGAGCTTGGAGTGCTGGGCTTTGTAAGTTTCTGGGCTTGGAGTGTCGGGCTTCGTAAATTTTCGGACTTGGAGTGCTGGGCTTCCTAAGTTTCTGGGCTTGGAGTGCCGGGCTTCATAAGTTTCCGGGCTTGGAGTGCCAGACTTCATAACTTTTCGGGCTTGGAGTGCCAGGCTTCGTAAGTTTCCGGGCTTGGAGTACCGGGCTTCGTAAGTTTTCGGGCTTGGTGTGCCAGGCTTCATATGTTTCCGAGCTTGGAGTGCCGAGCTTCGTATGTTTCCAGGATTGGAGTGCCGAGCTTCATAAGTTTTCAGGCTTGGAGTGCTGGGCTTCGTAAGTTTCTGGGCTTGGAGTGCTGGGCTTCGTAAGTTTCTGGGCTTGAAGTGCTGGGCTTTGTAAGTTTTTAGGCTTAGAGTGCCGGGCATCATAAGTTTTCTGTCTTGGGCTTAGAGTACCGAGCTTCGTAAGTTTTTGGGCTTATTCTGCTAGACTTGGAGTCGGATGGACGAGTTCCTGCACAGGTGAAAAATAAGGTTGCACCAAAAAGGAACTTTAATTTATTGTGAATGGGCCTTACATTATTGATAGTACACCCTCAAGTTGCTGGCATTCCAGGTTCTCGTGAATCAGGCATCGTCAAGCCCAGCAAGGTAGTAGGCCCCACCTGGTAAGGCCTCCACCACTTTGTATGGTCCTTCCCAGTTGGGAGAGAGTTTCTTGCATTCTCCTGGTTGGGATACCTTTGCCCTCCTGTGGATGAGGTCGCCCGGGCGGAACACCTTGGGCCGCACGCGGGAGTTGCAGTAGCGCGCAACTCACCGCCGGTAAGCTGCCATCTGAAGTCGAGCCTTATCTCTTGTCTCATCCAGCAAATCTAGATTGAGGAGGAGACGAGCTAGATTTTTTGCTTCATCATATTGCTCTACCCTCAGCATGGGTAGGCCAAGCTCTACTAGATTCACGGCTTCAGTACCGAAGACAAGGTTGAAGGGTATCTCGCCGGTGGTTGCACAGGGTATGGTATAGTAGGCCCGCAGCATGCTAGGTAGCTCTTCAATTCATCGACCCTTGGCCTAATCTAGCCTCCTATGGAGCCCTTGCAGGATAGTCCGGTTGGTTACTTCAGCCTCATCATTGGTCTGAGGATGAGTAATCGAAGTGAAGGATGGCGGATACCGAGGTCAGTGCAGAATTCTTTGAAAGCCTAATTATCGAATTGCCTCCTATTATCGATGATAATTAAGTATGGGAGGCCGAATCGACAGACTATAGACTTCTAGAAGAATGACCAAACCTTCACCTCTATTATCCGAGCCAGTGGCTCGGCCTCGATCAACTTGATAAAGTAGTCAATGGCTACAATCAAGAACTTTCGCTGCTCGGATGCAGCAGGAAATGGACCCAAGTGTCTATCCCCCACTGGATGAACGGCCATGGGGTCGATAGTTGAGAGAGCAGGGATGTGATGCAGGACAATCATAGGACTACCATGATTACAAGAAAACAGAAACTAATTTTTTTAGATTTTTTTTTAGGAATTTAATTTGTAGGCTAAAGTTCCCGAAATCGAGTAAAGCATAGCAGGAAAATTAGTAACGAAAGAAACTATCATACCCACAAAAGACTCATGCAAAATAATAAAAGGGAGGATCCTGGAGATTGAGAAATCTCTAGTTATGATAATGTACCCTCAATAAATCAAAAGTTAGAAGGGGGAAGGATTTTACCAAGCACCGTTTGAAGATTTGTTTGAAGCCGGGGTCATATAGTACTTGGGATTGGCATCTAGAAGTCAAGCCTTCGATTCCTTGGTTTGGGCATCTATCTGGGATCAATCCTGAAGGCAAAGTGGGCCTCCTCCTTGAAGGTGAATACCACGAGGATCCTGCAAGCATCAAAGGTCATCAAATAAACAAATGAGAAAGTAAAGAAAGAGAACTAGGGTTTGGAAGAAAGAAGAAATCAAGTGGTGCGGGCACCAGAATCAGAAAGAGACTCCAACCAATTCAAGCCCATTCCGAATCTTTATGGTTGGACTAGAGAGTCCGGTAACCTTTCTTTATTTTGAGTCCAAAAGAATCATGTAAGTCGAGTCCATGTTGGGTCCTGTAATCTTTCTTTTGAGTCCAAAATAATCATGTAAGTCGAGTCCATGTCGGGTCTAGTCTTAGTCCAATCCAAATGGGTCAACTAGCATCAAGCCTAAAGAAGACTCACAATGTATACCCCAAATCAAGACCAAAGCCAACTCAATTGGGGACCACATGCCACATCACTTGCGCCACCTCAACTTGGGACCACATGCCACGTCAAGAGGGGACCACATGCCACTTCACACGCCACCTCACCACAAGAGGGTGCCATCCCAAGTTCAAATTCAAGGAAGTTGGCCAAGGAGGATTTCAAGCAAGAAAATCAGCCCTCTCCCCTTATATTACTCCACTTGTTTAGGGATTTGAAATTTCAAAATTTGTAAGGCTTTATTTAAAGCCTTGGATGCCCCTTGTAAAGAATTGATGAATGAATACAATTTTTTTTCAGAAATTTTCTATGTGTTTTCTATGTGCCTATGTGGATCTTTGTGCCTAAGTGAACCTCTTCCTCTCCTCCACCATTTCTTCTCCCTAATCCTTCTCTTTACTCTTCATCTTCTAAGCAATCCTCTTCCTTCAAAGCGAATTAAGGACATCCTCTCAAGAAGAAGATCAACACCAACACAAGCTTCCACCATGGCGCCAAGGATCATTTCCAACAAACTCTCCTTTTGAGTTCCATCAATCTTCTCACTTTTAATTAAGTTTCTAATCATCTTGGTTTCTTTGTTGCAGGGTTCTCTAGGCCCCAGATCTAAGAGGAAAGATTATTTGCTACAAACCAGAAAGTTAGAAGGCCCATCTTATGTGGTATGATCTTTCATTTGAGAACCTTAAGAGTGAATCCCTTGTGCTTGAGATTTCAATGCTTGAACTCCTAGTATTTTAAGATCGGGATCATTAAATAGGGCTAGCTTGACTTGTGTGCAAATTCTAATCTTGTCCTATTTCTTTAAGATTTTGATAGTCCTCCTAGCTGGGTTTAAGTATAAGCATTTAGGGTTTCTTATTTAGATCTCCTTGATCTTATATGTTGAATCACTCATATGCAAGTAGGAATTGCTAGTTAAATTTTGGTTAATCTCCTTTAGAGTTACATGTTTGCATCCTCATCATGCATATCACACCAATCTTGGTATCAGAGCATGGTAGAATAAGTTCCTGATTGCATAGCATTAAGTCCTTGAAGTACTTGGATCGGGGGCGTTACCAGGCCGTCCGGTCTTAGGAGAAAGTAGGGTTTAAACACCCTCTCTTCCCATTCCACGGGGATCTCCTAAGGCGTGTCGGGGTGCCATTGTGATTGACCCATGAAAAAGAAAGCCAAAGGACTTTTTAGATTTCATTTGTGAATTTTGTATTGGTCACGTTCTGTTTTTCTGCTTGCTGTATTTTCTGTAGGCTGACTGTAATCCGCCTGCAACTCCAAAGGCAAGTATCACATTCCTCATTGGAATATTTTTTTTCCTATTCCATTTTAAGTTGTTTATCACCTTTTTAAATTTCAATCTAAGAAAAAAATCAAAAAAAAAATGAAAATTCCTGCAGTCCATCAGTGTTATTAAGGTTTCTGTTCTGTTCCTTTTCATTATCTTCATTTCAAAATCTTCCTAGAATAGTACAGATTTTATTTTGAAATTTCGTTTCATCTGGTATGTCATATATTAGTTAGGAGTTTTCTGTGATTTTTTTAAATTTTTTTGACATTTATTTCTGTACTTATCAATACCACATTTAAACTGCAACACACTACTTCTGCACCTGAAATTTGAAATTTGCATGCATCTCATGGCAAATCAAATTAAGGGCATGAAATTGACATAGGGTCAGGATTTCATCACCTGTCCCTAGCCCAAAAATCACCAAATTGCATATCGACCTAATCCCTAACTAAAATTGATTAGACATTAATTGCCCTAGTGGGTTAGGAACATCAATTTGGTCGAGTCCGGGTTATTGTCAACTCATTGTGTCAACTAGTCTT
This sequence comes from Areca catechu, assembly GCA_021397845.1. NCBI lineage: Eukaryota > Viridiplantae > Streptophyta > Magnoliopsida > Arecales > Arecaceae > Areca > Areca catechu. The sequence goes on along the minus strand of JAHSVC010000054.1, from coordinate 1,704,695 downwards.
GTGTGTGCCCTATTACTTGGTGTCTAGAATTGGGACTAAGGGCTTGGGTGCTGATCCGTCTATCGGGCCAATTCCACCGGGCCTAGGTAGGCCAGAGACAGGATCTCACACTCCCCTTGTTCTAAAACCTGGCCAAGTATAGAGTTACTACAATCTAGCTTGCCACCTTGATTAGGCAACTAGCTTGGAACTCTAGGTCCAGTTCAATTCAATTGGGAAAGCTTGTGCAACCCATTTCTTCATCTATTATTGGAAGCTGGTGTCAAGGATAGAGGTTAAGTGGCTCAAGCCTAAGCGGTTCTTGTGGTTTTTAATTAGGACCCAGTGAAAGCTGGGGGAACCTCCCACAGACCCACCTCCTGACTGGCCAGTGGAAGAGAGTAGCTGTTGATTTGATTGTATCTAGTCAACTCAGTTTATTTGGACTAACCGATTTAGAAAACTCATAGTTCGGGTCTGAGTCTAATTGTTTTCATGACAACTAGGTCAGGCACACCTTACCACCCTTCACAAGCCCAACCTAGTTCATCCATGGATACTAGTATGGAAAGCCTTATGAGATCTATGATCGAGAAGATGGACCGTTTGGATGCTAAATTTGGTCAGTTCGAGGAAAGAGTAGGAGCCCTAGAAGAAGCTAGGTTGACCCCAACTGAACCACCTTCACCCAGATTACCTTCAGTTCATCCTAGAGCCCAACGACAGGAACACACACCTGACCCAATTCAAAGAAGACCGCATCAGGATTATGTTGATCATACTCCAGAGCCACCTCCTAGAAGACCTCACTATGATACTTTTGATCAAGATGATCGGGCCCTAAGGAACATCCGTCTAGATGCACCAACCTTTGAGGGAAGCCTAGATCCTAAGGTGTACATAGACTGGGAGGCTGACATGGACCAGTATTTTGACTGGTATGATATGTCTGAAGAGAGAAGATTTAAGTTTGCCAGAATCAGACTAGTTCGTCAGGCTCGGTTATATTGGGAAAACGTGGAATGCATATCAAGGCAAAGGGGAGATTTACCTATAGCAACATGGAGAGATATGAAGAGGAAACTTAGAGAGAAATATCTGCCTATGTCTTATCAGCAAAGGTTATTAGATCAGTGGCAACGATTGACACAGGGTAACAAGACCGTTTCTGAATATGTTGCTAAGTTTGATGAGTTTGTGATGCGATGCAACGTAGTCGAGTCTGAAGCAGCCACTTTATCAAGGTTTAGATCAGGGTTGAATGATGATATAAAAGGGGAACTGTTTTTAAGGGAAGTCCATGATTTAGATCAGGCATACCAAGTTGCCACGGACTATGAGAGGTTTCAAAGGAGAGCTACATTTAGACGACCTGAATCTAGTAGGTTTAACCCTCCTATCAGCAGGCCTAGCTCAGTCCCTAGTCCCACCAATAGAACAAGGTCCAGCCCGAATCCAACCCTTAGACCCAATCCGACCACCCCCTTAATTCCTAGAGAAGACAAAGGAAAGAGCCCTGAAGTTCGAGGTGAGAGGGAGCGAGTCTGCTATAAGTGTCGTAAACCAGGTCATTTCGTGAGCCAATGTCCCTTTAGAGCTTTACATATAGGGGAGGCAGAAGAAGGTGAATCAGAACCCCTGGAGAATGATGAAGAGGAGGTTTATGAAGCAGGGGATTGTTTGGCTGATGAATATGAAGGAGATGAAGAGAACATAGACTCATCAGATTTTCTAGGAGTTGTGAGACGTATCATGACACAGACCAAGGAGCAAGAAGACTGGCGTAGAACTAGCATCCTACACACATTTGTTAGGATAGGAGAAAAGGTCTATAAAATCATCATCGATAGTGGAAGCTGTGTCAACGCCATTTCCACTAACGCAGCCAAAAGTCTAGGATTATCCATTGTACCACATCCCAATCCATATAAGGTGTCCTGGATCGATTCCACTTCTATACCAATCAAGTCAAGATGTCAGGTTCAAGTCCAGCTTCAATCCTATCAGGGAAAGATCTGGTGTGATGTGCTTCCTATGGGGGTAAGTAGCATCATCTTAGGCAGGCCATGGCTGTTTGATCATGATGTGACCATCTTTGGTCGATCAAACTCCTGTGCTTTCAATTTCAATGGCAAGAAAATTGTCATTCATCCAACCCAGCCTAAGGATAATGTCAAGAGAGGAGCTAGCAGCTTGAAAGATAAGAAGACTGGATTAAATTTAATAGGTGCAAAAGAATTAGAGCAAGATATCATGGAGGGAGCACCTATTTGGGTAGTAGCTGCTAAGGAAATTAAGGACCACAGCCCTGTAGAACACCCTCAAGAGGTGGTCCAATTATTGAAAGAATTTGAGGATGTGTTTCCAGAAGATCTCCCCGATAACCTTCCACCTTTAAGAGACATACAACACGCAATAGATTTAGTCCCTGGAGCGACTTTACCTAATTTGCCTCACTATAGGATGAACCCAATTGAACACCAGGAATTGCAATGGCAAGTGGGTGAACTTCTTAGGAAGGGGTTTATTAAGGAAAGCTTAAGTCCATGTGCAGTCCCTGCTCTGCTGACCCCTAAGAAAGATGGCACCTGGAGGATGTGTATAGATAGCCGTGCCATTAATAAGATCACTGTAAAGTATAGATTCCCAATCCCAAGACTAGACGACATGTTAGATATGATAGCCGGATCGATAATTTTTCCAAGATAGACCTAAAGAGTGGCTATCACCAGGTTAGGGTTAGGCCTGGAGATGAATGGAAGACCGCTTTTAAGACTAAAGATGGATTATATGAGTGGTTAGTCATGCCGTTCGGTCTGTCCAATGCACCCAGCACTTTTATGAGAATAATGAATCAGGTGTTAAAGGTTTTTATCGGAAGATTTGTAGTGGTCTATTTTGATGATATACTTATATATAGCAAAACAAAGGCAGACCACTTAACCCACCTGAAACAAGTTTGTCAAGTCCTGAGAAAAGATAGTCTCTATGCCAATATCAAGAAGTGTGATTTCCTGACAAATAGAGTTATCTTTCTAGGATTCGTAGTCACATCTGAAGGGGTGTCCGCTGATCCTGAGAAAATTAAATCCATAGTAGAGTGGCCTATGCCTAAGACTATCCACGACGTCCGTAGTTTCCATGGGTTATCCACCTTCTATAGAAGGTTTATCAAAGGATTTAGTACGATAGTGGCACCAATCACTGATTGTATTAGGAAGGGAAATTTCGAGTGGACTAAAGCAGCAGGTAAGGCCTTCCTAACAATTAAGGAGAAAATGACACAAGCACCTGTCTTAAGGTTACCCGATTTTACCAAGGTGTTTGAGGTTGCTTGTGATGCTTCTGGGGTCGGAATTGGAGGTGTCTTGAGTCAAGAGAATCACCCAGTAGCATACTTCAGTGAAAAGTTAAATGAGGCGAGACTAAGGTATTCCACGTATGATAAGGAACTGTATGCTGTAGTTCAAGCTCTATGATATTGGAGGCATTATCTTCTACCCCACGAGTTTGTCCTGTTCTCTGATCACGAAGCTCTTAGGTTCCTTAGTTCTCAAAAGAAATTAAACCCTAGGCACGGGAAATGGGTAGAATTCATACAAGCTTACACGTTCGTTTTAAAACATCATGCCGGTACTGAAAATAGGGTTGCTGATGCGTTGAGCCACCGTTCTATGTTGTTAACCTCTGTGAGCACTGAAGTAGTAGGGTTCGATAGATTGAAAAATGAATATCCCACATGTCCTGATTTTGGTCACATCTATCAATCCCTGCAACAAAGATCATCTAGTGAACCTAGTGATTATACACTGTTAGATGGATACCTTTTCAAAGGAAATCAGTTGTGTATTCCCAAGACCTCTGTTAGGGAATTTCTTATCTGGGAAGTCCATGCTGGAGGTTTAGCAGGACATTTTGGCAGGAACAAAACCATCCTAGCAATGGAAGAACAATTTTTTTGGCCTGGTCTTAAAAAGAGCGTTGCCCAGATCGTAGCTCAGTGTCGGACCTGTGCTGTTGCAAAACAGCAAAGACAGAACACCGGTCTGTACACGCCCTTACCTGTCCCTGATGGTCCATGGCAAGATATCAGTATGGATTTTGTGGTAGGTCTACCTAAAACTTCTAGGAAACATGACTCTGTTTTCGTGGTTGTCGATCGTTTCTCCAAAATGGCGCACTTCATCCCGTGTTCTCAAACTTTAGACGCTTCGAAAGTGGCCAAGCTTTTCTTAGATCAGGTGGTTAAGCTTCATGGTTTACCCAAGACCATTGTGTCAGATAGAGATGTCAAGTTCACTAGCTACTTCTGGAAAACCCTCTGGCACATGTTAGGTACTAAGCTGAAATTCTCTACGGCCTATCATCCTCAAACCGATGGCCAAACTGAAGTAGTAAACCGAAGCTTAGGAAATCTCTTAAGATGTTTAGTCGGCGACAACCTAGGAAACTGGGACTTACTACTTCCTCGTGCTGAATTTGCCTACAATAGTTCGATCAATAGGTCTATTGGGAAAAGTCCATTCGAAGTGGTCCATGGATACAAACCTAGGAAACCTTTAAACCTAATTCCATTACCAGTACATATACGAATATCTGAGTCTGCTGAGTCATATGCACAGCATATTAAGGATTTGCACAAGGAGATTAATCAGAAGATTCAAACAAGCAATGAACTCTATAGGCATATGGCTAACTCACATAAACGGTTAAAGGAATTTAATGAAGGAGACTCTGTAATGATTAGGCTTAAACCAGAAAGGTTTCCTCCAGGAACTATGAAGAAACTCCATGCTCGGGGAGCCGGACCCTTCAAAATAATAAAGAAAATTGGAACTAATGCTTATGTAGTAGACTTACCACCTAGTTATGGCATTAGTTCTACATTTAATGTTTCCGATCTAAAAGAATACAAGGAACCTGCATTAATACCTGATGAACCTTTTGGTCCTAACACTTCTCTTGAGAGTGAAATGCCAATTGAGTGTCCACCACCAAATATTCCTGAGCGAAAGGAAAGAATTGAAAGGATCTTGGATGACCAGATCATCACTACTAGAAATAAGGGCTACCAACACTATCTGGTTCGATGGCAAGGACGTCCTGAATCTGAAGATTCCTGGATCACCAAAGAGGACCTACAACAAATCGACCCGGATATATTAGAAACTTATCACTCGACAGGGTCGAGTTCCTCCCACCAGGGGAGAATTGGTGCGGGCACCAGAATCAGAAAGAGACTCCAACCAATTCAAGCCCATTTCGAATCTTTATGGTTGGACTAGAGAGTCCGGTAACCTTTCTTTATTTTGAGTCCAAAAGAATCATGTAAGTCGAGTCCATGTTGGGTCCTGTAATCTTTCTTTTGAGTCCAAAATAATCATGTAAGTCGAGTCCATGTTGGGTCTAGTCTTAGTCCAATCCAAATGGGTCAACTAGCATCAAGCCTAAAGAAGACTCACAATGTATACCCCAAATCAAGACCAAAGCCAACTCAATTGGGGACCACATGCCACATCACTTGCGCCACCTCAACTTGGGACCACATGCCATGTCAAGAGGGGACCACATGCCACTTCACACGCCACCTCACCACAAGAGGGTGCCATCCCAAGTTCAAATTCAAGGAAGTTGGCCAAGGAGGATTTCAAGCAAGAAAATCAGCCCTCTCCCCTTATATTACTCCACTTGTTTAGGGATTTGAAATTTCAAAATTTGTAAGGCTTTATTTAAAGCCTTGGATGCCCCTTGTAAAGAATTGATGAATGAATACAATTTTTTTTCAGAAATTTTCTATGTGTTTTCTATGTGCCTATGTGGATCTTTGTGCCTAAGTGAACCTCTTCCTCTCCTCCACCATTTCTTCTCCCTAATCCTTCTCTTTACTCTTCATCTTCTAAGCAATCCTCTTCCTTCAAAGCGAATTAAGGACATCCTCTCAAGAAGAAGATCAACACCAACACAAGCTTCCACCATGGCGCCAAGGATCATTTCCAACAAACTCTCCTTTTGAGTTCCATCAATCTTCTCACTTTTAATTAAGTTTCTAATCATCTTGGTTTCTTTGTTGCAGGGTTCTCTAGGCTCCAGATCCAAGAGGAAGGATTACTTGCTACAAACCAGAAAGTTAGAAGGCCCATTGTTGACTCTAGTCTTGATTTTGATGATTGACAAAATGTTTAAGTATATATGAGTACTAATTGTGTTTTAAGTGTATTTCTTAGATCTTAGTACTCAACCATGTTGAATGAAGAAATGCTTGTATTTCAGTTGAAAAAGTCCTTAAATTAATGGAAAATCAAATATATGGACTTTGGAATTAATATGAAAGGATTTGAAGATGGTTCAGCAAAGCCGGCACGGCAAAATTTCAGTGGCACGCTTCAGAGGTCGACACCAGAGGTCGACACCTGTCCAGAGGTCGACACCTGAGGTCAACACCTGTCCAGAGGTCGACACCAGAGGTCGACTCATAGCCTGAGAATTCAAACTGGGCAGAACTATGGTTTTCTGGATTTTTGCCTAAGATAAACTGGAGGTCGACTCATGAGGTCGACACTTGATCCAGAGGTCGACTCATGAGGTCGACACTTGATCCAGAGGTCGACTCATGAGATCGACTCATGGCATAACGGCTAGTTTTTCTGAACTTTTGATTTGATTTCTAACGGCCATAAACGGCCATATTTTTGATTCTAACGGTCTTGTGGAGTTGTTTCAGCTTGAATGAGGTATTTAACCTCCACCAAACTTCAAAAAAGACATGGAGACAAGGTGAAAAGGATTAGAGTGAAAGTAAAAAGCCTTCAAGCAATTCCAAGCCAAAAAGAGTGAGAAATCCAAGAGATTCCTTAGCTAAAAGCTTTCCATCTTTGAGGAATCCAACTTTCAAGAGTTTGGCATTTAGTGAGGTCAAAGATTCCAAGGGAAAAGGCTTGAAGAGTCTCCATCAAGAGCTTCAACGAATTTCTTATTGCTCAAAAAGGAGTTTGTATTGTTTTTATTCATTGTATTCAAATTCTATTTATGGTAGGCTAGTTTCAAGGGAATTTGAAACTAGTGTGAGGTTTGTTGGTGAGCCAATTGATAAAACCAACTAGGGTTGCTTGTATTCCCGAAGCCAAAACAAGTGTGTGAGGTTTGTTGGTGAGCCAATTGATAAAACCAACTAGGGTTGCTTGTAAGCCCGAAGCCAAAACAAGTGAGTGAGGTTTGTTGGTGAGCCAATGGATAAAACCAACTAGGGTTGCTTGTAAGCCCGAAGCCAAAACAAGTGTGTAAGGTTTTGACTTGTGAGCCTGGTAAAACAAGTCGGCTGTAATCTAAAGATTATAGTAGAAATTCCCAAGTGGAGCTTGGGGAGTGGATGTAGGTGCTAGATGCACCGAACCACTATACTTCTTGTGTGTTTGCATTGCTCTTCTTTTTGCTCTTTAATTGTTGATTTATTTCATTGCTTTCGTTGCACAATTATTTGAGCACTATCACTCTTCACCTTAAAACTTGATAGCATATATATTGCCTTAGTTTTTTAAATACCCAATTCACCCCCCCTCTTGGGCACCATATCTGGGCAACAAGTGGTATCAGAGCTCGGTGCTCTGATTGAAAATCTAACGATTTTGAGCTAAAGTTCATGGTGACCCTTGTAGGTATTAGTGTTAGACCACCATTTTTCAATGGCATAAATTACATATTTTGGAAAACTCGCATGCGCATCCATATTCAATCTATTAGTTATCATCTTTGGAAAACCATTATTAGTGGTCCTCATATTCCTTCCATTTTGGTTAATGGCATTTCCATTCCAAAGCCTGAAGAGGATTGGAATGAATATGACATTAAACAATTTGAACTCAATGCTAAAGCAATGAACTTGCTTTATTGTGCATTGGACTTAAATGAATTTAATAGAGTTTCTACATGCACATCAGCGAAGGAAATATGGGACACACTTGAAGTTACTCATGAGGGTACTCTTCAAGTGAAGAACACTAAAATTAATTTGCTTATACATTCTTTTGAAACTTTTGAAATGATGCATTATGAATCTATATCTGATATGTTTTCAAGATTTATGACTATTATTAATGAATTAAAAAGTCTTGGCAAAATCTATACTAATGCTGATTTGGTGAACAAAATTCTTAGATCCTTGCCAAAATCATGGGATCCAAAGGTGATGGCGATCCAAGAAGCTAAAGATGTAGAAACCTTACCTTTGGAGGAGCTTATCGGTTCACTCATGACCTATGAGTTGAACTTATGGCAAAGGATAGTGGAAGCTGATACAGAAAAGAAAATAATAGCTCTCAAGGCCAAAAGGAAATTCAAGGCAATGATGGCAACTTGGAGCGATAGCGAAGATTCAAGTATGGATGATGAAGTTGCCCATATTTGTTTCATGGCTAATGAGAAAAAGGTATGTGCTAAAAATAATTATGATTTTACCTTTAAAGAATCACATGATGCATCTAATGATCTTGTGCATGAATACAGTTTGCTAAAAATTGAGCACAAGAAATTAAATAGGCATGTAGATTCATTTTCTCTTGACAACACCAATCTTGCAAATAAAAATGATGATTTAAATGCCAAGATTGATATTTTTAAAAATGAAAAGAATAATTTTTCTAAAGAAAAAGAATTTTTAGAAAAAGAAAATGTTATTTCAAAAAATTTATGTGAAAAAGTTTTTAATGTGAAAAATATTTTGATTGAGCAAAAGAAGCAAAAACTCTTGAAGAACTTCAATATTCCTGCTTCTTTCAATTCTTATTATAAATGTGGTTTCAATGCTTATCCTTCTAGATTAAGAAAAGTTAGGGTTCCAAAAGGAACCATAATTACTAATCATAAAGGACCCAAGAAAGTTTGGGTACCAAAAGTGTCCACTTAATTTGTTTTGCAGGAATGTCTTGCAACCCAACATGAAGAAAGGAAGTTCTTGAAAAGAGGTTGTACAAGACAATTTAAAGAAGTGGACAAGCTATTTTTTGGACTAAATGGTAAAAGGAAGGATTATGTATATTGGTAAATTCTAAACATCTCCTTCCATAATTAAAATTGTAGATTAATTTTTATTGCATCAATTACTTTGAAAAATTATTTTAAATAGTTAATTAGAATCAAGTTTGGACTTATCATCATTGGCTATGATCATGAATTTTTTGGTGCTGATGAATTTCATGCTATCATGATTAAATCTATGATTGTAAGACCTTCACTTGATTTTGATTAATGTATTTCATGAAAAATACTTTTAAAGATGCATATTGATTTGAAAAATGTTTTAATTGATTGATTAGAATCAAGCTTAGACTAATAATCATTTGTTATGATCATGACCATTTTGATGTTGATGGATTTCAAGCTCTCATGGTCAAACTTGTGATTATTAGATCTTCACTTGATTTTGATTAATATAATTTCTAAATTATTTCAAGTGAAATGCTATGATTTATATGTTTTTATTTTTGGCATCTATGCATAATCTAGAAATGATTTGGATCAAGTATAGAACTAGTAGTTAAGGGTTACTTTTAAGAAGAAGGTATGCTTATTGACAAACCCTTGCTCTAATAGCTAGACTTGATATCATATTACTTCTAGCATTTGTATGGATATCAAATCATCTTAAAATGAATTTGAAATAATGCTAAACGTTTTTATGCGATATAAATGTTTTATATTTTGAAAACCATGAATATCTTGAAAAATTTCAAATCTTGATGCATAAGCTTTCATGTTTTATTCCTGAAATAAATGCATATTTTTAAAGGAGGAATAACATTCAGGGGGAGCATCCAAAGATTTGTTATCATATTTGATGCTTTGAATATCTTGTTGATATCATGCTTTGCTTATATTGCTCTAGTACTCTTCTTGTTTTCAAATCTAATTCTTTGGAGGAGTTACATTCAAATGGTATCATATTCTATTGGCATCAAAATTTTTTTTTTATAAGAATTCCTAGTAACCGCTTCGGATTGGGTTAGTCACCATGGCCGTCCGGTCATAGGAGATAAGTAGGGCTTAAAGACCCTCTCTTCCCATTCAACGGGCTCTCTTATGACGTGTAGGGGTGCCGCTGTGACCTTATCCCATTAACAAGTAAGGCGAATGGATAATATACATCAAATCATTTCTTGCATGTGCTTACATTCTTTGGTATCTTGTTCACCTTATATCATATTCAATTGATATCATAAATATTTGATTTCATGCATTGATTTTGATGACCTACTTGCTATTCTTTCCAACTTCATTCCCACTTTGTATTGCCTTTCACCCTTTTTCATGATGTCAAAAAGGGGGAGAAAATTGTTAAGTATGAAAAGGGGAAGATTGGATAAACATGAAAAATCTTTTGAGAAATGAAAGAAAGTGCAAAAGGGAGAGAAGAATGTAAAATGTTTTTATCTAAAGGAAAGAATTAGTAAGAAGAAGAGAATTAGTAAGAAGAAGAAATTTTGAAAATTTTAAATTTTTCTTTTGCATATTTTAAAAAAAATATTTTGAAGATTTTTTGGATCATATTTTGAGGGGGAGCTTGGTGCTTATTGTTTTGAGCTTACATGTTTATCTTATTGTTAATCTTTTTAAGCTTACCCTATTCTTATACTTAAAGGTTTTGTCATCATCAAAAAGGGGGAGATTGTTGACTCTAGTCTTGATTTTGATGATTGACAAAATGTTTAAGTATATATGAGTACTAATTGTGTTTTAAGTGTATTTCTTAGATCTTAGTACTCAACCATGTTGAATGAAGAAATGCTTGTATTTCAGTTGAAAAAGTCCTTAAATTAATGGAAAATCAAATATATGGACTTTGGAATTAATATGAAAGGATTTGAAGATGGTTCAGCAAAGCCGGCACGGCAAAATTTCAGTGGCACGCTTCAGAGGTCGACACCAGAGGTCGACACCTGTCCAGAGGTCGACACCTGAGGTCAACACCTGTCCAGAGGTCGACACCAGAGGTCGACTCATAGCCTGAGAATTCAAACTGGGCAGAACTATGGTTTTCTGGATTTTTGCCTAAGATAAACTGGAGGTCGACACTTGATCCAGAGGTCGACTCATGAGGTCGACACTTGATCCAGAGGTCGACTCATGAGGTCGACTCATGGCATAACGGCTAGTTTTTCTGAACTTTTGATTTGATTTCTAACGGCCATAAACGGCCATATTTTTGATTCTAACGGTCTTGTGGAGTTGTTTCAGCTTGAATGAGGTATTTAACCTCCACCAAACTTCAAAAAAGACATGGAGACAAGGTGAAAAGGATTAGAGTGAAAGTAAAAAGCCTTCAAGCAATTCCAAGCCAAAAAGAGTGAGAAATCCAAGAGATTCCTTAGCTAAAAGCTTTCCATCTTTGAGGAATCCAACTTTCAAGAGTTTGGCATTTAGTGAGGTCAAAGATTCCAAGGGAAAAGGCTTGAAGAGTCTCCATCAAGAGCTTCAACGAATTTCTTATTGCTCAAAAAGGAGTTTGTATTGTTTTTATTCATTGTATTCAAATTCTATTTATGGTAGGCTAGTTTCAAGGGAATTTGAAACTAGTGTGAGGTTTGTTGGTGAGCCAATTGATAAAACCAACTAGGGTTGCTTGTATTCCCGAAGCCAAAACAAGTGTGTGAGGTTTGTTGGTGAGCCAATTGATAAAACCAACTAGGGTTGCTTGTAAGCCCGAAGCCAAAACAAGTGAGTGAGGTTTGTTGGTGAGCCAATGGATAAAACCAACTAGGGTTGCTTGTAAGCCCGAAGCCAAAACAAGTGTGTAAGGTTTTGACTTGTGAGCCTGGTAAAACAAGTCGGCTGTAATCTAAAGATTATAGTAGAAATTCCCAAGTGGAGCTTGGGGAGTGGATGTAGGTGCTAGATGCACCGAACCACTATACTTCTTGTGTGTTTGCATTGCTCTTCTTTTTGCTCTTTAATTGTTGATTTATTTCATTGCTTTCGTTGCACAATTATTTGAGCACTATCACTCTTCACCTTAAAACTTGATAGCATATATATTGCCTTAGTTTTTTAAATACCCAATTCACCCCCCTCTTGGGCACCATATCTGGGCAACAAGTGGTATCAGAGCTCGGTGCTCTGATTGAAAATCTAACGATTTTGAGCTAAAGTTCATGGTGACCCTTGTAGGTATTAGTGTTAGACCACCATTTTTCAATGGCATAAATTACATATTTTGGAAAACTCGCATGCGCATCCATATTCAATCTATTAGTTATCATCTTTGGAAAACCATTATTAGTGGTCCTCATATTCCTTCCATTTTGGTTAATGGCATTTCCATTCCAAAGCCTGAAGAGGATTGGAATGAATATGACATTAAACAATTTGAACTCAATGCTAAAGCAATAAACTTGCTTTATTGTGCATTGGACTTAAATGAATTTAATAGAGTTTCTACATGCACATCAGCGAAGGAAATATGGGACACACTTGAAGTTACTCATGAGGGTACTCTTCAAGTGAAGAACACTAAAATTAATTTGCTTATACATTCTTTTGAAACTTTTGAAATGATGCATTATGAATCTATATCTGATATGTTTTCAAGATTTATGACTATTATTAATGAATTAAAAAGTCTTGGCAAAATCTATACTAATGCTGATTTGGTGAACAAAATTCTTAGATCCTTGCCAAAATCATGGGATCCAAAGGTGACGGCGATCCAAGAAGCTAAAGATGTAGAAACCTTACCTTTGGAGGAGCTTATCGGTTCACTCATGACCTATGAGTTGAACTTATGGCAAAGGATAGTGGAAGCTGATACAGAAAAGAAAATAATAGCTCTCAAGGCCAAAAGGAAATTCAAGGCAATGATGGCAACTTGGAGCGATAGCGAAGATTCAAGTATGGATGATGAAGTTGCCCATCTTTGTTTCATGGCTAATGAGAAAAAGGTATGTGCTAAAAATAATTATGATTTTACCTTTAAAGAATCACATGATGCATCTAATGATCTTGAGCATGAATACAGTTTGCTAAAAATTGAGCACAAGAAATTAAATAGGCATGTAGATTCATTTTCTCTTGACAACACCAATCTTGCAAATAAAAATGATGATTTAAATGCCAAGATTGATATTTTTAAAAATGAAAAGAATAATTTTTCTAAAGAAAAAGAATTTTTAGAAAAAGAAAATGTTATTTCAAAAAATTTATGTGAAAAAGTTTTTAATGTGAAAAATATTTTGATTGAGCAAAAGAAGCAAAAACTCTTGAAGAACTTCAATATTCCTGCTTCTTTCAATTCTTATTATAAATGTGGTTTCAATGCTTATCCTTCTAGATTAAGAAAAGTTATGGTTCCAAAAGGAACCATAATTACTAATCATAAAGGACCCAAGAAAGTTTGGGTACCAAAAGTGTCCACTTAATTTGTTTTGCAGGAATGTCTTGCAACCCAACATGAAGAAAGGAAGTTCTTGAAAAGAGGTTGTACAAGACAATTTAAAGAAGTGGACAAGCTATTTTTTGGACTAAATGGTAAAAGGAAGGATTATGTATATTGGTAAATTCTAAACATCTCCTTCCATAATTAAAATTGTAGATTAATTTTTATTGCATCAATTACTTTGAAAAATTATTTTAAATAGTTAATTAGAATCAAGTTTGGACTTATCATCATTGGCTATGATCATGAATTTTTTGGTGCTGATGAATTTCATGCTATCATGATTAAATCTATGATTGTAAGACCTTCACTTGATTTTGATTAATGTATTTCATGAAAAATACTTTTAAAGATGCATATTGATTTGAAAAATGTTTTAATTGATTGATTAGAATCAAGCTTAGACTAATAATCATTTGTTATGATCATGACCATTTTGATGTTGATGGATTTCAAGCTCTCATGGTCAAACTTGTGATTATTAGATCTTCACTTGATTTTGATTAATATAATTTCTAAATTATTTCAAGTGAAATGCTATGATTTATATGTTTTTATTTTTGGCATCTATGCATAATCTAGAAATGATTTGGATCAAGTATAGAACTAGTAGTTAAGGGTTACTTTTAAGAAGAAGGTATGCTTATTGACAAACCCTTGCTCTAATAGCTAGACTTGATATCATATTACTTCTAGCATTTGTATGGATATCAAATCATCTTAAAATGAATTTGAAATAATGCTAAACGTTTTTATGCGATATAAATGTTTTATATTTTGAAAACCATGAATATCTTGAAAAATTTCAAATCTTGATGCATAAGCTTTCATGTTTTATTCCTGAAATAAATGCATATTTTTAAAGGAGGAATAACATTCAGGGGGAGCATCCAAAGATTTGTTATCATATTTGATGCTTTGAATATCTTGTTGATATCATGCTTTGCTTATATTGCTCTAGTACTCTTCTTGTTTTCAAATCTAATTCTTTGGAGGAGTTACATTCAAATGGTATCATATTCTATTGGCATCAAAATTTTTTTTTTATAAGAATTCCTAGTAACCGCTTCGGATTGGGTTAGTCACCATGGCCGTCCGGTCATAGGAGATAAGTAGGGCTTAAAGACCCTCTCTTCCCATTCAACGGGCTCTCTTATGACGTGTAGGGGTGCCGCTGTGACCTTATCCCATTAACAAGTAAGGCGAATGGATAATATACATCAAATCATTTCTTGCATGTGCTTACATTCTTTGGTATCTTGTTCACCTTATATCATATTCAATTGATATCATAAATATTTGATTTCATGCATTGATTTTGATGACCTACTTGCTATTCTTTCCAACTTCATTCCCACTTTGTATTGCCTTTCACCCTTTTTCATGATGTCAAAAAGGGGGAGAAAATTGTTAAGTATGAAAAGGGGAAGATTGGATAAACATGAAAAATCTTTTGAGAAATGAAAGAAAGTGCAAAAGGGAGAGAAGAATGTAAAATGTTTTTATCTAAAGGAAAGAATTAGTAAGAAGAAGAGAATTAGTAAGAAGAAGAAATTTTGAAAATTTTAAATTTTTCTTTTGCATATTTTAAAAAAAATATTTTTGAAGATTTTTTGGATCATATTTTGAGGGGGAGCTTGGTGCTTATTGTTTTGAGCTTACATGTTTATCTTATTGTTAATCTTTTTAAGCTTACCCTATTCTTATACTTAAAGGTTTTGTCATCATCAAAAAGGGGGAGATTGTTGACTCTAGTCTTGATTTTGATGATTGACAAAATGTTTAAGTATATATGAGTACTAATTGTGTTTTAAGTGTATTTCTTAGATCTTAGTACTCAACCATGTTGAATGAAGAAATGCTTGTATTTCAGTTGAAAAAGTCCTTAAATTAATGGAAAATCAAATATATGGACTTTGGAATTAATATGAAAGGATTTGAAGATGGTTCAGCAAAGCCGGCACGGCAAAATTTCAGTGGCACGCTTCAGAGGTCGACACCAGAGGTCGACACCTGTCCAGAGGTCGACACCTGAGGTCAACACCTGTCCAGAGGTCGACACCAGAGGTCGACTCATAGCCTGAGAATTCAAACTGGGCAGAACTATGGTTTTCTGGATTTTTGCCTAAGATAAACTGGAGGTCGACACTTGATCCAGAGGTCGACTCATGAGGTCGACACTTGATCCAGAGGTCGACTCATGAGGTCGACTCATGGCATAACGGCTAGTTTTTCTGAACTTTTGATTTGATTTCTAACGGCCATAAACGGCCATATTTTTGATTCTAACGGTCTTGTGGAGTTGTTTCAGCTTGAATGAGGTATTTAACCTCCACCAAACTTCAAAAAAGACATGGAGACAAGGTGAAAAGGATTAGAGTGAAAGTAAAAAGCCTTCAAGCAATTCCAAGCCAAAAAGAGTGAGAAATCCAAGAGATTCCTTAGCTAAAAGCTTTCCATCTTTGAGGAATCCAACTTTCAAGAGTTTGGCATTTAGTGAGGTCAAAGATTCCAAGGGAAAAGGCTTGAAGAGTCTCCATCAAGAGCTTCAACGAATTTCTTATTGCTCAAAAAGGAGTTTGTATTGTTTTTATTCATTGTATTCAAATTCTATTTATGGTAGGCTAGTTTCAAGGGAATTTGAAACTAGTGTGAGGTTTGTTGGTGAGCCAATTGATAAAACCAACTAGGGTTGCTTGTATTCCCGAAGCCAAAACAAGTGTGTGAGGTTTGTTGGTGAGCCAATTGATAAAACCAACTAGGGTTGCTTGTAAGCCCGAAGCCAAAACAAGTGAGTGAGGTTTGTTGGTGAGCCAATGGATAAAACCAACTAGGGTTGCTTGTAAGCCCGAAGCCAAAACAAGTGTGTAAGGTTTTGACTTGTGAGCCTGGTAAAACAAGTCGGCTGTAATCTAAAGATTATAGTAGAAATTCCCAAGTGGAGCTTGGGGAGTGGATGTAGGTGCTAGATGCACCGAACCACTATACTTCTTGTGTGTTTGCATTGCTCTTCTTTTTTCTCTTTAATTGTTGATTTATTTCATTGCTTTCGTTGCACAATTATTTGAGCACTATCACTCTTCACCTTAAAACTTGATAGCACATATATCGTTTAGTTTTTTAAATACCCAATTCACCCCCCCTCTTGGGCACCATATCTGGGCAACACCCATCTTATGTGGTATGATCTTTCATTTGAGAACCTTAAGAGTGAATCCCTTGTGCTTGAGATTTCAATGCTTGAACTCCTAGTATTTTAAGATCGGGATCATTAAATAGGGCTAGCTTGACTTGTGTGCAAATTCTAATCTTGTCCTATTTCTTTAAGATTTTGATAGTCCTCCTAGCTGGGTTTAAGTATAAGCATTTAGGGTTTCTTATTTAGATCTCCTTGATCTTATATGTTGAATCACTCATATGCAAGTAGGAATTGCTAGTTAAATTTTGGTTAATCTCCTTTAGAGTTACATGTTTGCATCCTCATCATGCATATCACACCATCAAGGTTTTGGAGGTGGCCGGCTTGATGCTTGAAGAAGAACTCCTTGCTTGGGCAGCCTAGGGCACTTCTTCTTTAGGTGGATTAGGGCTCGGAAGAAGAACACCTAGGGTGGCTAGGGCTTGGTAGCATTAGGGCACACCAATCTCAAACACTCACACACCAAAGAAGAACACAAGGAACAAGCTAGAAAATTTTCAGCAAGGTATTATTTCATGATAAAAGTTTCTTACAAGAGGGGGAGGGGTGGGGTTTATATAGATGATCCCATGCCCTCTCCTTGTTAGAATAGGAATACAAGCTAGATAGGGAGAAGGATTACAAGTAGAATGGGAATAGGATCACAAGTTGAGTAGGAATAGGTTCTCCTTGTTTGATATGGATTTCCTTCCTCCTTTGACTTGGTCAAAAGGGCTTGGATGCCTAATGTTATTGAGCTTGGCATATGGGGCAGCAACTAGGTGTCCTTCATTGGGCCTTGGGCATCCTCTAATGGGCCTTGGGCACGGTCTTCAAAGCAGGGCTAATGGGTCTTCTGGTGGTCAAATTCTTGGGCTGGGTGCTGGAAATCTCGTGGTATCAAGTGGCGCCATGGGCTCTTGGTATATTCCTTAAGGATCCGGGTATCATGGGCTTCTGGACTTGATATAACTCTGGCTTTGGTGCTCCTCCTCTTGTACAAACCTGACTTGTACTGGACATGACTTACAGGACTCAATTTGATTGGACTGAGGTTGAGACACACCTCAACTTATTACAGGACTCACTCAACTGAGTTAACTTCATTACAAAACTCTTAGTTGGACCAACTTTATTATAGAATTTGATTACAAAATTTTGGCACATCATGAAGGGTTCAAAAAAATCCTAATCAATAAACCAGATAGGGCATAGTAATCTATGTCGAATCCTGGTGCCCCCACCTGGATGCTGGTTGCCACTGAATGTGGGCATGATGTTGGCATCAGTCACACTTCCTCATGAAGTGGCGGTGTCCGCATGCATTGTTTCCCAAAAATACCCCTGTCGGATTGCTTTGTAGGCTAGAGCTCTGCCCCCCACATGGTTGTCGCAAATACCTTTGTGTATTTCTTGGAGCACATAAGTGGCCTCCGAGGGCTTCAAGCACTTCAACAGGGGGTAAGAGTAGGACCTTCGATATAGCTGCCTGCCAATCATCATGTAATGCACGGCCATCTTCTTGAGCAAGTCAGCTTCTTTTCGATCACCCGGTAGGGCGCTAGTGGTGATATACTTAATATAGGGGTCCATCCAGCTAGCTTCGGTGGTGACTTGCTGGACTTCAACTTCAAGCTTGTAATTGGGGGTCTTGAGGTATTCAACAAAAGTACGTCCCAGCGAGGACTCCAACAAGGTGGCCAGCTTGGAAAGGATGTCAGCCCGGGCATTTTCTACCCACAGGATATAAGAGATACTAAAGGACTGGAGGGGCACCATATGCGAGCACACTCGATCTAGATACTTCGCCATCATGGGGTCTCGATTTTCATACTCGTCAAAGACCTGACCCACTACCAGCTGAGAGTCAGTGAAGACCTTTAGCCTCTTGATGTCCAGCTCGTGGGACAGCTTTAGCCCTGCAAGGAGTAGCTCATACTCAGCTTGATTGTTCGTATCCTTGAAGAGGAAGTGCAAGGCATACTCTGCAATAACCCAATCAGGATTGGCAAGGATGAGGCCAGCCCCACTCCCACCGGCATTAGATGCACCGTCGACGTGAAGTATCCACATCACCTCTGTTGGGGTCGGGTCCAGCCTGGCTTCGATCTACTGGTTCATCTCTTCTAGGCCCTCCTTAGCCTAGGTGCATTCCACCAAGAAATCAACCAGGACTTGAGCCTTCTATGCCGGCTGTGGATAATAAGTGATGTCGAACTCATTATGTTTCAATGCCCACTTAGCTAGGCGCACTAAGGTATCAGGGTGGCTGAGGATGGCTCTCAGAGGCTGATTGTTGAGGATGATGATGGGGTGCACTTGAAAGTAGGGCCTAAGATGCTATGCAGACATTATTAGTATAAAAATATTTTTTTATGACCGGGTGTACCTGGTTTCAATGTCACGTAGCAACTTGCTGACATAGTAAACTGGCCACTGGATACCATCCTTATCGTTGCGGACTAGCACCGAGCTGACCGCTTCGGGTGGCATTGCCAGGTATAGGAGAAGTTCTTCTCCGGGCTTCGATCTGGACTGCAACGATGGTGAGGTGAGAAGACTCTTCATCCCAACAAATGCCTTCCGATAATCTTCCATCCAGGTGAAGTTATTCATCTTTAGTAGCACCTTGAAGAATAGTTGAAGTGCTTAGCAGAGTATGAGATGAAGCGGCTTAGTGCCGTAATACGCCCAGTCAAGCACTGTACCTCCTTCTTGAAGGCATGATGCAGAATGAAAGCTCTGATACCAAAATTGATGCAGAACAAAAAAGATGATGCGATGCAGAAGTAAATTAAAATTAATGTATTTATTTATTTATTTATTTTTATATATATTTTCAGAAGTCGGCTTTGACTCAAAGGAAAGTTAAACTAAATTGAAAGAAACTATATAATAATTGAAAGCACAATTCAAAGAAACTAGATTATCAGAGTAGTTCAGAAGTAAAGGATCGCTGGGGGTTGAGAAACTCCCAGACCTAGGGTTTCGCTCTGAACTTTCAACAGGACAGGAATAAAGAGAAGGGAAGGGTTATGTACCAGGCAGTGATCTTCACAGAGTTTGGTGGAAGGACTCTCTCGAGCAGATTGTTGGATCCTCGGATTCGGATATCTTCGCAATGGATCCTCCAATACTGGCCCTTTGGCAGAGTTGGCTTCTCCTGAACTCAGGATCTGGGAAAGAAGAAGAACAAGTTAAGGTACCAGATACTTAAATAAAGGATTTACCTGATAAGAAGAACTTAAAAAAAATTGATGTGACTGAAATCCTGATTCTCCTGGATGCTGATCTGACTTCCTCTGGGATTTACTCTGTATTCGAAGTAGCCGATCTGGACTTGGATGTTGGTGGTCGGCCTCTACTTGGAAGAGAGGGGCCGTGAGATGATGAGGTAGATTAGGGTTTGGATGATTGGTGGAATGAAGAAGATGATGGGCGGCTAGGGTTTGGAGTTGAAGTAGCTAACCTAGGGTTTTGGTAGGGTTTTGGGGTTGGAGATCTCACACCTCCTCAAGGTTCCTAGGGAACCCGGATTTACTCCCTCACGGAGCTCAACACCTGAACACAAGTGCAGAAGAGAGAAACACAAAGTTGCTCACAAAGAAATTGATTTCATTCATCATTATGATTCAAGAGTTACATAGAGTTGAATATATAGACATAACAAAGAAATAAAATTTCATACATTTCTCATGTGGGACTAAACTCCCTAGCCTATACTTTTGGTAGAAAATATTCTTCCTCTTGGCCAATCAAAGAGTCCTACAAGGAGTAGGCGGCCCTAAATGTCATGAAAATCCTCTCAAAAGGTAGAAAGATGGTGCCTCCTAAGTCTTCTCCTTGAATTTAGGGTTCTTCCTTCAATGGTTCAACTCTTTTGGATACCTTATTTTCTTTCTCCCCAAGTCATGTCTCTTCCCAACTTTGCTTTGGTCATTTTAGGCATGGATTGGGTGCCCCCTTGAAGTGCTCCCCAAGAAATGCCTCTTTCTTCCTTTAGCTTGGCCTTTTAAGGTATATATGGGGCGCCTCCTTGATTTTGGCTTCAAAAAAAATTCTTGCTCCCTTGGGTGTGGGGACCAAGACACTGGGATGTAGATGTGGCACCTCCTGGACTCTGGCGTGTGGCTGGGAGTGTGGCGCCCACTTGCTTGGGCCTGGGAGAAAAATGTGGCACCCTAGACCTTGACTTGACTGAAAAAAAATGTGGCACCAACCTGGAGAAGACCTAGACCACTACTAGGACTTGTATTGAGTCAACATGACTCAACAAAATTTAAATTACAGGGAAATATAGACTCAAGACTAAAATTGAATTGACCAAGTCAACCCTTATTACAAAACCAGAAAACCCTAATTCTTCGGGCAAGGTCAATCAGAGATCCAGATGGAGCCCTGAAGTCTTCTTCTGAGTTTGGTGCCTGCACCAATTCTCCCAGGGTGGGAGGAACTCGACCCTGTCGAGTATGGATCAAGCCGGCTCTGGTATCTTTCCAAGAGGTCTGGGTCCAATTCTTGTAATTCTTCTCGGGAGATCCAAGAGTCATCAGAATCTGGCCTTCCTTGCCAGCAAACCAGGTATCTTTGGTATCCTCGATTACGAGTAGAGATAACCTGATCATCCAGGATCTTTTCAATCTGCTCTTTCCTTACAGGCCAGTTTGTTGGTGGACACACAGGGTCAGGATCACTCTTAATAACAGGATTAGGTTTCAAAGGCTTACTAGGAATCACAGCTGGCTCCCTATACTCTACTAAGTCTGTAATGTTGAAAGTAGAGCTATTGCCTAGTTCTGGAGGCAACTCGAGCACATAAGCATTGGATCCTACTCTCTTCACTACTCTAAATGGTCCAGCTCCTTTAGCATGTAACTTTCTAATGGTTCTAGGAAAAAAACCGCTCAGGCCTTAACCTAATCATTACATAGTCTCTCTCAACAAAAGTTTTGACTCGTCTTAGAGAATCAGCCAACTTCTTATAAGTTTCATTACTTAAAGTTATTTTGGCATGAATTTCTTTATGCAAGTCCTTTACATGCTATGCAAGTGCATCAAGAGACTTGTGTGTGTGGGCTAATAGTGAAATCAGATCAAGTGGTGTGTGAGGCTTGTATCCATGAACAATTTCAAAGGGACTCTAGCCTATAGACCTATTGATCGAAACATTGAATGCAATTTCAGCCCTGGACAAAATACAAATCCCAATTCCTGGTGCTCTCAATCAAACCAAAATCTGAGCCAAAGCCTAGTAAAGGGTCAAGAAAAACTAAACTAGACTGATGACGCATTCCTAAAGAATGGACTTTATTCCAAAGGAACCCTAGGTCTAAACCTAACAAACTAAGACTCTCTAGGTTTGACCTTGGGTCGGAGGAGGGCATGCAGAGCATGAAAACTTATTATGGATGCCTAGTAGGTGCCATAAGGTCTTCCAGAAGTAGGTGGCAAACCTAATAGGTTCTAAGGAGTCTTGCAACCTAGAGATCACAGTAAAGTGTAATCCCATAGCTCTAGAAACATGAGAAGATTCAGGGAAGGGTAGGAAATAAGAATCAGAGTTTTGAGGTGGCTTATCGGAAACAAGAAACAAACTTTGGTTATTCAGGACGATCTTAAAATGAGGACATTGTTCTATAGGTGCACTCATCCAAACCTCATGATTTGCTCTAGGAGGGTCTACAAGTGCAAGTTCTAGGATAGGCTGGGTGCTCCTAGAAGGTGGAAGGTTATCAGGAAGGTCTTTGGAATGTTTATCTAAAAAGTCCTCTAAGCTACTGTCTTTTTCTTGTTCTTGGACCTTCTCAATGGGCAATTCTTGTGAACCCCTTCCTTCTTCACACTTCTCTACCAGATTTGACTTAGGGGTGTCTTCTTTGGATTCCTCAATGAGTTCAGGGGTATTCTCACTTAAACTTTCATTTGGTGTAATTTCCTCTTCCTGAACTTCCTCAAAAGGGTCTTCTCTTTGGGTTAGCTCCTGAATTCCTTGAGTGGCAGGGGTCCCCTCAATAACCCCATTAGGTAGGAGTTGGTTAATTGAATTATCAGGAGAGATATCCTCAAATTCTTCTTCTTCATATTCATTTATCAAACTTATGTCAGGCTCATATATTTCTTCCTCAATCTCACTGAAAGGTTCTAATCTATTCTCCTTTGATTCCTCTTTAAGTACGGCTCTGGTCGGGTCAACTAATTTTGGGATGGCCATGCCTAACTCCTTCTCAGTGTTATCCTTCTGGTCAAGAGGTGACACAAGTGGGAATTGACAAACAAAAGTCTGGTTCACTATGGATGTCGGATCAATCGGAACTTGACTCAAGTTGGTAGAGGTTGGCTTTAAGTCCAAAGTACTTTATTGGTTATATCATAAAGACCACTCATAGTCTTGGGCTTCTTGGTAGGCTCGGTCTAACTTATTGGTCTTTTCAAGGCATAGCTTCCTATAAATGTCTGGGTGTAACCCAACCCTAAACCTCGATGTGATCTGAGCTTCGGTCTCAATGGTATTGCATTTCATGTCATACCACTGGAAGTCCTCGATATATTTAGATACAGGCCTATTACCTTATCGCAATTGGTACCATTGGTCTAAAAGTCTTTTCTCATAGGATCTACCTAGGTACCTATCTCTCAACTTACTTCTCATATCTCTCCAAGTATATATTTCCTCTTTTCTTTGATAACACTCACGCTCAATAGCATACCAATGCGACCTAGCATGTTTGGTGAACTTGGTTTTGGCCAACCTAACTTGTCCTAATTCCGATATGTTAGTGCACTCAAAATACCGATCCATTTGTTCTTCGAACTTAATATATGTCTCTTGTCTTCCATCAAAAGTGGGTGCATAAGGTTCGGTGTTCCTAACGGGTCCCTTCTCTGAGTCAACCAAGTATGGGTATAGGCTCCTAGGGCTAGACTCAGGGGCAACATCATGGTCATAGGCTCTTAGATCAAACCTCCAATGATTAGGTTCAGGATCCCTGTATAAAGGTCTCCTAGGCTCTGGGTGTGGGTGAGGTTGGGGTCTACCAAATTCTAAGTCAGGGGTCCAATTTCGGTGCCTAGGCTCCTCAAGTACTTAGGCTCGGTCTCTAAACTGGGCAATAGTATCAGTCATATCCTGACTCAATTTGGTCATACTTTCGGTAAGAGTTCTAATCATGGCCTCTAAATCAGGTTGGGTTTGACCAGGTTGGTAGGGTACTCCGTTCCGGGTGGACATGATGATGCAAGCAAGCGCACCAAATGAGACTCGACTGAAATGACTACGGGCTAACTATACCTAGAGCCCAAACTAGATGCCCAATCAGAGTGGCAAGCTAGCCTGTAGTAACTCGGGACTCAGCCAGGCAGGTGTAAGGGGAGTGTTAGGTCCCTAATTGCCAATCCTAGACACCAATCAGTGATTGGCCAGGTAGGCGGGCCAGCACACAAGCCCTTCAGGATGTAGTCACTGAATCACCATTCTAGATACTGAGTACAAAGCACACACAGAGTAACCAGACAAATTGACTAAACCCTAAGCTGGACCTGACCAGTTGGTGTTCCTAGCCCATTAGGGCAAATTAAGTCTAATAAATTTTAAAATTAGGCTTAGGATCGAATGAATGGGTGGTGGTTTTGGGCTAAGGAGAAGTTATCAACTCCTCCCCTTATCTTAGATGCTCAGTTGCCCTTAAGATGAATTAGGAGATGATCACTCAAAAAAAAATTGAATTGCAGAAACACAAAAACAGAATTGCTGTAATTTAACTCTCAGAAATTTTACAGAAACCAATAAATTACGATAAAATTATGTAAAATAGTTGCAATTATACTGGCTCGAGCAAAATAAAAATCATGCAATTTGGAGTTGCCTTCAATGAGAAACAATTCCTACAACAGGGTAGTTACAGACTGAAAATAGAATGCTTCCCCCGTTTACAATTCCTGCTACGAAGTTGTAGCCCAGCGGATCCCCTACAAGCCCTAGGAATACCCCATGGAATGGAAAGAGGAGGCTTGTACCTCGCTTCGTTCCTAGGTCCGGACATCCTAGGGAGTCTACTTCGAGCAGACAAAGTAAAAAAGAGAGACACTCAAAACATGCAAGCAAGTCAGAACCCTAGACAGGGCTCTGATACCAAATTTGATGCAGAATGAAAGCCCTGATACCAAAATTGATGCAGAACAAAAAAGATGATGCAATGCGAAAGTAAATTAAAATTAATGTATTTATTTATTTATT
Source organism: Areca catechu (assembly GCA_021397845.1). NCBI lineage: Eukaryota > Viridiplantae > Streptophyta > Magnoliopsida > Arecales > Arecaceae > Areca > Areca catechu. Next base: position 1,679,885 of record JAHSVC010000054.1, on the reverse strand, counting down.
TATTTTTATATATATTTTTAGAAGTCGGCTTTGACTCAAAGGAAAGTTAAACTAAATTGAAAGAAACTATATAATAATTGAAAGCATAATTCAAAGAAACTAGATTATCAGAGCAGTTCAGAAGTAAAGGATCGCTGGGGGTTGAGAAACTCCCAGACCTAGGGTTTCACTCTGAACTTTCAACAGGACAGAAATAAAGAGAAGGAAAGGGTTATGTACCAGGCAGTGATCTTCATAGAGTTTGGTGGAAGGACTCTCTCGAGCAGATTGTTGGATCCTCGGATTCGGATATCTTCGCAATGGATCCTCCAATACTGGCCCTTTGGTAGAGTTAGCTTCTCCTGAACTCAGGATCTGGGAAAGAAGAAGAACAAGTTAAGGAACCAGATACTCAAAGAAAGGATTTACCATATAAGAAGAACTTAAAAAAAATTGATGTTGCTGAAATCCTGATTCTCCTTGATGCTGATCTGACTTCCTCTGGGATTTGCTCTGTATTCGAAGTAGCCAATCTAGACCTGGATGTTGGTGGTCGGCCTCTACTTGGAAGAGAGGGGTCGTGAGATGATGAGGTAGATTAGGATTTGGATGATTGGTGGAATGAAGAAGATGATGGGCGGCTAGGGTTTGGAGTTGAAGTGGCTAACTGAGGGTTTTGGTAGGGTTTTGGGGTTGGATATCTCACACCTCCTCAAGGTTCCTAGGGAACCCGGATTTACTCCCTCACGGAGCTCAACACCTGAACACAAGTGCGGAAGAGAGAAACACAAAGTTGCTCACAAAGAAATTGATTTCATTCATCATTATGATTTAAGAGTTACATAGAGTTGAATATATAGACATAACAAAGAAATAAAATTTCATACATTTCCCATGTGGGACTAAACTCCCTAGCTTATACTTTTGTTAGAAAATATTCTTCCTCTTGGCCAATCAAAGAGTCTTACAAGGAGTAGGCGGCCCTAAAAGTCATGAAAATCCTCTCAAAAGGTAGAAAGATGGCGCCTCCTAAGTCTTCTCCTTGAATTTAGGGTTCTTCCTTCAATGGTTCAACTCTTTGGATACCTCCTTTTCTTTCTCCCCAAGTCATGGCTCTTCCCAACTTTGCTTTGGTTATTTTAGGCATGGATTGGGCGCCCCCTTGAAGTGCTCCCCAAGAAATGCCTCTTTCTTCCTTTAGCTTGGCCTTTTAAGGTATATATGGGGCGCCTCCTTGATTTTGGCTTCAAGAAAAATTCTTGCACCCTTGGGTGTGGGGACCAAGACACTGGGATGTAGATGTGGCACCTCCTAGACTCTAGCATGTGGCTGGGAGTGTGGCGCCCACTTGCTTGGGCCTGTGAGAAAAATGTGGCACCCTGGACCTTGACTTGATTGAAAAAAAAAAGTGGCACCAACCTGGAGAAAACCTAGACCACTACTAGGACTTGTACTGAGTCAACATGACTAAACAAAATTTAAATTACAGGGAAATACAAACTCAAGACTAAAATTGAGTTGACCAAGTCAACCCTTATTACAAAACCAGAAAACCCTAATTCTTCGGGCAAGGTCAATCAGAGATCCAGATGGAGCCCTGAAGTCTTCTTCTGAGTCTGGTGCCTGCACCAAGGCAGGGTGCCTCATATTGGTGATCGCTCGGATCTTCTCTGGGTTGGCCTCTATTCCTCTCTGGGTAACCATGAATCCTAGAAATTTTTTGGCCATGACTCCAAAAGCACACTTGGTAGGGCTCAACTTCATCTGGTGGGAGCAGAGGTTATTAAAGGATTCCGCTAGGTCGACGACATGGTCTGACTCTGGGCTGCTCATGACAAGCATGTCATCCACGTACACCTACATATTGCGGCCATCTGGTTCTTGAAGACCTTATTGACCAGGCATTAATATGTGGCCCCCGAATTCTTAAGGCCGAACGACATCAACCTATAGCAATACGTACCTCTATTGGTCACAAACACTGTATGCTCCTCATCTTTTGGATACATTTGGATCTGATGTATCCGGAGAATGCATCCAAAAAGCTGAGGTATTTGTGACCTGAGGTTGTGTCCACTAGTTGGTTGATCTTGGAGAGCGAGAAGCTATCCTTCGGGCATGCCTGATTGAGGTTGGTGTAGCCATATAGATCCTCCACTTTCCAGATGCTTTCCTGACCATTACCATGTTAGCGAGCCAGTCGGTATAGCATTCCTCACAGATGATCATAAGCAATTTCTTGACCTCCTCATTAATAGCCTCCTGTTGCTCTGGGCGAAGCTCTTCTTCTTCTACCAAACTGGGCACTGACTAGGATCAACTTTCAGCCTGTGAATAATCACCTCCGATGGTATGTAGGGCATGTCCATGGTGGTCCAGGCAAAAACGTTCACATTAGCCTATAAGAAGCCAAGTAGATGATATCTCTCTTCTTCAGTCTACAGGGCACCTACTAGCACCATCCTTGAAGGATCCTTCCCTAAGGGAAAGGATATCAAGGGCTCACTTGGTCAGCCTTTCGGCTCTGGGTCTGCCGGGTTTAGCTAGTCGATTCGCAGGCTAGGATTGGCACCTTAAGGCCTCGGAATGGTTTGCATACAGTGCAAAATCGGCTGGCATGACCCCCTCATCTCTCCAATCCCCTACGAGGTTGGGAACTAAATCAGGAGGCACTTTGTGGAGATGGTGGCGTCTAGCAGGTTAAGTCCCGGACACCCCAGGATGGTGTTGTAAGGCGAGGGGAGCCTTACGATGGTGAAGGTTGTCAGCACTGCACTCTACCGAGATGGAGTCTTGGTAGTTATTGGGAGTGTAATCTCTCCCTCTACCCCAAATGAATCTCCAGTAAAGCCCACCAGGGGTGTAAATACCGGCCTTATTTGCTTAGTAGACAAACTCATCCTTGCAAAAGCATCATAAAAAAGGATATATGCTAAGCTTCCACTATCAACCATAATTCTCTTTATTGGGTGCCTCGCTATCATCATCTCAATGATGATGGCATCATTATTGGGGTTATCCACCCCAGCAGATCCCTCTCCCACACAGGAAAATACATTGTCACTCTCCTCCCTTCCCCTGGCCCTTTTTGGGGATTTTTCTGCCCCTCAAGATATCATCTCGATCAACTTTTCAGTGGGGCGATTATCGATGGCGAGAGGTTGGGGCTACTCTCTCTGATCCATCGAGGGCACTCCTCCATCTACATACTTTCCGATGTAGCCGTGCTTGATCAGCTCTTCTATCTCCCTCTTCAGGTGCTAGCATTCCTCGGTGTCATGGCCATGGTCCCGATGGAAGCAATAGTAGTGGGACCTATTATGTCCAGTGGATGGCCTCAGGGGAGGAGGATGGTGCAAGAAGCACCCACCCTCAATCTCCATCAAGATCTTCGTTCTGGGGGCAAGGAGAGGAGTGAACTTTTCTTCTCTGGTGGGGTTGATCCTGGGTCTTAGCCTCGGTCGTTGGGCCGGTGCCATCTTTTCAACCATGGGAGTGGATGCTTCCTCGATGGCCTACCTCTTCGGGGGTCTCCCATCTAGCTCCCTCCTGGTGTAGCCTGCCTCCTCGGTGTGGATGTACTTTTGCACCCAAAGGAGGAGCTCCGAGTAAGTCTTCGGAGGCTTCTTGTCAAGGGAGTAGGTGAAGCGGGAGGTCCGTAACCCCCACTTCAGAGGTAGCATTGTAACTGACTCATCGAGGTTGTAGATCTTTAGGGTGGCAGTCTTAAACCGAGACACAGTCCAAGAGAAGCTCTGAATCCTGCTGTCAGATCGAGAAGAGGCTGTCAACCTTGCATGGCACCTTCCTACATGTATCAAAGTGTGCCATGAAGTTTTTCTCCAGCTGGGGGAAGGAGTCGATGCTCTCGGACTCAAGCTTGGATGATGTGGGAAAAAGGGGGGGCTAGGAGGATCGTTGGAGAGCTGAGAAGTCTCCTGTGATTAAGGTCAAGAAGGCAGAAAAAATATATTGGGAAAAAAAAGATGGATACTCTATGGACTTGGGACTTACCTTCACGAAGAGACGTCATACCTCTAGGGCGTCTCACCCACCCCACTACATGTAGTCTAGGGCATCCCACCCATCTCACTACATGCGGAGCCTAGGGTGTCCCACCCAAATCGCTACCTAGGGCTGTGAAGGAAAAGCTCCAAGATCATAGAGGGACTTATTGAGGAAGAAGATAACTGTGGCCTAACGCCCCTCGATGCTCGAAAGCGAAGGTAGTGGGGTCTCACACCCCTCGACACCCGTAGGTGAAGGAAAGATGAGCCTCATGCCCACTCCTAATGGAGGCAAAACCAAGAACATTCTTTTTTCAAAAATTCATAATTCTTCATATATTATTCAAGAGAAAAGGTGCCTTTATATAAGCCTACAAAACTTGGGATCCAAGTAAAGAATACAAGGCATGCAGCTCATAAAAGGTGACCACCCGAACCTACTTTGTTTGTAGCCTGAAAATATGGTAGAAAACTAAACACAATCTTTCCTATATGGTGGAAAAATAAAACTAATCCTAATCTAAAACTAATTTAAATAACTTCCCAACTGGTCCATACATCCAAATTTAAAATAAATAAATTAGGCATACTCTGAATTCACCAAAATCAGTGCATGCTTTGAAATTTGTGCAGAAGGATTGAGATTGCTCTGAAATATGTATAAAATCATTTTTACTTTGAGATCTGTGTAGACTCTTGGGCTTTGAGATCCATGCAGCACTGAAGTCGGTAATAGGGAGGGGAATATGCATTCACGATCATGCGCTCCTTCCTCTCTTTGACTGAAGGGTGGAACAGGGGAGACAAAGGCCGGTGGTTCGGTGGCATGGGCGGCGACAGTGCTTGATAGGGGCGAACGGTGGCACGGGGAAGAGGGGCGCGGCATGGCATGGTGGAGCAGCAGGGGCGAACAGTGGCACAGGGAAGGGGGGTGCGGAATGGCACGGTGAAGCAGCAAGGGTGGATTGCGGTGCGGGGGAGAGGGGCGCGGCACAGCACGAGCGGAGCAGCATGGGCGGACGGCCATGGGCGGTTCCGGTGGAATTTGTCGACGTTCCCATGAGAAGATCATTGATGGGGGGAAGGTGGATGGCCATCGGGGGTCGAAGATGATAGGGATAATGAGGAATAAGTCAAGAATAAAAGAGGGATAAAGTGGGAATAGCGAGAATAACTGGAATAGGTGGAATAAGAAAATTACAAAAAATAAAAATAAAATCTGGGATAAGAAAAAGAAAAACCTGGATGGGTTTTGATATCCCCATCATTCCCCTACGGTGGGAAAAACTCGACTCTGTCGAGTCAGGCTCGTTGCAAATTCTTTTTTTTTCAACCCTAATCCTCTCCTGCTCTAATACCATAATTGATGCGAGGCAAAAGGGGGGCTAGGAGGATCGTTGGAGAGCTGAGAAGTCTCCTGTGATTAGGGTCAAGAAGGTAAAAAAAATATGGAGGGGAAAGAAAGATGGATACTCTATGGACTTGGGACTTACCTTCACATAGAGACGTCGCACCTCTAGGGCATCTCACCCACCCCACTACATGTAGTCTAGGGCATCCCACCTATCTCACTACATGTGGAGCCTAGGGCATCCCACCCAAATCACTACCTGGGGCCGTGAAGGAAAAGCTCCAAGATCATAGAGGGGACTCAGTGAAGAAGAAGATAACTAGGGCCTCATGTCTCTCGATGCTCGAAAGCGAAGGCAGTGGGGTCTCACACCCCTCGACACCCACATGTGAAGGAAAGATGGGCCTCATGCCCACTCCTAACAGATGTAGAACCAAGAACACTCTTTTTTAAAAAATTCATAATTCTTCATATATTATTCAAGAGAGGAGGTGCCTTTATATAGGCTTACAAAACTTGGGGTCCAAGTAAAGAATACAAGGCATGCAGCTCATAAAAGGTGACACCCCAAACCTACTTTGTTTGTAGCCTGAAAATATGGTAGAAAACTAAACACAATCCTCCCCATATGGTGGAAAAATCAAACTAATCCTAATCTAAAACTAATTTAAATAACTTCCCAACTGGTCCATACATCCATATTTAAAATAAATAAATTAGGCAAACTTTGAATTCACCAAAATCAGTGCATGCTAAAATTTGTGCAGAAGGATTGAGATTGCTCTGAAATATGTACAAAATTATTTTTACTTTGAGATTTGTGCAAACTCTTGGGCTTTGAGATCCATGCAGCACTGAAGTCGGTAATAGGGAGTGGAATATGCATTCACGATCATGCACTCCTTCCTCTCTCGGACCGAATAGTGGAATAGGGGAGATGAAGGCCTATGGTTCGGTGAAATGGGTGGTGATGATGCTTGATGGGGGCAAACGGTGGTGCGGGGAAGAGGGACGCGGCATGGCATGGTGGAGCAATAGGGGCAAACGGTGGTGCGGGGAAGAGGGACGCGGCATGGCATGGTGGAGCAATAGGGGCAAACAGCGACGCGGGGAAGAGGGGTGCGGCATGGCATGGTGAAGCAGCAAGGGCGGATGGCGGCACGGGGGAGAGGGGCGCGGCACGGCACGAGTGGAGCAGCAGGGGTGGACGGTCGTGGGCGGTTTCGGTGGAATTTGTCGACATTCCCACGAGAAGATCATCGCTGGGGGAAGGTGGATGGCCATCGGGGGTCAAAAATGACAGGGATAAGGAGGAATAAGTCAAGAATAAAAGAGGGATAAAGTGGAATAGTGGGGATAACTGGAATAGGTGGAATAAGAAAATTATAAAAAATAAAAATAAAATCAGGGATAAAAAAAAGAAAAATGTGGATAGGTTTTGATATCCCCATCATTCCCCTACGATGGGAAAAACTCGACTCTATCGAGTTAGGCTCACTGCAAATTCTTTTTTTTCAACCCTAATCCTCTCCTGCTCTGATACCATAGTTGATGCGAGGCAAAGGGGGGCTACGAGGATCGTTGGAGAGTTGAGAAGTCTCATATGATTATATGGAGGTGAAAGAAAGATGGATACTCTATGGACTTGGGACTTACCTTCACGGAGAGATGTCGCATCTCCAGGGCATCTCACCCACCCCACTACATTTAGTCTAGGGCATCCCACCCATCTCACTACATGTGAAGCCTAGGGCGTCCCACCCAAATCACTACCTAGGGCCGTGAAGGAAAAGCTCCAAGATCATAGAGGGGACTCAGTGAAGAAGAAGATAACTACGGCCTCACATCTCTCGATGCTCGAAAGCGAAGGCAGTGGGGTCTCACACCCCTCGACACCTGCATGTGAAGGAAAGATGGGCCTCATGCCCACTCCTAACGGATGCAGAACCAAGAACACTCTTTTTTAAAAAATTCATAATTCTTCATATATTATTCAAGAGAGGAGGTGCCTTTATATAGGCTTACAAAACTTGGGATCCAAGTAAAGAATACAAGGTATGCAGCTCATAAAAGGTGACACCCCAAACCTACTTTGTTTGTAGCCTGAAAACATGGTAGAAAACTAAACACAATCATCTCCATATGGTGGAAAAATTAAACTAATCCTAATTTAAAACTAATTTAAATAACTTTCCAACTGGTTCATACATCTAGATTTAAAATAAATAAATTAGGCATACTCTAAATTCACCAAAATCAGTGCTTGCTTTGAAATCTATGCAGAAAAATTGAGATCACTCTGAAATATGTATAAAATTATTTTTACTCTGAGATCTATGCAAACTCTTAGGCTTTGAGATCCGTGCAGCACTGAAGTCGATAATAGGGAGTGGAATATGCATTCACGATCATGTGCTCCTTCCTCTCTCGGACCGAATGGTGGAACGGGGGAGATGAAGGCCTGTGGTTCGGTGGCACGGGTGGCGATGATGCTTGATGGGGGCAGACGGTGGTGCGGGGAAGAGGGATGCGGCATGGCACGGTGAAGCAGCACGGGTGAACGGCGATGCGGGGAAGAGGGACGCGGCACGGTGGAGCAGTAGGGGTGGAGACAATGCGGGGAAAAGAGGCATGGCATGGCATGGTAGAGCAGCAGGGGCGGACGGCAGCCCAGGGGAGAGGGGCACGGCACGGCACGGGCAGAGCAGTAGGGGTGGACGGCCGTGGGCAATTTCGGTGGGATTCGTCAGTGTTCCCATGAGAAGATCATCGCTGGGGGGAAGGTGGACGGCCATCGGGGGTCGCCGGTGGTCGGGCATGGCGGATCCAGGACAGACGACAAAAAATTGAGAGTTCTGGTAACTTAGAATCGAGGTTGAAGATTACGGGGAAAAGGAAGAATAAGTTGGGAATAAAAGAGGGATAAATTAGGAATAGTGGGGATAACTGGAATAGGTAGAATAAGAAAATTACAAAAAATAAAAATAAAATATTGGATTAAAAAAAGAAAAACCCAAATGGGTTTTGATGTCCCCATCACTGAAGAACCAGACTCAAGCTTCCTTTTGCTGGGTGGCCGGGAAGGTGATGCAGAAGAGAGCATCGGTGGTCCCATGGACCCTCATGAGGGCCTTGCAGCTTTCTAGGTGGTCTAGGGGGTCGATCATTCCATTGTAGGGATCAACCTATGGCATACGGAACTGGTTGGGGATTGGTTCCACTTAGATTCTCTGAAAAAATGGGGGACGTGTGTCATAACCCACGGGCTCGATGGGGGAGCCCTGAGCTTTCACGAACTAGTGGGCCAGATCCACTAGCTTACGCTCATGCTCTTCGAGGTGTTTCTCCACCCGATGGTGGATGGCCTCGTCTTTCGACCCCTCGTTAGAAAACATTGAGGGTGAGGGAGATCCAAGGTGGAGGACTCTTGCCTGAGTTCCCTACCATGCCGATGTTGCTGGTGTGACGGTGCATAGTAGTCCGAGTCGGGGAGTGACTCTCCCAGCCGGTCAGATCATGCTGCGATTGCTTTCCATTTGCCTGATGGGCCTCTCGAGGGTGGGGCGCTGCATGTAGCGGCCCCTCCCAGAAAGACCGGAGGCTAGTACAGGGATAGACTACGTGGGCCATCGAAGTCCTTGGTTGCTGCTGAGTCTCTAGGGACTGTGCTTATGGTGGAGCTAATGCACCGTCACAGCCAGGGCATGGACCTGCTGTGCCAGTGCATCAATCTGGGTGTTCGTGAAGGGCAGCGGTGGCAGAGTGGGTAGCTCTTTCTTCTGGCACTGATTGCTGCAGTGAGAGGGATTCCTCGCCCGGTCGATGGAGGCTTCATGTGCTCGTGTGGTCACCATCGGGCTGTGGGTTTCCACGGATGTCTTTCTCATTATGGGGAGACCTGGTATCTAACCAGTTAGTTTTCGATGCTCACCCCCTACTGAAGTGCCAATCTATTGTCATTAAGATCGTCGTGGCACATAGCTCTGACATGTCGGGCTCTTGCTGGGTGCTCGCTTTTCTTTTCTCGGGTGGCTCCCTCGTCTGGAGGCCCTTCAAAATAAAGGAGACCCATGCAGGGGATTTCGATGGGGACACTTCGACGATCAAGTCAGTGGGACGATCGAGGAGAATAGAACCTCTATGGTGAAAAGCTTGGGGGACTCTCCGCATTGAGAGGGTGAAAGAGAATATGATGAATTCTATGAAGGAAGAAAATGGAAAAGCACGAGAGCGAGTATGTGGCTTACCTTTTCTACTTACCTCCCTAATTGATCTTTGTTGACCCCATATGTGATTTTGATGATAACCAAACATTGGAGCATGTACATTTATTTCTGAAAACTCTTCAAGTGTTTGACAAGTTTTTATAGGGTGAATTTCATGTTCAAACTTCAACTCCTACTCTCAAATTTTCTTGCTTGAGTTGTGTTGTAAGTGTTATTGTAAAGAAGAACCCAATCAAAAATGTTAAGAAAATTCAACTAAAAGGGTTATTTCTATAAGCGTGTATGCCTTAGATTTTGGTTTTGAGTTGGTTTGTGTGAAATTGTAAAAGAGTTGGTGAGAGTTTTCTTTAAGTTCAAATTATAAAGATCCTGAAGAAGACACTCGAGCCGACCCTAAGAGAAGAAGAGCCGACTCTGCTTAGTGGCACGCAGCAAGGATTCTGGAATGCAGCAATCCGAGCTAACTTGATGGAAAGCAAGCCGACTCCAGGGAATCCGAGTCGACTGGAATCTGTCTGATCCGACTACTCCAGAGTCCATTTTTTGAAGCTTTCTGAGAACAGCTAGGTGAGCCAACCCCAACCAGAAAGAGCTGACTCTGCCAGACCTAATTCTGACCGCCTGAGAAAGCGAGCCGACCCAAACTGCTTCGAGCTGGCTCTTCTAGAGTAAGATTTTTCGAACCTGAGAAGAAGAGCCGACCCGAGCTGAAGAGAGCCGACTCTTCAAGTTCAAGATTCAAGTTCAAGCCGACCCAAGCTGAAAAGAGCCGACTCGTCCAGAGTGTTGTTTTACACCCTGAGACACAGAGCTGACCACATTGAGGATTTGGTGACTCGACCCATCAACTCGAAGGATCCGAGCCGACTCGAAGGAATCCAAGCCGACTTGAATGTTGCTTCCAGGTATCTAACGGCTAGTTCCGGAATTTATTTTTGAATGCTCAAAGGTGCTCCAACGGTCAAAAATCATTCCCCAATGGTCTACAATGGCTAGAACTGGCTTGGGATGATGGAAGACTTTAAATTTGAAGGATTTGAACCTCCTTGAAGCAATCAATAAGAGAGTTCTTAAAAGAAAAGAGGCATCCATTGAATATTCTACCAACCAACAGCAAAAGAGCACAAGAGCATTAAAGTCAGTCTTCAAGTCTTCACCAACTATGATCTAAAGCTTGAAGAAACTTTGAGAAGAAGCCACTAAAGCCATTAAAGCTTATTCAAGTGCATTCAAGTGGACTTCCAATGAGCTACACTGGCAACTATCCGACAACTTGAGTTTGTCATTTCTTGTTGCATTTATTTTCAATTCAATCTTTGAATTATTGGGTTATTGGTGAGCCTGATTGAAAAAGCAAATAGGTTCTTGGTGATCCTGTGAAAACCAAGTTGGGTTTCTTTGATGAGCCTGTTTAAAACCAAAGGGTGTTGGGTTTTCTTTGGTGATCCCGTAAAACCAAAGTGTAGAGGTTTTGGATTATGATCTTATAAAACAATCCTACTGTATTTGGGTTTGAATATAATGGAAATCCCAAGTGGTATCTTGGTTAGTGGACGTAGAAGCTGGGTTGTTCCGAACCACTATAAATTTGGTGTGTTTGTGTTATGCTCTCTTGATTTTGTTTAGTTTCTGCATTTTATAACTTTATCACAGCACCTACCACTTGCAAAAAATTTTGAAATTGCACATTACTTGCTTAAATTTTTAAAGTCCCAATTCACCCCCCTCTTGGGTAGCCACCTGGGCAACAACTGGTATTAGAGCAGAATCTCTGAATACACTAGAGTAAAGATCGATGGCTCATCCCTTGAGTACATCTTTGACCGAAGGCCAATCAACCAATAGACCTCCACTCTTTACAGGCACAAATTATTCTTATTGGAAAGCATGTATGAAAATCTATATTCAAGCTATTGATTTTCAATTGTGGAAGGTTATTCTTAAAGGGCCACATGTTCCCATGACTAAAATTGATGGCGTGGATATCCCTAAGCCTGAAGAGGAATGGGATGAAAACGACATGGAATTAGGGAAATTGAATACCAAAGCCATGAACTTGCTTTACTGTGCTTTGGACTCAAATGAGTTTAGCAGAATTTCCATCTGCTCTTCAGCAAAGAAAATCTAGGATAAACTTGAGATGACCCAGGAAGGAACTTCACAAGTGAAAAACTCAAAGATAAATTTTTTAGTGCACAATTATGAATTATTTAAGATGGAGCCTAATGAAATTATTTCTGCAATGTACACTAGATTTACAGATATTATTAACGGTTTGAAAAGTCTTGGCAGGGTATATTCAAATGCTAACTTAGTATAGAAAATCTTGAGATCACTTCCTGACAAATAGGATCCTAAAGTCACAGCCATCCAGGAAGCTAAAGACTTGAATGTTCTATCAATGGATGAATTAATGGGATCTCTCATCACTCACGAATTAGCCATGCAGCATAGAACGGATGATGATCAGAAAAAGAAGAAAACGATTGCATTCAAGGTTGCATTAGAAACTAAAGATGATGAAGAGACTGAATGTGACTCCTCCGAAGATGATCTTGAAGATGAAGACATCACAATGGTCGTGAGGAGATTCAGAAAGTTTATGAGAAAGAAGAAAGAAAGGTATAACAGAAAATTCCATAAATGAGGAGAACAATCAAAAGAAAAGGACAAGGACAAAGATAAAGATAAAGAACAAGTCCCTACTTGCTATGAATGTAAGAAACTGGGGCATATTCGTCCAGACTGTCCTTAACTAAAGAAATCTTTCAGAAAAAAGAAAATGAAAGCGATGGTTTCCATGTGGAGTGATAGTGAAGACTCCACTTCAACTGAAGAAGAAGAGACCACGAAAATAGCAAATCTATGTCTAATGGGTCTCGAGGATGAGGTAAATTCCCCCGATACTCAGATTGAATTTACTTTTGAAGAATTAAATTCTGCATTCCATGATTTACTATCTGAATTTAAAAAGGTTGAGTAAAGATTAGATCATTAAAGCATATTAATGATTCTTTACTCAAAGAGAAAAATGATGTTTCGCAAAAGAACAATATACTGAAAAAGGAACTTCACATCCTTTCTAAAAAATGCAATGATTTGAAAAATGAGAATAATGAATTGAATGATAAAAAAAAAGTTTTGCTAAAAGAAAACAATGAGCTGAAGAAGGAGGTAGAAAAACTCAAGCCACTCGTTGAAAAATTAACTTTATCTTCTAATAAGCTTGAGTTAATTCTTAAAGAACAAAGAATTTTTGAAAATAAAGCTAGAATAGGTTTTAATGCTTCAAATTCAAATTATGTTTCAGCTACTACTTTTGTGAAACAAAAAGACTTTGTTCCCAAGTCTACTTCTCATAAAACTTTTGTTACAAAAGACTCTATTTCCATTTCAAAACCTGCTTCATATGTTCCTAAGAATTTAAAGGCAAGACCTACTATTTCTGCACTTCATGCATCTAGAATTTCAAAAATATAATCATTTCAAAAATCTAGAATCAAATGTTTTACTTGCAAAAGATTAGGACATAAAGCTTTTAACTACAATACAATTAGAAATGTCCATAATATAAGATAGATTTGGGTTCCTAAAGGAACCAACTCAGCTAACCTGAAAGGACCCAAGTTAGCTTGGGTACCTAAAAGTACTCCTTAATTTTGTTGCAGGAATGTCTTGCAGCCCAGAAATTAAAGAAAAAATGGTGTCTTGACAGTGGCTGCTCAAAACATATGACAGGTGACAAGGATCAATTCATCACCCTGGAAATGAAAGAAGGAGGTATGGTTACATTTGGAGACAATGGCAAGAAAAAAATAATTGGAATTGGTAAGATCAAAATAATCCCCTGTACTTTCATTAAAATTGTATTGCTAGTAGATAAGTTGAAGCATAATCTATTGAGTATTAGTCAATTGTATGATAAAGGCTTCAAAGTTATCTTCGAATCATCTATGTGTATAGTAACAAACTTTCTTGATTCCAGCAACAAATTCATTGGACACATACTAGAAAATATTTGTGGTAGATCTAAATGATCTTGCCATGTCAAGTAGCTCCAGTCTAGTTGTAATGAATGCTAAGACCAAGGAGTCTTGCTTATTATGGCATAGAAGATTGGGTCATGCTAGCATGCATACTATTGCCAAGTTAATTTCCAAAAATCTTATTAGAGGCATGCCTAAGTTTAAAATATATTTTGATCATGTTTGTGATGCATGCCAAATGGGTAAACAAACTAGGAAGAGATTTAAATGCAAAAATCTGATTTCAACATCTAGACCTTTATAACTACTTCACATGGACTTATTTGGACCGACTAGGACCACAAGCTTAGGAGGTATGAAATATGCCCTTATGATTGCAGATGATTTTTCTCGATTTACATGGGTTTTGTTTATTGCATACAAAGATGAAACTTTCAAAGTATTTAAAAAATCTCACAAAAAGGTTTCAAATCAGAAAAATCTTTCTATAATTTCAATTCGGAGTGAGCACGACATAAAATTTGAAAATCAATTTTTTGATGATTACTGTTCTGAAAATGGCATTGATCACAACTTCTCCGCTCCTAGAACACCACAACAAAATTGTATTATAGAGAGAAAAAATAGGACGTTGGAAGAAATGGCCCGAACAATGTTGTGTGAATGTAATCTTCCAAAGTATTTTTGGGCAGAAGCGATGAACACTGCTTGTTATATTTTAAACCGTGTTTTGATCCGTCCTATCTTGAAGAAAACCCCCTATGAGCTTTGGAATGAAAAGAAATCCAATATAAATTATTTTCATGTATTTGGATGCAAATGCTTTGTGCTTAATAATGGTAAGGATAATCTAGAAAAATTTGATGCTAAATCTGATAAAGCCATTTTCCTTGGTTATTCACTACATAGCAAGGCATATAGGGTTTTTAATAAAAGGACTCTCACTATTGAAGAGTCAATGCATGTTTATTTGATGAAACTAACACATCACCATCTAGAAAAGATGAGTGTATTGATAATGATGCAGGTACCATTCAAAAGGAGATGGAAGAACTAAGTATTCAAGAAAAACCTGATGGGGACATTGAGCCAGTTTAGACCCAACAGCCAGCCCAGATCTCGGTGCCAGCCCAGCACGGATCTTGATGTATTTTTTTTTATTTTATTATGGGTGTACGTGGGATTTGGGATATCTCCGAATCGGAGATTAGTTTTATTTGTAGTTAGAGTTATCGGAATCTCTTATAGTTCCGATTACTTTGAGATTGTTTAGGGATTTAGTTTTATTGATAGTTTCTTATTTTAGGTTTATTTAAGATCATTTTCAGAAATGAAAAAATTAGCGAAGATTATTTTTTGAGAAAACTCTGTCCCGACTCCTTCCCTCTTCTTCTTCTTCCTAGTGCTATTTCCTCTTCCCGGTTCTTCTCCTCTCCCTCTTCTCTGTGTTCTCCTCCCGGCTATTTCTCCTCTTCCCTTCCCTGTTCTTCCACTTACTCCATACTAATATCAAACATCTGGTTCCATCAAGTCATCGTCGAGAGCCCTAAAATCCATCGCCTGTCATCCCATTTCTCCATGCTCCTCTGTCACCGGATCCTCCAATCGAGCGGCCACCGAACACCACCATCTCCCTTCACCGGAGCCGCCATCGCGCCTCCCACCGCTGCTAAGTTTCCGGCCACCCGCTGCTGCCCCTCCGAGCCCTATTCCCCAATGACCAACTTCTTCCAAACCGACGTCGCACCGCCCGTGAAGCCTGCTGCCGTGCCGTCCGTGGCCACCGCACAGATCTCCGATCCAGCCTCCGACCGGAAGCCGTCCGGAAGTCTCCAATCGAGCCAAGCCGGCCATTCCGCTCGCCACCAACGCCATCCGAGCCCCTGCGCCGGATCCATGCAAGCCGAAGTCCTCCCGTGTCGCAGATCCGCTCATTGTCGGAACCCTCAGCTCGACCGCCGGACACCTCCAACGCCCCGTCCTTCTCCTCTAGCACTGCACGGACACCAGCCAGCCCAACTCCCTCGTACAAGCCGCACGACCTGCAGCCGCACCCCCCCCACGGTCGCCAACGACCGTGGTTTCCCCGTCTCTGCCCGTGCAACCGTGCCCTCCATGGCCGGAGTCCCCTGCCACAACGCCCGCCGTCGTGACCCCACACTGGCCATTCCGCCGTCATCGCCCAACGCCAACGCCGGTGACTCCAGCCACAGCCCTTTCACCCGGTCCCCTGTTCTCAGCGTTTAGTTGATCCGTGGAGAAGAACAGTTCCAGCGCACGAATGTGAAAGCATTCACATTCTGTGCTGCCGACTTCTACATTGCACGATTTTCAGAGCTGCCCGATTTTCAGAGCCACACGGATCCTAAAGCTACCCGGATTTTAAAGCTTCCCAGATATCAGAGTGCTAGATTTTTTTTGGGATTAATTTGTTTATTTATTTTGATCTGGTACATTGCTTATTTTTTGGTGATTCAGGTCCAACGGCTTCAGATCAATTTCGCCCGTGAACTGCTGGTCCGGATTTGGACGACCTCAGGACGATCTCCCTCTTCCAAATTTCGTGAGGTTCCGTGTTTTCGGGTGAGATCCACTTTGATAACCTGACCCAATTGTTTGCTAGTTATTTCTATTTAATTAGATTTAACTTAATTAAATTGGACATCCTGATCTAGAGATCATTTCTTAATGATCAACGGTCTGACACCAGTCTGGTATAAGAGCGTTCAGTCCCGCATCAAATATGGTATCAGAGCAATAGGTTAGGTTAGGGTCAATTTTAATTTTGCATGACAACTAGGTCAGGAACCAAGTATCAATCAGAACATTCTTCCTTAGATAACAAAATGGATCCTAGTTTAGAAGCTGCCCTTCAAGTAATCATGGGTAAACTCGAAAAAATTGACAGCAAGTTTGGATCTTTAGATGCCAAGGTATTAACTCTTGAAGAGGAACGACTAGTGAACACCAATTACCCTATTAGGAACTCTTCATCAAGAGTTACAGATCCTAGAGTTTCAGATCCTAGAGACCCTAGAGACCGAAATGACTACCAAGATTATGATGGTGGTCGTACTCAAATCCTTCGACCTGACCCTAGGGATCGACATGATTATCCAGGTAATCATCCAACACTTAGGCCTTATCACAACCCAATTGATCAAGATGAACGAATCATGAGGAGTATTAAGGTTGACGCCCCAAGTTTTGTAGGTCGCCTGGACCCCAAAGAATATATTGACTGGGAAGCTGACATGGACCATTACTTCTCCTGGTATGATATGTCTGAGGATAGAAAAGTTAGGTTTGCCCAAATGAGATTGTTAGGTCAAGCAAAGCTATATTGGCACAATGTCCAGAGGTTAGCCATTCATAGGAGACAGGACCCCGTTGGAACATGGGATGAGATGAAGGATAAGCTTCGAGAGAAGTATCTTCCTGCATCTTATCAATAGCGACTTTTGGACCAATGGCAAAGGTTAACCCAAGGAACTGGACTTGTAAATGATTACATCGATAAATTTGATGAATACCTTATGCGATGTATTGTGCGTGAAGACCCATCTATCACTTTATCCCAGTTTAGAGCTAGTCTGAGAGTGGATATCCAAAAGGAATTGTTTTTGAGAGAAGTTTATAGTCTAGAGCAAGCATATCAATTAGCTCAAGACTATGAAAGATTTCAGCAAATGTCTATCACTCGTAGATCTGAACTTTCTAAACCAGGAATTTTAGGTCTAAGGCCTAGCATGAACCTAGCCCCGACTGGTCCACAACCTAACATTAGTCAGACCCCTGGTAGTCGACCCTCGAGAGATGACAAAGGAAAAGGGATTATAGGAGAAACTTCCCGTGGAAGTAGCTCTAAGATCCACTGCTTTAGATGTAATGGGATAGGTCATGTAGCTAGCCAATGTCCATCTAGAACCTTGCATATAGGGACACTTGAAGAACAAGAAGATCTAGGTGATGTCCTTGAAGAAGTTTACACTGCTGACCGTGGATTAGCCGATGCCTACGAAGAACAAGACCATGAGGTTGGAGCTGAAAAACAATTAGGAGTTAATTTGATTAATAATTTGGATCTAATTCAATATAAAGAACTAGCATTGACACCTGGTGATGTATTTGAGCCTGCATTCTTTGAGAGTGATCCTCCTCTTGAGAGTTCACCTTTCCAAAAGAGAGGAAAACATGATGTGATTGAACGAATTTTGGACGAGAAGATCAAGTCTTCAAGGAGTCAAAATTGCTACTGCTACCTGGTTCACTGACGAGGCAGACCGAAGTCAGAGGACTCCTGGATTACTGAAGAGGAGCTGCAGAACATTGATTCAAATTTATTTGAGCACCTCCAACCTGACTCGACAGAGTCGAGTTCTCCCCACCACAGGGAAAATGATGGGGACATTGAGCCAGTTCAGACCCAGCAGCCAGCCCAGATCTCGGTGCCAGTCCAGCATGGATCTTGATGTATTTTTTATTATTTTATTATGGGTGTACGTGGGATTTGGGATATCTCCGAATCGAAGATTAGTTTTATTTGTGGTTAGAGTTATCAGAATCTCTTATAGTTCCGATTACTTTGAGATTGTTTAGGGATTTAGTTTTATCGATAGTTTCTTATTTTAGGTTTATTTAAGATCATTTTCAGAAATGAAAAAATTAGCGAAGATTATTTTTTGAGAAAACTCTGTCCTGACTCCTTCCCTCTTCTTCTTCTTCCTGGTGCTATTTCCTCTTCCCGGTTCTTCTCCTCTCCCTCTTCTCTGTGTTCTCCTCCCAGCTATTTCTCCTCTTCCCTTCCCTGTTCTTCCACTTACTCCATACTAATATCAAACATCTGGTTCCATCAAGTCATCGTCGAGAGCCCTAAAATCCATTGCCTGTCATCCCATTTCTCCACGCTCCTCTATCACCGGATCCTCCAATCGAGCGGCCACCGAACACCACCATCTCCCTTCACCGAAGCCGCCATCGCGCCTCCCACCGCTGCTAAGTTTCCGGCCACCCACTGCTGCCCCTCCGAGCCCTATTCCCCAATGACCAACTTCTTCCAAACCGACGTCGCACCGCCCGTGAAGCCTGCTGCCGTGCCGTTCGCGGCCATCGCACAGATCTCCGATCCAGCCTCCGACCGGAAGCCGTTCGGAAGTCTCCAACCGAGCCAAGCTGGCCATTCCGCTCGCCACCAACACCATCCGAGCCCCTGCACCGAATCCGTGCAAGCTGAAGTCCTCCCGTGTTGCAGATCCGCTCACTGTCGGAACCCTCCGCCCGACCGCCGGACACCTCCAACGCCCCGTCCTTCTCCTCCGGCACTGCACAGACACCAGCCAGCCCAACTCCCTCGTACAAGCCTCACGGCCTGCAACCGTGACCCCCCCCCCACGGCCGCCAATGACTGTGGTTTCCCCGTCTCCGCCCGTGCAGCCGTGCCCTCCACGGTCGGAGTCCCCTGCCACAACGCCCTCCGTCGTGACCCCACACTGGCCATTCCACCGTCATCGCCCAACGCCAACGCTGGTGACTCCAGCCATAGCCCTTTCACCCGGTCCCCTGTTCTCAGCGTTTAGTTGATCCGTGGAGAAGAACAGTTCCAGTGCACGAACGTGAAAGCATTCACGTTCTGTGCTGCCGACTTCTACAGTGCATGATTTTCAAAGCTGCCCGATTTTCAGAGCCACACGGATCCTAAAGCTACCCGGATTTTAAAGCTGCCCAGATATCAGAGTGCTGGATTTTTTTTGGGATTAATTTGTTTATTTATTTTGATCTCGTACATTGCTTATTTTTTTGGTGATTCAGGTCCAACGGCTTCAGATCAATTTCGCCCATGAACTGCTGGTCCGGATTTTGGATGACCTTAGGACGATCTCCCTCTTCCAAATTTCATGAGGTTCCGTGTTTTCGGGTGAGATCCACTTTGATAACCTGACCCAATTGTTTGCTTGTTATTTTTATTTAATTAGATTTAACTTAATTAAATTGGATATCCTAATATAGAGATCATTTCTTAATGATCAACGGTCCGACACCAGTCTGGTATAAGAGTGTTCAGTCCCGCATCAAATATCCTTCCCCCCTCTTCTAGTTCTTCCTCTCAGATTCTTCTTTCCTCTGATACTTTTCCTCCGGCTGCTTTCCTCTCTGTCTTCTTCCTTTCCTTCTACGGTTTCTTCTTTCCTGTTACCTCTCATTCTCCGATCTCTTGTAAACCAAGGTCTAGACCCACAACGGCTAGATCGTCGCCCTCATCTTCGTCCGGAACAGGGATTCTGGCTCCCCGATTGATGACCCCCACCAGCTCTCATTCCCCAACCGTGACTATGAGCGCATCTTCTCCGCTTGGAGTCGCCTATGGCCAGACCACCGATCGCAGCCATCCCCTCCGCTTGTGAAGCCTCCCACCAGAGTTCCTCCACTCCTCCGGTGCCGGTCTCCTCCTCCCTTCCGATCAAGCATCTCCCTCTGCTTTTTGTGGATTCCGGCCACCCACTGCTAGCCCACGTCTGCTGCGACCAGCTCCCTACTACCATGGACAACCACCGGCCACCCTCCGCTCACGACGCCTTACGGACACTCGCCTCCTCCCTGCTGCCATGACATTCACCGGAGCAAGGCCGCGTAGCCATTCCCTTGGGCCACCGTCCTCTTCCCCAGCCACGGCGAAGCCCTGCCGGAACGACTCCACCCCTCGCCGACGCTGGCGAGGCTTCCCCGAGAGGTCCCCTCGGCCTGCACGGTCGTGAAGGTGAAGCCAGCTTCCAATGCCGACTTCACGGGTAGGCAATGAACAAAAAAAAAAAAAAAGAAGAAGAAACCAGCATTCTCAGCCGACTTTAGGAATAGCGTAGGAAAAAAATAAAAGAAAGAAAAATCGTGAGAAAAAAAAAGTGAAAAAAAAGGGAAAAGAAAATAGAAAAAAAAAGAGAGGTTATTTGATTATAAAAAAAAAAGAGAGAAAAAATATGAAAAAAAAAGTGGGTTTCATTGGAATAAAAAATTGAGAAAAATAATTTGGGACTATTTAACCTAGCCTAGGGTCGTTTCCTAGTGACCAACGGTCCGACCTTCTTGGAATAAACATTGATCCGGGGTCATGTCCCGCATCAAAACCAATTAAAAAAGGAAAAGAAATGGTAAGGATCATACTGATCTACCGACTAAATGGAGGTACGCTACTTCCCATCCTAAAAAATTAATTATTGATGATCCTTCTCAAAGTATAAGGACTAGGTCTGCACATAGGACTGCACATGATTACCTAGCCTTTGTATCTCAAATAGAGCCTCATACCTTAGAAGAAGTAGAAAATGACCGAAACTGGATGTTGGCCATGCATGAAGAATTGAACCAGTTTGAAAGAAATAAGGTTTGATCATTAGTTGATAGACCTAAAGACCACCCAATTATAGGAACCAAATGGGTCTATAGGAACAAATTAGATGAACAAGGAAATGTTATTAGAAACAAAGCTAGATTAGTAGCTAAGGGATATAGTCAAGAAGAAGATTGATGCGGGACAAAAATCGATGGGTGCTCACTCGGGACCGTTAAGAAGCTTCATGCTCATGGAGCCGAACCTTTTAAAGTGTTAAAGAAGGTTGGATCAAATGCCTATGTGTTAGACTTGCATTCGGATATGGGCATTAGTTCTACCTTCAATATTATAGACCTGGTTGAGTACAGGAAACGGCAACGATACCCAGTGAGGCTTTTGGACCTATCCCTTCTATTGAGAGTGATCCTTACCCAGAGTGTCAACCAATTAATTGGCCTGAGAGAGGAGAACGGATCGAGCGTATCCTGGATGATCAAGCCATTACAACCCGGGGCCGCGGCTATCAACACTACCTGGTCCGATGGCAAGGCTGACCAGAGTCGGACGATTCATGGATTTCTCGAGAGAACTTGCAATGCCTCAACCCAGACCTTCTCGAGAGATATGTGAGCCAGTCAGATCTTCACTCGACAGGGTCGAGTTCCTCCCACCCTAGGAGAATTGGTGCGGATATCAGAGGCACTAGAATAAGGCATAGGCTTCTCAACCCTCTATGGATCACTTAATGATATTCGAGTCCATTGTAATAAAGCTTAATTTAGCTAAGTTATCTTTATTTGAGTCATGTATTAGTCAGCTCATGTTGAGCTAGTCCAGTCTAGTGTTAGTCAGCTCATGTCGAGCTAATTTTATTTTTTTTGAGTCTTATCAAAGCATACTAAAGACTCAAGACCACATCATACAAGTGAAGACCAAGTCCAACCATATTGAAGATATGGAAGTTTAGCCCAAGTCCAACCCAGCTTGAAGACTTGAAGACCCCAGGAGAAGAAAATAAATTCAGAAATCCTGAAGCCCTGGACCAGCCGGAAGCAAACTGGGCCAGCCCAGGCCCAAAAGAGAGCTAGGGCATCTTGGCCTTATGGTGACCACCCCTTGGTTGGCCACTTAGGGTCACCCACTTGGCCAACCATGTCAAGGAGAGAGGAAGAGTTTTTAAGGATTTATTCTACCTAATGTTGCCTTATTTTCTAGCTAGGGTTTGGGTAGGAATAGGATTCTTATATAAAGACTAATGTGTCCTTACTTGGAGCCCAAGACTAAGGGTCTATTTAAAGGATCCTAGTCTATTGTATGAGGATTGATTTTGATATATGAATTAAAACTTGAGTTCTCTTCAATTGCTTTGTGCTACTCTGGTTTGTGCTTAAGGGATTTTATTGGTGTATTCTTCTTCCCGGTGTTGCAACAGATTCCTACCACCAACCATCCTTCCAGAGCCCTGGCCGCCCCCCTCCAAAACTTTCTTCCCTTGCTATTTTCTCTTATTTTCTTATTCCCTTGTGAGTTTCCTAACCCTTGCAAGGTCGTTTGTAGGTTCCCGAGTTCCTACGAATCCAACGACTCCAGCCAAGCCTCAATCGGACCACCGAGCAGAAAGCTAGGTACCCGCAGGTCCCTGACTTGGTTTTCCAGGCCGTATCCATTGAGAATGAGAGATATCTTCACTACGATCTTCACCGGGCACTTCAGACATTGCCAGGTACACCCCCTCTACCACTAGTAGTTTTATTGTAGGTAAACTAGCCCTAACCGAGGCTTCTTAGCCTCGGCGATCCCTCTTTACTGCTTTTTTAGGTCCTAACCTGCATGCGTAGCTTTAAAAACTCATATAGAATTATCTACATCATATTTTGATCTGAAATTCAGGATATAACCATCTCATCCAACTCTTAAAACACAAAAAAATAATCGCATGCATATCTATCCCGCATCAAAGATATAGATTTTGATGAAACTTATGCACCTGTAGCAAGATTAGAAGCCATTAGATTACTTCTTGCATTTGCTTGCTACATGAATTTCAAACTTTTTTAAATGGATATGAAAAGTACATTTTTAAATGGTTTTATTGTCGAACAAGTTTTTGTAGAACAACCATCGGGTTTTGAAAATCATGCTTTTCCAAATCATGTGTTTAAACTCAATAAAGCTTTATATGGTTTGAAACAAGCCCCTAGAGCCTGGTATGATAGACTTAGCACTTTCTTAATTGAAAATAATTTTTCAAGAGGAAATGTTGATAAAACTATCTTTATTAAAAAGAAAAATAATGATATATTAGTTGTACAAATCTATGTTGATGATATCATCTTTGGTGCAACTAATGAAAGTCTTTGTGAAGAATTTGCTAAGTTAATGCAGGAAGAATTTGAAATGAGCCTAATGGGTGAACTAAACTACTTCCTCGGACTTCATGTAAAACAAATAAAGGAAGGGATCTTTATCAACCAATCCAAATACACCAAAGAATCATCAAAAAGTTTGGTATGGAGACAAGCAAACAAATGAACACACCCATGAGCCCATCCTGCAGATTGGATAAGGATAAAAGTGGATCCAACGTTGACCAAAAGCTATATCAAGGTATGATCGGATCCTTATCATATTTAACTGCAAGTAGACCAGATATCTTATATAGTGTATGTGTATGTGCTAGATTTCAATGTAATCCCAAAGAAACACATATGCTTGCTGTTAAAAGGATATTAAAATACTTGAAAGGTACAAGTAATCTTGGTCTTTGGTTTTTAAAAAAAATATCTTTAAATTTAATCGGATTCTCTGATGCTGATTATGCTGGTTGTAAAATAGATAGAAAAAGCACTAGCGGTACTTGTCAATTTCTAGGATTAAATTTAATCTCATGGCATTGCAAGAAACAAAACTCGGTAGCACTATCTACTACTGAGTTAGAGTATATTGCTGCAGGGAGTTGTTGTACACAAGTGTTATGGATAAAACAACAACTAGAGGATTTTGGTATTTTATAATGCAAAATTCCTATCAAATGTGATAAGACAAGTACTATAAATTTATCTAAAAATCCTATTCAGCATTCTAGGACAAAGAACATGGAGATTAGACACCATTTTATTAGAGACCATATTTTGAATGGTGATATAGACTAGAGTTTATACCTACAAAAAAATAACTAGCTGATATCTTTACCAAGCTACTAAATCAGGATAGATTTGAGTTGCTTAGAGGAGAATTAGGGCTATGTTATCCTTTCTAAATTTAGTAAACCTAAGGAAAAATTATCTAGAAAGCCTCCTATATTTATTCATGATGTTTGAACAACTTTCCTTGAATTTCTCAGTGTAGTTGAATTAAACTTCTGGACCATTTGATTTCTTTTGGAAAGTTTCTGTTCGAGTTGACTCGAGCAATCTTGCTCTGGTCGAGCCGACTCGAATATCTGAATATCTTGCTCTTGCTTTGGTTGAGCCGACTAAGACTGTGCTTAGCCGATTCGGTGTTCTGTTTGTTCTGAGTTTGCTCTGGTCGAGCCGACTCAGATATTTTTAGGGCAGAGCAAGCCGACTCGAAAGTCGAGAAATCACTATTTAGGAAAGTCTGGTATTTCTTTTCTCAGTACTTCACTCCCTCACTTTACTTTGAACACACTCTTCTTCTCTCGGAAGCTTTACCATTCTCGCAGAAATCATTCCCTAAAGCTTAAAATCCTTTGATTCCTCTGCAATGGCTCCTCGAAAATATGTGAAGAAAGTTCTTCAACTTGGTGAATCAAGTAATCGCAGTACAGATGTAGGAGAAAGAAGGGAAAAGAGAAAAAGGTCTGCTCCAATACAACAAAATGAAGAAACTCCTCCTCCCGGACAGCATGTCTCAATGATCAATTGACCTATCACCTACGGAAGAAGGATCGACTTTACATTCCTAGAGGAAATGGGAATGAAAATCGAACATTGGATAGAAAGCCAAGGATGGAAGCATTTCTGTTCTTTAGACATACTGACCTACCTTTCACTGGTGCGAACATTTTATGAGAATATTATTATTAATGAATTTCATTTGGAATAAGTTGTCAAGGGAAAAACAGTTATAATTGATGAAGAAAGATTGAGCAAGCTGCTACAAATGCAAACGATTGGTGCTACTAAACTTCTTCTACCGAACAAGGAGCATATTCTGAAGCTCATTTTGGAAAAAGAGGAAGTGAGAACGATCCGACATGTTCAAGCCAATCTACTGTCAAGGGAAATGAGGCTGCTACATAGTATAATCAGTAGAGTTTTCCTTCCTAGAATTGGCCGTTTTGACTGGGTCAATGAGAAGGACATGATCATCATTGGACATTTGATCAAAGAAGAGCCTCTCAACCTTCCCTACATAATGATGATCCAAATGACTAAAGCAACAAGGAAGGTCAAAGCCTGTCTACCTTATGGTATGGTCTTCACTCTGTTATTTGAAGAGGCAGGAATTGATTTGTCAAATAAAATAGGAAAGCCACTACATCACTTTGATATCTACACCTTCAACTCACTTTAAAGAATGGGTTACAAGTTACAAGAAGGAAAATGGATTAAGAAGATGCCTAGTCAGGTTGCTGCTACCATTTCTGAAGAAGATGAAGCTGCTGCTAAGGAAAGGACTGAAGACACTATGATTACTCCATCTGAACTCAAAAATCTGATATTTCAAAAGATGAAAACTATCTCCAACTCTTTGACAGATCATATGAATTCTACAATTGAAGAAATCAGAAAGTCAGTTGACATTAAATTGCAAGAATTGAAATCTGAACAAGAGCTTCACCAGCAAAAAGTGGAAAAAGAAATGAAGAATTTCAAGGAAGAAATCAGAAGCATTCTACTGCAATCCCAGAAGGAAACTGCTCCCACTGAAGATGTTTCTGAACAAATCATCAAAGAGTCACTTGACATTCCTATTCCTTCATCTGATCTACCTAAACCTACCAAGACCAAGAAAGAACCAAAAGCCAAGAAGACCAAAGTTTTTAGAGCCCCTGTTAGAACTAGATTCAGGGATTTAAGGTTTAAACACCTGAAAACTAAGACCTCTAATAGAGTTATAGAGGTAGGCTCCTCTTCTTCATCTGAGGAAGAAGAAGAATAAGTTGTGTAGTTAGTCTTCTGGTTTTATTTTTGAAATGAATGTTTGTTCCACTTGTTATCTTTTACAATTGCAATGTACTTTCTATCCTGCAAACTTTTTAATGAAATGAATATTTTCTGTTTAGAAATTGTGCTTATTATGATATAATTGTAATGAAATTTTAATTAGAATTTCAAGTTTGAGAAAGTAAAATTATCTCAAACAAATATTAAAGACTTTCTCAATCTATTTTAAAATTTGAGCTTTATTTGAAATCACCTTTTTGATTGATTGACAAAAAGGGGGAGAGTTATGAAAAATATGAAAAAGATGGGAAATTAGCTTCTTATCAACTATCCTTAAAGTGCAATGAAAAAGGGGGAGTACAAAAATAATAGCGCTACTTAAATTACTTTAAAATCTAGAGAAAGGGGGCGTTTCTCCTGAATGATTTTGCTCTGACTTATATTCAAATTAATCCTATTGCTCTGATCATAATTGCATATTTTAACTCTTTGATACTCCATGTTTTGTGCTAATTATAATATTATGAAGCATGACAAGTTTAACACTTTGATGATATATAGTAATATCATCTGTTGAGCTCTGATTTTCTTTTAAATCCAATCAGCTCTGCTACATGTGAATATTTATATTTCAAATACTGTTATACATGTAAAGTGTCTTACTGATTTTTATGCCCAGTATTTTGTCATAATCAAAAAGTGAGAGATTGTTGACCCCATAAGTTATTTTGATGATAACCAAACATTGGAGCATGTACATTTATTTCTAACAACTCTTCAAGTATTTGACAAGTTTTTGTAGGGTGAATTTCATGTTCAAACTTCAACTCCTACTCTAATATTTTCTTGCTTGAGTTGTGTTGTAAGTGTTATTGTAAAGAAGAATCCAATCAAAAATGTTAAAAAAATTCAACTAAAAGGGTTACTTCTATAAGCATGTATGCCTTAGATTTTGGTTTTGAGTTAGTTTATGTGAAATTGTAAAAGAGTTGGTGAGAGTTTTCTTTAAGTTCAAATTATAAAGATCCTGAAGAAGACACTCGAGCCGACCCCAAGAGAATAAGAGCCAACTCTGCTTACTAGCACGCAGCAAGGATTTTGGAACACAGCAATCGGAGCCGACTCGATAGAAAGCGAGCCGACTCCAGGGAATCCGAGTCAACTGGAATCTATCTGAACCAACTCTTCTAGAGTCTATTTTCTGAAGCTTTCTAAGAACAGCCAGGCAAGCCGACCCGAACCAGAAAGAACTGACTCCGCCAGACCTAATTCTGACCACCTGAGAAAGCAAGCTGACCCGAACTGCTTCGAGCCGACTCTTCTAGAGTAAGATTTTCTAAACCTGAGAAGAAGAGTTGACCCGAGCTGAAGAGAGCCGACTCTTCGAGTTCAAGATTCAAGTTCGAGCCGACCCAAGCTAAAAAGAGTTGACTCATCCAGAGTGTTGTTTTGCTCCCTGAGACACAGAGCTGACCACATTGAGGATTTGGCGACTCAAACCATCGACTCGAAGGATCTGAGCCGACTCGAAGGAATCCGAGCCGACTCGAATGTGGTGTGGGCACCAGGATCCGACAGAGGCTCCTCAACCCTCTGTGGATCTCAGATTAGGGTTCCCCTCTCTATGAGTCCTGTAATAAGGCCTTGAGCCCAAAAACATTATTATAATTTCTTGTCAAAGTTGTTTAGTCCTGTACCTTGGCCAATTTGGGTCAAGTTAGGTCTTGAGTCCTGTATTTGTTCGAGTCCGAGTTTGGTCTGGGCCCAAGCCCAATTGAAGTCACTCTGGTTTTCTTCTCCAACTCAAGTTCTGGTGGGCCAACCCACCCCTTCTACTTAGGATAATGCCAACTCATGTGCCACCTCAGCTACCTACGTGGCGCCACATCAGCTGCCACTTGGGCAACCAAGAAGGGAAACTAAGTGGCCTCCTCTTGCTTTCCACACGCCTTGGATAACATCCCCCTCTTCCCTCCCCCACATCACGCCTTGTTCCATCTAAAGAGGGCGTTGAAGATCTTTGAAGGAACCAAGCCCCAAACCAAGCCTCCTCCCAAGTTTTCTTCCCAAAATGCTCTTGCAAGGAAGGAAGGTCACAAGATACACTCCCCTCTTCAAGCCCTCAACCATGCAATGTCCCATGGAGTTCACCCTTGGTCAGCCAAGAATCAATCCTAGAAGATGGCGTGAAGAGCCCAAGGGAACACATCCCTCCAAGCATGCCATGCCCCACTCCTCTTCCCAAATTAAGCATGCTAAGGAAGGAAGTCAAGGGACCAATCCCCCCCTCCAAGCCTTTGCTCATGCCACGCCCAACTCCAAATATTTGGTCAGCCAAAGAAATAGGGACGTGGAAAATTTTTGGCGCCACCATGAGATTTGTATTTTGAATTTCAAAAGGGCCTTGGGTGCCTATTTAAAGGACCCAATCCCTCCCATTGTAAAACTAATAAATGAATGAATGAATGAATGAATGAATGAAAATTTGAGTGATTGAGTTTGAGTTTCTTCCACCCTCCAACCCTTATCTCTTAGGCTAGGTTTGAGTGGAATTGCTTTCATCCCCAGGGACGTCGAGTGGTGTGAGGCCACCTGTCCGTCACCCCAGGGCGTCTCGAATCCTTCGTCCTCCAGGATGTCGCGTGGTGTGAGGCTACATTCCTTCATCCTCCGAGACGTTGCGGGGTGCGAGGCTCCAAGTTATCTCCAACTTCAACTTCAGAATCCAGCCAGACACCGGACTCGAAGCCCCTTCCTAACTCCAGTTCAATTCCTTTTCGTACATCTCCACATTTCACTAACCTTTCTTTTGTTTGCTTAGAGGTCCTCCCTGGCATCTCGAGCATTGGAGATAGTTAGCTTTGCCATCATGACTTCCAGACCCAAAGCCAGAGCTCCCACGGGTTCGACTGCTCGGGCATCTAGGCCGCATCCGCCGAGTTGAGCGATCTCTGCACCGGGCGCTTCAGAAGTTTGAGGTTTGTCTTCTCTTTATCTCCTAAGTAGATATTGTAGGTCGAGCTAGTCCTATCGGGGTTTCTTAATCCCGGGGTCCTATTCTCGTTCTTACTTTTAGGGCTTTGAACTGCTATCGTAAGCTTCCCTTACTGCTCTTCATATTTCTTATCTTTGCTTGTGATCGGGAATCGAAACCCTAAACAACAAAGAAGAACAACAAAAAAACATAACAAAAAAAATCATCAACCCTAAAACAAAAGAAAAAAAAGAAAAAAATTCCTTGCATCATAAGCGTCCATCCCAGCATCCCTAGCCCTAACCCCCCCTTGCCTCCTCATCAGAATGTCACTTCCAAGTATCTAACAGCTAGTTCCAGAATTTATTTTTGAATGCTCAAAGGTGCTCCAACGGTCAAAATCATTCTCCAATGGTCTACAACGGCTAGAACTGGCTTGGGATAATGGAAGACTTTAAATTTGAAGGATTTAAACCTCCTTGAAGCAATCAATAAGAGAGTTCTTAAAAGAAAAGAGGCATCAATTGAATATTCTACCAACCAACAGCAAAAGTGTACAAGAGCATTAAAGTCAGTCTTCAAGTTTTCACCAACTATGATCTAAAGCTTGAAGCAACTTTGAGAAGAAGCCACTAAAGCCATTAAAGCTTATTCAAGTGCATTCAAGTGGACTTCCAACGAGCTGCACCGGCAACTATCCGACAACTTGAGTTTGTCATTTCTTGTTGCATTTATTTTTAATTCAATCTTTGAATTGTTGGGTTATTGGTGAGCCCGATTGAAAAACCAAATAGGTTCTTGGTGATCTTGTAAAAACCAAGTTAGGTTTCTTTGGTGAGCCTGTTTAAAACCAAAGGATGTTGGGTTTTCTTTGGTGATCCCGTAAAATCAAAGTGTAGAGGTTTTGGATTGTGATCCTGTAAAACAATCCCACTATATTTGGGTGTGAATATAGTGAAAATTCCAAGTTGTATATTGGGTAGTGGACGTAGGAGCTGGGTTGCTCCAAACTACTATAAATTTGGTGTGTTTGTATTGTGCTCTATTGATTTTGTTTAGCTTCTGCATTCTATAATTTTATCACAGCACCTACCACTTGCAAAGAATTTTGAAATTGCACATTACTTGCTTAAATTTTTTAAAGTTCCAATTCACCCCTCTCTTGGGTAACTATCTGGGCAAAAATCTTATATAGATGGGGCGGCCTAGACAAGGTATGGGGCTTTCTGTTATTCGTTGTCGCCTCCCTGTCAGGCTGGTTCTTCAGGGGAGAGCCTTCCACCCTGAGCATTTATGTTTCAGGGGAGACCATTGAAGGAAACCAGTGCACCGGACACCTACTCTAGGCATGCTACACTAGGGAGTAGGTATTGCATAATTAAACTTTTTAAACATGCATATGGAAAAACCTACTCATGCACAGTATGTAATATAAACATGATGCATAAAATAGATATATAAGCATGTAAAGGCAAGTGCAATAATTATAAACAACATATTAATAGCTAGATCTAAGCATGCATGATAACAAAAATAATCAATATACCATATCGAAGTAGGAAGAAGCCGACTCCCTCAGTCTTCAGAATAGATCAGCAACTAATCAAAGTAGCTGGTTGAACTCCTTCAACAGCAAATCAGATCTGCAATAGCAAGAAGAAGAGATCGATCCAATCTCTCGAGGTGTTCAAGTATCCACCCTCTAGAGTATCCACGCGGGGGCTCACGTTGATCCAACTCCTGGAAAGATGCTAGTCCTCCAGGAATTAAAGACAGGTCATGGATAGGTGGAGCAGGGAAAACCAAAAAAATTCCTACGAACGGTCTTCTTCAAGATCGCCCAAACTCCACCTAGAGCACACAACAGAAAACATAAAAACAGGAAGGATCTTTTCAAATCACTTGCTCTGTTTGCTTCCTCTCAATGCATAGTTCACGGCCTTCAAATAAAACCCGAGGTGGAGAAATCCCCTGTTCTTCGCTTCTCATAACATATGCTCTGTTTTCATCTCCTCTCCCACTCACCGCAAGCCACGGCCTTTTTACTCTGCTGCAAACCACGACTTATCTCTCATGCTTCATATACGGCCTGATCCTTGATATCACGGACTTCCAAAAACTAGAAAATCACAGAGGCGGTGAAATCCCAAGAAAAAAAATGGGAAGAAATCATGAAGGCCAGGAAAACACCGCAACCAGTTTCTCACTCTCGCACAAACGGTCTTCAACCTCTGCTCTGTTTCTTTTTTGTTTTCTTCTTCACCTCCCACGGCAAGGCCAGCAACCCAGATGAATAAAATCGCAGAGAAAAACCCGTGGAAGGCTGGGAAGATGTGTGAAGGAAATCCCGATCAAACCCGTGAATGCTGGGAATACATCGTGAGAGAATCCATACAAATCCAAACTTTTTGGATAGCTTTGATCGGATGAAAATGCTGGGAGAACACGGTGAAAATAGGGAGAGAAAAGGGAAAGCCAAGCAGGAGAAAAAACACCGAGAGAACTTAACCAGATCACTGTGCTGAGGATCAATACGTGATAACCCAAGCTCATCCGATCTCCTTTCTGATCATATCACAATCACACACGGTAAAAACAGGGCACTCAAGAGAGGAGGGGAAGTGGGAGAAAGCAAACAACGGAGAACCAAAAAACACCATGAGTAGGGAACCGATTAATATAAAATTATGGGAGAAATAAAACGTGTAAAAGACCCATGAATTAAACCATGTAATAATCTGGTTTAACAAAACCAAATAAAACTGGTTCAACAAACCCCGGTCCAACCAAACCCGATCAATAAAAAAATTGGGTCCAATCCTAGTCTACTAGGAATAATTCCTGGTTGATCCAAACCAATCCTAGTCGATCCAAATCAGACCAGGTAGACCAGAAAAAATCCAATGTGTACTCAATTAGTCCGTTTGACCTTAATACTGAAATGATTTTCAATCGTTGATCAGCTCCCAGATCTGGAAGAAATCCTCTATGGCATGTGACCTTATATATTAAACCTAAACGGTAGGACTGGAATACTTCCAGTACCAGCACAAGATACCATCTAGCAATGGGTCCCGGCATCCGGATAGGCCTAAGATGCGAGAGCAATCTATCAAACATCTGGTATATGGTTATCGTATAATTCATCCCTTTGACCTCCATTGCTCAGAATGACGTATGGTTAGACTGCCAACCCTAACTGAGTCAATCCACAACATGTCTCAACCTCGCAAGTCCATTGACTCCTCACTAGGACTACCCTGGTCGACGATTTGCTAAATTGAGACACTACGAGACATTCAATCCAAACAATTTGGATAGGTCAATTCCATCTTGGTCCACCACTGCTCCATAAGTACTTGCCTGTACCCAGAAACCTTCCATCACCGGATTAGAAATCTGGGTAGTCCGGCACCAAAGCATAGGGAGTTGCTTGCAAGCTACCATAGTGACCTCAGGTCGGAGGGACACATATACCCATATCCAACGCGAGCAATCCTTTGACAGAAAGGAGCTCCATGGAGTCATGTTCAATGAGATGCACACATCCTACTTGCAGCTCACATCAGTGGCACCACACTCCTTTGGTCAAGAGGACAACCAAATGATGTGAACCACAACAACTTACACTTGATACATTGCCGTCCTGTACAATGTATTATTTGGTTGTGAACGTTTTTAAAGGATCACTTGATATATCATCTCTATATAGAAATCAGTGCAGTCCTAAGGACTTCATCACATAAATAGAGTTTATTATAGAGAAATGAATAATGTGATGAGCTGCTAAAATAAAGTTTTATTAATTCATATACAAATTACAATACTGAGCACAACCGCCTACAGTCTAGGCAATTGGCTTTGGGACATAATTCTCAACAACTCCCACTTGTACTAAGGCCAATTAGAACAGTATCTAATACCCATTTTCCTTTTACAATAATCAAACTCTTTGATTTTGATGGCTTTTGTAAAGGGGTCGGCCAGATTCTCCTTTCCATTGATCTTCATAAGATTGATGTCGCCTCGTTCCATAATCTCTTGCATGAGGTAATAGTACCGCAGAATGTGCTTAGTGCGGTGATGAGACTTTGGCTCCTTAGTTTGAGCAATGGTTATTGTGCTATTACAATACATTGGAACAGGACCATCTAGGGAAGGTGCCACCCCTAGCTCTCCAAGGAACTTTCGCAACCACACGGCTTCCTTTGCTGCATCTGATGCTACAATGTACTCTGCTTTGCATACCGAGTCTGTAACTGTTGCCTGCTTGGAACTCTTCAACGGATTGCTCCTCCATTCAGGGTAAACACAAACCCTGACACACTCTTTCTATCATCTCTATCTGACTGGAAACTGGAGTCAATGTACTTCACAAGTTTCAAGTCAGGCTCTCCATAAATTAGCCATTGGTTCTTAGTATTCTCAAATACTTTAGGATGGTCTTAACCACCTTCTAATGCACCTCACCTGGGTCAGACTGTTATCTACTCACTACTCCTGGTGAGTATGCCACGTCTGGTCTAGTACATGTCATAGCATACATGATAGAGCCCACTGCAGAAGCATAAGGAACTCTACTCATGCGCTCTCTTTCCTCAGGAGTTGTCGCACAATCCTTCTTGGAAAGAGTAATTTCAGAACCTATTGGGAGATAGCCTTTCTTGGAATTCTCCATGCTGAACCGTTTCAGCAGGGTATCAATGTACATAGACCGGGACAATCCCAAAAGCCTCTTAAATCTATCTCTATAGATCTTCATACCAAATATATACGAAGCTTCATCCAAGTCCTTTATGAAGAAATGAGATGACAACCAGACCTTATTCCTTGTAATGCTGCAATGTCATTTCCGATTAAGAGAATGTCATCAACATACAGTACCAGGAATACAATTACAGAACCATTAACCCACTTATAGATGCAGGGTTCCTCTCCGTTCCTAATGAAGCCATATAATTTGATACACCTATTAAATCGCATGTTCCAATTTCGAGATGCTTGCTTGAGTCCATAGATGGACCTCTACAATTTGCACACTTTTGACTCGTCTGTGGATGTGAACCCTTTAGGCTGTATCATATACACCTCCTCATCCATCTCCCCATTTAGGAAAGCGGTTCAGACATCCATCTGGCAAATCTCATAGTTATAATGTGCTGCCAAAGCAAGCATGACCCGAATGGACTTGAGCATTGTCACAGGAGAGAACGTCTCATCATAATCGATACCATATCACTGATGATATCCCTTGACAACCAGACGGGCTTTATAGGTCTCCACCTTCCCATATGTGCCCCTTTTCTTCTTGAAAATCTAATTGCACCCGATGGGTTTTATCCCTTCAGGTGGATCAACCAATGTCCATACATTGTTGATCTCCATGGACTCCATCTCGGATCGCATGGCTCCAAGCCACGCCTTAGAGTCAGATCTCAGAAGTGCATCCATATAGGTGATCAGATCCTCATCGTTCTTATTGAGCTCAATGGGATCACCATCCCGGACCAAGAAACGGTAGTATCTGTCCGGCTGATGCGGTACTCTATCGGATCTCCTATTAATGGGTTTCGGGTGTGATCCAATCATAGCCGGTTCTACGATGTCCTTAGAGTGTGCAAGTTCTTCCACTAGTTGAACTTCACCAAGTTTAATCTTAGAGGCTACAGTTCCTTCTTCAAGGAACTCCTTTTCCAAAAAGATAGCCCTAAAAGCAATGAACACTTTCTGTTCGTCCTCCAAATCGAAGAAATATCCTTTTATTTTCTTAGGGTACCCAATAAATAGGCATCGATCAGACCTAGGAGTGGAGACAACATACTTACTCGGAACAACATACTTACTCAGACCCGAAAATATGAAATTGAGGGCTTATGTCCAGTCCATAACTCATATGGAGTGGAGACAACATACTTACTCAGAACATCATTCAGCAAGTAACAAGCTATCTCAAGTGCAAATCCCCAGAAGGACAGTGGTAGAGTTGCAAAGCCCATCATTGATCAAACCATGTCCAACAGGGTTCGATTACTCCTTTCGGACACACCATTCAACTGGGGTGTTCTTAGAGGAGTCCACTGAGAGAGAATCCCATTCTCCTCAAAATATGCCATGAACTCACCGGATATGTATTCACCACCTCGATCAGATTGAAGGGTTTTAATACTATTTCCAGTTTGTTTCTCCACTTCATTACAATATTGTTTGAACATTTTAAACGATTCATATTTATGTCTCATCAAGAAGATATAAATAAACCTAGAAAAGTCATTTGTAAATGTAATGAAATATCTGTATCCACCTCTGGCACTAACTGTCATGGGTCCACATACATCAGTATGTACGAGACAGAATTTCTGTAGCTCATTCACCTTTTCCAGTAAAAGGTGACTTGGTCATTTTATCAAGCAAACAGGATTCACAAGTGGGCAGTGAGTCAAAATCACTGACCTCGAGGAGGCCTTCTCCTCGCAACTTGTTTATCATATTCTGGTTAACATGACCTAGCCTACAGTGCCATATATACAAGTCACTGACATTTTCTATCCTTAGGCGTTTGCTAGACGTGTACATTACATTAACAGGCAGTGACAAAAATAAAGAAATTACAAGGTTTTATTATATAAATACTTGTCCAGCACCCTGCTGCTTTTCCTTCCTTGGCCTGTTCAGGTCTAAGGATGCTTGATAAAGAGGACAGTTCCTCTTCCAGTGTCCCTGCTTCTTATAATAGAAGCACTCTATACCATCTTGATCAGCTGTCACTTTCTTTGTCTGACTTGAGCCAGGAGCACTCTGCACCTTCTTTCCCTTACCTTTCTTCTTCCCTTTTTTAAAGGGATGACTACCTCTAAAACCTCCCACTAAATTTACCATCCCCTTATTTAGTTGGTGGTCCTTCTCGTAAGTCTACAGCAACCCCATCAAACCATGGTAATTAACTGCAGGCTTATTCATTATATAATGATCGAAAAAGTCAAGATAGGAGGAGGGTAGATAATTCAGGATCGCATCCTTGCCGAGTTGCTCGTGCAAAGGACATCCGAGCTTGCCCAATCGTTCGATCATCTCGATCATGTACA
The DNA here is from genome assembly GCA_021397845.1 of Areca catechu. Lineage (NCBI taxonomy): Eukaryota > Viridiplantae > Streptophyta > Magnoliopsida > Arecales > Arecaceae > Areca > Areca catechu. The sequence goes on along the minus strand of JAHSVC010000054.1, from coordinate 1,643,824 downwards.
ATACATGATCAGTGACCGAACTGCCATTCTGCATTTTGGTGTTGTAGATGGCACAAGACACTTTGTACCGCTCCACATGTCTGGCATGCCGAAAGATTCCTTCAATCTTTGAAGAATCTCTTCTGGCTGGGCCTCCTCAAATTTGTGACTGAACTCGTTGTTCATTGCCACCAACATTATGCATCGGAGAGTAGTCCGATCAGAAACATACTTCAAATAAGTGCCCCTGACCGAACTCCGAGCATTGGTAGGAGGGATTTCAGGTGCTGGATCCGTTATCACATAAAGGATTCGCTCGTGCTCCAGGACTATCCTCAATTTTCGATATCAGCTATCAAAATTAGAACCCTTTAACTTCTCGCTATCGAGAAGTGACCGGAGCGAAATGTTTGAAGACATTTGAAAGAAAAATTAAGATCAAATTAGTATATGAATTAATCAATTAAATCAAAAGACTTGGACTTTAGTCGAAAGGTCCCTCCCACTAATTTTTCAGATTGGGAGCCTCTAACTCCAATCTATGAAATTATCATTTCATAGTGGGTACTGAAATCCAATAGACCACGTATGAGCTCGACTTTGGCCGACTCACCCATACGCACCTAAAGGTAGGTTCTCTAACCAATTGCTTCCTTAAGCAACTTCCAGTAGTAAATTTTGCCCCATAGAACCCCCAATCGGCCTTGGGACCTCCTATTGCGAGTCTCTGGTTAGGTCCAACCATCAATATGACAAGTTCGATGCTTCTAGCTAACGAATGACCAAGCCCGACTTTGGCCAGCCCACCTGATCACCATTAAGAAGGTTGCACTGAACCATCATCTATGGAAGAGTAATCCTAGTAACCGGATGCACACCCGTTCTTTGGAACTGCCGATGTACACCAAGCTAAAGGACTCATTACTAACCCACTTAATGGGAGGCTAAGACACCATCAACTCATTGACTTAGTCTTTTTCAGGACCTAATAATTTTAGAGGATTTTAATTAAATTATGATAGAAGAATAGAGAGAAGAATATGGATCAACCTCTCACTGATTAAATCAATTCTCAGGAGGGTTGAATTAAATTCAACAAATTGGTCCATGGGCACCTAAAGATCAGACAGGCTGATCAACTTGGGTGACATGGGTTAACTCGAATCAATAAGATCTTTTAATCAGTTCTGGTTGACCGGATTGGCCAGGTAGGTGAGATCATGGGTGAGTATCTGCCATTAACCATCTTTCATAGACACCAACCAAGTTGGCCAGGAAAGAGGTAGCCTCATGCAGCCATGATCAAAACTACCAAACCTGCTTAGACACCAATCAGTTTACCAGACTTGATTAGACCAGCCTAAGAACTCGGGCTTACCACAGAGCCACTAATTAGATTTATTTTAGAAGAATGGACTAACCCATCTAACTATTAGATAGATATTAAAGAGAAGGTCCTTAATCAATATTTGATTAGTTCTCTTAAGTCCAATTCAACTAACCTTAGGTCTAACCCAATAAATGGACCCAATAAGACAGCTAACCTAATTAACCCGGATGTCTTATTCAAATGACATTAGGTTTCATAAACCCTATTTTGGCTTGTTATTTAATTAATCTTTTAATTCATAATTATTAGATTATAAGCCAACTTTAATTAAAATATTTTTAATTAAATTCATGTAAAATCCTTTTACATCTTTCATGCATCAAATCTAGTCCTATCATATCATTTATAATGTTGCAAGCCTAAATAATTAAAGATATGCCAATGTATAATCACATATCAGGATTAAAACATTTTTAATACCGTAGGTTTTCTTTAAGAATCCTTCTGAAAAGACCAACACAGACGAACTGCCTCGTGCCACAGAAACTTAGGGGTTTTAAACCCTGATTAATCTCTATGGACACACGGCCATGGTGAAGGTCTCAACTAGGTTCCTAAAAGTAATCCCTAAACTAGATACAGATCAGAATCAATAATACATGCAATCATGTTATGCTACATAAGAACCTGTTGCTCTGATACCATTGAAGGAAACCAGTGCACCAGACACCTACTCTAGGCATGCTACACCAGGGAGTAGGTATTGCATAATTAAACTTTTTAAACATGCATACGGAAAAACCTACTCATGCACAGGATCTAACATAAATATGATGCACAAAACAGATATACAGGCATGTAAAGGCAAGTGCAATAGATATAAACAACATGATAATAGCTAGATCTAAGCATGCATGATAACAAAAATAAATAGTATACCTAATCGAAGCAGGAAGAAGCCGACTTCCTCAGTCTTCAGAACAGATCAGAAGCAAATCAAAGTAGCCGGTTGAACTCCTTCAACAACAAATTAGATCTGCAATAGCAAGAAGAAGAGATCGATCTAATCTCTCGAAGTGTCCAAGTATTCCACCCTCTAGAGTATCCATGCACGGGCTCACGCTGATCCAACTCTCGGAAGGATGCTAGTCCTCTAGGAATCAAAGACAAGTCACGGATAGGTGGAGTAAGGAAAACCAAAAAAATTTGTAATTCATTACAGGGACTTCAAGTTAGCAGAAGATTTGAAGATGGAGAACAGTTTCTGAGCGTCGGGAATGGAAATCGTGTTCCAGTACTGGCGATCGGAGTCCTGCGTCTTGTCTTTGAGTCTTGTACTGTCGAGCTAGTCGACTATCACTATTATCCTAGTTTCATTATGAGCATAATCTCTGTAGGACTTTTGGCCAATTGTGGTTTTGAACTATCAATAAAAGGAGATTTTTGCAATGTTATTTTGAATAACTCTGTTATAATGAAAGCTAGATTAAATAATGGCATATATGTACTATCAAGACTTGTTAGTGTAATGTACACTTCTAGCAAACGCCAAAGGATAGATAATGTCAATGATTTGTATCTTTGGCACTGTAGGCTAGGTCATATTAACCAAAATAGGATAAACAAGATGCGAGGAGATGGACTTCTCGAGGTTAGTGATTCTGAATCACTGCCTACTTGTGAATCCTGTTTACTTGGTAAAATGACCAAGTCACCTTTTACTGAAAAGGGTGAATGAGCTACAGAACTTCTAAGTCTAATACATACTGATGTATGTGGACCGATGTCAGTTAGTGCCAGAGAAGGATACAAATATTTTATTACTTTTATAGACGACCTTTCAAGATTCGGTTATGTCTTTTTAATGAGACATAAGTCTGAATCGTTTGAAATGCTCAAACGATACCGTAATGAAGTAGAAAAGCAAACTGGAAAAAGTATTAAAACCCTTCGATCTGATCGAGGTGGTGAATACTTATCTGGTGCTTTTTTGACATATCTTGTGGAGAATGGAATTCTCTCTCAATGGACTCCTCTAGGAACACCACAGTTGAATGGTGTGTCCGAAAGGAGGAATCGAACCTTGTTGGACAAGATTTGATCCATGATGGGCTTTGCAACTCTGCCGCTATCCTTTTGGGGATATGCACTTCAGACAGCCTGTTACTTATTAAATAATGTCCAAGTAAGTCTGTTGTCTCCACTCCGTATGAGATGTGGAATGGGTGTAAACCCTCAATCTCACACCTTCGGGTCTGGGGTTATCCAGCTTACGTAAAGCATTTAGACTCAGACAAACTTGGTCCTAAGTCTGACAGGTGTTTATTCATTGGTTATCCTAAGGAAACCAAAGGGTATTTCTTCTACTTGGAGAATGAACAAAAGGTGTTCGTTGCTCTTAGAGCTATCTTTTTGGAAAAGGAGTTCCTTGGAGAAGGAACTATAGCTTCTAAGATTGAACTTGATGAAGTTCAGCCAATAGAAGAACGTACACTCTAAGGACATCGTAGAACCGGCTATGATTGAATCACACCCAGAACCCATTAGGAGATCCGGTAGAATACCGCGTCACCCGGACAGATACTACGGTTTCTTGGTCCGGGACGGCGATCCCATTGAGCTCGATGAGAACAATGAGGATCTGATCACCTATATGGATGTACTTCAGAGATCTGACTCTCAGGCATGGTTTGGAGCCATGTGATCCGAAATGGAGTCCATGGAAATCAACAATGTTTGGACATTGGTTGATCCGCCTGAAGGAATAAAACCCATCGGGTGTAAATGGATCTTCAAGAGGAAAAGGGGCGCAGATGGGAAGGTAGAGACCTATAAAGCCTGTCTGGTTGCCAAGGGGTATCGTCAGCGATATGGTATTGATTATGACGAGACTTTCTCCCCTGTGGTAATGCTCAAGTCCATTCGGATCATGCTTGCTTTGGCAGCATATTTTGATTACGAGATCTAGCAGATGGATGTCCGAACTGCTTTCCTAAATGGGGAGCTGGAAGAAGAGGTGTATATGATACAGCCTGAAGGGCTCACATCCATAGATGAATCTAAAGTATGCAAGTTGCTGAGGCCATCTATGGACTCAAGCAAGCGTCTCGAAGTTGGAACTTACAGTTTGATAGGTGTATCAAATCGTATGGCTTCGTAAGGAATGGAGAAGAACCGTGCATCTATAAATGGGTTAATGGTTCTGTGATTGTATTCCTAGTACTGTATGTTGATGACATTCTTTTAATCGGGAATGATGTCACAACATTACAAGGAATAAAGGTCTGGTTATCATCTCAGTTATCTATGAAGGACTTGGGTGAAGCTTCTTACATACTAGGTATGAAGATCTATAGAGATAGATCTAAGAAGCTTTTGGGACTGTCCCAGTCTACGTACATTGACACTGTGTTAAAACGGTTCGGCATGGAAAATTCCAAGAAAGGCTATCTTCCGATAGATTATGGAATTACTCTTTCCAAGAAGGATTATGCGACAACTCCTGAGGAAAGAGAGCGCATGAATAGAGTACCTTATGCTTCTGCAGTAGGCTCTATCATGTATGCTATGACTTGTATTAGACTAGACGTGGCATACTCACTAGGAGTAGTGAGCAGATACTAGTCTGACCAAGGTGAGGCACATTGGAAGGTGGTTAAGTCCATCCTTAAGTATTTAAGAAATACTAAAGATCAATGGCTGATTTATGGAGAACCTGACTTGAAAATTGTGGGGTACTCTGACTCCAGTTTCCAGTCAGATAGAGATGATAGCAAGAGTGTGTCAGGGTTTGTATTTACCCTGAATGGTGGAGCGATCTGCGGTATGCGAAGCAAAATACATTGCAGCATCAGATGCGGCAAAGGAAGCTGTGTGGTTGCGGAAGTTCCTTGTAGAGCTAGGGGTGGCACCTTCCCTAGATGTACCTGTTCCGGTGTACTGTGACAGCACTGGAGCCATTGCTCAAGCTAAGGAGCCTAAAGCTCATCACCACACCAAACACATTCTGCGATGCTACCACCTCATACGAGAGATCGTGGAATGAGGCGACATCAATCTTCTGAAGATCGATGGAAAAGAAAATCTGGCCGACCCCTTCACTAAAGCCCTCAGAATAAAAGAGTTCGACTATTGTAAATGGGTAATGGGTATTAGATACTCTTCTGATTAGATTTAGTATAAGTGGGAGTTGTTGGGAATTGTGTCCCAAAGCCAATCGCCTGGGTTGTAGGCGGTTGTGCTAAGTATTGTACACATTTTATGAATTAATAAAATAATATTTTTGGCTGCTCATCACATACTTAATTTTCCTAAAACGAACTCTTTCCATGTGATGAAGTCCTTAGGACTACAGTGACTTCGATACAGAGAGGATGTATCGAGTGGTCCTTAAACCCTGTTCACAACCAAAGGATATAATGTACTGGATGGCAATATATCAAGTATAGGTTGTTGTAGTTCACATCGTTTGGTTGTCCTCTTGACTAAATGAGTGTGGTGACACTGATGTGATCTGCAAGTGGGATATGTGATATCTTATTGAACATGACTCCGTGCAGTCCCTTTCTGCCAAGGAGATACTCACGATTGGATATGGGTATATGTGTCCCTCTGACCTGAGGTCATCACGGTAGATTGCAAGCAACTCCCTATGCTTTGGTGCCGGACTACCCGGATTTTTAATCCGGTGATGGAAGGTTTCCGGGTACAAGCAAGTACTTGTGGAGCAGTAATGGACCAAGATGGAATTGACCTGTCCAAACAGTTTGGATTGAATGTCTCACAATATCTCAATTTAGCAAATCCTCGGCCGGGGTAGTCCTAGTGAAGAGTCACTGGGCTTGCGAGTTTGAGACACGTAGTCGAGTGACTCTGTCTGGGTTGGCAACCCAATCTCAGTCGTCCTGAGCATTAGAGGTCAAAGGGATGAATTATACGGTAACTATATGCCAGAGGTTCGACAGTTTGCTCCCGCATCTTCGACCTATTCGGACGCCGGGACCCATTGCTAGATGGTTTCCTGTGCTGGTACTAAAATTGTTCTAATGCTACCATTTAGGTTCGAACCTATGAGGTCACACGCCACAGAGGATAACTCTCTGATCCGGATACCGATTACGATTGGGAATTATCTCGATTTTATGGTCACAGTATTTTTTAGCACTCTTTTCCCCATATTGCCCTTGTCTGTGTCAACCGGAAATTGTTCCGGGCTGACCAGCTCTGCACCATGATTTTTCTGAATCAGTCTTGAACTGATTCGGAGTTCGTTTCGGCCTCCAATTGGTTGTGAACCTATTTTATTCCTTGAACCAGGTTCAATTGGATTGAACCATTTGGTTTAATGGGATTGATCCAAGTGGTTTAAAATTGGGTTTGAACCAATTTTTTGCTTGGACCGGTTATTTGAACCAATGTTTTACTCCTTGAAATGGCGGACCGGTTTTGGTTCCATGGTTCTTCTCAGCGTGACCGTTTACACGGTCATTTGTTTTGCTGGAAGGCCAAACGACTGGGAGAAAATTTCCAAACGTCGGAAAGGCCAAACAACCGAAACTCCCAAGCTCCCACCCGCTTGTTTTGAAGACCTTAATCCTTTGTTTAAGGCTGATTAATTGGATTAAAAGCTGCTGTTCCCGTCTCTTGGCCTCCCGTCGCTCCACATCCTTCTCCCAGCAGCCTTTATAAACCAACAGCATTCCCTGTTTTTTGTGAGGAAAACATTTCACCGTGAGAATATTGGAGAGGGGTCTTTGTGGTTTGTTCTATCCTCTTCTTTGAGAGGCTTAAGGAGAGAGTTTTAGGTTGGGTTTAGGTTCTTTAGAGGGAGAGAAAATCCCATTGTTACAAGCTCAAATTCTGCACTACATCTGCAGAAATCCTGTGACCGTGAAGCCCTCTTCCAGCAGCTAGCACCGTGCATGGAGGCGGATTCGAGAGCCCCGGGCAAGTCTCCCCTCTAGAGGGAGTATCCTTCTACTCCTAGGAGCAAACCACGTGGACCGGGATCGCTCCAGCTACTCCGAAATGAAGGCTAAAGTCTGCAACCCAGTTCTGCTGCTGAAATCTGGCAGCAGACTTTGGTGATTTATTTTAATTTTTTGGCTTACATTTGGTTACAGTAATCAGTGGCAAATCGAAGAAGACTTGTCCATGTTGCTGCTTCTCAAATTTGGGAGCAAACAAAGATCCGAAAGGAGGTGTTCCGATGATGTTTTGCAAACCAAAAACAGAGTTCCAAGGAGGAAGACGATTAAAATAACTTTATTCCAGTTATTCCAGTCTATTCCAGGTTTATTCCAGAATTATTCCAGGCAAAATAAAAGGTATGAAAAATTATTTTTTTAATCATGCATGGATAGATTAAATTATTTAATATTTTATAAATATTTTATATGATTATACATGCCTAAATGCAACTAGATTTAGATTAGTTCCTGGCGGAGCAGATTCCCGCTGCGTGATTTTTAAAAATTATTTTAAAATCCAATCTGCTCCTGCAAATGTTTGCATGTCTAGTGTAGGATCTTGTCAAACCACCTGCATAGTTAACTTTCACCTCCATCCACTTAGAGAAGTAATCAATGGCCACTCGGAGGAACTTTCGCTGACCGGAGGCTGGAGGAAAAGGTCACAAGATATCCATCCCCCATTGTGCAAATGGCCAAGGCACTGTAAGTAGGGTCAACTAGCTGGCTGGCCTCCTTTGGATGCCAAAAAACATCTGGCATGCATCGCACTTCCGTACGAAGTCCAAGGCATCCTTCTGAATCGTAGGCTAGTAATACCCCTGGCGGATGATTTTGTAAGCCAGGGACCTTCCTCCAAGATGATCGTCACAGATGCCCTCGTGCTCTTCCCGGAGTGCGTAATTCGCATTGACTAACCCCAAGCATTTCAGCAACGGTTAGGAAAATGAACGCTTGTAGAGGGCCCCATCAAGGATGACATATTTAGCTGTTATTGAGTGGACGCGCCTGTCCTCCGTCAGGTCATCCGGAAGGGCCCCTTGCGCTAGGAATGCACGAACCGGGTCCATCCACGAGGCCTCTTACTCTGCCTGGTGGATCTCTGTCGGCTCCTCGATAATGCTCAGGTGTTGCAGATGTTCCACGAAGGTCCGGTCGGAGGTACCGGCCACGACGGTGGCCAGCTATGATAAAGCATCAGCCTGGGAGTTTTATTGCCGAGGTATATAAAGGATCTCAGAAAATTTAAGTCGTGATACCAGGTCCCGTACCTTGTCCAAGTACTTGACTAAGGAAGGGTACCTTGCTTCGAACTCTCCCTTCACCTGATTGACCACCAGTTGAGAGTTGGAGAAGGCGCAGACCCTATTAATGCCCAATTCATTCGCTATCTTCAACCCCGCAAGTAGAGCTTCATACTCCGCCTGATTGTTCGACACCTAGAATGCGAAATGCAGAACATACTCCAGACATTGCCCATCGAGGTCGGCCAGGATTAAGCCTGCACTGCACCCCGAGAGGTTGGAAGCTCCATCTACGTGCAGGGTCCAAGCGGACTCGGCTTCTCCTGCCGGGTCAGCCTCTCCCGCGGGCTCAGCTACGGGCATCCCGACCGTTGTCGGGGTTGGCTCTGCCCCCCAGGTGCATTCCGCAATGAAATCAGCTATTACCTGGGCTTTTAAGGACGACCATGACTGAAAGGAGATGTCAAACTTGCCCAGCCTGATGGCCCATTTGGTGAGCCATCCAGAGGTATCGGGGCTTCGGATGATCGCCCTTAGGGGCTGGTCCGTCAACACGACGATGGGATGCGCCTGGAAGTAGGGTCAGAGGTGCTTTGCCGCTACAACCAACGAGTAAACCAGCTTTTGTACCTTAGGATACCTAACCTCGGCATCATGGAGGACCTTGCTGATGTAGTAGATGGGTTTCTGCTGGTCGCCTTCCCCCACCTTCATAAAGACAGCACTGACAGCCTTGCTAGAGGTCGACAAGTACAAATATAGCACTTCCCCTTCTGTTGGTTTGGCCAAGAGTGGGGGATTCCCCAAGTAGTCTTTCAAGGCTTCAAAGGCCTATCAGCATTCATCGATCCATTGGAAGCGAACTGACCGGTGCAAGGTCTTGAAGAATAGGAGGGATCTCTCGGCCGACCGAGAGATAAAGCGGCTGAGAGAGGTGATGCGACCCGTAAGCTCTCGCACTTGCTTTTTAGTAGTCGGAAGAGTCATGTCAATGATGGCCTTGATTTTTTCGGGGTTGACCTCGATACCTCTTTGAGTAACTAGGAAGCCAAGAAACTTCTTAGAGGTCACCACGAAAATGCACTTAGCGGGGTTCAGCTTTATTCTGTGGCACCTTAACGCATCAAAGGACTCCTGCAGGTCCCTGATGTGGTCGGCCTTATAGAGGCTTTTGACGATCATATCATCGACATACATCTCCATGTTCCTCCCAAGCTGATCTTTAAAGACTCAATTGATTAGTGTTTGGAAGGTGGCACTTGCATTCTTTAGGCCAAAAGGCATCATCTTATAGCAATACAGGCCCCTGTCCATGATAAAGGCCATCTTCTCTTCATCTTCGGAATGCATCCTGATCTGGTTATACCCGGAGAAAGCATCCATTAAGCTCAAGAGTTGGTGGTTGGCTGTTGCATCCACCAGTTGGTCAATTTTTGGTAAGGGAAAGCTGTCTTTTGGGCACACCTTGTTAAGGTCTATGTAATCCATGCAGATCCTTCACTTCCCATTGGCCTTCTTCACCATGATGATATTAGCCAGCCACTCCGGATAGTGAGACTCCCTGATGAAGCCAACATCGAAGAGCTTCTTCACTTCCTCCTCGATGGCCCTCTATCTTTCGGTAGTGAAGCTCCTCTTCTTTTATCGGATTGGCCTATAAGTTGGATCTACCCTGAGCTGATGGGTGATGATGTCCGCCAGGATGCCTTGCATGTCGGATGCCAACCAGGCGAAGACGTCCGCATTGCTCCTCAAGAAGCCGACTAGCTCCCACCATGCACTCTCATCTAGGGCACTCCCTATCCGGAGGACTCTCGTGGGATCATCCTCCTTAAGGGGTACAAATACGATCTTTTCGATGGGCTAACTATGGCTGTTGGCTTCGTCCCTGGGTGCAAGTTGCTCGAGTGTGGGGTGCCCGTCCAGCTGCTTGTCATGAACAGCTAGGCATTGTCGGGCTACTCCACGATCGCCCCTCAGCTCCCCAACTCCATTACGGGTCGGAAACTTGGCCAGCAGATGGTAAGTAGATACAATGATCTGGAACTTATTGAGGGCCGGCCATCCCAAAATTGCATTGTATGCCAAGGTCGTATGGACGACCACAAAGTTGACGGAGTAGGTTCGCTGGTAAGGTTCCATCCCGAGGGTCACAGGAAAGGCAATCTCCCCTTCAACCCTAATGGAATTTCCTTCGAAGCTAGTGAGCGGTGCCACGGACTCTCACAGTCTAGACCAGGACAAGTTCACCCGGATGATAGCATCATATAGTAAAACCTCCGTGCAACTTTCATTATCAATAAGGATGCATTTTACATCATAATTGGTGATGATGGCCGACACAACCACAAGGTCATCGCCCAGGAGAGGAGTCTTCGAGAGGTCCTCATCAGAAAAACTAATTACATTGGATCCTTTGGGCCTTTTTACAATGTACTGGTTATCTTTCCACCCCCAGTCGGATCTTCGGTGCAGCATGCCAACGCCTCCATCCGTTGGGCATTGATTAGGGAGCTCAGATTCCCCGGGGGGTCTTTAACAGTTGAAGTCCCGGCCCAATCCCGGTGGGGTCGAACGTACTTGTTCAGGTACCCACTCTAGATGAGGTCCTCGATGGCGTCTTTCAGCAGGAGGCACTCTTCCGTGTCGTGCCCATGGTCCCTGTGGAACCTGCAGTACTTGTTTTTGTTTTTGGAGGCAGGAGGACCTCTCATTGGTCGAGGTCTTTGGAAGAAGGCTTCATTTTCAATCACCATCAAGATCTTCTCCCGTGGCAGGGAGAGGGGAGCATAGTTGTTGAACCGCTTGAGGTAGTCCCTCGGCTTGGGGCTCTGGCGCCGGGTGGATCGGTCATCATCACCAGGAGGTCGGACTGCGGGGGCCTTATTGCCTCGCTTCTTCGGGGCTGACCTCCCCACAGCGTGGCACCGGTTCGCTGATTATTCTTTCACCAGGGCGTACTTGTGCGCCTTGGCCAGCAGGTCGGTGTAGCTTGCAGGGAGCTTCTTGTCCAGGAAAAATGTGAACTTGGATGAGCGGAGCCCCCTCTTAAAGGTTGACATGGCCACCGCTTCATTTAAGTCAGGGATCTCCATAGCGGTCGACTTGAAGCGGGCCATGTTATCTCGGAGGGTCTCTCCATCCATTTGTTGGATGAGGAAGAGGCAGTCGGTGTTCTTCGGAGTCCGGCTGTAGGTCCTGAAATGAGAGAGAAAAAGGATTTCGAGCTGGAAAAAAGAATGAATCGTACTTGGGCGGATGGTGGAGAACCACATCCACGCGGCCTTCTTCAGAGTCACCGGGAAGGCGATACATTGGAGGGTATCGGATGTGCCTTGTACCATCATATGGGCCTTGTAGGTGCCTAAGTGGTCCAAGGGATCGGTGGTACCATCATAGGGACCCACCTGCGGGATCTTGAAATGTCGGGGGATAGATTCCCATAGAATCTCTGCTGAGAAAGGCGGGCGGGTGTCGTGCACCGGCCTTCCCTCAGCATTTTACCGCTCAACAATTTCGGTGATGCGCTCCTCCATGCGCATGATTTTACTATCGCAGTCGTGCGGGTCTGCAGCAAGGCGCTGGCCGCCGAGAGGGGCAGAGTTAGTGAAAGAGGGGGAAGCTTACCTCGCCCTCTTTCCTTCAGCGCGGGCCCTCAAGGACCCCTGGAGTTCTGGAGCTGCGAGGGACGAGGGCGGAGTCAGCTTCGGCCGCTAGCTAACACCGGCGATCGGCTGATGGTTAACGCAGGAAGCCGCCGGAGGCTGCTGCTGATGGTCCACTATTTCCTAGAAGCATTGGACCATTGAGGTAAGCATCTCAATGCGGTTTACCAATGTCTGGAATTGTTGCAGCCCCAGGGTGATGGTGGGCTCGACGGTGGCGGCGACATTGCTTTCCGCGCGAGGTGAGTTAGGCCCCTGGTGGGAGCACCCTCCCCTCGTGAAAGCACTCCGGGTTCATCCTCTTGCCATGGCTGGGTCATTCCCGTCGATCTTCCCTTTTAGAGCAAGGAGCGCAACAAAGGTTCAAGCCACCCTCCTTCTAGCACCAATCAGTTGCGATTCTACCTCCTAGACCAGGATCGGTGGATGCGCTGGAGAGCTCCTCTACCGATCAACCTACAAGAAGTCCCTAGGCACCGCAGGGGCTCCGGTGGGGGACACTCTGATGCTTATGTTAGAGGAGGGTTGGTGCAACAGAATGGAAAGGACTCGGGAAGAGAATCCATAATAGGGAAGAAGAACATTACCCTTTTACGGAGGTCCCCGGGTGCCTTTTATAGGAATGGAGCACTTCCAAATTCTGTTGGGGAACAGGCTGGGAAAGCCCGAATATGACCCCAGGAGAATAGGCATGGCGGCGAGGTCATGGCTAGCGGCGTGGCAGGGGCATCAGAGTAGTGGCCTGGCAATAAGGATCGTGGCCATGCACTGGAATCCGTTACAACATAATGTTAGAACTTGTCGGGGAGAAAAAGCTCCTGGAAGCTTCGAGCGACCCCCTCAGCAGCAGGATGGCCTGGCCTCCCAGAAGCCGACTGTGGTGTTCAGCCGGACCTCTAGAAGCTAACTGTGGCAGTCAGCAGGGCCTTCCGAAAGCCGATCGTGGCAGTCGAAGAGGCCAACGCATGGACGGTGAGGCGCCTGCCAGCTCTTGAATCCCCCGGATCAGCTCTTTGGGAAAGGGGATCATGGGGTCCTCTCCTAGAACCAGGGAGTAGGACCCTGCATGGGGATCAGCCAACCGGATGCCCGGGACTAGCCGAATGGGCTCAACAGGTATCAAATGCATGCTCTAATATTTTGTAATCATCAAAATCATTCCAAGGGTCAACAATCTCTCCTTTTTTGTTGATGAAAAAATATTGGGCATGGAAAGAATAAGTACCTTTACATTTTCAACTGTATCAGAGTAAATGACAACTGTATCAGAGCAAATGAGTTTAGAATGTGCTATATAGTGTATCAGGTAATTCAAATTATGATCTATTGTAGGACTTCATTTTATAATTTGACTAAAGTATCAGAGCTTTACAAGTTAAGTATCAGAGCTTTAGAAGTTAAGTATCAAAGCTTTACAAGTTAAGTATCAGAGTTTTACAAGTTAAGTATCAAAGCTGTTGAACATTCATTTTACAAATTGACTGAAGTATCAGAGCTTTACAAAAGAGTTCATTTTACAAGTTAACTAAAGTATCAGAGCTATTGTAAATTCATTTCACAAATTGATTGAAGTATCATAGCTTTAATTTAGGTGTCAGAGTTGTTATGTGAAATGTCAAGGCTCATTATAATTTTATGAAATATACTTCCCCTTGAATAAGCATTTTGCACACACATTGCACATATAATTTTTCAAGTACTTTCATATTTTACTTATATTTTACGCATTACATAATATTATTACCATATTAAATGATCATTTTCCATGCTTCATATATTTCTCCCCCTTTTTGTGATCAACAAAATGTATAGAATTCAACATTATCACACATTTAGAGAGAAACAAGAGTAAATAACTATGATTGCCATAAAAAGTGAATTTTTATTTCAATACATGTAATACAATGACATACATGAAGCACAACAAAATCATAACATGAGTAAGATATCTGTGAAGCTAGTTGATGGAGACATCAAAACCCATCCGGGTTTTCTTTTTTCCAAATTTTATTTTTTTTATTTTTTTATTTTTCTTATTCCACCTATTCCCGTTATCCCCATTATTCCCACTTTATCCCCCTTTTATTTTCGACTTATTCATCTTATTCTCATCATCTTCAACCTCAAAACCATGTTACCAGAACTCCCAATTTTTTTGTTGCTAGTCTCGGATCCGCCATGCCCGACCACCATCGATCCCCCAGACAGCCGTCCACCTCCTGATGACAATCTCCTCGTGGGAACGCTAGTGAATCCCACTAGAGCCACCGACGACCGTCCGCCCCTTGCTACTCCGTCCGTGCCATGCCGCGCCTCTCTCCCCCCCATCACCGTCCATCGGCTCCCTGTGGCCGTGACTCCCACGACCACTGCCCAGCCACCATCGGCACCGATCGGGACCCTACACCGCACACGCCCATGGCTGCCGCACACTCATAGCCGGTCCATCTCCACCATCACTGCCAACCATGCCACCGCATTCTACCAGCCACTGGCCGTGCCGGCTCCTTCCCCAGTGCTAGCATCGGTGAAGTCTCTCGAAGACCCTCTTCTCCATCCACCACCCCTGTTCCATGGTCACAAAGAGGAGTTTTTCTACACAGATCTCAGAGTAGAACAATTTTGCACGTATCTCAAAGCAACATGCTTCTTAGAGCAAAAATTTTTTGCACATTCATCAGGCCTGCACAGACTTTAGAGCAACTCAGCATGGATCTTGATGAATTTAGATTTTATTTTATTTATTTTAAATATGGATGTATGGACCATTTGGGAACTTTTTTTTAAAATTAGTTTTAGATTAGGATTAGTTTGATTTTTTTCACCATATGGGGAGGATTGTGTTTAGTTTTCTACCATGTTTCTGGGCTACAAACAAAGTAGATTTGGGATGTCACCATTTTTGGGCTGCATGCCTTGTATTCTTTACTTAGACCCCAAGTTTTGTAAGCCTATATAAAGGCACCTCCTCTCTTGAATAATATATATGAAGAATATGAATTTTTGAAAAGAGTGTTCTTGGTTCTGCATCCATTAGGAGTGGGCATGAGGCCCATCTTTCCTTCACCTGCGGGTGTCGAGGGATGTGAGACCCCACTACCTTCACTTTAGAGCATCAAGGGGCGTGAGGCCCTAGTTATCTTCTTTCTTACTAAGTCCCCTCTATGATCTTGGAGCTTTCCTTCATGGCCCTAGGTAGCGATTTGGATGGGATGCCCTAGGCTCCCCATGTAGTGAGATGGGTGGGACGCCCTAGACTACATGTAGTGGGGTGGGTGGAATGCCCTAGAGGTGGAACATCTATCTATGAAGGTAAGTCCCACGTTCATAGAGTATCCATCTTTCTTTCCTCTACATCTTTTTTTTCGCCTTCTTGACCGTAATCACTGGAGACTTCTCAGCTCTCCAATGATCCTCCTAGCCCCCCACCTTTTATCCCGTATCAATTTTGGTATCAGAGCAGGAGAGGATTAGGGTTGAAAAAAAAAGAGAGAAAAAAAAGGAAAATAAAATTTGCAGCAAGCCTGACTCGACGGAGTAAAGTTTTCCCCACCCCAGGGGAATGATGGGGACATCAAAACCCATTCGGGTTTTCTTTTTTACCAAATTTTATTTTTTTTTATTTTCTATTTTTCTTATTCCACTTATTCTTATTATCCCCATTATTCCCACTTTATCCCCCTTTTATTACCAACTTATTCTTCTCATTTCCATCATCTTCAACCTCAAAACCAAGTTACCAGAACCCCCATTTTTTCATCGCCGGTCCCGGATCCACCACGCCCATCCACCGTCAACCCCCCCGATGGCCGCCCACCTCCCAGCACAATTTCCTCATGGGTACGCCGGTGAATCCCACCGGAGCTGCACACGGCCGTCTGCCCCTTGCTACTCCGCCCATGCCATGCCGCGCCTCTCTCCCCCGCACCACCGTCCGTTGGCTCCTTGCGGTTGTGACTCCCATGACCACCGCCTAGCCGCCACTAGCACCGATCGGGACCCTCCACTGCACGCCCCCACGACCACAGCATGCTCACAACTGGTTCGTCTCCACCATCTCCGCTGTCACCACCGGCCGTGCCGCGGCCTTCCACCAGCCACCGGCCGTGCCGCCTCTTTCCCTAGCACTGGCATTGGTGAAGTCTCCCGAAGACCCTCTTCTCCATCCGCTACCCCTGTTCCACGATCACATAGAGGAGTTTTTTTGCACAGATCTCAGAGCAGAACAATTTTGCATGGATCTCAAAGCTTCATGCTTCTCAAAGAAAATTTTTTTTGCATAGTCATCAGGCCTGCAAAGACTTCAGAGCAACTTAGCACGGATCTTGATGAATTTAGATTTTATTTTATTTATTTTAAATCTGGATACGGATCTTAATGATTAGTTTTTTTAAAATTAGTTTTAGATTAGGATTAGTTTGATTTTTTCACCATATGGGGAGGATTGAGCTTAGTTTTCTACCATGTTTTCGAGCTACAAACAAAGCAGGTTTGGGATGTCACCTTTTTTGGGATGCATGCCTTGTATTCTTTACTTGGACCTCAAGTTTTGTAAGCCTATATAAAGGCACCTCCTCTCTTGAATAATATATATAAAGAATATGAATTTTTGAAAAAATGTTCTTGGTTCTGCCTCCATCAGGAGTGCTCATGAGGCCCATCTTTCCTTCACCTATGGGTGTCAAGGGATGTGAGACCCCACTACCTTCGCTTTCGAGCGTCGAGGGGCGTGAGGCCCTAGTTATCTTCTCCCTTGCTGAGTCCCCTCTATGATCTTGGAGCTTTTCCTTCACGGCCCTAGGTAGCGATTTGGGTGGGATGCCCTAGGCTCCGCATGTAGGAGATGGGTGGGATGCCCTAGACTACATGTAGTGGGGTGGGTGGGATGCCCTAGAGATGCGATATCTCTCCATGAAGGTAAGTCCCAAGTCCATAGAGTATCCATCTTTCTTTCTCCTACATCTTTTTTTCCACCTTCTTAACCTTAATCACAGGAGACTTCTCAGCTCTCCAACGATCCTCCTCGCCCCCCCCCTTTTGTCCCACATCACTAGTCCTCGTTAAATGGAAGATCTAAGAGAACAGAAGCCATAACCCTATGTGTAGAAAGCCTAGGAGTCTGATGAGTCATGTTTTTAGTCCTAAGAGAAGGGCAAGCTCTAGGGTTCCTAGATTTACGATACTATATAGTTATATCTTGAGTAGGTGCTGGAGGAGTAGTTTTTGTCTCAGTAGCTAAAAGTAATGGTGTCCTCTAATCTATAAAAGCATCTAATAATGTAAGAGTGATGGTGCTTAAGAGGATTTGAGTAGCAGGTGTATCATGAATGCTCTACTCAGGCTGCTTTGACTCAGGTGCTGCAGGTGTGTCCATAACATGTGGATTTGAATGCACATCCGCCTACTGATCAAAGTCCTGTCCATCCTATGGTGGCAAAGGAGGTGATCCAGGAGGGCCAGCCAAGGTAGATTGATGTAGAGCTGCTAAAATTCGATTGACACCATCTCCCATCTCAGTTTGTAGTAGATATATCCTCGAATGTACCTCTATCTGAATAGTCTGTAAATCAGATCTAATAGTAGAAATGTCATCCCGAAGCATCTATATCTGCTCAGAATCCTACTGCCCAGCAATACTAGGCTCAGAAGGAACTGATGGAGGAGGTGTGGTAGGTGCTGGCTCTAAAGGTCCAACCTCATCATCTAGCTCATTCTCATCATCAGTCTACTTAATAGCATATGCACCAACTGGAATATCAACCTCCTCATCATCATCCTCAGATTGAGCTACTCTCTATCCAGATAACTTCTTCATCTATACTCACTCAACTCTATGGTACCCTATCCTATAAAGTGACTTCTTTGAATATCTATCAGTATATAGTAGTGGTCTGCTACCTCTCCTGTAAAGTCAATGCCATATTCTAGAATAAAAGAGTAAAAGGCCATCTTGTAGGGTAGACAGGCCTTGGCCTTGCGAGCTGTGTCTCTGATCTAACCCATCATAATGAAAGGTAGATTGAGGGCCTTCCTCTCAATCATATATCTCATAAATATCATGTCACGCTCGCTCACCCAATCAAATCTCCCAGTCTTGGGTAAAAATACTCTGCTAATAATATTGTGATGTAATCTCATCTCAAGTGATAATTTGTTTGCTTGAATATTAGAAATTCCCTCTACATTTCTTCTCTTATAAGTAGTCCTTAAAGTACTCTGTCTGTCTTTTAGGTTCAAGTAACACTTCCTAGTTTTTGGTATTTGAAGAACCCTGCTTAACCTAACATCATCAATAAAATTAGTGTCTCCATTCACTATAGAGAGTATTTGGTGTGCTCCAAAGGACAAATGCTCAAAAAAGGTCCTGGCCAAGGTGGGATATGTAGGGACATCCAATGAGCTGAAAAACTCCCAACCTTGAGCTTTAATCCAACCTCCAATTCAAAAACTTTGTTGTTCTTGAAAAGAGAAATCTACTCTTCTACCTGAAGTAACATGTTTGTTCCCCATTTGGATAATTTGCCATTGTGGAAGAGGTGGAACTTGTGTATCTTGTTTAGTCGGCTCATCCTGCCTCCTTTTGGATCTTCTCTCTGCTTGAACAGTGTTAGGTGTCACCCATTTTGATCTCTTTGCTACAGCTCTCTTAGGCACCATAGGATCTATGATCAAAGGGATTTGGAAGGATTGAGGGGTCCTTAGGGCTAGAGAGGAAAGTGGACCCTAATGTTTGGGTTCAACAGTAAATAGAAGGGTGAATTGGAATTTTTAGGGCTTGCGGTCCTTAAGTAGGCCCGCCATCTAAGTCGACTCGTCCAAATAACTTTTCTTGCTCAAGTCAGCTTAAGCAAAATTGAGGAATAAGGTTCCAAGCTTCAAGGAAATGGTTTCTAAGCCTAGAAAAATGCTAGTAAAGATGTGTATCAACCTTAAATAGGTGATGGAGGTCCTCTAGATAAATTATCCTTAATTTTTGAAGAAATTAGGTCAAAATTCTAAAAATGATCACAAAGGCCTAATTCTCCTCTAATCATTTAAAATCTTTCCTCACTAAGTGGTTTAGTAAAGATGTCAGTTAATTATTTTTCAGTAGAAATAAATTCAAGTTCAATGTCACCATTTTGAACATGATCCTTAATGAAATGATGTCTAATTTCACTATGTTTAGTTCTTGAATGCTGAATAGGATTCTTTGTTAAGTTAATAGCACTTGTGCTATCATATTTAATTAAAATTTTAGATTGAATAACACCATAATCTTCTCGTTATTGCTATGCCATGAGATTAAGTTTAACCCTAGAAATTGATATGTGCCACTAGTTCTTTTTCTATCAATTCTACAACTACCATAATCAGCATCTAAATAACCTATTAAATTAAAAAATGAAGGTATAAAATACCATAATCCTAAGTTAGATGTACCTTTAAGATATCTTATGATTCTTTTAATAGCAAGTATATGTGATTCTTTAGGATTATCTTGAAATCTTGCACATATACAAACACAAAATAGTATATCACGTCGACTTGTAGTCAAATAAAGTAGAGATACAATCATACCTTAATATAATTTTTGATCAACTTTGTTACCTTCCTCATCTTTGTCAAGTTTGCAGGTTGGGCTTATGGGTGTGCCAATTTTCTTTGTAGATTCCATCCCAAACTTCTTCAAGAGTTCTTTGATGTACTTTGTTGGTTGATGAATATCCCTTTCTTTATTTGATTTACAGTCTAAGGAAGAAAGTGAGTTCACCTATCATGCTCATTTCAAATTCTCCCTGCATTAGCTTGGCAAATTCTTGACATAAAGTTTTATTAGTTGCACCAAAAATTATATCATCAACATCTATCTGTACAACTAATAATTCATCATCTTTTCTTTTAATATACAATATTGTATCTTCTTTACATCTTTTGAAATCATTTTTTAAAATAAACTTGCTTAACCTCTCATACCATGCTCTAGGTGCTTGTTTTAATCCATATAAAGCTTTGTTTAATTTAAAAACAAAGTTTGGAAAAGAGTGATTTTCAAAACTCGAAGGTTCTTCTACAAAAACTTCTTCTTCAATGTAGACATTTAAAAAAGTACTTTTTACATCCATTTGAAAAAGTTTAAATTTAATGTAACATGCAAATACAAGTAAGAGTCTTATGACTTTGAATCTTGCTATAAGTGCATAAGTTTCATCAAAATCTATTCCTTCCTCTTGGTTATATCCTTTAGCAATTAATCTGGCTTTGTTTCTAACTATGTTGCATTGGTCATCTAATTTATTTCTAAAAACCCATTTAGAATCTATGACAGGATGTTCCTTTGGTCTAGCTACTAAGGTCCATACATTGTTCCTTTCAAATTGATTAAGTTCTTCTTGCATAGCCATCATCCAATATGCAGTGAGGTTCAACTTGAGAAACAAATGCTAAATAATCAAAGGTATCTTTAAAGGATGACCTAGTTCTTACTCCTTGAAAGGGATCACCAATAATTAATTCTTTAGGATGAGAATGTGCGTACCTCCAGTCTTTTGGTAGCTTGTTTTGTACTTACCTTCTCCTTCTCTTGATCAATTTGCTTTTCTTTCAAGCTCAAGTCCTTTACTCCATCATTCAGGGAACCTGCATCATTATCAATACACTCTTCTTTTCTTGAAGGTATGAGGTTATACTCATTGAAAATAATATGAATTGATTCTTCAACAGTTAATGTTCTTTTGTTGAAAACTTTATATGCTTTACTAGTAGTTAAATATCCAACAAATATGCCTTGATCAGATTTTGTATCAAATTTACCTATGTTATATTTTTCATTATTCAAGATATAACTTTACATCCAAAAACAAGAAAGTAATGAATATTTGATTTTCTATCATTCCAAAGCTCATAGAGGTTTTTTTTCAAAATTGGTCTAATCAAAATATGGTTTAATATGTAATATACAGTATTCATAGCTTCTGCCTAGAAATACCTTGGAAGATTGCCTTCACTCAACATGGTTCAGGCAATCTCTTCCAATGTTATATTTTTCATTTCCACAACACCATTTTGTTATGGTGTTCTAAGGACTGAAAAGTTATGATCAATGCCATGTTATGTGCAAAATTCTTCAAACTATTGATTTTCAAATTCAGTATCATGATCACTTCTAATTGAAATAATTAAAATATTTTTCTAATTTGAAACTTTTTTATGAAATTTTTGAAAAACTTTAAAAGCTTCATCTTTGTGTGCAAGAAACAAAATCCAAGTGAATCATGAAAAATCATCTACTATCACAAGTCCATATTTTATACCTCCTAAGCTTGTGGTCCTAGTCGGTCCAAATAAGTCCATGTATAGCAGTTCTAAGGGTCTTGATGTAGAAACAATGTTTTTAGATTTAAAACTCTCATAGTTTATTTACCATACTGATATGCATCACAAGCATGATCAAAATCAACTTTAAGCTTTGGTGAATCTCTAAGTCTTTGAAAATTAATTTTGTTAATGTATGCATGCTAGAATGACCCAACCTTTTATGCCAAAGTAAACTAGATTATTTGGTTTTAGCATTCATAGCCATTAGACTTGTAGTACTTGACATTGCTAGATCATTCAAGTCTACAATATAAATATTTCCAAGTCTAACCAACAAACCTAATGCTAGAATCAAGAGAGCTAGTTACTATACACATTGAATATCCAAATACATCTTTGAAGCTTCTATCACATAATTTACTAATGCTCAATAGATTATGCTTCAATTTGTCTACTAGCAATACATTTTCAATATAGGTAGAAGGGATAATTTTGATGTTACCAATTCCAAAATTTTTTCCCTTGCCATTATCATCGAATATAACCATTCCACCATCTTTCATTTCAAGGGTGATGAATTGATCTTTGTCACTCGTCATGTGTCTTGAATAGCTGCTATATAGATACCATCTCTTCTTTGAGTTTTGGGTTGCAAGGCACTCTTGCAAAATAATCAAGTGAAATTTTTAGGTACCCAAGCTTTCTTGGATCCTTGATGGCTAGTAGCCATGGTTCCTTTAAGAACCCAAAGCTTTTTCACTTTGTTTTTATTTTTCCTTCTTAGATTACATTCATAAGCTTTGTGTCCAACCCCATTATAGCAAAAACAAATCACTTTTGGCTTTTAAAAAGAAATGGATGCTGAAAATCTTGGTGCATAAGGTTTTGAAGCTAAAAATTTGTTTATATACATTGAATTATATCCAATTCCAACTTTATCATTAGATTTCTTTTGATTATTCTGGATTAGCTTAAGTTTGTTAGAACTAAAAGTTAATTTATCAACAAGAAGTTTGAGTCTATTCATTTCATTTTGTAAACTTTTATTCTTTTCAAAACATTCATCTCTTTTAGTTTGTAACACTTTACATTTTTTAGAAATATTACTTAATTCTTTTTATAAAAGATTATTCTTTTAAAAAATTTCAGTCTTTTCTTTCAATAATATATCATAATTATTTTTCATGGATTTGATTTTCAAACCAGCTTTTTTATATTCATCTAAAAGTTCATGAAAAGCAATATGCAATTCATTATAAGAAAATTTATAAATGGGTTCACTAGATGTTACCTCATCTTCTAGACCCATTAGACATATATTTGCAAATTTTGATGTCTCTTCCTCTCCATTTGAAGTAGATTCATCGCTTTCACTCCATGTAGCCATCATTGCTTTCATTTTCTTCTTCTTGTATCCCTTTTTCAATATAGGACATTCAAAACGGTAGTGCCCCGGCTTCTTACGTTCATAACAAATTGGTTGTTGCTCCTTTTCTTTTTCTTTATCTTTTTCTTTTTCTTTATTTTGTTCACCTTTACCATGATGCTTCCTCCAATATGTTGACTTTCTTTTGCCCATAAATCTTTGAAATCTTTTCATGACTATAGTGATATAATCATCTCCTAGTTCTTCATGCAAGGAGGGGCTTTCTTCTTCTTTTTCTTCATCTTGCTTCTTAATCTCTGCTACAGCCTTGAAAGCTACAGATTTCTTTTCCTTGTTATTATCTTCGTTGTGATGCTGTATTGTTAGTTCATGAGTAATTAAAGAACCAAGAAGTTCATCAAGTGAAAGTGTGTTTAAGTCCTTGGCTTCCTGTACTTTAGTGACCTTGGGATACCATTTATTTGGAAATAATCTAAGAATCTTTTTGACAAGATCAGTATTGGAATATAACATGCCAAGACATTTCGAACCGTTAATAATATCTGTAAATATAGCAAATATTTGGGATATTATTTCATTTAGTTCCATTTTAAAGAGCTCATAATTATGCACAAGAATATTGATTTTGGAGATGTTTACTTGGTAGTACCTTCATGTGTAACTTGTAGTTTATCCCAAAGAACAATAAAGAAGGTTCATGGCTTTTGCATTTAGTTCACCCATATTCATGTCATATTCATCCATTCCTTTTTCAATTTGGGATGTCTATTCCATCAACTTTTCTAATAGATATGTGTGGTCCTTTCAAAATTATTTTTCATAATTGAAACTTAATAGCTTATATATATATTTCCATTCTAGCCTTCCAATAGGTGTAATTGGTGCTGATGAATAGTGGAGGTCTACTACTTGATTGACCTTTGACCAAAGATGTGCTCATTTGGGTTACCATAGAACTTTTCCCTTAATCGTTAGATTAATGGCACTGAGACATGGCTCTGAAACCACTTGTTGCCCAGTTGGCCAATCCAACAGGGGGTGAATTGGGTAAGTAAAAATTTTAGCAAGTATATGCCTTTTAAAATCTTTGTGTGGTGAGTAAAGAGATGGAGTATTGCAAGCGGAAGTAAATAAGTATGCAAAAGTAAGAGCAAGCACAAACACCACAAAATTTAGAGTGGTTCGGAGCAACCCAACTTCTACGTCCACTATCCAAGGTACACACTTAGGATTTCTACTATATTCACCCCGAATACAGTTGGATTATTTTTCTATGAGCTCACAGTCCAAAATTGATGTGGAGAAGGGATGTAGGGCTAGTGATGCTAGTATGGATGCTTATGATGCAGAGGAATTTTTTTTTAGTTGATGAGTTTCAGATATTTTTCTTAGGGTTTTAATTCCCGATCACAAGCAAAGACTAGAAATAAATGAAGTGAATAACAGAAGCTTACACTAGCAGTTCAAGTCCCTAAATAGTGAAAATGAGAATAGGATCCCAGGATTAAGAAACCCTGGCAGGACTAAGCTCGAAACACAATACCTACTTAGGAGATAGAGGGCAAACCTCACATGTCTAAAGCGCCCGATACAAAGATCGCTCAACTCGACGGATGCGGCCTGGATGCCCGAGTAGTCGAACTCGCGGATGCATTGGCTTTCGGTCGGATGGTCACGATGGCAAAGCAGACTGTCTCCGATGCTCGAGATACCAGGGAGGACCTGTAGGCAATCAAAGTAGGGATTAGCGAAATGGAGAAATGTAATGAAATGGACTAGGATAGGGTTGAAAAGGTGCTTCGAGCCTGGTGTTCGGTTGGATTCTGAAGTCAAAGAAGGAGATAACTTGGGGCCTTGCACCCCGTGACGTCCCGGAGGATGAAGGATTGTGGCCTCACACCACTCGATGTCCAGGAGGACGAAGTACTCGTGACACCCTGGGGCAACGGAAAGGTAGCCTCACACCACTCGACATCCCTTGGGATGAAGGAAACTTCACTCAAACCTAGTATAGGAGACAATGGTTGGAGGATTGAAAACTCAAACTCTCTTTTTTCATTCAATCATTCAATAGCTTTACAATGGAGGGATTGGGTCCTTTAAATAGGCATCCAAGGCCCATTTGAATTCAAAACAAATTAAACCCTTGAACCCAAATTACAACCCAAAAATTTGGCACCCACATGGATGGGGAAAGATCTTCATGGCCGACCAAAGGGAGGAGGAGATTGGCGTGGCATGTGGGCTGGCTTGGAGAGGGGAATTGGCCTTTTGACTTCCTTCTTTGCATGCTCACTTTGGGAAGAAAACAAGGAGCAAGGCTTGCTTCAAGGGATGTGTCTCCTTTGGGTTTCTTCCACACCTAGTTGGAGTGAGTCATTGCCGACCAAGGAGGGAGCTTTGGGCGTTGCAAATTTGAGGGCTTTGAATGGGGAATGTGCTCCTTGACTTTCCTCTCTTGTGTGACTACTTTGGTATCAGAGCCAGCAGTGGATTACGATTTGCTTCGTCCTCAAACTCGTCGGAGTCAAGTTCTTCATGCTGCAGGAGAATGATGGTGGACTCGAAACCCATCCGGGTTTTCTTTTTCTTTTTTTAGATTTTTTTATTTTTTAGTTTAAAAAATACTTATCCCAACTATTCCTCTTATTCCCATTATCCTTACCTTATCCCGATGTTATTCCCAACTTATTCCAGATATATTCCTATCTTCCACAACCTCCAAGAAATCGCAGAGAGTTCATTTTTCCGATTTTTTTTGCCCCACCAATCCCCGATCCGCCATGCCCGACCCCCGGCCGCCACCGCTGGACCGCCATCGATGCTCGCTGGCCCCTGCCCTCATCGGAGAAGCCGCCACCGCCGCCCATGCCTGTGGGAAGACGAACGGACACGGGAGGTGTCCGTCCACCCACCTGCAGCCGTGTTGCCCTGCACCGCCACCGGCCTACTGCCCGCCACCGTTCTCGCCACACATCGACCCCAGCTCGGCTACCGGTGGGGTCCGCCACTGCCCACGCCTGTGGGAAGATGAACGGATGCGGGAGGCGTCCGTCCACCCTATGCATCCGTGTGACGCTGACGTCGTGCCGCCATGCCGCCCCGCCACCGCCGCCCACCCGCCGGCACGCCACCGTGCCGCCCCACAACCGCTCGCTGGGCCGGCCGCCGAAGATCCCCCCCCTCCCCGTGGCTCGACCGAGAGAAGCTTTGGCACGCTTCTCAAAGCACCCCAAGGAAAGGATGTTCTGCATGATTTTTGGAGCTGCATGATTTTCGGAGCAGCATGATCTTCAAGGCCGCACGATTTTCAGTGCAGAGGGAGATTTCAAAATTCAAATAATAGGAATTTATTTGGTATTTTTTCATGATTGTAATGTGGGTTTAAAATAGAAATTTGGGATTTGGGTTTTGAATTTGAATTCAAATCTAGGGAGGATTTCAAGGGATTTTATTTTTGAATTTCAAAAGAGATATGGGCATCTATAAATACCCATACTCCTCTTGTAAAAAACTAGTTGATGAAAATGAATTTTTGAGTGTTTTTCCACTTGTGTGTGGTTATGGGCTGATGCCCATTTGCCTTCGTCCTTCGGGACGTCGAGGGGTGTGAGGCCCCAACTTGCCTTCATCATTCGGGATGTCGAGGTGTGTGAGGCCCCAGGTATCCCCATTCTTTTCTCCCATCTTCATGTCTCTCCATGTTTCCCCTCGTGACCTTGAGATTCATCCTAGCGCCTCCAAGTATCGAGGAGGGCGTAATGCCTTAGAGGTGTGAGGTCTTTTCGTTAGGATGAGTCCCAAGGTCTATGAGTTTCAGTCCCCTGTCTCCCATCCCCGTCCTTCATCACCTCCACCATGAAAATTGAAAATCAAAAGAGTCTGGCTGTTTTAGGACTTTCGGAATCGTCCTATCCTAGTCTCGGGAGGCTTCTTAGCCCTCCCATGATCCTTGGTTTGCTTTAGATTTTTTTTCCCATTTTTGAATAATCCCAGGTTTCTTCGTGTCCGCCATCACCACATCAAAAATCCATATACATAAAGTTAGTTTTTCCGGGCTCAGTAACAACCCAACTTGGTTTTCAAGGCTAAACAATATTCAAAAACCAACACACAAGCTACAACCACTTGCTGTACATGTAACATATCAAAAATAGAGTTAACAAAATAAGCAATACTAAATAAATCTAAAGTTGTTGAATGGTTGCAGTTGAAGCTCTTAATGAGGCCTTCTTGAATGCTTCTTGAATTCTCTTTAAGGCTCTCTTATCTCTTCAAAGATAAACTCAAAAATTTGGTTGGAAGTTGTTAGTGAACTTGAGTTTTCATTTGAAAGCTCTTAGAACATTCAATATTCTCTTTAAAGTTCAATAAAAGTTTTTTTTCCTTCACTTAAATCCTTCATTTATAGCTTCTTGAAGTGTTCCCAGGTGAATATGGCCATTAGAATTCCCTGGAAGTCAAAAACTAGCCATCGGGAGGTTTTAGAATCAAGAAATTCAAAATCTGGAACTAGTCATTATTGTTCAAATTCTGAGATTTGAGTCGGCTCCCAGACTTTGAGCTAGCTCAGATTGATAGTGAAGTAAAATTACAGTCTGTGAGAGTCAGCTCATTTCATATTAGAGTCAGCTCAATTGATTGAAGTCTTAGAAGCAAATATCTTCCACTATGCTAGAGTCGGCTCAAATGTTGTGTATTAGAAAATTTATGTGCTATGCTAGATAATGTATCAACTCTATTTTATTGAGTCAACTTGAGTGAAACTTCTTTAGAGTCTTCCAAAAAACTTCAAACTTCTTTTAAACTTCTTCCAAACTGAAAGTTTAAAAGGCATAGCAGGTAGATCGATCAAGTCGATCTACCAATTTGCCTGCAACAGGATCCGACATAATAAAAGTGCATGTAAAGATATCCGAGCAAAGAAAAGGAAAGGGTACGTTACCTTTAACCTTTAGATACAGGTGATGAAGAGCTGCTGAGCCACACAAATATCCGGCCTCTATGAGTAGTTCACATTAGTGCTCGATCACAAACAATTCCCTTGGAGTGCTAGCTCCTCTAGATCCTTGAGGTCGATTTTTTCCTTCCTTGGACCTGCAATACTTTCTTGAAATCGCCAGAAAATCTGGTTGGGGAACAATGGGGAGAAGTAGAAGTGGAACCCGTCCCAACTAACTCTTTCTTCCCAAACTCTAGCTTGATTGCTAGGTAGGCTCACACCCAAAACCCAAATCCTTTCAAACCCCACTCTAAGGATACCTTCCCTCCCTCTCTTAGAAAAGCCGAGCAAAAGTCAACCTTAATAACTCTGTTGCCCCTACAAAGACATCTATTTATAGTAGTAGAAAAGAGGGAAAGAGATATGGAAGGAGTGATTGGGGGAGAGGGTTAAGGTTTGAACCAAATTAGCTCTAGGTTTATATGAAAGAAAATCTGCATTCCAAATAATGCATTCCATAAAAAATCTTGGAGCCAATTTCAGCCAAGATTTGAAATTTGAATTCAAAATTCAAAATTGAATCTTTTAAATGAAAGTAAGCATGACAAAATAAATCTAATTTGATCTTAGGCCAAATCACATTTGGCTTGACCCATCAGATTGCAATCATATTACAAATAAGTCTTCCAAAAATTCACTAATCGAATTAGTTAAAAATCCTCATCACAGCCAAGTGTTGACTTATGGAAGTGTAAACATTTGGGTCATGGTCAATTATATTGACCCCAAGTGATGCTAAATGATTCCTAATCATCGATCGACCTTTAGATCAGGTAGAAATCTCTATGGTGTGTGATCGTATAGGTTCGAACACAAAGCCGGTAGCACTATAATGTTTCCAATACTAGTCAAAGTTATCATCTAACAATGATACCTGATATTCGGATTGGTCGAATATGTAGAGAAACTTTTTTGAACCTCTAGCATATGGTTACCGCATATTTCATCTCTTTGACCTCATAAATCTTAGGATGACCTAGGGTTTGACTGCCAACCCTAATTTAGTACATCTAGATTGTATCTTAACCTTACATGTTCTATGACTCCTCAAAAGAACTATATTGGCCAACGTTTTGCTAAATTGAGACATAGTGATCATTCACTCCAAACCATTTGGAGGAGTCAATCCCATCTTGTTCCACCATTGCTCCACAAGTACTAAACATACCCAGAAACCTTCTATCACTAGATCAGAAATTCAGGTAATTCGATACCAAAGTACATTGAGTTACTTGCAAGCTACCATGGTGAACTCAGGTCTGAGGGACACATATATCCATATCCCTTCACGAGCAATCCTTTGGCAAAAGGGATCTCCATGGATGGTCACATTCAGTGAGATGTCATACATTTTACCTGTATATCATATCAGTATCTCTACAGTCCTTGGTTAAGAGGACAACCAACCAATATGATATACAACAACATAGCTTCTTTTACTGCATCCGATGCTCTGATGTATTCTACTTTGCCTATTGAGTATGCAATAGTAGGCTGCTTTGAACTTTTCCAGCATATCACTCTTCCATTTAGGATAAAGATAAACCCTGACACACTCTTGCTGTCATCCCTATCTGATTGAAAACTGGAGTTAGTATATCCCACAAGTTTCTAGTCATGTTCTCCATATATCAGCCATTGGTTTTTAGTATTTCGCAGATACTTAAGGATAGTCTTTACCACTTTCCAATGAGCTTCACCTAGGTTAGACTGGTATCTGCTCACTATACCTAGTGAGTATGCCATGTCTGGTTTAGTATATGTCATGGTGTACATGATATAACCCATTGCTGAAGCATATGGGATTCTATTCATACACTCTCTCTCCTTAGGAGTTATCACATAATCCCTTTCGGAGAGTGTAATTCCAAGGCCTATGAGGAGATAACCTTTCTTGGATTTCTCTATACTGAACCGCTTTAGCACAGTATCAATGTACGCAGACTGGGACATTCCCAAAAGCCTCTTAGATCATCTCTATACATCTTTATGCCTGGTATGTACGAGGTTTCACCTTAGTCCTTCATAAAGAATTGGGATGACAATTGGACCTTTATTCCTTGTAGTGGTGGGATGTCATTTCTGATTAAGAGAATGTCATCCACATACAATACAAGGAATATAGTCACAAAATCATTAGCCCATTTATAAATGCAATGTTCTTCTCCATTCCTAACAAAGCCATATGACTGATACACTTGTCAAATCTCATGTTCCAACTTCGAGATGCTTGCTTCAGTCCAAACATGGACCTTTAAAGTTTGCACACCTTTGACTCGTCTATAGATGTGAACCCTTCAATTGTACCATGTACACCTCCTCTTCCAGCTCACCATTCCGGAAAGCTATTCGGACATCTATTTGCTAGATTTCATAGTCAAAGTGTGCCACTTAAACAAGCATGATTTAAATTGATTTAAGCATTGCCACGGAATGAACGTCTCATCATAGTCAATACCATAACGTTGATGAAATCCCTTGGCAACCAGACGGGCTTTATAGGTCTCTTCTTGCTTGTCTGCATCCCTTTTCTTTTTAAAAATCCATTTGCATCCAATGGATTTTATCCCCTCTAGTGGATCAACCAATGTCCATACATTATTGATTTCCAAGGACTCTATTTCGGATCATATGGCTCCTAGCCATAGTTCAGTGTCGGACCTTTGCATTGCATCCATATAGGTGATCGGGTCCTCATTGTTCTCATCGAGTTCAATGGGATCACCATCCCGGACCAAGAAACCATAGTATCTGTCTGGTCGATGCCGTATCCCACCGGATCTCCTTAATGGTTCCTGCATGGGCTCTGGGTGTGATCTAATCACAATCGGTTCTATGTTGTCCCTTAAGTGTGTCGGTTCTTCTACTTGTTAAACTTTACTAAGTTCAATCTTAGCGGCTATAGTTTTTTCACCAAGAAACTCCTTTTCCAAAAAGATAGCCCTAAGACTAACGAACAACTTTTGTTCCTCGGCCAAGTAGAAGTAGTACCCCTTAGACTTTTTTTGGATACCCAATAAATAGGCACCTGTCAGACCTAGGTCTAAGCTTATCTATTTCCAAATAATGTTTGACATAAGCCGGACAACCCTAGACCTGAGGTGTGCGAGTGTCGACTTACATCTAGTTCATATCTCATATGGGGTTTTGCTAACGGACTTACTCAGAACCCTATTTAAAAGATAGCAGGCTGACTCTAAAGCATATCTCTAAAAGGATAGCGGCAAAGAAGCAAAATCCATCATAGATCAAACCATGTCTAACAGGGTTCGATTCCTCCTTTTAGATACTCCATTTAACTAAGGTGTCCCTAGAGGTGTCCATTGAGAGAGAATCTCATTCTCCTCAAGATATGTCAGAAAATCACCAGAAAGATATTCACCACCTCGATCTGATCGAAGGATTTTGATATACTTTCTAGTTTGTTTTTCTACTTCATTACAATATTGTTTGAACATTTTGAATGATTCAAATTTATTTCTCATCAAGAAGACATAACCATACCTTGAAAGGTCGTCTGTAAATGTAATGAAATAATTATACCCATCTCAGGTACTAATATTTATAGGTCCGCATACATAAATATGTACCAGACTTAGAATTTCTTTGGCTCGTTCACCTTTTCAAGTAAAAGGTGATTTTGTCATCTTTCCAAGAAGACATGACTCACAGGTTGGTAGCGAATCACATTCACTAATCTCGAGAAGCCCCTCACTTTTGAACTTGTTTATCCTGTCCTTGTTGATATAATCTAGCCTACAATGCCATAGATATGCTTCACTGACATACCTATCCTAAGGCATTTGCTAGATGTGTACACTACACTAATAGGTCATGATAGTACATAAATGCCATTATTCATGTATCCATTCATCACAATAGAACCATTCCAAATGATTTTGTAAATGTCATTCTTTATTGATAGTTCATAACCATACATGGCCAACTGGTCTATAGAAATAACATTCAAAAAGAAAGATGGACAATAAAGACACTCATTCAAAATAACCGTACAAAACTCGAAAACTAATTTGAGAGTTCCCAATGCCAGGACTAGAACTTGGCTTCCATTT
Source organism: Areca catechu (assembly GCA_021397845.1). Lineage (NCBI taxonomy): Eukaryota > Viridiplantae > Streptophyta > Magnoliopsida > Arecales > Arecaceae > Areca > Areca catechu. The sequence goes on along the minus strand of JAHSVC010000054.1, from coordinate 1,611,878 downwards.
TCTATGTTCAAGGATCTCTCGTTGTCATCAAATCTCCTACTAACTTGAAATCCATGCAAAGAATTGTAAATATGAATTAGACTTCCAGTATCCAATACCCAATTAGTAGTTTCGCTGACAGAGAAACTACAAGGTTATATCATATAAATACCTTGTCCAGACTGCACTGCTACTTTCTCTTCTTGGACCTGTTCGAGTCAAAGGATGCAATATAAAAAGGATAGTTCTTCTTCTAATGACCTTGCTTTTTATAGAAGAAGCACTTCACCTGGCTTTTATCAGCCTTCACCTTCTTGACCCGACTGGGCCTAGAAGCATTTTGCACCTTCTTCCCTTTATTTCACTTTTTTCCTTTCTTAAAGGGATGATGTCCTGCAGAGGATCCTCCAACTAGATTTACCATCCCTTTATTAAGTTGGTGGTCTTTCTCATAAGTTTGCAGTATCCCCAACAGATCGTGGTAGTTAACTACGGGCTTATTCATTCTAAAATGATTGAGAAAGTCTAGATAAGAAGAGGGCAGGGAATTCAGTATCGCATCTTTTCCGAGCTATTCATGCAAGGGATTTTCATGCTTGCCCAAGTGCTCAATCATCTCGATCATGAACAATACATAATCAATGATTGAGGCCCAATCAAGCATCCACGCGTTGTAGATAAAACAGGAGACCCTGTACCTCTCAACATCATCTAGTGTACCGAAAGACTCCTTCAACATTTGAAGGATCTCCTCTGGCTGGGTTTCCTCGAATTTATGATTGAACTCGTCGTTCATCGCTACCAACATGATGCATCGGATAGTGGTCCTATCAGAGAGCCACTTCTAATAAGTATCTTTGATGGAACCTCAAGCATTGGGAGCAGGGATTTTAGGCACCAGATCTGATATCACATAAAAGATCCATTCATGCTCTAGGACAATTCTGAGCCTTCAATACCAGTTATCAAAGTTCGGACCCTTGAGCTTCTCATTATCAAGAAAAGATCAAAGCGACAAGCTGGTAGATATCTAAAAGGAAAACCAAAACTTATTAGTATAAATGAATTATTAACCCAAAGACATGGACTTGAGTCTAAAGGCCCTCCCACTATTTTGTTCAGACTGGTAGCCTCTTCCTCCAATCCAAGAAATTACTTTAATTCCTTAGTGGATACTAGAACCCAATAGACAACACATGAGCCTGACTTTGGTCGACCCACCCTTGCGCATATAAAAGTAGATTCTTTAACCAACTACTTCTCCAAATAACTTCTAGTATTTAGATTTTGTCCCAAGGTGCACTTCAATCGACCTTTGGGCCTCCTATTGAAGGTCCCGGTTAGGTCCAACCATTAACATAACAAAATTCAATACTTCCAACCAATAAATAGTCAAGCCCGACTTTGGTCAGCCCACTTGACCATCATTAAGAGAGTCGCACTGAGCCATCATATTAGGAATGGTATTTCCAATAGCTCGATGAACACCTGATCTTTGGATCTACCGATGAACACCAAACTATTAGACCCATTATCATTTTACTTAATGGAAGGCTAGGACATAGTTATCCCCATAACTTCATCCTTTTATGGACCTAATAATTAGAAGGTTTAACTTTAATGTAACAAATGAAATAGATAAGAAGACATGGATCAACTTCCCACTAACCACATTAGTCATAAAAGAGGGTTTCAGAAACTAATGATCCATGGGCACTTAAAATTAGTCAAGATCGATTAACCTTAGGTGACATGGGTTAACACGATCAGTAAGCTACCAAATCAATTCCGATTGACAACATTGGCCAGGTAAATGAGATCATGGGATGGGTTTTGCCATTAACCGTCTTGCCTTAGACACCAACTGTGTTAGCCAGGTAAGAGGTATCCTCATAGAACCATGATCAAATGCCATAATTACCTTAGACACCAATTGGTTTATCAGACTTGATTAGACTATCTTAAAGACTCGGGTTGACCATTGAGCCATAAATCTGGTCCATTTAGATTTATGGACTTATCAATCTAACTATTAGAAAGATCTATAGAGAAGAAATCCTAACTCAATATTTAATTAGATTAGTTCTCTATTTGATTCATTCATCAAAACTTAGATCTACCTAATTAAGGACCTAATTGAAGCTAACCCAGACCCTTAAAGGTTATTGAAATGACTTAGAGTCTTTGAATCATATTCTTAGATCACTTTGTCATTCAAAGTAACTTAATTCTTAATTCAGTTCAATAAACTTCATAAATCAAAATAATTTCAATTGATATTATAAAATAATTTTACAAGCATATAGAATTTGAATTTACTATTTCAGGATTTTCTGATCAAGTCGACTCATGCAGAATGTGAGTCGGTTCTTTAGAACTAAAAACTAACTAATTATTCTATCCATAGAGATGAGTCGGCTCATTTAGACACATAACAAACAGACTGTTCTATCTTTAGAAATGAGTCAGCTTGAGTAGTGGTCAAGTCGGCTCATTTATAGGGACAGAAAATAATGACTTCAAATTCATGAATTTTACTCGAACTATTCAAAGTTTTTAGATCAGACATCCATAGATTAAAACTATTTTAACCTATCAAATCTCTCACTTTCTTCTTCATAAGGTCATGACACAGCAGCACCCCTACACACCATAGGAGAACCCCATTAAATGGAAAGTGATGGCCTTTAAACCATACTTCTCTCCTATGATCGGATGGTAATGGTGAATCCACCTTAATCCAAGTACTTTGTGAGGAAAGCTAATGATATCTTAACATGTTACTATTATTATGCTAAAGCAACGTGGCTCTGATACCAATGAAACTTTAAAAGGCATAGTAGGCAGACATACTAAATTTTAAAACTATTTTAAAGTACAGCATAGCGAAAGACTTGGTAGATCAATCAAGTAAATCTACCAACCTGCTTGCAACAGGATCCGACATAATAAAATGCATGCAGAGATATTAAGAGCAAAGAAAAAGAAAAGGTATGTTACCTTTAATCTTTGGATGTAGGTGATGAAGAGTTGCCGAGCCACACAAATGTTTGGCCTCTATAGATAGTTCACACTAGACCTCTACATATAGTTCGCACTAGGGCTCGATACCAATCAACTCTCTTGGAGTGCTAGCTCCTCAGGATCCTTGAGGCCAATCTTTTGCTTCCTTGGACCTACAAGACTTTCTTGAATCCACCGAAGAATCTGGTTGGGGAACAATGGAGAGAAGTAGAAGTGGAACCCTTTCCAACTAACTCTTTCTTCCCAAACCCTAGCTTGATTGCTAGGTAGGCTCACTCCCAAAACCCAAATCCTATCAAACCCCACTCTAAGGATACCTTCCCTCCCTCTCTTAGAAAAGCCTAGCAAAAGTCAACCTCAACTAACTCTACTGCCCCTATAAAAACATCTATTCATATTAGTAGCAAAGAGGGAGAGAGATATAGAAGGAGGAGTGATTGGGGAGTGGTGCGGGTTAGCTAAGGTGTACGATCGTTGGTGATCCTAGAAGCCACCTAGATTAGGGTATTCTAATTTTTTTGATTTTCTAATTTGATGGCAAAGAAATAGTGGGATGGAAGATAGGGATCTGGATCTCATGGACTTTGGGACTCACCCTAACGAAGAGACCTCTCACCTCTAAGGCATTACACCCTCCTCGATACTTGGAGGCGCTAGGATGAATCTCAAAGGCCACGAGGGGATAAAGAAAATGGAATGGGACGGGGGATAACTTGGCATGACCTCACATCATGTCCTGGGGTTAGGAGTCACACCCTCTCCTCACGGAGTGGAAGAAGAATCACTCTTCCCTAAAACAAAAATTTCATTCATCAATTATATTTTTACAAGAATGATTGGAGCCTATTTTATAGAGACCAAGCCATTTTGAAATTCAAAATTCAAAAAAATAATAAAATAATGAAAGAAGAGGGGTGACATTTGTGGATGAAATTGTGGACCCATTCAAATTTTAATTCAAATTCGAATTCAAAAAATGAGATCTACGCAGGCATGATGACCTTGCAGGAAAGAACTCATGCTCTGAGAAGTGTGCTATCCTGAGATCCATGTGAAGTGTTTTGCCCTGAGATCCGTGCAAACTCATTCTGTGACCATGGAAAAGAGCACCGCCTGTGACGGTGCTCGTGAGCTAGGTGGATGGGGTGGAGGATGTGGGCCGACGGATTTGGGAAAGACCGGTGGATTTGGAGGAGGCGGTACTTGTGGGCGAGATGGAGGGTGGATGGGTCGGCAGATCCTGGGTAATGGCCGCATGGGCAGTGGCTGTGGAAATGTGGATCATAGGGGCACGGCTCGCCCGTGCTGGGTGCATCGTGCATCGGTGGATCCAATCTCGGGTTATTGCCGGCGGTGCGGGCACTTGTCGGAGGAAAGTGCCGGTGGCTGGAGGTGACGGCGTTGGCCAAGGAAGGCTGTGGTCCATGGTTCCTTGCCATGGACAAACAACAATGGCAGCAGGGCAGTGGGATGGTGGGTCGCAATGGCAGCGGGAGATGTGGCGGCTCGGCCGACTGCAGGGCTAAAGATCATCTCGGATAGCGGCGGTGGAGCAGGGCGGCCGTTGGCGGCGTGGTGGAGTGGAGCGCGGCATGGGCAGAATAGCAAGGGGCGGACGGCCATGGGAGGAGCCGCAGGGGTGCACGACCAAGGGCTGTTCCATGGGATTCGCCGGTGTTCCCATGAGGAGATCGATGTCGGGTGGGAGGTGGACAGCTATCGGGGTCACCGGTGGTCAGGCATAGTAGATCGGAGGATGAACGGGAAGAAAATGGAGGTTCTGGGAGATTATGCGAGGAAGAAGATGACAGGGATAAACATGGAATATGTCGTGAATAAATATGGAATAAACTGGAATAACAGGAATAGATGAGAGAAAAAACTTGAGCTAAAAATAAAAAAAATCTGAAAAAATAAAAGGAAAACCTGGATGTGTTTTGATGTCCCCATCAGGGAGAGGGTTAAGAGTTGAACCAAATTAGCTCAAGGTTTATATGGGAGAAAATCTGCATTCCAAATAATGCATTCCATAAAAAATCTTGGATCCAATTTCAGCCAAGATTTGAAATTTGAATTCAAAATTCAAATTTGAATCTTTTAAAGGAAAGTGAGCATAACAAATTAAATCTAATTTGATCCTAAGCCAAATCACATTTGGCTTGACACATCAAATTGCAATCATATTGTAAATAAGTCCTCCAAATATTCACTAATCAAATTAGTGAAAAATCTTCGTCACAACCAAGTGTCGACTTATGGAAGTGTCGACATTCGGGTCATGGTCAATCATATTGACCCATTATGATGCCAAACGATTCTCAATCATCAATTGGCCTTTAGATTAGGTATAAATCCCTTTGGCGTGTGACCCCATACACTCGAACACTAAGCTGGTAACACTAGAACATTTCCAATACCAGTAGTCAAAGTCATCATCTAGAAATGATACTTGACATTTAGAGAGGTCGAAGATGTAGAGCAACTCTCTAGAACCTTTGGCATATGGTTACCACATAATTCATCTCTTTGACCTCATAATGCTCAAGATGATCTAGGGTTTGACTACCAACCTTAATTTAGTATATTCAGATCACGTCTCAACCTTACAAGTTCTATGACTTCTCATAAGAACTACCCTGGTCAAGGTTTTGCTAAATTAAGACATAATGAGCCATTCACTCCAAACCATTTGGAGGGGTCAATCCCATCTTGATCCACCATTGCTCCACAAGTACTCGACTATACCCAAGAAACTTTTAATCACTAGATTAGAAATCCATGTAGTCCGGTACCAAAGTATAGTGAGTTGCTTGCAAGCTACCATGGTGACCTCAGGTCTGAGGGATATATATATCCATATTCTTTCGTGAGCAACCCTTTGGCAGAAGGGAGCTCTGCAGATGGTCACATTCAATGAGATGTCATACATTTCACCTGTATGTCATATCAGTGTCTCTACACTCCTTGGTTAAGAGGACAACCAATCAAAGTGACATATAGCAACCTATGCTTGATGCATCATCGTCCTATAACAATGATCCTTCTGTTATGAACCAGTTTAAAAACTACTCAATACATGCTCTCTGTATCAAATTTAATGTAGTTTTAAGGACTCTATCACATAAGAGTTCTTTCAGGAAAATGTATATGTGATGAATAGCCAAAAGAATAACTTTTATTCATTTAAAGAATTCATATACAATTACAAAATAGCACAACTATCTACATCCTAGATGATTGGCTTTGAGACACTATTCCCAATACAAACAACTTCTAAGATATTTAACCTTAAAATTATATTAAATTTGGCCCTATTTCATGATATACAATTGATTTTACTTAGGGCTCTTAAATGATTGAAATATCATGAAACTTTTTCTTGAATACATTGATACATTCCAATGATCTTAAGAAGCATAGGATTGACAATTATCGATTAAAAATATCCTATAAAAACTTCTTAAACATTTAAAAAGTATCAATATCAAATGCATGCTCCAATATTTTGTAATCATCAAAATCATTTCATGGGTCAACAGGTACATACTGATGTATGTGGACCAATGAATATTAGTGCCAGGGGTGGGTATAACTATTTCATTACATTTATGGATGACATATCCTAGTATGGTTGTCTTTTTAATGAGACATAAATCTGTCATTTGAAATGTTAAAATGATATCGTAATGAAGTAGAAAAGTAAACTAGAGAGTTTATTAAAACCCTTCGATCAAATCGAGGTGGTGAGTATCTTTCGGGTGAGTTCTGACTTATCTTGAGGAGAATGAGATTCTTTATCAATGGACTCCTCCAGGGACACCTCAGTTAAATATAGTGTCTGAAAGGAAAATTTTGACTCTATTAGATATGGTCCGATCCATGATGGGCTTATTAGATATGGTCCGATCCACTCTACCTATATCTTTTTGGGGATATGCTCTTAAGTCAACGTGTTATCCTCTGAATAGGGTTCCTAGTAAAAATGTTAACAAAACTCCATATGAGATATGGACTGGTCATAAGCCAACACTTTCACATTTTCGGGATTGGGGGTGTCCAGCTTATGTCAAACATTTGCAGATAGATAAACATGGACCAAGGTCTGACAGGTGCCTCTTTGTAGGGTCTCCAAAGGAGTCTAAAGGATATTTATTCTATCTTCCTAAGGAACATAGAGTGTTTGTCAGTCTTAAGGCTACCTTTTTGGAAAAGGAGTACCTTATTGAAGGCTCTTGAGCTGCTAAGTTTGAACTTAGGGAAGTTCAACAGGTAGAGGAAACAACACATTCTAGGATCGCTATAGAACTAGATTTGATAAGATATGAGCCTATTTTGCAACCATTAATGAGATCTGGTAGAATACTGCATTAGCTAGATAGTTACTATAGTTTTCTGGTCTAGGATGGTGATCTTATTGAGCTCGATGAGAACAACAAGGATTCGATCACCTATATGGATACAATGCAGAGGTCTAACTCTAAGAATTGGCTTGAGGCCATGAAATCCGAAATGGAGTCCATGGAAATCAATAATGTGTGGACATCGGTTGATCCACCTGAAGGGATAAAATCCATTGTGCAAATGGATCTTCAAGAAGAAGAGGGGCGCTGACGGGCAGGTTGAGACCTATAAAGCCCATCTGATTGCCAAAGGATATCAGCAATGTTATGTTATAGACTATGATGAGATATTTCCCCTATGGCAATGCTAAAGTCTATTCGGATTATGCTTGCTCTGGCAGCATATCTAGACTATGAAATCTGGCAAATGGATGTTCGAATAACTTTCCTAAATGGTGAACTAGAAGAGAAGGAGTATTTGATGCAACCTGAAGGGTTCACATCCATAGATGAGTATAAGGTGTGCAAGATGTAGAGGTCTATTTATGGACTGAAGCAGGCATCTCAGAGTTGGAACATGCATTTTGATAAATGTATCAAGATGTATGGCTTCATTAGGAATGGAGAAGAACCCTGCATATATAAATGGGCTACTGTTCTATAGTTGTATTTCTTATTCTGTATATGGATGATATTCTGTTAATTAGGAATGACATTCCTGCATTATAGGGAATAAAGGTCTGGTTGTCATCTCAATTTTCTATGAAGAACTTGGGTGAAGCTTCCTACATGGTATGAAAATCTTTAGAGATAGATTTATTAAGCTATTGGGATTGTCTTAATCTATGTACATAGACACTGTGCTGAAATGATTCAGCATGAAAAATTTCAAGAAATGCTATCTTTCGATTGGCCATGGAATTACTTTTCCAAGAAGGATTGTGCAACAACTCCTAAGGAGAGATAGCGAATGTGTAAGATTTTATATGCTTCAGTAATGGGTTCTAACATGTACACTATGACATGTACTAGACCAGACGTGGCATACTCACTAAGGATAGCGAGTAGATACCAGTCTGACCCAGGTGAGGTACATTGGAAGGTAGTGAAGACTATCCTTAAGTATTTATGAACTACTAAAGACCAATGGCTAATGTATAGAGAACCAGACTTAAAACTTATGGGGTATACCGATTCTAGTTTTCAATCACATAGAGATGATAGCAAGAGTGTATCTGGATTTGTGTTTACTCTGAATAGAGGAGCTGTCTACTGGAAAAGTTCTAAGTAGCATATAGTGGCACACTTAGTATGCAAAGCAGAGTACATTGCAACATCAGATGCCACAAAGGAGGCTGTGTGGTTGCGGAAGTTCCTAGGTGAGCTAGGAGTGGCACCTTCCCTGGATGGTCCTATTATAGTGTACTATGACAGCACTGGAGCCATTGCTCAAGCCAAAAAGCCAAAGTTCCATCAGCATACCAAGCAAATTTTGCATCACTACCACCTTGTACGAGAGATCATGGAACAAGGTGACATCGAACTTATGAAGATCGATGGAAAGGAGAATTTGGCCGACCCCTTCAGTAAAGCCATTAGAGTTCAAGAGTTCAATGATTGTAAATGGAAGATGGGGAAAAGATTATATTTTGATTGGCTTTAGTCCAAGTGGAAGTTGTTGGAAAATATGTCCCAATACTAATCATCTAGCTTGTAGATGGTTGAATTATTATTGTAATTGTATACGAATTATATTGAATAAAATATTTATTCTAGCTGTTCATCACATTTTACATCTTCGTATAATGAACTCTTGTGTGATGAAGTGCTTAGGACTACTTTGATGTGATATAGAGAGGATATATCATCTAGTTCTTAAATTGGTTTGTGATTAAATGATTATTATTACAGGATGATAGTGTATCAAGTGTAGGTCATTGTATGTCATAGTCGTTGGTTGTCCTCTTAACCAAAGAGTATGGAGACACTGGTATGGCATGTAGGTGTTGTATATAATACTTCACTAGAAGTGACCCATTTGTAGAATACTCTTTCTACCAAAGAGTAGTTCTTATTAGGATATGGATAAAGTGTTCCTCTGACTTGAGATTATCATAGTAGCTTGCAAGCAACTCACTATGCTTAGGTGCTAGACTACCCGGATTTCTAATTCAGTGATGAAAGTTTGCTAGGTATAGTCAAGTACTTATGTAGCAGTGGTTGGATCAAGATGGGATTAACCTCTCCAAAAGAGTTTAGAGTGAATGTCTCATTATGTCTCAATTAAGTAAAACCTTGGCCAGGGTAGTCATTGTAAGAAATTACATGGATTTTGAGTTTGAGACATATTGTGATGGACTATTCTAGGGTTGGGCAGTTAAACACTAAGTCATCCAGAGCATTGAGGGTTAAAAGAATGTATTATATGATTATCATATCTATTTCGTTCTTGATAGTTGATCTGCACCCTTCAACCTATCCGAACATCAAGTATCATTGCTAGATGGCGACTTTGGTTGGTACTAAAAGTTTTCCATTACTACTGGTTTAGTATTCGAACCTATGGAGTAACACACCATAGGGATTTTTTATTGACCTAATGTTTATTGAATGTTGGAAATCATTTTTTTGGACTCTTTGGACAATTTGATTGTCCATCTACAATTCGCAGTTGACTCAATTATAGGGATTTGATGATTTATATGGTGTTGACATATCATGTTACAAATCAAGTGACAAAGGTTTTAATCACTAAGTACTGGTAATTATATGGAGGGTTAGTGGCAATGTGATTGCTTGATTGACTTAATTTGATTGAGAAATTAAGTTTGGGTCAAACCGAATGTGATTCGGTTTGGGCTTGGGTTAGGTCCAATGTGATTTGGCCAAATCATTGCATCCCATTTTAGATTTAAGTTTGAATTATGAATTCAAATTTTGATTTGGCATTTAAATTTGTAAATTAGTTTGAATTTAAAAGGATGTAACTCCCATGGTCTTGAATGTATTGTAAACGCCCATAACTATGTAATCCCATAACTTATGTGATGCGGGATGAATATGGGAATTTAAGATAAAGAGAATAAGCAATTGAACTAAGTGATGCTTCTAAACATATAATCGAGATTCAGCCATGATGGAGTAATGCAATGCACTAAAGAAGACTAATGTAGAAATATTTGGTATCCCACAGTGCAACTCTGATTTAAGTAAAGAAAGAAAAGACCTTCATGATTTAAAAATCATCTGATTAGGAGAAGCTCTATTCAAAAACTCAGACCTTAGAGGGGAGGAATGGATTTTGTACCAATAATGAATTTCCACTAAACCATGTAATGGGATCACTCTTCATCTCTCAAGCGACTGGATGAGCAAACTATTCCACCCCTGAAAGTAGAACCTTCTTAATACTAATTTGAAGGCAAGGAAGATGTCACCCTAGATGGGATACACCTTGGGATCCTGCAAGAAGAATCATTAGAGGCATGGAAGATATTGAAACAAAGCAAATAAACATAATGGAGTGAAAGAAGTGAAGGGAAAGTTTGGTGAATATTCTTGGAGGTTGGAGCAGCCTGGTTGATGGAGACTTGTTTGAAGCTAGACTAATGGTTGGGCCTGACGCCCTTCTCCCTCATGGAGTGGCAAAGCAAGAGATTGCAATGGAAGAAAGAAGCTCTCAAAATTCTCCATTCATTCAATCATGATTACAAGAAGAGAGGTGAAGGGTTTTTATAAACTTTCAAGCCCCAACAACTCCCTAACAAAATGAGAGATTACATCCACAAAGAGAGGAGAAAAAGTGGGCGCCCTCTCTTGGACTTGAATTTTTGAAAGGGTTCATGCTTGGGCACAAGTTGGAGTGGTTTCTTGATGGAGAAAAGTGGGCATCCAAATTTGAAATCCTCCTTTGGTGCATGAATTTGTTCTCCTAAGATAGGTGTCATAGAAGTTGATGTGGCATGCTTGGTTGGCATGGAGATGAGGTGGCAGTGGGGTCCTTCTTTCTTGATTGAGGTGACTTGATGATGTGGCTTGATCTCCATCCAATGGTCCATTTGTAATGCTAAATGGAGATTGAACTTCACTTGGAAGACTTATACACTCAAGAAAAGAAAATTACAACTCAACTTGACCCTAATTACAATTGGCTTAACAAGACTCATGAATTGAAAATGACTTGGCCCTAATTACAGGACTCATTACTTGGAACTAAAATTAACAAGACTGAAATTTAATCTGACTTATTTATCTGCAATACATAAGGAGCTGGTGTTGACCTGGTTTGATTGAAGTCACTTTCTAATCTTGGTTCCGCACCAGCTCTCTTGAAGTGGGAAGAACTTGACCCTATCAAATATGGATCTGCTTAACTTTAGTAATATTCTAGTAAGTCGAGATTGATTCTTTGTAGATCCTCTCGAGTGATCCATGAGTCTTCGGATTCTGGTCAACCTTGCCAACGAACCAAGTAGTGCTGATAACCTTTATTTCGGGTAGTGATAGCCTGGTCATCCAGAATACGCTCAATCCTATCTCGCTGTTCTTGTAAAGTTGCTGGTAGACACCAGGGGTAGGCTCACTCCCCAAAATAGGCTCAGGCCCAAAAGGCTCACTAGGTATCATTATTGGCTCCTTATACTTTACTAGGTCCGAAACATTGAAAGTCGAGCTGATACATAAATCAGATGGTAAATCATGCACATACGCATTAGGTCCAATTTTCTTTATAATTTTAAATAGACCTGCATTATAGGCATGCAACTTTTTCATGGATCCTGGTGGGAACCATTCAGGTCTAAGCCTTATCATGACATAGTCTCCTTCGTTGAACTGTTTGACTCTCTTACGTGATTGCTCAATTGAACTTTCTTACTGATCTTTTTATGTATATCTCTAATATGTTTTGCATATGACTCAGCAGATTTAGAAACTCGTTCATGCATGGGTAGAGGAATAAGTTCTTTGGGTTTCCTGGGTTTGTATCTATGGACAATCTCAAATGGGCTCTTCTTAGTGGACCTATTGACAGAGCTGTTATAAGCAAATTCGATATGAGGTAATAATATATCATAATTTTCCATACTTTCACCAACTAGGCATCTTAACAGGTTTTCTAGACCTCGATTGACAACATCAGTCTGGCCATCAGTTTAAGGATGGTAGGCAATAGAGAATTTGAGTTTAGTTCTTAGCATATGCCGAAGGGTCTTCCAAAAATAGCTAATGGGCCTAACATCTCTATCTGACATAATGGTTTTGGGTAACCCATATAGCCTAACCACTTTATTTAAAAAAAGCTTAGCTACTCTCGAAGCATCATAAGTCTGGAAACAAGGTATGAAATGTGCCATCTTAGAGAATCAATCAACCATAACATAAATAGAATCATGTTTCCTCATGATTTTTGGTAATCCTAATACAAAATCCATAATAAGTTCTTGCCATGGATAGTCTAGTACTGGTAAAGGTGTATAAACCAGTGCTTTGTCTTTGCTATTCGGTAACAGCATAGGTTCAACATTGGGCTACAACTTGGGCAACATTTCTCTTGAGGCCTAGCCAAAAGAACTGGTCGTCGATGGCTAAGATGGTTTTGTTTCTACCAAAATGGCTAGCTATGCCTCCAGCATGGATTTCCCAAATTAAGAATTCTCTAAGGGAGGTTTGAGTGATGCACAACCTATCTCATTTGAAAAGGAATCCATCATGAATGGTGTAGTCATTATACAAACTAGATGGTCCTTGATTCATAGATTGAAAAATTTGGCTGAAGTCAGGACAATTCTCATATTCCTCCTTCAATCTCTCAAATCCTATGTCTTCCGAGCTCATAGAGGTCAAATGCTTGGTTCAATGGCTAAAAGCATCAGCAACTCGATTTTCAATACCAGCACGGTGTTTCAACACAAAGGTGATGCTTGAAGATACTCTACCCACTTCCCGTGCCTAGGGTACAACTTTTTTTAAGAATTAAGGAATTGGAGGGCTTCATGATCTGAATAAAGTATGAATTCCTGCGGTAAAAGATAATGTCTCCAATACCTTAAGGCTTGAACTACCATGTATAATTTTTTATCATATGTTGAATACCTAAGTTTTGCCTCATTCAACTTTTCATTGAAAAATGCCAATGGGTCATTTTCCTGACTCAAGACTCCTCCAATTCGTACTCCAGAGGCATCACAAGCAACCTCAAATACCTTTGAAAAGTCAGGTAATCTCAAAATGGCTGCTTGGGTCATTTTTTCTTTGATTTCTAGGAAGGCTCTATTGGCAACTTTGGTCCATTCAAAGGTTCCCTTCCTAATGCAATTGGTAATGGCTGTGACAATCGTACTAAATCCTCGAATAAATCTCCTATAGAAGGTGGAAAGGCCATTGAAACTATGAACATCATGTATGTTTTTGGGTACGGGCCACTCAACTATGGATTTAATTTTTTCGGGATCGGCAGATACTCCTTCTGGGGTAATGACAAAACCTAGGAAAATGATTCGGTTGGTCAAGAAGCTACATTTCTTCATGTTGGCATAAAGGCTATCTTTCCTAAGGGCTTGGCGTACTTGGTGGAGATGGTCAAAATGGTCTTCCTTAGTCCTACTGTATATCAGGATATCATCAAAGTATACTACAATAAACTTTTCAATGAATGATCGTAGCACTTGGATTCGTGATCTTCATGAAGGTGCTAGGGCATTGGATAAACCAAAAGCCATCACTAACCTTTCATACAAGCCATCCTTTGTTTTGAAAGCCATTTTCCATTCATCTCAAGGTCTAAGACTAACTTGGTGATAGCTGCTCTTAAGGTCAATCTTTGAAAAAATAGTGGCCCCGGCCATCATGTCTAACATGTCATCCAGATGGAAAATAAGAAAATGATACTTGACTATTATCTTAGTAATGGCTCGACTATCTACACACATTCTCCATGTGCTATCTTTCTTGGCGGTCAAAAGGGCAGGTACTGCACATGGGCTCAGGCTTTTCTTAATGAATCCCTTTTAAGGAGTTCACTAACTTGTCTTTGCAACTCAACATGCTCGGTTGGATGCAACCTTTAGTATGGGAGGTTGGGTAAGGTGGCTCCTGGGACTAAATCCATGGCATGTTGGATATTCTTTAAAGGTGGAAGTTGATCAGGAAGGTCGTCGGGAAACACATCTTGAAATTCCTTCAAAAACTCTACTACTTCTTGAGGGTGTTCCTTCTGGGGTGGGTCTTAGGCTTCCTTAGTAGTCAAAATCCAAAGGGATGAACCTTCATTAAATTCATGTTCTAATTCCTTAGCACTTATCAAATTCATCCCTTGCTTTTTGTCCTTCAGATTACCAGACCCTCACTTAATGTTGTCCATAGGTGGTGAAGAGTTAATCACAATTTCCTTTCCATTATGGGTGAGGGAAAAAGAATTAGAACAACCATATAATATAGCATCATGATAATACAACCATGGTTGGCCTAAGATGACACTACTAATCCCCATAGGAAGAACATCACACCAAACCTTCTCCTGGTATGACTGGATCTGAATTATAACTTGGCATCTAAACTTGATGGGAATTGAGGTCGAATCTATCCAAGATACCTTATATGGATTAGGATAGGGAATAGTAGGTAAACCTAAGTTCTTGGGAGAACTGGTTGAAATGGCATTGACACAGCTTTCACTATCTATAATGATCTTGTAGACTTTTTCCCCTATTTTAATAAAAGTTTGTAGAATGTTGGTCCTACACCAATCCTCTTGCTCCTTGGTCTGGGTTAGTATGCATCTAACAACTCCCAAAAATTTAGATGAGTCAATGATTTCTTCATCTCCTTCATACTCATCAATTAAGTTTGTCCTAGCTTCATATACTTCTCTTCACAAGCTTCTATAGGTTCAGTGATGCGGTACTAGCTCTAAGACCAAAGTTGATGCGGGATGGATGCAAAGACTAATATAACAATTAAGAGTTTAATTTTAATGAGCAATGGCAACAAACTCAGATAAGCTATCAAATTAATTTAATGAAGATAGACTAAGTCTTTACTAGCAACCCGTAATATAATTAGCATGCAATCACATAAAGAACCCTGGATCCGATGATTGAGACACTATCAAAACTAGGATGTCCTAACTTCAAACAACTAGATCTAAAAAGATTAGGATGGTTACTTACCAATAACGCTTTTCCCTCCTCCGTTTCAATAGATCTAGATTCAACTCCCAAGATCTCGCGGTAGGATTGCAAACCTCAGTTCCTTTGAAGCAGATCTTCCCATTGATGGTTGGATGGCAAGGGAAACCTCTTCTTCTGATCGAGAGCCCTAGGGATCCTTCAAAGAACTGTGATTAGTAGTGTAGAAAAGATGTGGAAATATAAAAAAGAGGCGGAACGAGGGATGGTTTGCTTGGATCTAGATTTGGGTTGGATGTCAGAGATGGTGATGTCTTGCTACTTGGATCTTGGACTCTTAAAATATAACTGGGCTTCGATACTCCACACACTCTAATGCAATGCTTAACCAGCATAGCACATTACTGTTGCCCAGGTGGCTTCCCAAAAAGGGGGGTGAATTGGGATTTGAATAACTTTTTACAATTATGTGCACTTTGAAATTCTTTTGTGTTGTGGTGCAATATGCAATACGAAAGTAATTAAGTAAAAGCAATAAAGAAAGTAAAGCACAATCACAAACACCAAGAAATAGAGTGGTTCAGAGCAACCAGCTCATACGTCCACTATCCAAGCACCACTTGGGATTTCCACTATATCCCCCAACCGGAATATAGTCAGATTGTTTTACCAGGTTCACAATCCAAATCTATACACTTTGGTTATACCCGGATCACTAAAGAAATCCTAACACTTGGTTTTACACCGGGATCACCAAGAGCACAACTTAGGTTTTACAAAGTTTACCTAAAAACCTTCAACCCATTCTTAAGACACAGCCCCTTGCTGTTCTTAGAGAGAAAACTAAGATAAGAAAATAATAAACAATCAACTACAACAAACCAAGTTTGTTTAGGTGTTGCTGATGTAGATTAAGAAGAAGTCAAGCCTTGAATGGTCTTTAATGCTCTTCAAGCTACTTCTTCCCTTCTTTAATGAGTGGATTCAATGATGGAGTAGAGTTGTTGAAGCTTTGAATCCCACTTCAATGCTCTTTGAGGTAGGTAGTTGAGTGACTTGAAAGTTCTTTGATTTCTCAAGAAAATTCAATAATAAAGCTCTAATCATTGTTTAATCCTTCAAAAATAATCCCCTTTATAGTTTTCCATGAGATATAGCCATTGTAGGGCCTTGGGATTCATGAAATGGCCGTTGGAGACAAAATGGAATTCAAATTTCAACTTCAGCAACTAGCCATTGGAGTGCAAAAAATAGCTCCACGAGTCAGCTCGAGTTCCAGGAGTCGGCTCGAAGTCTCAAACAGCCCAAAACAATTTTTTGTGGGAGTCGACTCTTCTGGCTAGAGTTGGCTCTTCCGTTCAATCAAGTCAAAACCATGAATACCTATAGTCGGCTCTTAGAAGCAAAGTCGGCTCGGATTCTTAGAACTTCAAAATACCTAACTCTGGAAAAGTCGGCTCTTGGGGCAAGAGTCGACTCGAGGTCTCAGGCTTCAGAAAAATACTTTCTTCCATGAGTCGGCTCTTATGATGGGAGTCGACTCTTGATACAGAAACACCGAAACTTCCTCCGTGCCATGCCACCCTGAGTCAGCTCTTGCAAATCTTCAAAAAAGTGCTTCAAGTTTCTCCAAAAATCTTCAACATTGAATCAACTAGAAGCTATTCTACATACTTTATAATTTTTGCAATTTTTCAGCCCTCTTACAAGATTACAAGATTGATAAGTTTAGGGCTTTTACAAGTTCAAGCTCATAAATCTTTATACACAATTGAATTATCCTTAAATCAGATTGAAAACAATTTTATACTTAAGGTAACCAATTTCTTGCAATACTTCTTAAATAAGTGAAAAGAATTAGTATCAAATACATGCTCCAATGTTTTGTGATCATCAAAATCATTCCAGGGGTCAACAATCTCCTCCTTTTTGATGATGACAAAACACTGGGCATGATTAAAAATTAAAACACTTTACAATTGAAGTACATTTAAATTTGTGTGTGTTATCAACACTATGTGGTACAATGTATCAAATGTATCATATGTATCATATGTATAAAACTGAACACTATAAAGTATCATATATATCGATACATTGAATTTTCCATATCAAATGAATAATGTGTATCGAAACATAACGTATCGACACAAAATGTTTCAAGAGTACCAATATGTATTGAAACTTATGAAACTTTGAATTAAAGCTCCCTCTTACTATTTGTAAAAGTATTTCATCAAGTTTCAACAAATCAACAATTCATATAGCTTATTATAAACAAATTCTAAGCAATTTCCATGAATCAACATAGCTTTTTCATATTGAACATTCATATCATATCATTGCAATTGAACATTCATATCATATCATTGCATTCATTTTCATGCACAATCTCCCTTCTCCCCCTTTTTGTCATCAACAAAAGGCATATGACAGAATAAATATTGATAATTGTTTAATGATAACAAGAATGGACATGCATCATAACAAGTGATGTATATATATATATATATATAAAGCAAGTCAATAAATAGCATATGTGATACTTTAAAGATGTCCCACGGCATGACAAAATAGTATCACACTAATCAAAATACAATAAGATAGAGTTCCAAAACATTAGTATAAAAAGCCTAAAATCAAAATGATGGGATAGAAACATCAGTATCAGGTTCTTCCTCATCAGAGGAGGAACCAACCTCTAGGATACCTGGACTAGGTTTGAACTTGGGGAACCTAGGTTGAAGATCCCTAATCCTAGTCCTAGTAGGAGTAGATGTCCTAGTCACTTTAGTTTTAGCTTTAGCCTTGGACTCGATGATATAACAATAGGTGTAGTTCTGGCAGACGGTTGATCAAAAGATAGTTCCAAGGTACTAGTGGTTGAAAGTATCTGGGTACCCAGAGTCTGTCTAACATCAGTAGATCCAATAGCCTCTACACCAACCTCGGGCTCAACATCAGCAGGTGTGGCATGAGAAGGTACATCACAAGAATGTGTCGCCTGTGCCTGCTCTCCATTAATGCCAGTCCCAATGCCAGGTGCTGTGGAAGTCGACGGTACATGCTGGCTGGCATTAGAAAGCTGTCTCAATATGGCATAACATCACGAAACCCCTGTTGAATCTCATAATGGAGTAGAGCAATCCTGCTGTCAGTGTCAGTCCTGAGACAAGATATCTCCTCCAAGACTCTCCGAAGTCTGTCATCTGTATCATGTCTAGCAGTTATAGGAGTCCTGACTGGTGAGTGAGGTGTAGTAGGAGCTGGTGAGGATGGTCCAGCCTCATCAGTCTGTGCCTCAGTCACCTCACCATGTCCCTGAGCAGCATGTGCATCATCATCTGAATCCTCTGAATGTGCTACAGGAACACCTGAAGATTTCCTGATTCAACTGCCATCATCTTTAATAAATCCCATCCTGGTAAGGAATTTCATAGTGTACCTATTGGTATGCAGCAATAGACGGCTATCCTCTCTAGTAAGATCAACATGAGCATCCTGGAATAACAGTGTAAACACCATCTTGTAAGGCAAACAAGCCCGTGCCCTACATGCTGCCTTCCTCATCTGAGATATCATAATAAATGGCAAATTGAGGTGCTCCCCCTCAATCAGTCACCTCATAAGCATTAGGTCGTGCTCACTGACCCATTCAAAATGCTCTGTCCGGGGCAAGAAAATCCTACTAATGATATTGTGCAATAGCCTCATTTCTAATGAAAGCTGATTTGCACTTACATATATAATGCCCTTCACATTAGATCTTTCCAATATAAGTCTAAGGGTCTTCATCTTCTCTTTTATAACCAAATAACATTCTCCTTCCTTTGGTATTTTATGTAAACTTGAAAGTTTCTGCTCACTTACTTCTATGTTCTTCCATTTTACCGTTCCTTCTAAGTGAAAAGCTCCCAATGACATGTTCTCAAAAAACTGACAAACTAGATTTGGATATGTTGGAACATTTAACAAACAAAAGTCCTTCCAACCTTGTTTTTCAAGCCAATCACATATATGAAGTTGTTCTTGCTCCAGAAAATGAAAATTTATACATCTACCTGAGGTCACCTGTCGATTTTTCATAGGAATTACTTACCGGGGTGCTTGAAGCTCTTCTTCCTGCTCTAGAGGTTGTTCTTCTTACGAAATCGAAGTGTCTAACCACCTCTTGGTCCTTCGTTCTTTCACGACAGTTCGAACTATCCTTTTTGCTTTCTTTGCCACTACCTTGCGAGGTGCCATTGTGCTAAGATTGAAGGATTGGAGGGATTTGAGAGGGTTTTTGGAATGTTTCCTAGAGTGGGGTTGGGAGTCGGCTAAGGGGAAATAACCAAAACCTAGAAATACATTGAATAGGAAACACAGAAACCCTATTTAAAAAGGTTCAGCCCGACCTTCGAGTCGGCTTGCAGAGCACCCAAATAACTCGAGTCGTTTCGAGCAAAAAACCAATCTAAAGGTCAAAATAGGTCAAACTCAGTTTCTAAAGGTTTTTTGAACCTAAAATAGGTTGTCCTATGCTCTAAAAAAAAATTAAATTTTCTAGATATTTTTTCCTTAATTTTCAAAAATTAGGTCAAACAGGTTCAGAATGGGTCACATAGCCCTAATTCTCCTCCGATTTTCTCAAATCTATCTAGACTTAATGGTTTAGTAAAAATGTCT
Source organism: Areca catechu (assembly GCA_021397845.1). NCBI lineage: Eukaryota > Viridiplantae > Streptophyta > Magnoliopsida > Arecales > Arecaceae > Areca > Areca catechu. The sequence continues at coordinate 1,591,741 of JAHSVC010000054.1, read as the reverse complement.
GCTAGTTGGTCTTCAATAGGTACAAATTCTAGTTCAATAACATTATTTAAAACATGATCATGAATAAAATGATGTCGAATTTCGATGTGCTTTGTTCGTGAGTGCTGAATTGGATTTTTAGATAAATTAATAGCACTAATATTATCACATTTAATAGGAATATTAGATTGGACAACACCATAATCTTCTAGTTGTTGCTTGATCCATAACACTTGAGCACAATAGCTCCCAACAGCCACATATTCTGCCTCAGCAGTAGATAGTGCTACAGATTTCTATTGCGACAGTGCTAAGAAATCAAGTTAATACCTAGAAATTGATAGGTGCTACTTGTGCTCTTTCTATATATTTTACATCCTTCATAATTAGCATCAGAATAACTAATTAACTTCAATGATGTGTATTTAGAATATCATAAGCCTACATTACATGTACCTTTCAGATATTTAATAATTCTCTTAACAGCCATGATGTGTGACTCTTTAGGATTAGATTGAAAACATGTGCACATACAAATACTAAATAGTATATCAGGTCTACTAGCTGTCAAATAAAGTAATGAACCAATCATACCTTGGTACAGCTTTTGATCAACATTTATGCCATTTTCATCTTTGTCAAGTCTACATGCAGGACTCATTGGTGTTCCACATACTTTGCTTGATTCCATGCCAAATTTCTTGATTATCTCCTTGATGTACTTAGCCTGGTTGATCAGGATACCTTCTTTAGTTTGTTTGATTTAAAGTCCAAGAAAGTAACTCAGCTCACCCATCAAGCTCATTTCGAATTCTCCCTACATTAGCTTAGTAAAATCTTGACATAAAGATTCATCAGTAGATCCAAAGATAATGTCATCAACATATATTTGAACAACTAAAATATCATTATTTTTTCTTTGAATAAATAGTGTAGTGTCAACACCTCTTACAAAATTATTAGCAATCAAAAATTTACTTTGTCTATCATACCAGGCTCTTGGTGCCTGTTTCAAACCATACAAAGCTTTATTCAGTTTGAAAACATGATTTAGGAAAGTATGATCGATAAAACCTGGTGGTTGCTCAACAAAAACTTCTTCAGATAAAAAACCATTCAAAAAAGCACTCTTTACATCCATCTGAAATAACTTGAAATTCATAAAACATGAATAAGCTAGTAGCAATCTAATGGCTTCTAATCTTGCTACTGGTACATAAGTTTCATCAAAATCTATTCCTTCTTCTTGATTATATCCTTGTGAAACCAGTCTAGCCTTATTTCTAATTACATTTCGATCTTCATCTAGTTTATTTCTATAAACCCACTTGGTGCCTATAACAGGATGATCATTGGGTCTTTCTACTAGGGTCCAAACATTATTTTTCCTAAATTGGTTTAATTCATCATGCATTGCTAACATCCAACTAGGATCAATTTCGGCTTCTTCTATATTGTGTGGTTCTATATGTGAAACAAAAGCAACTAAATCATGTGCATTTCTATGTGCAGATCTAGTTTTAACACCTTGAGATGGGTCTCCTATAATTAATTCTTTAGGGTGTGATTGTACATACCTCCATTCTTTAGGTATATCATCATGCTTTTTACTCACCTCTTCTTCATGTGGTTCACTTGATTGTTTGTCTTTGAGGGTCAAGTCTTTCATTCCATGTTGTAAAGTACCTACATCATCATCAGCAAAATCTTCCTTTCTTGAAGATGTAATGTCAGATTCATTGAAAATAATATAAACAGATTCTTTAACAGTCAAAGTTCTTTTATTGAAAACTCGATAGGATTTACTATTTAAAGAATATCCAAGAAAAATAGCCTCATCGGGTTTTGCATCAAATTTACCAAGATTGTCTTTTCCATTGTTAAGAACAAAACATTTGCATCCGAAAACATGAAAATATTTAATATTTGATTTTCTATTATTCCAAAGCTCATAGACGGTTTTCTTGATGATAAGTCTAATCAAAACTCTATTTAAAATATAGCATGTAGCATTTACAGCTTCTGCCCAAAATTATTTTGGAAGATTTTCTTCACAAAGCATTGCTCTAGACATCTTTTCCAAAGTACGATTCTTTCTCTCTACAACACCATTTTGCTGTGGTGTTCTAGGTGCAGAAAAGTTATGATCAATACTGTGCTTTGTGCAAAAATGATCAAAATATTGATTTTCAAGTTCGGTGCCATGATCACTATGAATTGAAATGACAGATAGATTTTTCAAATTTGTAACTCTTTTGTAAAACTTTTTGAATACATTAAAATTATCATCTTTATGTGCAATAAACAAAACCCATGTGTATCTTAAAAAGTCATCTACAATCACAAGTCCATATTTCATATCACCTAGGCTGGTAGTCCTAGTAGGTCCAAATAAATCCATGTGAAGTAGCTCTAACGGTCTAGTTGTAGAAACAATGTTTTTAGATTTAAAACTCCTCCTAACTTGTTTTCCTAATTGACAAGTATCGCAAAGATAATCAAAATTAACTTTAAATTTTGGCAAACCTTTGACTAAATATTTTGTAATAAGTTTAGCTATTGTGTCCATACTAGCATGACCAAGCCGCCTATGCCATAGTAAACATGATTCCTTGCTCGTGTCATTCATTGCTACAATACTTGTATTACTTAACATAGCTAGATCATTAAGATCTACTACATATATATTACCAAGTCTGTGTCCAATGAATTTAGTACTAGAGTCAAGTGGATCAACTACCATACACATTGATGACTTGAAGAAAACATTAAAACCAATGTCACATAGCTGACTAATACTCAAAAGATTATGTTTTAACTTTTCTACAAGTAACACATTTCCAATAAATATAGAAGGAGTAATTTTGATTTTACCAATACCGATTATCCTTCCTTTTCGATTATCACCAAATGTTACCATTCCACCATCCTTTTGTTCTAGGGTGAAGAATTTATCAATATCACCCGTGATGTGTCTTGATCAGCCGCTATCTAGATACAATCTTTTCTTTATACTTGTGGTAGCAAGACATCCCTGCAAAATAATCATTTAGCAAATTTAGGTACCCAAGCTCTCTTGGGTCCTTGCAAGTTTGTGGAAATGGTTCCTTTTGGAACCCAAACATTCTTAATTTTCTTTTTCTCATTGTGTTTCAAATGACATTCAAAAGCTTTATGACCATTATTATTACATGCATAGCATACAATCTTTGAATTTAAATAATAACCATGAGATGATGCAAATTTAGGTCTAACTTGTTTTGAACTAATGAACTTAGGAACATATGAAGTAGAAGTTGAAAATTTGTTTGAAATAGAGCCTTTATAACCAATTCCAAATTTATTATTTATTTATTTTTGATCTTTTAAAATTAATTTAAGTTTGTTAGAACTTAGGGTTAATTTTTCAACTAAGGGTTTCAATTTTGAACTTCTTTCTTTAAGTCATCATTTTCATTTTTCAAATCCTTTTTTTCTCAAAAAGCTCTTCTTTTTCAACTTGAACAGTCTTAAGTCTTTCACAAATCGAATTTAATTCTCTTTGCAAGATTTTGTTTCTTTCACAAAATTCATTTTTGTCTTTTTCAAATACATCACATTGATTTTTAAATCCCTCATTTTTAAACCAGCTTTTTTGTATTATACCAATAGTTCACAAAAAGCATTATGCAATTCATCATAAGTAAAATCTAAATTAGGTTCAGAAGTATTTACCTCATCCTCAAAACCCATAAGATAGATTTGTGCAGTTTTTGTTGTCTCTTCATCCTCTTCTGTAGATGTGGTTTCATCACTATCACTCCAAGCAGCTAGCATTGCCTTCTTCTTCTTTTTAGAGAATATCTTTTTCTTCCCTTCAAGACAATCAGGATGGATGTGTCCTGGTTTCTTGCATCTGTAGCATATAGGAACTTGTTTTTTATCTTTGTCCTTTTCTTTTTTTTATCTCTTTCTTTTACTTTTTCAAAATCACCTTTTCTATAATGCTTTCTCCATCTGTTTGTTTTTCTTCTGCCCATAAACCTTTTAAATTTTCTTATGACTATGGCAATTTCATCATTTCGAAGATCATAATCATCTGATGAATCTGATTCTTCATTCTTATCTTCCTCAGTAGCTATAAATGCAATGGCCTTCCCACTTATCTGGAAAAGATCTTAAAACTTTTTGAACAAGATCAGCATTAGAATAAGTTCTACCAAGACTCTTGAGACCATTTATGATATTAGTAAAATAAGTATACATTGCAGATATAGTCTCATTAGGATCGATCTTAAATAGCTCATAATTATGTACAAGAAGATTGATTTTTGATGTTTTAACTTGAGATATGCCTTCGTGTGTAATTTCTAGTTTGTCCTAAATTTCTTTAGCAGAATTGCAAGTTGAAATTCTGTTAAACTCATTTGGGTCCAAAGCACAATACAATAGGTTCATTGCTTTGGCATTCAGTTTAGCTAATTTAATATCATTCTCATCCCAATCCTCTTCTAGTTTGGGAACCTCTACATCATTAACTTTAATTATGGATGTGTGAGGTCCTTTCATAATAATTTTCCATAAGTGAAAGTCTACGGCTTGAATGTATATATTCATTCTTGCATTCCAATAAGTATAATTAATTTCGGTGAAAAGTGGAGGTCTATTTGTGGATTGACCTTCGGCCAACGAAGTGCTCATGGGATGTGCCATATGTCTTTATTCTAACCAACTTTCAGAGACTCTGCTCTAATACCACTTGTTGTCCAGGTAGATTTCCAAGAGAGGTGGTGAATTAGGATTTGAAAAACTTTTCATAATTATGTGCACTTTGAAATTCTTTTGTGTTGTGGTGCAATATGCAATGCAAAAATAATTAAGTAAAAGCAATAAAGCAAGTAAAGCACAATCACAAACACTAAGAAATAGAGTAGTTCGGAGCAACTGGCTCCTACGTCCACTACTTAAGCACCACTTGGGATTTCCACTATATCCTCTAATTGGAATACAGTCGGATTGTTTTACAAGGTTCACAATCCAAAACTATACACTTTGGTTTTATCAGGATCACCAAGAAACCCTAACACTAGGTTTTACACTGGGATCACCAAGAACCCAACTTAAGCTTTACACAGTTCACCTAAAAACCTTTAACCCTCTCTTAAGACACAGCCCCTTGCTGTTCTTAGAGAGAAAACTAAGATAAGGAAATAATAAACAAGCAACTACAACAAACAAAGTTTGTATAGGTGTTGCCGATGTAGATCAAGATGAAGTCAAGCCTTGAATGCTCTTTAATGTTCTTCAAGCTTCTTCTTCCCTTTTTTAATGAGTGGATTCAATGATGGAGTAGAGTTGTTAAAGTTTTGAATCCTACTTGAATGCTCTTTGAGGTAGGTAGTTGAGTGACTTGAAAGTTCTTTGATTTCTCAAGAAAATTCAATAATAAAGCTCTAATCATTGTTTAATCCTTCAAAAATAATCACCTTTAGAGGTTTCCATGAGATATGGCCATTGTAGGGCCTTGGGATTCATGAAATGGTCATTGGAGACGAAATAGAATTCAAATTTCAACTTCAGCAACTAGCCGTTGGAGTGCAGAAAATGGCTCCACGAATTGGCTCGAGTTCCAGGAGTCAGCTCGAAGTCTCAGACAATCCAAAATAATTTTCTATGGGAGCCAGCTCTTCTTGCTGGAGTCGGCTCTTTCCTTCAGTCAAGTCAAAACCATGAATACCTAGAGTCAGCTCTTAGAAGCAGAGTCAGCTCGGATTCTCAGAACTTCAAAATACCTAACTCTGGAAGAGTCAGCTCTTGGGGTAGAAGTCGACTCGAGGTCTCAAGCTTCAGAAAAATACTTTCTTCCATGAGTCGGCTCTTAGGATGGGAGTCGGTTCTTGATACAGAAATACTGAAACTTCCTCCATGCCATGCCACCATGATTCAGCTCTTGATCCAAGAGTCAGCTCTTGCAAATCTTCAAAAAAGTGCTTCAAGCTTCTTCAAAAATCTTCAACATTGAATAAACTAGAAGCTAATCTACATACTTTATAATTTTTGCAATTTTTCAGCTCTCTTACAAGATTACAAGATTGATAAGTTTAGGGCTTTTACAAGTTCAAGCTCATAAATCTTTATACACAATTTAATTACCCTAAAATCATTATGAAAATAATTTTATACTTAAGGTAATCAATTTCCTGCAAAACTTCTTAAATAATTGAAAAGAATTAGTATCAAATACATTCTCCAATATTTTGTGATCATCAAAATCATTCTAGGGGTCAATAATTACAATTGCTTAACCAGCAATTGTAAGACACATTACAATGCTTAACCAGCAATTATAAAAAATAAACTGACATATTTTCATTAATAATTCAGAAGATGGTTTACAAGAGGGGAATGGGGTGGTTTTTATAGACCCCTTACATAGTATCTTGGTAAGAACAAACTCCTGGTAGCAAGATAAGAAAGAATTCTTTTGAATACAAGATAAGAGTAGATACAATGGCCTCCTATCTTCTTCTTGAATTCAAATTAGGTAGATGCATCCTTGAATTTGAACTCCTTGTTGGCGACAAAATGATGCTTTATAAGTGTGACAAGATGAGTGGAGCCCTTCTCCTCTCAAATTAGTGACTTCTTGAATGACAAAAGTGAGATGGCATCTTCCTTGTGAATTCGGTTTCTTGATTTCAAGTGTGAGAGTGGGCGACAACTTTGAGAGAAATGTGGTTCCCTACATCTTGGCATTAATCCCATGTTGATCTTCTTCTATTTGAAATAAGATAAACCTTCATTTATCTTGGGACTTGGATAAGATGAGAATAGGAAATTTGAATGGATGAGAGGATGATGGCGTCCAACATATTTAAAATTTCAATGACAAGGATGAAATGAGGCACTCCTCTTCATGTGGGCGACAATTTGAGGATGAAAAGAGGTGCTAGATGAGAGGTAGAGTCCTTGTACTTTACTTCTCTTAAATGCTTTCAAATGACCGACAAAATGAGGCACCCTCCTTTCCTCCCTTTTGGATAATCTTGGACTTTAAATGCTATATAAATGTCCCAATGTCTGGATGTCAGGATGAAAATAAAAGACAACCTTCTTTGACATTGAATTGGCCATCCAAGGTGATGTAGTGAAGCATACCACTCCAAATGGCAAGTGACAAGGCTCCATGTGGCATGACTTCAACAATTGGACTTGACCTTGGCTAACAATTGATCATGAACCCCCTTGACTAATAAAATTACAAGACTTAACTTAAAGCAAACCTATCTTGATTAATTTTTAAATCAAAGAAAACTAATTTATTTACAGCACTCAAGCTAAAATTAAAATAGAATAACTACTCATTGGTGATCCAAAATGAGCTTGTAGGGTTCTGATGTCTCTTCCTAGCTCTGGTGTCCTCACTAATCCTCCGGGGATGGGAGGAACTCGACCCTGTTGAGTATGGGTTGACTCTGTTATGGTAATGTTCTAGCAAGTCTGGGTTAAGTATTTGCAGATCCTCTCGAGTGATCCATGAATCATTAGATTCCGGTCTACTTTGCCATCGAACTAGGTAATGCTAATAATCTTTACTCCTAATAGTGATAGTTTTGTCATCCAAAATTAGCTCAATCTTATCTCTCCGTTTTGGTAATTTGGCTGGTGGATGCTCAGGGATAGGGTCACTCGCAAAGATGGAATCGGGTCCAAATGGCTCACTTGGTATCATTATTGGCTCCTTATACTCAACAAGATCTGATACATTGAAGGTTGGACAAATACCTAATTTAGGTGGTAAATCTAACACATAGGCATTAGACTCAATTTTCTTTATGATCTCGTATAGTCCTTGTAAGGGTTTTGGTGACCAGGGCGGAAGCGTAGATTTCAAAAATTTTTTATGAAACCACTACCAAACCCTTAAACAAATACTTCCTTACTAGGAATTAAAACATACAAACATGCATATATAATATAAACTAGAGTTTAGGCACCAAATTGAACCACTAGTATCCAATCCGATAAAGAAAACCCTGATTCAGCCTTCTTCTCCACTAGGCGCCCAAACGTTCACCCACCAACGGTGATCCACACGAAACTCAGACCAAGGAAGAACTCCTTTTCCAAGTTGCTTGGAGAAGTGGAACTCTTTCGGCAGCCTTTGGTCTATTGACCACTATAGGACACCCTGTCCTATTGTAGGGAACTAAAGACACTCTCTTAAACTACTCTTGATTTTAGGACAACCCTTCTCTAGGACCCCTTGGGCTTATATCCTGAAACAAAGGCTTGTCCTATTAGAAAAGACCTTGTCTTAACAAGACAAGTCTTGTCTTAAAGAAAGAAGGAGGGAGAGAGAGACACTCAGAATAATACTTCGGTGGAATTCTTATATCAGACACATTTTACCGCCCCCTATTTATAGATACAAGAGCGGCGTGTGATATGTCCTCCCATCAACTTATCAGATATGATTTTTTAAGATAGAAGAGAAGTTATCTGGCTTGAAAAATAATATCTAATAAGGCCATTCATGCACCGAAGGCCTTATTCACATCCCTTCTATTATCTGGATGAATTCTGACTTGCCACATGTCAATTACCGGTCCCTAGGAAACCAAAAGGCACCTCTTCAATCTCCAAACATCGAAGATTATGAGGAGTCCAGATAGCAGAAGGACTCTCCATCAGAACCGCGTGCCACATGAAGAGTTGCGACTCTTCATGCACCGAGCACACCATCTTCCATGCAAATTTCAAAGAATGTTGACCAGTAAAAACATATGCAATATGGGTATCATTAGAAAGAGCATAAAATTTTCTTTCTGACCATATAAATTATATTTGAATCAGAGATCTATAGCTCATTTTGTGCCCTTTTAAAGTTAAGGTATCATTTAGGTACCAAGAGTCCCATGCCATTGGGACACTTCATGTATGGCACCTAAAATGCCCTTAAATCTAAATTAAAATCAGATTTAACTCTGATTAGGCTAGCCCCACTTAGGACTCAACCTAATTTAGGTTTTTTATAATTAGTTTAGCCCAATTAGCAAGCAACCGGACCCAATCCAATTGGGTTAGGAATTTGGTTAGCCTACATATGCTAGTATGTAATCCGGCTAACCAATTAGAATCCTATGACCCTAATTAAATCATGAATGACTTCCTTGGCCAAGTCTCTATTGTATGTGACCCATTGGGTTTCACATCTAGCTAGCAGTAGGTTTAGGTTTGAGCCGATTCGATCCGATCGAACCCGATTGACCTAATTAGGTCAACATGGCTCACCTAATTGTCCAATTCGAATCACACATCAAATTGACTCATGAAACCAAATCAATTGGTTCATGAAGACCTACAAGAAAAGATTGACCTCTAGCTACGTGTCATGCCAACCCGAAAGATGAGAAATTTTTATGGATTTACCAAAATACCCTTCATTGGTGAGTTACCGGGTAATTCAGTCCTTCGATCTACTTGCACCCTGAACATGACTATGGATATGGATACTTGTCAAATCCAATTTCATATTTATTACTTGCTCAATCTGATAATGATGATTCATTAATGAACCATTAGAAACTATTTCTATTGTTCATATTTTGATCAAAGATTTCCCGAATCTTCATTTGATTGAAATCATCTGGATGCGTTTCCCTCTTACTAGGGTTGATCGATTCCTTTTTGACCTACTCACAACCTCCATATGCAATCTACCATACCCAGTATCACCCCATGCATGACTCAGTGTCATGATTGAGTTTGAACCAAAGTATGGATTCATACATACAAGGTACCATGGCAGTCTCAGGTCAATGGACCACATGCACTACTCCCACTATGAGAACTATTTATTGACAAACAGATAAGGATCCATTAGATGTTCTCAAGATGGATCCATTCAGTGAACTCATTCTCTAATGAGCACCCACATCTTAGTATTAGTGTCAAATACAAGTGACTATGAGATCAGTCACCCTCTTCACCAAGCATACATAGGATGTGCTGGTCTTAACGGAAACATTGATCTCCTACTCAATATACCATCGACCAGGAATATTCTATATTAGGGTTTTAAGGCTTTAGGTCTCACTGGTATGATCTCATCATAACCGTAGAACCATAGCCCTAATCTATAGGGTTCATCATATCTTAATAAAATTAATAAGACACAGCGTATGATGAAAATAAAATGCCTTTATTAATTGATAATGTCAATACACTGGTTTGGGATATAAAAGAAAATCCCATCAAAATACAATATTTCGATTGGCCTTTAGGGCATAATCCTTTCAATCTCCCACTTGCACTAAAACCAATCACCTTTAAATTTTAACCCCATAAAATCGAGGTGGCGATCAAACTCCCTTTATGGTAGAGCCTTAGTGAACGGGTCTGCTATGTTGTTCTTCATTTCTACTCTTTTAATGCAAACTTCTTGTCTTTTAACAATCTCTCGAATGAGATGGAAGTTTCTTAGAATGTGCTTTGACTTGTGATGAGCTCTAGGTTCCTTAGCTTAAGCGACGGCTCCAGTATTATCATAGTAATGTATTACTGGACCTTCAATCTCCGGAACAACACCCAACTTTGAGATGAACTTCTTCATCCAGACAGCTTCTTTGGCAGCTTCACTAATAGCAATGTATTATGCTTCAGTTGTTGAGTCAGCTACAGTCTGCTGTTTAGAACATTTCCAGCTTACAGCTTCTCCATTTAGGATAAAAACATACCCTGAAATAGATTTTCTATCATCTGGATCCGATTGAAAACTAGAATCTGAATAAGCCTCCAGTTTAAGATCAGATCCTCCATATATCAGAAAAATATCTTTAGTCCTTCTCAAGTACTTAAGAATATTTTCACAGCCTTCTATTGATCCTCTCCTATATCAGCTTGAAATCTGCTGGCTATACCTAAGGCATATGCTACATCAGGCCTGGTACATAACGTAGCATACATTATAGAACCTACAGCCGAAGCATAAGGTATAGAACTCATTCTATTTCTTTCTTCAGGTGTCTTAGGAGACATCTTCTTAGAACGATGTATGCCATGATCAATGGGCAATTAACCTCTTTTACTTCCCTCCATGCTAAATCTCTTTAGCACTTGGTCAATGTACCTAGACTGGGATAAGCCTAGCATCCTCCTAGATCTATCTCTGTAGATCTTGATACCCAGTATATAGGATGCTTCTCCCATGTCTTTCATGAAGAACTGTTTAGATAACCATACCTTGACTGATTGTAACATTGGGATATCATTCCCAATGAGGAGTATGTGATCGACATACAGAACCAAGAAAACTATGGCACTCCCACTAGTCTTTTTGTACACACAAGGTTCATCCTCATTTTTGATAAAGTCAAACTCTTTGACTGTCTTATCAAATATGATGTTCCAACTCCTGGATGCTTGCTTTAATCTATAAATAGATTTTTTTCAGCCTACATACCTGATTAGGTTTAGTCTCCAAGACAAAACCTTCTGGCTGTGACATATAGACCTCTTCCTTAAGGAAACCATTAAGGAATGCAGTTTTCATATCCATCTGCCAGATTTCATAATCATGATATGCTGCTATAGCAAGCATGATCCGAATAGATTTGATCATGGCAACAGGAGAAAATATTTCATCATAATCTATTTCCTGTTTTTGTCTGAAACCATTAGCCACTAATCTGGCTTTATAAGTTTCGACATGGCCATTTGTCCCAATCTTTTTCTTATAGACCCATTTGCATCCAATAGGGTTAACACCCTCTGGTGCATCAACCAAAGTCCACACTTGGTTAACATACATGGAGTCCATTTCAGATCTCATGGCTTCTAGCCATCAATCTGAGTCCCTACTCATGACAGCATCCATATTGGTTAGAGGCTCATCATTTTCAATAATCCAGGCTTCATTATTTTCAATAATGAACCCATACCTCTTAGGTGCATGACGCACCCTATCAGACCTATGGATAGGAGTGGTGTGTTCTAGTTCTATACTAATTATGTTATCATTTGGTTGAGATGTATCTATTTGTTGAACTTCTTTAAGTTCAATATTTCTCCCAACTGCCCTTTTGTAGGATGAACTCTTTCTCGAGAAAAGTGGCATGCCTACTGACAAAAACTTTTTGTTCAGTAGGATGGTAGAATAGATATCCTATACTATCTTTAGGATATCCTACAAATAGACACTTATCTACTCTAGCATCTAGCTTATGTCCAAAATTTCTTTTGACATAGGCTGGACAACCCTATACTTAAGATAATTAAGATTGGGTTTCTTACCCCTCCATATCTCATATGGAGTGCTAGAGACAGATTTAGATGGTACTCTATTTATGATATTAGCTGCGATTTCCAAGGAATATCCCCAGAAAGAAATAGGTAACTCTGTGAAGCACATCATGGACCGTACCATATCTAATAAAGAACGGTTCCTCCTTTTAGCAACACCATTTAATTGTGGTGTGTAAGGAGGGGTCCATTCAGAGATAATCCCCTTTTCTTTATGGTGATCGAGAAACTCGATGGATAAGTATTCACCTCCTTGATCTGATCGAAGGATTTTTATACTTTGATACTCTAAAAATTTATCGAAGTCTTCGGACTTATGTTTCATAAGATACATAAATCCGTACCTTGAAAAATCATCAATAAACATGATAAAATAAGAGTATCCACCCTTGGCCTGAGTTGTCATAGGCCCACATACATCTGTATGTACGAGTCCTAAAAACTCAGTTGTCCTTTCTCTATGTCCACTAAATGGAGTCTTGGCCATTTTACCCATGAGACATGATTCACAAGTTCCTAATGATTCATAATCATAAGGATTAAGAAAATTTTCTTTGTATAACTTGCTAATCCTAGTCTCACTAATATGTCCAAGCCGACAGTGCCAGAGTAAAGTATTGTTTACATCATCTCTCTTTCATTTGTTACTTACATGAAGTATATTGTCATTAGTGGATAGAGTTAAAAGACCATATAATTTCATTAGAAAAGCTGATTGAGCAACCATTGCTCATCACTTTCATAGTATAACCTTGTCTAAGTAACAAGGGTACAGAAATGATATTTCTAATGACCTTAGGCATAAAGTAAAAATCTCTCAGCTCTAAAATCTTTCTTGAAGGTAACTTCAAGATATAAGTCCCTATAGCCTCTGCTTGGATGGACTCTCCTCCAGCACCGTAGAGCTCGAAGTCTCCTTCCTTCAATACTCTAAGCCTCTGCAGCCCCTGCAATGATTTGCAGATAATATGACCACCGATGGTATCCAATACCCAAGTATTTGAAATGGAAGAATCCAATGACAAAATAGTATGAACTTCTTTCATACCTTTTGGTGCATCCGATGCTCCAGGCTTCACACCTGCAAGGTAAGCCTTGCAGTTCCTCTTCCAATGACCCGGCTTGCCATAGTGAAAGCAGGTCATCTGTCTGGATGCTTTCTTTCCTTTCTATTTCTTGATGCCCCTTTTTGGGTTCAATCTCATCTTGGAACACTTTCTGCCTGACTTCTTCTGGTTGATCCCATCCATAAGAAGAAGTGGAGCATTATTTTTCTTTAAATGGCTCTCTGTTGTTTTTTAATATGTTTAACAGCTCAGGCAAGGAAGTGTTAAGTTTGTTCATATGATAATTAAGAACAAACTATGAAAATGACTCTGGGAGTGAATGCAGGATCAAATCCTGATTTAACTCCCCATCCATAACAAAACCCAATTGACCTAATCGAGTGATCAGGTCAATTACCATCAGTACGTGGTCTTGTACGGATGTACCTTCTATCATTCTTGCATGGAACAACTACTTTGATATCTCATATCTTGCAGTTCGACTATGTTCTCCATATAGCTCTTTTAGATTGAGCAGTATGGAGTTAGTGTCCATTCTATCATGTTGCCTCTACAACTCATTGGTCATAGATGCAAGCATGATACATTTGATAGGGAGTGAGTCATTTTGCCACATCTTGTATGTGGTCTTTTCCTCTTACGAGGCATCTTTGGTGTGGGCACCAGACTCAGAAGAAGACTTCAGGGCTCCATCTGGATCTCTGATTGACCTTGCTCGAAGAATTAGGGTTTTCTAGTTTTGTAATAAGGGTTGACCTGATCAACTCAATTTTGAGTATGTAATTTTGTCATTTCAATTTTTGTTGGGTCATGTTGACTCAGTCCAAGTCCAAGGCCCAGGTAGGTGTCATTTCCTTTGCCATAGGGCACCATATTTTCCAGCTACAAGTGGGTGCCACACTCCCTGCCACATCTCCATCCAGTGTACCTTGGTCCCCACGCCTCAAGTAAGCAGGTTCTTTTTTCTTGCACCACTTGGGGGAGAAATCCATCAAGATACCTCAATCCAAGGAGGAGACAACTTCTTTCCAGATAAACCCAAGCCAGGATGGCAAGAATTTTTCTTGAAGAGAGGATCAAGGAGGTACCCCACAATGTTCCATAAAAATCCAAGTTATAAAAGGGAAGAGAGCATGTCTTGGGGAGAAAATCAAGGAGGCACCCAAAAGTTTCCAAAAGTGCCAAAGCCATGAAAGGAAGAAGCCTAAACTTGTGGAGCAAGACTAGGAGGTGTCCAAATGAGCCAAACCATGAAGGGAAAATCCTTGATTCATGGAGAGATACTAGGAAACACCTCCATAACCTGCCATTTGGAGCTGATTTTCAAGTTTTCTTGGAGTTTTTGGGCTGCCCACTCATGGAAGGAGTCTTGGGAAGAGAATTTGATGCCTAAAGTGTGGGTTAGTCCTATTAGTCCTACATGGGAAATGTATAAAATTTTATTTCTTTGTTTTGTCTATATATTCAACTCTATGTAACTCTTGAATTTAATGATGAATGAAACCAACTTTTTTTTGTGAGCAAACTCTGTGTTTTCTCTCTTCCGCACTTGCATCCAGGTGTTGAGCTCCGTGAGGGAGTAAATCCGGGTTCCCCAGGAACCTTAAGGAGGTGTGAGATCTCCAAACCCCTAAACCCTAGGCTAGCCACTCCAACTACTAAACCCTAGCCGCCCACCATCCACTTCAATCCACCAAACCCTAGCCTATCCCACCTCCCACGGCCTCCCTCTCCAAGTCCAGGCCGATCACCAGCATCCAGATCCAGTCCAGATACTTCAGATCCAGAGCAATTCCCAGAGGAAGTCAGATCAGCCTCCAGGAGGATCCGGATTTCAGCAACTTTAGCCTTCAAGTTCTTCAATCTGGTAAATCCTTCCTTGAGTCTTTGATTCCATCACTTGTTCCTCTTCTTTCCTAGATCTTGAGTCCAGGAGAAGCCGACTCAGCCACAGGACCAGTATTGGAGGATCCATTGCGAAGATATCCGAATCCGAGGATCCAACAATCTGCTCGAGAGAGTTCTTCCACCAAACTTTGTGAAGATTACTATCTGGTTGGTAACCTATCTCTTCTCTTTATTTCTGTCCTGTTGAAAGTTCAGAGCGAAACCCTAGGTCTAGGAGTTTCTCAACCCCTAGCGATCCGTTACTTCTGAACTACTCTGATAACCTAGTTCTTCTAAATTGTGCTTTCAATCATTACCTAGTTTCCTTCAACTTAGTTTAGCTTTACTTTGAGTCAAAGCCAATTTCTGAAATATAAAAAAAAAAAAAGAAAAAAATTAATTTTAATTTCCTTCCGCATCGTATCATCTCTTCTCTTTCGTTCTGCATCATTTTTGGTATCAGAGCTTTTGTTCTGCATCATTTTTGGTATCAGAGCCCTGTTTAGGGTTTCTGACTTGCTTGCATGTTTTGAGTGCCTCTCTTTTTTACTTTGTCTGCTCGAAGTAGACTCCCCAGGACGTCCGGTCCTAGGAACGAAGTGAGGTGCAAACCTCCTCTTCCCATTCCACGAGGTGTTCCTAGGGCATGTAGGGGATCCGCTGGGTTACAACTTCATAGCAGGAATTGTAAACGGGGAAAGCATTCTATTTTTGGTCTGTAACTGCCCTGTTGCAAGAATTGTTTCTCATTGTAGATAACTTCAAATTGTATGATTTTTATTTTTCTGGAACCAGTATAATTGAAACTATTTTATATAATTTTCCTGTGATTTATTGGTTTCCGTGAAATTTCTGAGAGTTAAATTACTGCAACTCTGTTTCTGTGTTTCTGCAATTCAACTTTTTGAGTGATCATCTCCTAATTCATCTTAAGGGCATTTGAGCATCTAAGATAAGGGGAGGAGTTGATAACCTCTCCTTAGCCCAAAACCACCACCCACTCATTCGATCCTAAGCCTAATTTTAAAATTTATTAGACTTAATTTGCCCTAGTGGGCTAGGGACATCAACAAGTCGGGTCAAGGCTAGTGTTGAGTCAGTTTGTCTAGTTACTCTGTGTGTGCTCTGTACCCAGTGTCTAGAACGGTGGTTCAGGGATTCTATCCCGAAGGGCTTGTGTGCTGGTCCGCCTACCTGGCCAATCACTGATTGGTGTCTAGGATTGGCATTTAGGGACCTAACACTCCCCTTACACCTGCCTGGCTAACTCCCGAGTTACTACAGGCTAGCTTGCCACTCTGATTGGGCATCTAGTTTGGGCTCTAGGTCTAGTTAGCCCGTAGTCATTTTAGTTGAGTCTCATTTTGTGTGTTTGCTTGCATCATCATGTCCACCCGGAACGGAGTACCCTCCTAACCTGGTCAAACCCAACCTGATTTAGAGGCAATGATTAGAACTCTTACCGAAAGTATGACCAAATTGAGTCAGGATATGAATGAGGGTTTTGCCCAGTTTAGAGACCGAGCCCAGGGACTTGAGAAACGTAGACATCAAAATTGGACCCCTGATCCAAAATTTAATAGGCCCCAACCTCACCCATGCCAAGAGCCTAGGAGGACCTTATATCGTGATCCCGAGCATAACCCTAGGAGCCTATACCAATACTTGGTTGACTCAGAGAAGGGACCCGTTAGGAACACCGAACCTTATGCACCCACTTTTGATGGAAGGCAAAAGACATATATTAAGTGGGAAGAACAAATGGATCAGTATTTTGAGTGCACTAACATATCGGAATTAGGACAAGTTAGGTTGACCAAAACCAAGTTCACCAAACATGCTAGGTCGCATTGGTATGCTATTGAGCATGAGTGTTATCAAAGAAAAGAAGAAATATATACTTGGAGAGATATGAGAAGTAAGTTGAGAGATAGGTACCTAGGTAGATCCTATGAGAAAAGATTTTTAGACCAATGGTACCAATTACGACAAGGTAATAGGCCTGTGTCTAAATATATCAAGGACTTCCAGTGGTATGACATGAAATGCAATACCATTGAGACCGAAGCTCAGATCACATCGAGGTTTAGGGTTGGGTTACACCCAGACATTTATAGGAAGCTATGCCTTGAAAAGACCAATAAGTTAGACCGAGCCTACCAAGAAGCCCAAGACTATGAGTGGTCTTTAAGATATAACCAATCAAGTACCTTGGACCTAAAGCCAACCTCTACCAACTTGAGTCAAGTTCCGATTGATCCGACACCCGTAGTGAACCAGACTTTTGTTTGTCAATTCCCACTTGTGCCACCTCTTGACCAGAAGGATAACACTGAGAAGGAGTTAGGCATGGCCATCCCAAAATTAGTTGACCTGACCAGAGCCGTACTTAAAGAGGAATCAAAGGAGAATAGATTAGAACATTTCAGTGAGATTGAGGAAGAAATATATTAGCCTGACATAAGTTTGATAGATGAATATAAAGAAGAAGAATTTGAGGATATCTCTCCCGATAATTCAATTAACCAACTCCTACCTGATGGGGTTATTGAGGGGACCCCTGCCACTCAAGGAATTCAGGAGCTAAACCTAAGAGAAGACCCTTTTTAGGAAGTTCAGGAAGAGGAAATTGCACCCAATGAGAGTTTAAGTGAGAATACCCCTGAACTCATTGAGGAATCCAAAGAAGACACCCCTGAGTCAAATCTGGTAGAGAAGTGTGAAGAAGGAAGGGGTTCACAAGAATTACCCATTGAGAAGGTCCAAGAATAAGAAAAAGACAGTAGCTTAGAAGACTTTCTAGATAAACATTCCAAAGACCTTCCTGATAACCTTCCACCTTCTAGGAGCACCCAGCCTACCCTAGAACTTGCACTTGTAGACCCTCCTAGAGCAAATCATGAGGTTTGGATGAGTGCACCTATAAAACAATGTCCTCATTTTACGGTCGTCCTGAATAACCAAGGTATGTTTTTGTTTCCTATAAGCCACCTCAAAACTCTGATTCTTATTTCCTACCCTTCCCTGAATCTTCTCATGTTTCTAGAGCTATGGGATTACACTTTACTGAGATTTCTAGGTTGCAAGACTCCTTAGAACCTATTAGGTTTGCCACCTACTTTTGGAAGACCTTATGGCACCTACTAGGCATCCATAATAAGTTTTCATGCTCAGCATGCCCTCCTCCGACACAAGGTCAAACCTAGAGAGCCTTAGTTTGTTAGGTTTAGACCTAGGGTTCCTTCGGAATAAAGTCCATTCTTTAGGAATGCGTCATCAGTCTAGTTTAGTTTTTCTTGACCCTTTACTAGGCTTTGGCTCAGATTTTGGTTTGATTGAGAGCACTAGAAATTGGGATTTGTATTTTGTCCAGGGCTAAAATTGCATTCAATGTTTCGATCAATAGGTCTATAGGCTAGAGTCCCTTTGAAATTGTTCATGGATATAAGCCTCACACACCACTTGATCTGATTTCACTATTAGCCCACACACACAAGTCTCTTGATGCACTTGCATAGCATGTAAAGGACTTGCATAAAGAAATTCATGCCAAAATAACTTTAAGTAATGAAACTTATAAGAAGTTGGCTGATTCTCAAAGACGAGTCAAAACTTTTGTTGAGAGAGACTATGTAATGATTTGGTTAAGGCCTGAGCGGTTTTCTCCTGAAACCATTAGAAAGTTACATGCTAGAGGAGCTGGACCATTTAGAGTAGTGAAGAGAGTAGGATCCAATGCCTATGTGCTCGAGTTGCCTCCAGAACTAGGCAATAGCTCTACTTTCAACATTACAGACCTAGTAGAGTACAGGGAGCCAACTGTGATTCCCAGTGAGCCTTTTGAACCAATCCTGTTTTGAGAGTGATCCCGATCCTGTGTGTCCACAAACAAACTGGCCTGTGAGGAAAGAGCAGATTGAAAAGATCCTAGGTGATCAGGTTATCTCTACTCGTAATCGAGGATACTAAAGATACCTGGTCCGCTGGCAAGGAAGGCCAAACTCTGATGACTCTTGGATCTCCCGAGAAGAACTACAAGATTTGGATCCAGACATCTTGGAGAGATACCAGAGCCAACTTGAGCCTTACTCGACAAGGTCGAGTTCCTCCCACCCCGGGAGAATTGGTGTGGGCACCAGACTCAGAAGAAGACTTCAGGGCTCCATCTGGATCTCTGATTGACCTTGCTCAAAGAATTAGGGTTTTCTGGTTTTGTAATAAGGGTTGACCTGATCAACTCAATTTTGAGTATGTAATTTTGTCATTTCAATTTTTGTTGGGTCATGTTGACTCAGTCCAAGTCCAAGGCCCAGGTAGGTGTCATTCCCTTTGCCATAGGGCACCACATTTTCCAGCTACAAGTGGGTGCCACACTCCCTGCCATATCTCCATCCAGTGTACCTTGGTCCCCACGCCTCAAGTAAGCAGGTTCTTTTTTCTTGCACCACTTGGGGAAGAAATCCATCAAGATACCTCAATCCAAGGAGGAGACAACTTCTTTCCAGATAAACCCAAGCCAGGATGGCAAGAATTTTTCTTGAAGAGAGGATCAAGGAGGTGTCCCACAATGTTCCATAAAAATCCAAGTTATAAAAGGGAAGA
The DNA here is from genome assembly GCA_021397845.1 of Areca catechu. Classification (NCBI taxonomy): domain Eukaryota; kingdom Viridiplantae; phylum Streptophyta; class Magnoliopsida; order Arecales; family Arecaceae; genus Areca; species Areca catechu. The sequence goes on along the minus strand of JAHSVC010000054.1, from coordinate 1,571,924 downwards.
GAGCATGTCTTGGGGAGAAAATCAAGGAGGCACCCAAAAGTTTCCAAAAGTGCCAAAGCCATGAAAGGAAGAAGCCTAAACTTGTGGAGGAAGACTAGGAGGTGTCCAAATAAGCCAAACCATGAAGGGAAAATCCTTGATTCATGGAGAGATACTAGGAGACACCCCCATAACCTGCCATTTGGAGCTGATTTTCAAGTTTTCTTGGAGTTTCTGGGCTGCCCACTCATGGAAGGAGTCTTGGGAAGAGAATTTGATGCCTAAAGTGTGGGTTAGTCCTATTAGTCCCACATAGGAAATGTATAAAATTTTATTTCTTTGTTATGTCTATATATTCAACTCTATGTAACTCTTGAATTTAATGATGAATGAAACCAACTTTTTTTTGTGAGCAAACTCTGTGTTTTCTCTCTTCCGCACTTGCATCCAGGTGTTGAGCTCCATGAGGGAGTAAATCTGGGTTCCCCAGGAACCTTGAGGAGGTATGAGATCTCCAAACCCCTAAACCCTAGGCTAGCCACTCCAACTACTAAACCCTAGCCGCCCACCATCCACTTCAATCCACCAAACCCTAGCCTATCCCACCTCCCACAGCCTCCCTCTCCAAGTCCAGGCCAATCACCAGCATCCAGATCCAGTCCAGATACTTCAGATCCAGAGCAATTCCCAGAGGAAGTCAGATCAGCCTCCAGGAGGATCCGGATTTTAGCAACTTCAGCCTTCAAGTTCTTCAATCTGGTAAATCCTTCCTTGAGTCCCTGATTCCATCACTTGTTCCTCTTCTTTCCCAGATCTTGAGTCCAGGAGAAGCCGACTCAGCCACAGGACCAGTATTGGAGGATCCATTGCAAAGATATCCGAATCCGAGGATCCAACAATCTGCTCGAGAGAGTTCTTCCACCAAACTTTGTGAAGATCACTGTCTGGTTGGTAACCCATCTCTTCTCTTTATTTCTGTCCTGTTGAAAGTTCAGAGCAAAACCCTAGGTCTGGGAGTTTCTCAACCCCTAGCGATCCGTTACTTCTGAACTACTCTGATAACCTAGTTCTTCTAAATTGTGCTTTCAATCATTACCTAGTTTCCTTCAACTTAGTTTAGCTTTACTTTGAGTCAAAGCCAATTTCTGAAATATAAAAAAAAAAAAGAAAAGAATTAATTTTAATTTCCTTTCGCATCGTATCATCTCTTCTCTTTCGTTCTGCATCATTTTTGGTATCAGAGCTTTTGTTCTGCATCAATCTTCCCCTAAAGGTTCCAAGGTAGGGGTATCAAGAATGTAAGAAAGTTTTTCCTGGCTGAGTACTATCTTTAGATTTCTCAACCAGTCAACATAGTTCGGTCCAGTCAATTTATTGGCATCAAGTATACTATGGAGTGAGAGTGAAGAGGCCATTCATTCTACATTAACAAAGAATATAACATAAGCAAACAACCAATGTTGACAAAACATAATTAAATTAGGACTTTAACTTAATTATGTCTCCCACTATTTTATCAAGCATCATAAGCCTCTATATGATGATCGAGAAACCCTAATTAGTTTTCTTAGTGGGGTTGAGATCCTAATTCCTTATAAAAGACCTTGTGCGTACACAACAAATCTTTTACAAGTTCAAAGGTAGAAAAACTCTTTCCAATTGTATCTCATACAATTCTCAACAAACCTGGCCTCTAAAATATTAATAGCCTTATGTGTTCACAACAAACTATAATATTTTTAGTTAAGTAAGACCCTTCATTCCTTTATTGTCATAATTGTAATAATAATACCCTTGTGTGTTCACAACAATGTATTATATTAAATCATGCCATAAGCATCAAATGCACCAGGCCAAAATTGTGTTAGTTACCATAATAGGTCTTGTGTGTATACAACAAACCTAATACGAATCATAACATAATAATGACCTAGCATGAAGGAAGGCCTAATGTAGTCAATATTACACTAAGCATATCAATCAAGAATTAAGTTAATCTTATCAGCCAGGTAAGTGGGAGAGTAGTGGGAGTCCCCTCGTTGCTTTCCTAGACACCAATAAAAATTGACCAGGTTAGTAAACGGAACCAATTAAAAACCACGTCCTCTTAACCGATCATGAACAACTTTTCCTAGACATCGAATGATCAACTAATCATCATGATTATTTTGCTTTTGGTATATGACACTACAACTTAATATAATTTTAATAGAGGGCAATTCAAACAGAAGCACATTCTAATATTACCATTCATCAACCATGCATCATATATCATTTTATAATGTGCCAAGTGTGTCATCATACTAGGACAACCATCTACCACATAATGTATCCACCATTATGCCAGGGCAACCTTATTTCATTATGATGACTAGAAAGCTAAACATATATCTATATTGGTAAAGGTTTAAGTGAAAATCCTAACCAGTGACATACATATATGCATAAACATATCAATCATATGTAACTCTAAACTTTTGTAGAGTCCTACAAAATTGGGCAACTTCAAATTTTGTAGAGTCCTACAAAAATGGGCAACCTCAAGAGTCCTACAAAATTGGACAACTTTAAATTTTGTAGAGTCCTACCAAAATGGGCAACCTCAAGAGTCCTACAAAATTGGGCAACCTCAAATTTTGTATGATTTAGCCCTAATAAGGTGGCTTTGATACCACTATAAGGGTTTTGGTGACCAAGGAGGAAGCATGGATTTTAAAAATTTATTATGAAACCACTACCAAACCCTTGAACCAAGACCTCCTTACTAGGAATTAAAATATACAAACATGCATATATAATATAAACTAGTGTTTAGGCACCAACCTAAATAGCCAGTATCCAATCCGATGAAGGAAACCCTGATTCAGCCTTCTTCTCCACCAGGCGCCCAAATGTTCGCCCTCCAACGGTGATCCACACGAAACTCGGACCAAGGAAGAACTCCTTCTTCAAGTTGCTTGGAGAAGTGGAACTTTTTCGGCAGCCTTTGATCTATTGACAACTGTAGGACACCAAGTCCTACTGTAGGGCACTAAAGACACTCTCCTAAACCACTCTTGGTTTTAGGACAACCCTCCTCAAGGACCCCCTATGCTTATGTCCAAAAACAAAGCCTTGTCCTATTAGACAAGTCCTTGTCTTAACAAGACAAGTCTTGTCTTAAAGAAAGGAGGGAGAGAGAGACACTCAGAATAATACTTTGGGAGAATTCTTATATCAGACTCATTTCACCACCCCCTATTTTTAGATACAAGAGGGGCATGTGATATGTCCTACCATCAACTTATCGATATGATTTTTCAAGACCGAAGATAAGTTAACTGGCTTGAAAAATCATATCTAATATGCCCATTCATGCACCGAAGGCCTTATTCACATCCCTTCTTTTATCTGGACGAATTCTCACTTGCCACATGTCAATTACCGGTCCCTACGAAGCCAAGAGGTGCCTCTTCAATCTCCAAACATCAAAGATTATGAAGTGTCCTGATAGCAGAAGGACTCTCCATCAGAACCGCGCGCCACATGAAGAGTTGCGACTCTTTATGCACTGCTCGCACCATCCTTCTTCCATGAAAATTTCAAAGAATGTTGACCAGTTAAAATATATTCAATATAGGTGTCATTGGAAAGAGAATAAAATTTCTTTTCTGACCATACAAATTATATTCAAATCAGATATCTATAGCTCATTCTATGCCCTTTTCAAGTTAACCTATCATTTAGGTACCAAGAGTCCCATGTCATTGGGACTCTTCATGTATGGCACCTAAAATGCCCTTAAATCCAAATTAAAATCAGATTTAGCTTTGATTAGGCTAGCCCCACTCAGGACTCAACCTAATTTAGATTTTTCATAATTAGGTTAGCCCAATTAGCAAGCAACCGGACCCAATCCAATTGGGTTAGGAATTTGGTTAGCCTACATATGTTAGTATGTAATCCGGCTAACCAATTAGGTTCCTATGACCCTAATTAAATCATGAATGACTTCCTTAGCAAGTATATATTGTGTGTGACACATATGGTTCCACATCTAGCTAGCAGTAGGTTTAGGTTTGAGTCGATTTGATCCTATCGAATCCGATTGACCTAATTAGGTCAAATTAGCTCACCTAATTGTCCAATTCGAATCACACATCGAATTGACTCATGAAACCAAATCAATTGATTCATGAAGACCTACAAGACAAGATTGACATCTAGCAATATATTGTGCCTACCCAGAAGATGACGAATTTTGGTGGATTTCCCAAAATACCCTTCGGTGGTGAGTTACCGGGCAATTTAGTCCTTCGATCTACTTGCACCCTAAATATGAATATGGATATGGATACTTGTCAAATCCAATTTCATATTCATTCCTTGCTTAATCTGATAATGATGATTCATTAATGAACCATTAGAAACTATTTCTAATGTTCATACTTTGATCAAAGATTTCCCGAATCTTCATTTGATTGAAATCATCTAGATGCGCTTCCTTTTTACTAGGATTGATCGATTCCTTTTTGACCTACTCACAACCTCCATATGCAATCCACCATACTCAGTATCACCCCATGCATGACTCAGTGTCATGATTGAGTATGAACCAAAGTATGGATTCATACATACAAGGTACCATGGCAGTCTCAGGTCAAAGGACCACATGCACTACTCCCACTATGAGAACTATTTATTGACAAACAGATAAGGTTCCATTAGATGTTCTCAAGCTGGATCCATTCAGTGAACTCATTCTCTAATGAGCACCCACATCCTAGTATTAGTGTCAAACACAAGTGACTGTGAGATCAGTCACCCTCTTCACCAAGCATACATAGGATGTGCTGGTCTTACCGGAAACATTGATCCCCTACTCAATATCCCATCGACCAGGAATATTCTAGATTAGGGTTTTAAGGCTTTAGGTCTCACTGGTATGATCTCATCATAACCCTAAAACCATAGCCCTAATCTATGGGGTTCATCATATCTTAATAAAATTAATAAGACAGCGTATGATGAAAATAAAATGCCTTTATTAATTGATAATGTCAATACACTGGTTTGGGATACAAAAGAAAATCCCATCGAAATACAACATTTTGATTGGCCTTTAGGGCATAATTCTTTCAGTCATGCACTACGAGCATGTAGTTTTTTCATGGTTCTAGGTGGGAACTATTCAAGACGAAGCCTGATCATGATAAAATCTCCCTCATTAAATTCTTTGAAATGTTTATGTGACTTAGACATATGCTCATAGGATTCATTGCTTTCAATAATTTTCTTACTTATCTCTTTATGCATTTCCTTGATATGCTGTGCATATGACTTTGTAGATTCAGAAATGCATGCATGCATGGGAAAGGGAATAAGATCTAAAGGATTTCTAGGTTTATACTCATGGACAATCTCAAATGGACTTTTGCCTGTAGACCTATTGACTGAACTATTGTAGGTGAATTCACCTCTTGGTAGTAAAAGATCCCAATTCCCAGTATTTCCACCAACAAGACATTTAAGCATGTTCCCCAAGCTCTGGTTTACTACCTCCGTCTGACCATCTGTTTGGGGGTGGTAGGATGTAAAAAATTTAAGCTTAGTTCCTAACAAGTGCCAAAAGGTTTTCCAAGAGTAACTTGTAAATCTGACATCCCTATCGGACACTATAGTTTTAGGAAGACCGTGTAACCTAACCACACTATCGAGAAAAATTTAGGCTACCTTAGAAGCATTAGAAGTTTGTGAACAGGGTATGGTGGGGACACCAAAGGCACCATAATAAGATAGAGGATTTCAAATCTCTATAAATTGATCAATAATTTATGAGTCCATCTGTAATAAGGGCTTATCCTATCTGAGTCCATTTAAGTTGTTATTTGAGTATTTTGAGTTTCAGTTCTGTACTAGTCAGCTCTTGTTGAGCTAGTTCAGTCCAGTGTTAGTCAGCTCATGTCGAGCTAATTTTATTTTTTTGAGTCCTATTCAACCATATTGAAGACTCAAGACCACATCATAAAAGTGAAGACCAAGTCCAACCAGATTGAAGACATGGAAGTATAGCCGAAGTCCAACCCAGCTTGAAGATTTGAAGACCACAGGAGGAAAATTCAGAAAACCCTGATTCCTTGCAGATGCCCTCCAGATGCCCAGATTCCCTTCCAGATGCCAAAATATATTCATATACCAAGGCATCCATGATTTTAGAGGTCCATCTACATCCTAGCCCAAAGAAATCAAGTCCAGGCACCAAGCCCAAGCCCCTAAGGAGAAAGATACCAGGAAATATTCCTGCTACCTGGCTACCAGGCCACCCCAGCTTCCAGAGGCCCAAACCCATGAGCCCGAGCCCCTTTGGGCCAGCCTCTTGCTACTCCTAGAAGCCCAACACACCCCCCTGGGCATCCTTGGAGTGTTGGCCAAGTCAAGAGAATTTTTAGGGTTTTTTTCTACCTAATGTTTCCATATTTTCTAGATAGGGTTTGAGAGGGAAAAGGATTCTCATGTAAAGACTAATGTGCCCTTAATTGGAGCCCAAGGTTAAGGGTCTATTTAAGGGACCCTAGCCTCTTGTATGAAGGGAGATTTTGATATATGAAATAAACCTTGAGTTCTTCAATTGCTTTGTGTGATTACCCTGCTATGTTCATAAAGGGGTTTGAGAGTTCTTCTTCCCGGTGTTTGCAATCATCTTCCGGCCACCAACCATCCTTCCAGCCCCTCCAAAACTTTCTTTCCTTTGCTATTTTCCTTTATTTTCTTGATCTCCTTTGAGTTTTCTAACCCCTGACAGGTCATTTGCAGGTCCCCGAGTTCCTACGAATCCAACGACTCAAGCCATGCCTCAATCGGACCACCGAGCAGAAAGCCGAGTATCCGCGGGTCTTTGGCTCGGTTTTCCAGGCCGCATCCATCGAGGAACGAGAGATCCCTTCATTGCGATCTTCACCGAGCACTTCAGACATTGTCAGGTACACCCCCTCTACCTCCAGTCTTATTATTGTAGGAGAACTTGCCCTAACCGAGGCTTCTCAGCCCCGGCGATCCTTCTTTAGTACTTTTCTAGATTCTAATCTGCATGCTTGGATTCAAAAATTCATATAAAATTCCTTACAACTAATTTTGATCTAAAATTTGGGAATTAATCACCTAACCCTACATATAAAACATAAAAATAGAATTGCATGCATATTAGTCCCGCATCATTTGGTATCAGAGCTTAGATTAGGGCTTGTTTTCTGCAATTTTTTAGTCCATATATGCTCTGTTATTTAAATTATTTCTCTCTAATAAAAACTCCAAAAATTCTAAAGTTTATTTTTCTGGACTCAACATGATTCACAGTAAATCTTAGAATTTTTTCAAATTTTATTTCGGCCTGTGAATTTTATGCAAGGCGAAATACAGCCTACAAATTTTGGCTCTATTTTTTTTCAGCAAGACAAGTTTGGAAATTTTAGGGTTTTGTTTAGCATCTTTTGCACATCTTTTAATTTTAGTATATTTTCTGCGTATTAGGCCATAATTTGCAAGTTTTTTTTATTTAAGACAACACCAAAATAAAAAAAAAATTACATATTCTCAAAAAATACCAAAAAAATATCTATACCCTAATTTGCATCCTCATCCGCCTGCCATCATTGCATAATTTACTTTTTAAGGGCACTTTTGCTATATCAGATGGGGGGAGGATTTGATCACATCTCCTTAGCCCAAAACCACATTCCTTGCATTCGGTCCCAAGCCTTAACCTAAAATTAACTAGATTTAATTTGCCCTAGTGGGCTAGGGACACCAACTGGTCGGGTCCGGGCTAAGTGTCAAATCATTGTGTCAAGCTAACCTGTGTGTGCCTTGTGCTCAGTGTCTAGAATGGTGGTTCAGGGATTCAATCCCGAAGGGCTTGTGTGCTGGTCCGCCTACCTGGCCAATCTCTGATTGGTGTCTAGGCTTGGCAACCAGGGACCTAACACTCCCCTTATACCTGCCTGGCTGAGTACAGGGTTACTATAGGCTAGTTTGCCACCCTGATTGAGCATTTAGTTTGGATTCTAGGTCTAGTCAGCTGTAGTCAGTATGATCGAGTCTTGCATGAGCATTAGATCATAAGTCCCATCTCATTCACCATCTTCCTGAATCCATGGACCATTTTGATGCCAAATTTGATGCCCATGGAGAAAGGTTAGTCCAAACCCTCAATCTTAGGTTTGGGCAAGCAAATGCCCAATTGACCCAGAAGCTTGAACAAATAGATGCCCAACTAGGAACCCTAGAGGAGACATGTAGGACCCAGTCTGAACCTGATCCTGAGTCCCCTCAGCCTAGGAGAACCCCTCGCCATGACCCATACTATGATACTGAACCTAGGAGGATCCCAAACCCTGATCCCTACCGAGAGGTTGAACCTAGGAGAGCCCATCATCATGACCCATACTATGATACTGAACATAGGAGGACCCCAAACCCTGATCCATACCTTGAGGCTGAACCTAGAAGAATCCCTTACCATGACCCTTATTATGATACTGAACCTAGAAGAACCCCTTACCATGACACTTATTATGATACTGAACCTAGAAGAACCCCTTACCATGATACTGAACCCAAGAGAACCCAATACTCTGACCCATATAGGGAGTCCATTCCTAGGAGAACCCAATACTCTGACCCATATAGGGAGTCCAATCCTAGTAGAACCCAATACTCTGACCCATATAGGGAGCCCAACCCTAGGAGAACCAAATATTCTGACCCATATAGGGAGTCCAACCCTAGGAGAACCCAATATCCTGACCCATATAGGGAGCCCAACCTTAGGAGGACCCCATACCATGATCCATCCTTAGAACCTGATCATAGAGCTGACCCAAAATCCTATGACCCCAGATCCTATAATCCCATGACCCATAGATCTGCACCCTTGTCCTATAAGCCTAGAGAACCCATAACCCCTAAGTATCAGCTTAGTACTAGTCATGCTTCCCCTAGTCAACTTGAACCCCATAGGATTAGTATCCCTAAATATGAACCGAGTAATGAGCCATTACCCCTTATACAACCTGAACCTACTAGGATTAGTGTCCATAATCAGAAACCAGGACCTAGCCAATTTTTCCTTAGCCGACCTTCACCAACCATTCCTGAGATTCACAAGGCATACATTAACACAGAAGTGTATGAAGCTGATGCAAGCTTAGTGGATGAGTATGAGAGAGAAGAAAAGACACCTTTAGATGACCTAGAATTAGCTGACCCAATAGATACCCAGGTAGAATCCAACCTAGAGATAGTTGACCTTGACCACATCCAACCTAAAGCTATAGTGGAAGAACAAATAGAGAAAGAGAACCTAGGTACTGCTACTAGAGCCATACCTGAGGAAACCATAGAGGAGAGCCAAATTATAGAGTCTAGTCCTAAAATACAAGAACCTGAAGAATTTATTAAGGACCTGATCTCTTTGAATCAGTACCCTCAGGATGAGCCTCCTCCTATAGTTCCCATTAAGGACCTCTTCCCTGAGATTAATAACCCATCCTTCCATTATACAAATCCCATAGATATACCGCAACCCCGTAAGGTTAAACTCATTAGTCTAGGATTAGTCCCTGATGCCCCTTCCTTTATCTTACTTTATCCAACTAACCTTGAACCTTTTTCCCTACCCTACCAAACTAATTCTGAACCCACTTCCTATTTTATGCCCTTTCCCGACACCTCCAGCATTTCTAGGATTATTAGATTGCATTTAATTGAGATTAGCATACTGCATGCATTCATCATGCATGTTAGGTTTGCATCTTACTTCTGGCACACTCTTTGGAATTTGCTAGGAGTTCACTGTAAATTTTCAAGTGCATGACAAGCTAGGATCAAACCTAGGGAACCTATAATCTGTTAGGTTTAGATCCAAAGAGTTCAATAAAATTTCCTTCTATAGGAATGCATAGTCAAGTCTGTTAGGTGTTAGTATGAGTCCTTTAAATCATTTGTTAGGAGTTTGCATTTGCCCAGCATGTTCACCACCTACACTAATTTTAAACAAACTGGCTAATTCCCGAAGATGGATCAAAGAATTTGATGTAGTGGATTCTATCTTGGTTAGGCTTAGGCCTAAAAGGAGCTTCATGCTCGCAGAGCCGGACCTTTTAAGGTGATAGAGAAGGTTGGATCAAATGCCTAGGTGTTAGACATGCCTTTGGATTTGGGCATTAGTTCTACCTTCAATATTATAAACCTGGTTGAGTACAGGGAACCGGCAGCGATACCTAGTGAGGCCTTTGAACCTACTCCTTTTCATTGTGAGTGACCCTAACCCAGAATGTCTACTAATAAATTTGGCCTGAGAGAGGAGAACGGATCGAGCGTATCCTGGACGATCAAGCCATTATGACCCAGGGCCACGGTTATCAATGCTTCCTGGTCTGATGGCAAGGTCGGCCAGAGTCGAACGATTCATGGATTTCTCGAGAGGACTTGCAGCACCTCAACCTAGACCTCCTCGAGAGATATGTGAGCAAGCTTGATCTTCACTCGACAGGGACGAGTTCCTCCCACCCCGGGAGAATTGATGGGGACACCAAAGGCACCAGAATAAGATAGACGCTTTTCAACCCTCTATGAATTGATCAATAATTTATGAGTCCATCTGTAATAAGGGCTTAGCCTATCTGATTCCATTTTAGTTGTTATTTGAGTATTTTGAGTTTCAGTTCTGTACTAGTCAGCTCATGTTGAGCTAGTTCAGTCCAGTGTTAGTCAGCTCATGTCGAGCTAATTTTATTTTTTTGAGTCCTATTCAACCATATTGAAGACTCAAGACCACATCATACAAGTGAAGACCAAGTCCAACCAGATTGAAGACATGGAAGTATAGCCGAAGTCCAACCCAGCTTGAAGAATTGAAGACCACAGGAGGAAAATTCAGAAAATCCTAATTGCTTGCAGATGCCCTCCAGATGCCCAGATTCCCTTCCAGATGCCAAAATATATTCATATACCAAGGCATCCATGATTTTAGAGGTCCATCTGCATCCTAGCCCAAAGAAATCAAGTCCAGGCGCCAAGCCCAAGCCCCTAAGAAGCAAGATACCAGGGAATATTCCTGCTACCTGGCTACCAGGCCACCCCAGCTTCCAGAGGCCCAAACCCATGCACCCGAGCCCCTTTGGGCCAGCCTCTTGCTGCTCCTAGATGCCCAATACGCCCCCTAGGTGTCCTTGGAGTGTTGGCCAAGTCAAGAGAATTTTTAGGAATTTTTTCTAGCTAACATTTCCTTATTTTCTAGCTAGGGTTTGAGAGGGAAAAGGATTCTCAAGTAAAGACTAATGTGCCCTTACTTGGAGCCCAAGGTTAAGGGTCTATTTAAGGGACCCTAGCCTCTTGTATGAAATGAGATTTTGATATATGAAATAAACCTTGAGTTCTTCAATTGCTTTGTGTGATTACCCTGCTGTGTGCATAAAGGGGTTTGAGAGTTCTTCTTCCCGGTGTTTGCAATCATCTCCCTACCGCCAACCATCCTTCCAGCCCCTCCAAAACTTTCTTCCCTTTGCTATTTTCTTTTATTTTCTTGATCTCTTTTGAGTTTTCTAACCCCTGACAGGTCGTTTGTAGGTCCCCGAGTTCCTACAAATCCAACGACTCCAGCCACGCCTCAATCGGACCACCGAGCAGAAAGCCGGGTATCCGCGGGTCTTTGGCTTGATTTTCCAGGCCGCATCCATCGAGGAACAAGAGATCCCTTCGCTGCAATCTTCACCGGGCACTTCAGACATTGTCAGGTACACCCCCTCTACCTCCAGTCTTATTATTGTAGGAGAACTTGCCCTAACCGAGGCTTCTCAACCCCAGCGATCCTTCTTTAGTACTTTTCTAAGTTCTAATCTGCATGCTTGGCATCAAAAATTCATATAAAATTCTCTACAACTAATTTTGATCTGAAATTTGGGAATTAATCACCTAACCCCACATATAAAACATAAAAAAAGAATTTCATGCATATTAGTCCTGCATCAGGGTATAAAATATGCCATCTTAGAGAACCTATCGACCATAACATAGATGGAATCATGTTTTCTTAAAGTCTTGGGTAAACCTAACACAAAATCCATACTAAGATTTTGCCAAGGACAGTCTGGTACAGGTAAATAGGTATACAAGCCAGTGTTTTGCTTTTGCTGCTTTGCAACAGCAAATGTTCGACTCCTAGCTACAACCTGAGCTACATCCTTTTTCAGACATGGCAAATAAAACTGCTCCTCAATAGCTGGAATGGTCTTATTTCTACCAAAGGGACCAGCTAGACCTCCTACATGGGTCTCCCAAATCAAAAATTCTTTAAGGGAGGTTCTAGGAATAGACAACCTATTGTCCTTAATAAGGTAGCCATCTTTCAGGGTATACTCACTATTTAAACTAGAGGGTCCTTGTTTGATAGACTGATAGGTCTCATTAAAATTAGGACAAGTTTCATACTGATCCTTCAGTTTATCAAATCCTACAACTTCAGTACTAACTGAGTTAAGGAGCATGGATCGTCTACTAAGAGCATTAGCAACCTTATTCTGAGTACCAGTATGATATTTTAGCATTAAATTATAGGCCTAAATGTATTCTGCTCGCTTTGCATGCCTAGGGTTTAACTTCTTTTGGGAACCCAAAAATTGAAATGCTTTATGATTTGAGTAAAGGACAAATTCCTGTAGCAGTAGGTAACATCTCCAATATCTCAAAGCTTGCACTACCGCATAAAACTCTCTATCATAGGTTGAGTATTTAAGTTTAGCCTTATTTAATTTTTCATTAAAGAAGGCTACAGGATGACACTCTTGACTCAATACTCCACTTATTGTTGGGGATTCCGGGGCAGCGCAGCGGAAGTGTAATTTCAAAAATGATGAAATTGGCACCAAAATCCCTTAGCCAAGATCTCCTTATTCATAATTAAAACATACAAACTAACATTGTTAGAATTAGGGCACCAACCTTTTAACGCTAAGTCCAATTTTGATGTAGGATCAGAACTTGGTGTTGAATGCTTCTTTTGATTTCACCAGGCATCCAAATGTCCACCCTCCAATGGTGATCCACAAGATGATTGATCAAGATGCAAGCTTCTTCAAAATTCCTTCACTTGAATTCTTATCCTAGAACTCAAGAGGACTATGGCTCTAAAACATCAGGGTAGGGGCTCCTTACTTCCTTTCTTCCTTCTTCCTCTCCCTGTCTTAAGACCTTGTCCTAAGAATAAAACTCTTGTCTTGAAGGAGGAGATGAATTTAAGACACTAATGTCTTAAAGTAAAGGAAATAGAAATAGAGTAGGAGTTCCTTTCTTTTACCGATCAAGAGATTCTTCCTATCTCTTGTTTTGGACTTGAGTTTCAATAGAGAAGAGAACTCTGTAAGAGGGAAACTCTCTTTGTCCTAAACAAGCTAAGGAGGAATCAGTTTCTTGGAAAGAAAAGACAATAAATAAACTCTGTCGTTCATTAGTTTAAACACCCGAGACCTCTGTTGTTTAAATAGATTACAGAGAGATGTCTTCTCAAAAGAACACAACTCTCCGTAAACCCCATTCTACTTTGTCTCATGCCCCTTCCCTTTTTCTCATGCCCAATCCTCCCATCTCACGGCCTTCTAGATTAAATCCCATGGCTTTTCTTAAAGGAAAAACCGCGGTGTTTTAAAAGGAAGGAAGTCACGACTTTTCATCTCCGAAGAGATGTTATTTCGCGCGCCCAGGAGGAGTTAGCGCATTCCTTCTTTCTCAAAATCCAATCAGCCATTGGATTCTTATCCAAGGGGGAAGTGATGGTGCGCTAATTGCTTAAGAAGGAGGCCGCCCCAAATAAAATCATCGGAGAAATATTTGGGGCGCGCCAAGAGTCCATGCGCCATGGACTCTTTCAAATGGCGCGCCAAGAGTCCATATGCGCATGGACTCTTGGCATTTGGCATGGAAAAATAAAGGGGGTGGGTGGGGAGGCTAGCCAAGCTGCATGGCTAGCCAATAGGGTTAGCCATATTCCTGTTTTCTCAATTAGGGTCTAATTAGGTCCAATTAGAACCCAATTTGAACCAATCCGGAACCCTAATTCGAATCCAATCCGAGTAGAAGCTAGGGTTTGCAACACCTGCTAGAGTGTTTTCTTGCAAAGATGATTTAATTCCAAATTAAACTCATGATCAATCCTCTTAAGTGTGTGACCCATTGGGTTCCACATCTAGCCAGCAGTGGGTTCGAATACAAGTTGACCCTAATCGATTAGAACTCTTTCTAATCGATTTAGATCAAACCGGGCTTACCCGATTCGATCAATTAGGATTCTTCCTAACATGTGATCTTTGAACTTGATCAACCCACAAGACAAGATTGACGTCTAGCAACGTGTCATGTCTACCCGGAAGATATGGAAATTCTGGTGAAATACCAAAATTACCCTTCAGTAGAGAGTTACCGTACAATTAAATCTTTCGATCAGCCTGCACCCAAAATATAACTATAGATATGGATATATGTCAAATCCAATATTATATTTATTTCTAGCTCAATCTTATAATGATGATTCGATTATCTTGATATTAGAAACCATCTCTAATATCTTCACTTTGATCAAAGATTCCCTGAATCATCATGTGATTGTTGACTAGCTGGATGCAATCTCCTCTTACTAAGAGTGATCGATTCCTTGTTGACCTACTCATTACCTTCATATCCAATTCACCATTCCCAGTATCAATCCTGTGCAAGTCTCAGTGTCATGATTAGGATGGAACCAAAGAATGGGTTCATGTACATAAGGTACTTATGGCAGTCTTAGGTCAAAAGACTACTTGTACCACTCCCACTATGAGAACCTTCTATTGACATGTAGCTAAGACTCCATTAGATGTTCTCAAGTTGGATCATATCAGTGAACTCATTCTCCAATGAGCACCCACATCCCAGTATTAGTGTCATACACAAGTGACTGTGAGAGCAGTCACCCTTTCCAGTATACCCGGGATGTGCTAGTCTTATCGGAAAAACCCTGATCCCCTACTCAGGGTTCCTTTGACTAGGAATACTTTAGATTAAGGTTTTAAGATTTTAGGTCTCACTAGTATGATCTCATCATAACCCTAAAATCATAGCCCTAATCTATGGGGTTCATCATATAATATAAAAATAGCGTATGATGAAAAATAATGCCTTTATTTAGAAAATTGTCGATTACAATGGTTTGGGAGATACAACATAGATTGGCTTGTAGGGCATATCCCTTTCAATCTCCCACTTGCACTAAAGCCAATCGCCTTTGAATCTTAATCCCATACATTCGAGGTGGCGATCAAAATCTCGCTGTGGTAGAGCCTTAGTGAACGGGTCTGCTACATTGTTCTTTATATCAACTCTATCTATGTAGACATCTTGTCTCTCTACTATTTCTCGGACAAGATGGAAGCGTCTCAGAATGTGCTTGGACTTATGATGAGCTCTTGGTTCCTTAGCTTGAGCAACAGCCCCAGTGTTGTCACAGTAAAGTGGCACTGGGTTTTCAATTTGAGGAACAACACCCAACTCTGTGATGAACTTCTTCATCCAGACTGCTTCCTTGGCGGCTTCACTAACAGCTATGTATTCTGCCTCTGTGGTTGAGTCAACTACAGTCTGCTGCTTGGTACTCTTCCAACTCATTGCTCCACCATTTAGGGTAAAAACATATCCCGAAATGGATTTGCTATCATCAGGGTCTGATTGAAAACTAGAATCAGAATAAGCTTCTAGTTTAAGATTAGAACCACCATAAACCAGAAAAATATCCTTAGTCCTTCTTAGGTACTTAAGAATATTTTTAACTGCTTTCCAATGATCCTCTCCTGGATCAACCTGAAACCTACTGACAATGCCTAAAGCATATGCCACATCAGGCCTGGTACATAACATGGCATACATTATGGACCCTATTGTCGAAACATAGGGTATAGAATTCATTCTATTTCTTTCTTCAGGTGTCTTAGGAGACATCCTTTAAGAAAGATATATGCCTTGACTCATAGGAAGATAACCTCTTTTACTTCCTTCCATGCTGAATCTTTTCAGCACTAAGTCAATGTACCTAGATTGGGATAAGCCTAGCATCATCTTAGATCTATCTCTATAGATCTTAATATATAGGATGCTTCTCCCAAATCTTTCATGGAAAACTGGTTTGATAGCCAAACCTTGACTGATTGCAACATTGGGATATCATTCCCAATGAGGAGTATGTCATCTACATATAGAACCAAGAAGACTATGGCACTCCCACTAGTCTTCTTATAAACACAAGGTTCATCCACATTTTTGATAAAACCAAACCTTTTAATAGTTTCATCAAAGCGGATGTTCCAACTCCTGGAAGCTTGCTTTAATCCATAAATGGATTTCTTTAGCTTGCATACTTGATTAGGTTTATTCTTTGAAATAAAAACTTCTGGCTGTGACATGTAGACTTCTTCCTCAAGGAAACCATTGAGGAATGCAGTCTTTACATCCATCTGCCATATCTCATAATCGTGGTATGCTGCTATAGCAAGTAAAATCCGAATTGATTTCAGCATGGCAACAGGTGAAAATGTTTCATCATAATCAATTCCCTGTTTTTGTCTAAAACCTTTAGCCACTAATCTGGCTTTATAGGTTTCAACTTGGCCATCAGCCCCAATCTTTTTCTTATAGACCCATTTACACCCAATAGGATTAACACCCTCTGGTGCATCAACCAAAGACCATACTTGGTTTACATACATAGAGTCTACTTCGGATTCCATGGCTTCTTGCCATTTATCTGAATCAGTACTCAAGATAGCTTCCGTATAGGTCAGAGGTTCATCATTTGAATGACTTGGGCTTCATTATTTTCAATAATAAACCCATACCTCTCGGGTGCCCGTGGCACTCTATCAGACCTACAAGGAGGAGTTTTGTGTTCTTGTTCTGTCCTAACTATATGTTCTAATGGTTGAGAATTGTCTATCTGTATTTCTTGTACTTCTCCAAGTTCAATAGTTCTACCATTGCCCTTTTCTAAAATGAACTCTTTTTCTAGAAAAGTTGTATGCCTGCTGACAAAAATCTTTTGTTCAGTAGGATGGTAGAATAGATATTATCTACCTTCTTTAGGATATCCTACAAATAGATATTTATCAGCTCTAGGTTCCAACTTATGTCCAAAATTTCTTTTAACATAAGCTGGACATCCCCATATATTAAAATATTTAAGATATGGTTTCTTTCCACTCCAAATTTCATATGGAGTACTAACAATGGATTTAGAAGGTACCTTGTTCAGAATGTAAACAACAGTTTCTAGGGCATGACCCCAGAAGGAAATGGGCAAATTTGTGAAGCACATCATGGATCGTACCATATCTAATAAGGTACGATTCCTCCTTTCAGCTATACCATTTAGCTGTGGTGTATAAGGAGGGGTCCATTCAGAAAGGATTCCATTAACTTTAAGATAGTCTAAAAACTCCGTGGATAAGTATTCTCCTCCTCGATCAGAACGAAGAACTTTAATACTTTTCCCGGTTTGTTTTTCGACCATACTTTGATACTCCTTAAATTTATCAAAGGCTTCAGATTTGTGTTTCATAAGATACACATATCCGAACCTAGATAAATCATCTATAAAAGTGATAAAATATAAGTATCCTCCTCTGGCCTGAGTTGTCATTGGACCACATACATCAGTATGTATAAGTCCTAATAACTCAGTTGACCTTTCCCCATGTCCAGTGAATGGAGTTTTTGTCATCTAACCCATGAGACATGATTCGCAAGTTCCTAATGATTCATACTCATAAGGATCAAGGAATTTTTTCTTGAATAACTTGCTAATCCTAGACTCATTAACATGACCAAGTCTATGATGCCAAAGTAAAGTATCATTAAAGTCTTTTCTTTTCCTTTTAGTATTGACATGAAAAATACTATCATTGGAAGAAAGAGTTAAGAGCCCATTGCTAAATATGCCAGAACAAATAATTTTATTAGATAACATTATCGAGCAACCAGTGCTCGTTACATCCATTACATATCCTTGTTTTAATAACAAAGGAATAGATATAATGTTCCTAATAATCTTTGGCATATAGTAACAATTCTCTAGCTCCAAGATCTTCCCTGAAGGCAACTTCAGAATATAGGTCGTTACAGCTTCTGCTTGGATGATATCACCACCAGCACTATAGAGATTGAAGTCGCCTTCCTTCAATACTTTAAGCTTGTGGAGGTCCTGCAAAGATTTGCATATATGGTAACCACAAGCGGTATCCAATACCCAAGTATTTGATATAGACGAATTTAATGTCAATATAGTATGTATCTCATACATACCTTTTGGTGCGTCTGCCGTACCAGGCTTCATAGTTGCAAGGTAAGCCTTGCAATTCCTTTTCCAATGTCCCGCTTTGCCGCAAAAGAAACATGTTGACTGTTTTGAGGCCTTCTTTCCTTTCTTATTCTTATTGATGCCACCCTTAGGGTTTAGCCTCCTACTAAAACCCTTTTTGCCCGATTTCTTCTTATTGGTCTTATCAACAAGAAGAAGTGGAGCCTTTTCTCTCTTAACGTGGCTCTCTGCTGTTTTTAACATATTTAACAGCTCAGGCAAGGAAGTGTTCAGTTTGTTCATGTGATAATTCAAGACAAACTGAGAAAATGACTCCGGGAGTGATTGCAGGATTAAATCCTGATTCAGCTCCCCATCCATAATAAATCCTAATTGACCCAATCTGGTGATTAAGTCAATTACCTTCAGGACATGATCCTGAACGGATGTACCCTCTGTCATCCTAGCATGGAATAACTGCTTAGATATTTCGTATCTAGCAGTTCTGCTTTGTTCTCCATAAAGCTCCTTTAAATTGAGCATTATGGATTGAGTATCCATGCTTTCATGCTGCCTCTATAACTCATTGGTCATAGAGGCCAGTATGATACACTTGACAGTGAGGGAGTCATTCTGCCACATTTTGTATGTGGCCATATCTTCCTGTGTGGCATCATCCCCTAGTGGATTTAGACTAGGGGTATCAAGAATATAAGAAAGTTTTTCTGAACTCAGTACAATCTTTAAGTTTCTCAACCAGTCCACATAGTTTGGACCAGTCAATTTGTTGGTATCTAAGATGCTTCTCAGTGATAATGAAGATGCCATTTATCTACATTTAATTAAGAACAATACATAAGCAAACAACCATGAAATGACTTACATAATTAAATTAGGTCTTCAATTTAATTATGTCTCCCACTATTTTATCAAAAATCATAGCCCTCACTATGATAATCGAGAAGAACCCTGATCGATTTTCTTAGCGAGATCGAGATCCTTATAATTTATAAAAGATCTTGCAGATAACACAACAAATCTTTTATAAGTTCAAAGGTAGGAAACTCTTCCAATTATATCTCATATAATTCTCAAAAATAACTTGGCCTCTAGAACATTATAAGTCTTGCAGAAAAACATAACAAACTAGAATGTTCTAGTTAAGTCAAGACCCTTTCATTTCTATATAGTCAGTACTCAAATATAATGCCCTTACAGATAACACAACAAGGCATTATACTGAATACACTATAAGCATATTTTTGCACTAGACCAATATTATGTCAATCACCCTATTAGGTCTTGCAGATAACACAACAAACCTAATGTGGTTCATAACACAATAATGATCCAGCATGAAGGAAGGCCAACATATAGCATTTTTTAACACTAAGCATATAAGTCAAGATTTAAATATAATCAAATCGGCCAGGCAAGTGGAAGAGATGTGGGAGTCCCCCCGTTGCTTTCCTAGACACCTATAAAAATTGGCCAAGTCAGTCAACGGAACCAATTAAAAATTACGATTCTCTTTACCTTCCCAGAACCACCTTTCTAGACACCGAATGATCAATTGTTCATCATGACTAGTGATGCTCATTAGTTAAATATACTATGACTTAATATAATTTTAAGAAGAGGGCTTTATTAAAATTGCCAGCACATTCTTATAAAAACATATCACAATGATATCACTCTGATAAACATATATGTGCTAAGTGTTTCATCATACTAGGACAACCATTTACCACATAATGGATCCACCATTATGCCAGGGCAACCTTATTTCAATATGATGACTTCAAAACTAATCAGATCTCTATAATAATTAGGGTTTGAGTGAAAGAACCCTAACTAGTGGAATACATCAAAACATTAATTATCATATATGCATCCATTAAATTATTCTAAGTGTATCAGCATTCAAGGGTTTAAAACCCTAATTGCGATACTACAACAAAAATACATATAAATAATTTTCATATGTTTTAACTGTAATAAGGATTGCTCTGATACCACTGTTGGGGATTCCGGTGCAGCGCAGCAGAAGTGTAATTTCAAAAATGATGAAATTGGCACCAAAATCCCTTAGCCAAGATCTCCTTATTCAGAATTAAAACATACAAACTAACATTGTTAGAATTAGGGCACCAACCTTTTAACACTAAGTCCAATTTTGATGTAGGATCAGAACTTGGTGTTGAATGCTTCTTTTGATTTCACCAGGCGTCCAAATGTCCACCCTCCAATGGTGATCGACAAGATGATTGATCAAGATGCAAGCTTCTTCAAAATTCCTTCACTTGAATTCTTATCCTAGAACTCAAGAGGACTATGGCTCTAAAACTTCAGGGTAGGGGCTCCTTACTTCCTTTCTTCCTTCTTCCTCTCCCTTTCTTAAGACCTTGTCCTAAGAATAAAACCCTTGTCTTGAAGGAGGAGATGGATTTAAGACACTAATGTCTTAAAGTAAAGGAAATAGAAACAGAGTAGGAGTTCCTTTCTTTTACCGATCAAGAGATTCTTCCTATCTCTTGTTTTGGACTTGAGTTTCAACAGAGAAGAGAACTCTGTAAGAGGGAAACTCTCTTTGTCTTAAACAAGCTAAGGAGGAATTAGTTTCCTGGAAAGAAAAGATAATAAATAAACTCTGTCGTTCATTAGTTTAAACACCCGAGACCTCTGTTGTTTAAATAGATTACAGAGAGATGTCTTCTCAAAAGAACACAACTCTCCGTAAACCCCATTCTACTTTGTCTCATGCCCCTTCCCTATTTCTCACGCCCAATCCTCCCATCTCACGGCCTTCCAGATTAAATCCCATGGCTTTTCTTAAAGGAAAAATCGCGGTGTTTTAAAAGGAAGGAAGTCGCGACTTTTCATCTCCGAAGAGATGTTATTTCGCGCGCCCGGGAGGAGTTAGCGCATTCCTTCTTTCCCAAAATCCCATCAGCCATTGGATTCTTATCCAAGGGGGGAGAGATGGTGCGCTAATTGCTTAAGAAGGAGGCCTCCCCAAATAAAATCATCGGAGAAATATTTGGGGCGCACCAAGAGTCCATGCGCCATGGACTCTTTCAAATGGCGTGCCAAGAGTCCATATGCGCATGGACTCTTGGCATTTGGCATGGAAAAATAAAGGGGGCGGGTGGGGAGGCTAGCCAAGCTGCATGGCTAGCCAATAGGGTTAGCCATATTCCTGTTTTCTTAATTAGGGTCTAATAGGTCCAATTAGAACCCAATTTGAACCAATCCGGAACCCTAATTCGAATCCGATCAAAGTAGAAGCTAGGGTTTGCAACACCTCCTAGAGTGTTATCTTGCAAAGATGATTTAATTCCAAATTAAACTCTTGATCAATCCTTTTAAGTGTGTGACCCATTGGGTTCCACATCTAGCCAGCAGTGGGTTCGAATACAAGTTGACCTAATCGATTAGAACTCTTTCTAATCGATGTAGGTCAAACCGGGCTTACCCGATTCGATCAATTAGGATTCTTCCTAACATGTGATCTTTGAACTTGATCAACCCACAAGACAAGATTGACGTCTAGCAACGTGTCATGTTTACTCGGAAGATATGGAAATTCTGGTGAAATACCAAAATTACCCTTCAGTAGAGAGTTACCGTATAATTAAATCTTTCGATCAGCCTGCACCCAAAATATAACTATGGATATGGATATATGTCAAATCCAATATTATATTTATTTCTAGCTCAATCTTATAATGATGATTCGATTATCTTGATATTAGAAACCATCTCTAATATCTTCACTTTGATCAAAGATTCCTAGAATTATCATGCGATTGTTGACTAGCTGGATGCTATCTCCTCTTACTAAGAGTGATCGATTCCTTGTTGACCTACTCATTATCTTCATATCCAATTCACCATTCCCAGTATCAATCCTGTGCAAGTCTCAGTGTCATGATTAGGATTGAACCAAAGAATGGGTTCACGTACATAAGGTACTTATGGCAGTCTCAGGTCAAAAGATTACTTGTACCACTCCCACTATGAGAACCTTCTATTGACATGTAGGTAAGACTCCATTAGATGTTCTCAAGTTGGATCATATCAGTGAACTCATTCTCCAATGAGCACCCACATCCCAGTATTAGTGTCATACACAAGTGACTGTGAGAGCAGTCACCCTTTCCAGTATACCCAGGATGTGCTAGTCTTATCGGAAAAACCCTGATCCCCTACTCAGGGTTCCTTTGACTAGGAATACTTTAGATTATGGTTTTAAGATTTTAGGTCTCACTAGTATGATCTCATCATAACCCTAAAATCATAGCCCTAATCTATGGGGTTCATCATATAATATAAAAACAGCGTATGATGAAAAATAATGCCTTTATTTAGAAAATTGTCAATTACAATGGTTTGGGAGATACAACATAGATTGGCTTGTAGGGCATATCCCTTTCACTTATACCAACTCTAGAGGCATCACAAGCAACCTTGAAAACTTTAGAAAAATCAGGTAATCTCAACACAACTACTGGGGTCATTTTATCCTTGATTTCTAAGAATGCTCTATTGGCACTCTTGGTCCACTCGAAGGCTCCTTTCCTAAGGCAATTCGTGATAGGTGCTATAATTGTGCTAAATCCTCGAATGAATCCCTTATAGAAGGTAGCAAGGCCATGGAAACTATGAACATCATGTACATTTTTAGGCACTGGCCACTCAACCATGGACTCAATTTTCTCAGGATCAATTGAAACACCTTCATAAGTCAAAACAATGCCTAAGAAAATGATTCTTGAGTTTAAGAAACTACAGTTCTTAAAATTGGCATATAAATTGTTTCTCCTAAGGACTTGACACACTTGTCGAAGATGGTCTAAGTGATCCTCTTTAGTTTTACTATATATGAGGATATCATCAAAAGAGACTACTATAAACTTTCTAAGAAAAGTTTTCAATACTTGAGTCATGATCCTCATAAAAGTACTTGGGGAATTTGACAAGCCAAAAGGCATCACTAACCATTCATATAAGCCATCCTTAGTCTTAAAGGCTATTTTTCATTCATCCCCAGGTCTGATTCTAACCTGGTGATAGTCGCTCTTAAGGTCAATCTTTGAAAAGATAGATGATCCGGCCATCATATCTAGCATGTCATCCAAACGGGGAATAGGAAAATGGTATTTCATGGTTATCTTATTGATGACTCTACTATCAACATACATCCTCCAGGTGCCATCTTTTTTGGGGTTAACAATGCTGGAACAGCACACGGGCTAAGAGTCTCCCTAATAAATCCTTTTTGAAATATTTCCCCTACTTGTTTTTGTAACTCTAGATGTTTTGTAGAGTTCATCCTATAATGTGTGAGGTTTTGTAGGGTATCTCCTGGGACTAAATCTATGGCATGCTGAATGTCATTTAATGTTGGCAGTTGATCGAGTAGGTCTTCATGAAACACATCCTAAAATTCCTTCAAAAATTCTACTATCTCCTTAGGTTGCTCCTATTAGGATTGGTCAGAAACTTACTTAGTAGTCAGAATTCAAACTGGTGCACCTTCCATCAACTCGCACTCTAGTTCCCTCGCAGTGATTAGGTTAAGTCCTAGCTCTTTCTCCCTTAAATTGCTAGACCCTCTCTTGATATTTTTCTTAGGTGGGGTCGAATTTATGACTATCCTTTTACCATGATGGTTAAAGGAACATGAATTGGAACTACCATAAAGGGTAACATCATGGTCATTCAGCTAGGATCTACCTAAAATAATATAACTGACCCCCAATGGGAGAACATCACACCAGACCTTCTCTTGATATGAACAGACTTGGACTATAACCTGACATCTTAATTTAAAAGGAATAGAGGTTAAGTCAATCCATAAAACCTTATAAGGGTTTGGATGGGGCACCGTACTTAAACCTAGGTTCTTATCCGCATTTGTCGAAATGGTGTTAACACAGCTTTCACTGTCTATGATAATTTTGCAAACTTTGTCCCCTGCCTTAATGAAGGTTTGTAGGATGTTAGTCCTACACCAATCCTCGTTCTTCTTGGTCTGCATTAAGATATACCTAACAACTCCTAAGAGATCAGGTGACTCTAAGTCTTCCTCATCCCCTTCATACTCATCTACTAACTCAGGTTCAACCTCATATACTTCCCTCACATTTTCTTCCACAGTTTCTGGATCCTCCTCATCAAACTCTCCTACGTGTAAGGCTTGCGAGGGGCACTGACTAGCTTAATGACCATAACTTTTACAATTGAAACATTGAATAGCTTGGTTTCTAGTCCTTTGCATTTCAGGTGCCTTTCCTTTATCATCCTTATAAGCTAGAGGAGTTAACACGAGATGACTCTAAGACTGCTAAAGATGCAGGAAAAATAGTAAACTAATTTTTTTATGTGATTTTTATAATTTAGGTTTGTAGGCTAAATTTCAAAGTTAAGCAAAGAACTAGCAGATAAAGTAGTAATGTAAAGAATCACCATGATCACAAAATAACTCATGCAAGATAATGAAAGTCAGGACCTGGGAATTGAGAAACTCTCATTTTAGGATAGCTTGTCTTCAGCAAATCAGATATCAAAAGAAGGGAAGGATGTTACCAATCTGTGATTTGAAGAACTTTCGACGAAGAGATCACACATCACTCTAATTGGAGCTTGGATGATGAAGCTTGGTTTCCTTGAATTTGATGACTGATTTGGGCAGTCCTGGAGGCAAAGAAAGCCTCCTCTAGGGAGGTGAAACACCTCAGGGATCCTGCAAGTATCAAGGGTCAATCAAAATAGCAAATAAAAATTGGAATGGAAACTAGGGTTTAAGAGAAATCTGAATTAGTGTTAGGAGTGGGTGGCTTGGAAAGAAGAAGCTCTTTGTCTCGGACGGCAACTAGGGCTTCACTTCCTAGGGCGTGGCTGATCTCATGGGATGTAGATGGAAGCTAGGGTAGCAGGGTTCGGCCAAGATACACAAGGAGAGCACTCAAAATTAAGAACTAACACAAGAACAAAGCAAAGACTCAAAATTTTAGCAAATTGTATTCATAAAAAAAAGTTAGTACAAGAGGGGGAGCGGGTGGGGTATTTATAGAGTTCCCATGCCCTCTCCTTACTAGGGTTACACTTAGGTTAAGAATAACATTTCTTTAAAGTATTACAAGTTTTATCCTAGTTAGATTACAAGTCCTCCTAGCTTGGTTAGAATTTCAAGTATTTGAATACTTAGAAAAATAAAACCCAACTAAGTTTATAACTTTGACTAGTCTTCTCCTCTTTTTTTCATGCTTT
Source organism: Areca catechu (assembly GCA_021397845.1). Lineage (NCBI taxonomy): Eukaryota > Viridiplantae > Streptophyta > Magnoliopsida > Arecales > Arecaceae > Areca > Areca catechu. The sequence continues at coordinate 1,546,321 of JAHSVC010000054.1, read as the reverse complement.
GACTTGGTCCACCTCAAGGATACCTAGGATGGCATGTTTGGCTTCTAAGAGCAGCAATGGGTGGCCCAAAGGGACTTGGGCACATGGCTTGGACTTTTGATACCTGGGGTGCCCGGGATGGAATATTCCTGGAATAAGAAGAGCATCTTGGTTCGATGGGCTTGGGCCTTGCACCTGGACTTGATTTCCATGGGCTGGGATGTAGGTGGACCTCTGGAATCATGGATGCCCTGGTTTGGGAATATGCTCTGGTATCTGGAGAGGAATCTAGGCATCTTGAAGGAATCAAGATTTTTAGAAAGCAATTTGGATCCTGGGGTGTCACACCAAAATCCAATAAGCTGATGTAGTGGCCTCTGACTCCTAGATGTATCCTGGTAGAACTCCAAACTAGGGTAACCTCTTCTCTTGTACAAAATTTGAACTCATACTGGACTCACAACTGAAGTACAGGACTCAATATACAAACTAGGGTTGAGGGTTCAAACAAATCAACTAACCTCAACTTATTACAGGACTCAATCTTAATTTATTACAAAACTTTGAAAACTTTAACACAAGACTAAGTAAACCAAATAGGGCCCAATAATCTGTGTCTGATTCTGGTGCCCCCACCAATTCTCTCGGGGCGGGAGGAACTCGATCCCATCGAGTATGGGAAAACTTGGCTCTCGTAGTGCTCAAGTAGGTTTGGGTTGAGGTGCTGTATATCCTCATGGATGATCCACAAGTCCTCAAATTCTGGCCTACCTTGCCACCAGACCAAATACCTCTAATAGCTTCTATTCCGGGTACTTATGGCTTGATCATCCAGGATTCTTTCAATCTTTTTCTCACTCTTTGGCCAATTGGTTGGTGGACACTCTAGGGCAGGTTCACTCTCAATTGAAGGGATAGGTCCAGAAGGCTTGCTGGGAATCGCTGCTGGCTCTCGATACTCTACAAGATCTGAGATGTTGAAGGTGGAACTAATACCTAAGTTGGATGGTAACTCGAGCACATAGGAATTGGGTCCAACTCTATTTATTATCTTGAATGGGCCAGCTCCACGAGCATGAAGTTTCTTTACGGTCCTTAGAGGGAACCGTTCAGGTCTAAGCCTGATCATCACAAAATTCCCTGCAAAAAATTCGTTGGCTCTCTTTCGAAAATTAGCCAAGTCTTATATAGTTCATTACTTAGGTTTATCTTTTGGCTAATTTCTTTATACAAATCTCTAACATGTTGTGTAAACGACTTAGCTAACTCAGAAACTCATGCATGTAAGGGTAAGGGGATCAAATCAAGAGGTTTATTGGGTTTGTATCCATGCACAACCTCAAAAGGACTCTTCCTTATGGACCTATTAATAGAACTATTGTAAGCAAATTCAGCTCAGGGTAATAGTAGGTCCCAATTTCCCATGTATTCACCTACGAGGCATTTAAGAAGGTTTCCTAAGCTTCTGTTCAATACCTTGGTCTGACCATCAGTCTATGGGTGGTAGGCTGTAGAAAATTTTAATTTGGTCCCTAATAAGTGTCAAAGGGTTTTCCAAAAGTAACCGGTAAAGCGAACATCCCTATTTGACACTATTGTCTTAGGCAATCCATGTAACCTAACCATATGGTCAAGGAAAAGATGGGCTACTCTAGATGCATCAAAGGTTTGAGAGCAGGGTATAAAATGGGCCATTTTGGAAAACCTATCGACCACTACGAATATGGAATCATGTTTCCTGAGGGTCTTAGTGAGGCCTAAATCAAAGTCCATGCTTAAGTCCTGTCATGGACGGTCTGGTACCGGTAGAGAGGTATATAATCTAGTGTTTTGTTTATGCTATTTGGCAACAGCACATGTTCTACATTTGGACACTATATTGGCAACGTCCCTCTTTAAACTAGGCCAAAAGAATGGGCCCTCTACAGCTAAGATAGTCTTATTTCTTCCAAAGTGACCAGCAAGGCCTCCAGCATGGGTTTCCCAGACTAAGAATTCTCTAAGTGATGTTCTAGGAATACACAGTCTATTGTTTTTAAATAAATAACCATCTTGTAGGGTGTATTCGCTATGGATACTAGATGGTCCTTAGGAAAGGGCTTGGAAAATCTTATTAAAGTCTGGACATGCTTCATATTCTTCTTTCAACCTATCAGAGCCCAATGACTTCAGTGCTAACAATATTCAGAAGTAAGTTGCTGCTAAGGGCATCAGCTACCTTATTTTCAATTCTAGCTTGGTGTTTGAGTACAAAGGTATAGGCTTGTATAAATTCTACCCACTTAGCATGCCAAGGATTTAATTTCTTCTGGGAGTTCAGAAATCAGAGTGCTTCATGATCAAAATATAAAACAAACTCCTGAGATAGAAAATAATGTCTTCAATATCTAAGAGCTTGTACTACTGCATAAAACTCTTTGTGTTGAGTACTTCAATTTAGCCTCATTAAGTTTCTTATTGAAAAAGGCTACTAGGTGATTCTCTTGGCTCAGAACTCCTCCTATGCCTACTCCCGAAGCATCACAAGCTACCTCAAAGACCTTGGTAAGATCAGGTAACCTCAAAATAGGTGCTTGTATCATCTTGGTTTTAATCTCTAAGAAGGCTCTATCTGCAGCTTTGGTCCATTCAAAACTACCATTCCTAATATAATCAGTAATTGGTGATATTATGGTGCAAAATCCCCTAATAAACCGTCTGTAGAAAGAGGCTAGACCATTAAAACTTCTAACCTCATGGATACTAGTGGGTACTAGCCACTCTACTATGAATTTTACCATTTCAGGGTTAGCTGCTACTCCTTCGGGGTCACCACAAGCCTAGGAAGATAACTCTATGGGTAATGAAATCATACATCTTTAAATTAGCATAGAGGTTCTCTTTCCTAAGGGTCAAGCAAACCTGTTTCAAATGTTCTATATGATCTTTCTTAGTTCGCTATAAATTAGGAAGTCATCAAAATATACTACCATAAATTTACCTATGAACATCCTAAGGACTTGGATCATAATTCTCATGAAAGTGCTAGGGGCATTGGATAACCCAAAAGGCATCATGGACCACTCATATAGACTATCTTTGGTTTTAAAAGCAGTTTTCCACTCATCCCCAGGTCTAAGTCAAACTTGATGGTAGCCACTCTTAAGGTCTATCTTTGAAAAGATTGTGGCTCCTACCATCATAGCCAACATATCATCCCAATGGGGGATGGGAAACCTATGCTTCATAGTTATCTTATTTATGGCATGGCTATCAACACACATTCTCCACGTGCCATCTTTCTTAGGATTTAATAAGGCTGGTACAATACAAGGACTTAGGCTCTCCCTAATAAACCCTTTTCTAAGAAGCTCACCTACCTATCTTTGAAGCTCCAAGTGTTCAGTTGGGTTCATCCTATAATGTGGTAGGTTAGGCAAGGTAGCTCTTGGGACTAAATCAATTGCATGTTGGACGTCCAAAAGTGGTGGTAAGTGTCAGGTAAATCTTCAAGAAATATGTCACTAAATTCATTCAAGACTCCCTTGACCTCCTGAGGGTGTTCTCTATCAATAGGATCAGATACTTCCTTCACAGCTAACATCCAAACAGTAGTGCCCTCAGATTTCTCTTTCTCTAGCTCTTTTACAGTGATTAGATTAATTCCATACTTTTTCTCCTTAAGTGAGCTAGATCCTCTCTTAATTGATTCCTGAGGTGGGGTAGGGTTTATGGTGATCTTCTTCCCATGAAAGGTGAACATACATGCATTAGACCAACCATAAAGGGTGGGATCATGATCAAAGAGCCATGGTCGTCTTAAGATTATACTACTCACCCCCATGGGACAACATCACACCACACTCTATCCTGATATGATTGAAGCTGGATCTAGACTTGGCATCTTGACTTAATGGGTATAGAGGTGGAATCTATCCAGGATAATGTATAGGGGTTTGGGTGAGGAACTGGGTATAAGCCTAGGGTTTTGATAGCCTTATGGGATATGGTATTCACACAGCTTCCACTATCTATAATTATTTTGCACACCTTGTCCCCAATCTTCACAAAGGTCTGTAGGATGTTGGTCCTACACCAATCTTCCTAGATCTTACTTTGGGACAGGATGCATCTAACTACGCCTACGAGGTCTGATAGATCAAAATCATCCTCATCACCTTCATATTTTTCAATTAAGTTTGGTTCAACTTCATAGACCTCTTTTTCTTCATTCTCATTGGGTTCAGGCTCATCTTCCTCAAGCTCTCCTATGTGCAAAGACCTGGTGGGACACTGGCTAGCAAAGTGACCTACCTTATTGCACCTAAAATAGGCATTAGGGCTGGGGCTTGGGTTCTTCTAAAAAGATGGTGCCTTACCCTTATCATTCCTAAAAGATGCTGAGTTACTTGAGCTAGCCTGGCTCGAACTTGGGTTAGGGCGAGATGGATTAGGTTTGGGATGGGTTGGGTTGGGGTTGGGTCAACATAGGTTCGGGTTTGGCTAACCTGGGTTGGGGTTGTGGTAGTTTTGGTTAAAGCTGGGTCGATTTGGGTAAGCCTGGTTTGGGTTGGGGCTAAAGCTAAGAATATTGGATTTAAAGTGTTTAGGTCTCCTAACTACAGGTACTCTCTGGAACCTCACAAAGTTTTCAGCTACATGATAGGCATGGGTCATGTGTTCAACTTCCCTAAGGCACAGCTCCCTTTGGATATCCTCTCTAGGACCATTTCTAAACCTAGAAAGGGTAACTGACTCAAGTTCATCTATGCCACATCTTAGGGTGCACTCATCAAACTGGGCTATATATTCACTCACAGTTTTGCTCCCTTATTTTAATCTTTGCCATTGATCTACGAGACACTTCTTGTAGCACGGGGGAACATATTTAGCCCTAAGCTTTAATTTCATGGCTTTCCAAGTGATAATGGGTGGGTGGCCTATTTGATTATTGAGTCACTCTACTTGCTCCCAATATAATCTAGCTTGATCATTTAACCTGAGCTGGACAAATTGACACTTTTTCTCATTACTCAAGGGATAAAATTTGAAATACCTCTTCATGCCTCCTTTCCAGTCTATATAGACCTTTAGATCTAGATTGCCATCGAAGGTGGGTGGGTCAATCCTGATGCTCCTAAGAGTCCTATCATCCTGATCTTGGTCCTCATGATTGGGTCTCTTGAGGTTCGAGACATGGTGTTGATCCTGGTGTTGGTTTTCCCTATGGTTAGGCTCCCTAAATTGATCTTGGTATTGGGGTCTCCTAAGGTTATGTCCTACAATGGGTTTAGGGTTTTGGACTCTTATAGAATTATGAGAGGTACAAGGGATGAAATCAAGGTCTGGTTCAGTATTAGATTCTTGGGTTTACTCTGCAGTCTCTAGTCGGTTCTTAACTCGGTTAAGCCTATTGGTTATTTGGTTAAGTTTATCGGTTGTTTGGGCATTTGTTTAGGTCATCTAGTTGATCTGAGCGATCAAGTGGACAAGCTGGGTTTGGGTTTGGGTGTCAGATTGGTCAAACCTACAGTTCATTTGGGCAAACTGGTTCATGATGTCCTGAAAGTTGGAATCCATGGCTGAGTTTGTTTGGGGTTTAGGCTTCTGATATTGGGTTCCTAATCTAGTGGTCATATAATCAAGCAATCAATCAAAATGAGATGGTGCAGCAAAGCATTCAAAATGGGTTGGCTTACTATAGGGTTTCCTAGACCTAGAGCCAAAACTGGGTGGGTTAGCTCAACTTACACATAACCCATAGCTAATCCTTTTTCTAGCCAGGTAGAGGGTGGGAGTGTGGGAGGCCCCCCGACTTTCGCAGGGACCTAATTAAAAATCATAACACCACTTAGGTCATTTGACTCTAGACCCTTAGCCTTAGACACCATATTTCAGTAAGAACCACAGGATTAAATGCACTAGTTTGCCCACATAACTCAGACCCGACTTGTGGGTGTCACTTAGCCCTCTAGGGCAAATTAGGTCTAATTAATTTTAATTAGGCTTAGGTTAGTATGATGATGGTTGTTTTGGGCCTAAGACAGGTGATGAAATCCTGCCCTGATGTTATATTGACTGCCCTTAAGATTAGATTAAAGAGATGATGGCATTCGATCGTCCTGATACATTCTAAAATAATCAAAAAAATAAAATATTTTATGTATGTTTTATGAGGTGGAAAGTTAAGTTTAAGTTGATTAGGTTAGCAAACAAATTAGGCCTGTGATTTGGGTTTGTGGAAGTTGATTAGGTTTGGTTGAGTCAAAATGTAGAAATAGCAGAATTCAGAGAATTAGGATTTCAGATGATGCAGGTTTTAACATAGTTATCGATGCAGAAAAAGATCTAAAAAATCATAGAACAAATGATGGATGGTGATGATGAACTTTACCAAATTTTATTCGAAATGAAAATCAGATGATGATGCAAATACTAGGGTTTTTGGACTGATGCAAAAATATCACGATTTTAGTTAGGGTTTTTAATATGCCAAATTTTAATGAATTAAATTTTATGTAAAATTAATTAAAAATTATGATAAAACAAAGAATAAGACATAGAACACTTCATGCAATTTTCATAGAAAAATAAAATTTCTAGGTAGTTGAAATTAGATGAAAAACAAACACCTATTGCAGCTAGCAGGATGCAGAAATTTGGGTTTGTGATCCTAATGCAGATGAATGCTATCATAAACCTGCTCTGATACCAAACTGATGTAGGATGACTCTAAGACTACTAAAGATGCAAGAAAAATAGTAAACTAATTTTTTTTGTGATTTTTATAATTTAGGTTTGTAGGCTAAATTCCAAAGTTAAGTAAAAAACTAGCAGATAAAGTAGCAATGCAAAGAATCACCATGATTGCAAAATAACTCATGCAAGATAATGAAAGTCAGGACCTAGGAATTAAAAAACTCCCAGTTTAGGATAGCTTATCTTTAGAAAATTAGATATTAAGAGAAGGGAAGGATATTACCAATCAGTGATTCGAAGAACTTCCGACGAAGAGATCACACATCACTTTGATTGGAGCCTGGATGATGAATCTCGGTTCCCTTGAATTTGATGACTGATTTGGGTGGTCCTGGAGGGAAGGAAAGCCTCATCTAGGAAGGTAAAACATCTCGGGGATCTTGCAAGCATCAGGGGTCAATCAAAATAGCAAATAAAAATTAGAATGGAAACTAGGGTTTAAGAGAAATCTGAATTAGTATTAGGAGTGGGTGGCTTAGGAAGAAGAAGCTCTTTGTCCTAGACGACAGCTAGAGCTTCACTTCTTGGGGCATGGCTGATCTCCTGGGATGCAGATGGAAGCTAGGGCAGCAGGGTTCAGCCAAGGTACACAAGGAGAGTACTCAAAATTAAGAACCAACACAAGAACAAGTCAATGACTCAAAATTTCAGCAAATTATATTCATAAGAAAAAGTTTGTACAAGAGGGGGAAGGGGTGGGGTATTTATAGAGTTTTCATGCCCTCTCCTAACTAGGGTTTCACTTAGGTTAAGAATAACCTTTACTTAATGTATTACAAGTGTTCTCCTAGTTAGATTACAAGTCCTACTCCTAGCTAGGTTAGAATTACAAGTCTTAGAATACTTAGGAAAATAAAACCCAACTAGGTTTAGAACATTGACTAGTATTCTCCTCTTTTATTCATGCTTTGACTTGGTCCACCCCAAGGATGCCTAGGATGGAATGTTGGGCTTCTAGGAGCAGCAATAGGCTGGCCCAAAGGTACTTGGGTGCATGGGCTTGGGCTTCTGATACCTGGGGCGCCCTTCAAGGAATATTCCTGGAATAGGAAGAGCATCTTGGTTCTGGTGGGCTTGGACCTGGTGCCTGGACTTGATTTCCTTGGGCTGGGATATAGGTGGACCTCTGAAATCATGGATGCCCTGGTTTAGGAATATGCTTTGGTATTTGGAGTGGAATCTGGGCATCTAGAGGGCATTTGGAAGGAATCAGGGTTTCTGGAAAGCATTTAGGATCCTAGGGTGTCACACCAAAATCCAACAAGCTGATGTAGTGGCCTCTGACTCTTGGATGTGGCCTGGTGGAACTCTAAACTAGGGTAACATCTTCTCTTGTACAAAATTTGAACTCATACTAAACTCACGACTAAAGTACATGACTCAGTATACTGACTAGGGTTGAGGGTTGAGATAAATCAACTAACCTCAACTTATTACAGGACTAAATCTTAATTGATTACAAAACTTTGACACATGACTAAGTAAATCAAATAGGGCCCAGTAATCTATGTCTAATTTTGGTGCCCCCACCAGGAGTGGTAGGTTTGGGTCGACTATTGGAAAACTAGTTCACATTTATTTCCAGGAGTACTAAACCTATTAGGTTCTGGTTATCTAGTACGGGTCCTCTCTAAAATCTCTCACAATCCCTAGCAATCTGATAGGCTTGATCTAAGTAAAGTACCTCTCTTAGAAATAATTCCCACTGGATGCCCTCATGTTGGCCCGCTCGAAACCAAGATAGGGTGACCGACTCTGACTCAGTTACACCAAACCTCATGACAAACTCATTGAATTTTGCTATGTACTAAGACACGGATTTATTACCTTAGGTTAACTTCAGCCACTGATCTAAGAGTCTTTGCTCATAGGACAAGGGTAGGTATTTCTCTCTAAGTCTGATCTTCATGGCTCTTCATGTGATTATGGGAAAACCTCCTCTTTGATGGTTAAGCCTTTTAACATTGCGCCAGTACAACCTAGCTTGCCTGACTAACCTAAGCTTGGCAAACTTGAACTTCCTCTCCTTAAACATCTCATACCACTCAAAATACTGGTCCATATCACTCTCCCAATCAGTATACACCTTAGGGTCTAGGTTTCCATCAAAGATTGGTGCCTTAAGTCTAATGTTCCTAAGGGCTCTTTCCTCTTGGTCATTGACATCTTGATAGAGTCACCTAGGATTAGGTTCAAGTGTGACATCCTGATGTTGGGCTCTTGGTGATGCGGGACTAACTAGATGCTAGGATGAAATGATGCAGGTGATTTTTTTTCTTTGTGATTTTTAGTTTTTTTTTTTTAGTGTTTAGGATTCTCGAAGATAGACAAAAAGAAGATCTAGGGTTCTACAATGAAAAGAAAATATTTGAGAGCCATTCTCTTTGTTAGTTTCCTTCATTTTTTGAGAATGTCGATCTCCATGAGGGAGTTCCTTCACCTTCTTGCATCGAGAAGTGTGAGGCCTTGAGTTACTTTCTCTTCTACAAATCCATCTTCCATCTTCGAGTTTGGAGGCCACTGGATGATCCATCTAGGCGCCCAGCATGAAGACCCCCAATCAACATCATCTCCAACCTGTCCTCCCTTATTTCTTCCTGATACTTGTTGATTCCTAATCCTTCTATTGATTGTTCGCAGGTCCTCTAGGTACCAAGAATATGGAGTTGGTTTTCCTTGCCTTCAAGACCTTAGTCAGAAAGCCGGCACATCCGCGGGGGTTGAAGTGATGCAGAACAAAAGCTCTGATACCAAAAATGATGCAGAACAAAAGAAGAGATGATGCGATGCGGAAGCAAACAAAAATTAATGTATTTTTTTTTTTTTTAATATATTTTCAGAAGTCGACTTTGACTCAAAGGAAAGATAAACTAATGTTGAAAGAAACTAAGAAATGACAGAGAGCACAATTAAAAGGAGTGGATTATCAGAGTAACTCAAAAGTAGGATCGCTGGGGATTGAGAAACCCCCAGATCTAGGGTTTGCTCTGAGTTTCAACGAAATAGACAAAGTGAGAAGGGAAGGTTCTTGTTACCTAGCAGTGATATCTCTCGTTGCTTCAATTGGAGGACACTCTCGAGCAGATTGTAGGATCCTTGGAGACGGGGTATCTTCGCAATGGATCCTCGGATTGTAGTCCTATGGCAAGGTTGGCCTCCTTCTCGAACTCAGGATCTGGAAGAAGAAGAACAAAAGAAGAACCAGAAACTCAAAGAAAGACACTGACCTGAGGACTTAATGAAGATTGTTGGATGTAGAAGTTTCGGAGATCTTGATACTGATCTGACTCTCATTTTAACTGGCTCTGTAGTTGAAACAGTTGATCTGAACCAGGATGCTGGTGACCGGCTTCGATGTGGAAGAGAGGGGCCATGGAATGAAGATTGAAAATTAGGGTTTGGTGGTGGAGGAGTAGAGATGGGTGGACTAAGTTAGGGTTTTGGGGTTGGAGATCTCACACCTCCTCAAGGTTCCTAGGAAACCCGGATTTACTCCCTCACGGAGCTCAACACCTGAATACAAGTGCGGAAGAGAGAAACACAAAGTTGCTCACAAAGAAATTGATTTCATTCATCATTTTTTTTAAAATGATGCAGAATAAAGAACAAAGAAGCATATGCAGAAGTAAAAATTAAGATTAATTCTTCTTTTTTTTTTTTTATATTTCAGAAATTGGCTTTGACTCAAAGTAAAGTTAAACTAAGTTGAAGTAAACTAGGTAATGATTGAAAGCACAATTTAGAAAAACTAGGTTATCAGAGTAGTTCAGAAGTAACGGATCGCTGGGGGTTAAGAAACTCCCAGACCTAGGGTTTCACTCTGAACTTTCAACAAGACAGAAATAGAGAGGAGAGATGGGTTACCAACCAGACAGTGATCTTCACAGAATTTGGGTGGAAGAACTCTCTCGGGCAAGGTCAATCAGAGATCCAGATGGAGCCCTGAAGTCTTCTTCTGAGTCTGGTGACCGCACCAATTCTCCCGGGGTGGGAGGAACTCGACCTTGTCGAGTAAGGCTCAAGTTGGCTCTGGTATCTCTCCAAGAGGTCTGGATCCAAATCTTGTAGTTCTTCTCGGGAGATCCAAGAGTCATCAGAGTCTGGCCTTCCTTGCCAGCAGACTAGGTATCTTTGGTATCCTCGATTACGAGTAGAGATTACCTGATCATCCAGGATCTTTTCAATCAGCTCTTTCCTCACAGGCCAGTTTATTTGTGGATACACAGGATCGGGATCACTCTCAATAACAAGATTAGTGGTGCAGGCACCAGACTCAGAAGAAGACTTCAGAGCTCCATCTGGATCTCTGATTAACCTTGCCCGAAGAATTAGGATTTTTTTGGCTTGTAATAAGGGTTGACTGGATCAACTCAACTTTAGCTTGAGTCTATATTACCTGCATTTTATTTTATTGAGTCATGTTGACTCAGTAGTGGACTAGGGTTTCAACCTGGGGTGTTATATTTTCTCCCAAGGCCAAGCAAGTGGGTGCCACACTCCCAGCCATACGCCTGAGTCCAGGGGGCGCCACATCTCCATCCAGCAGGCTTTGGTCCCCACACCACAGATAGCAGCTCCCCTCTTTCATGCGCCAATTGAGGAGAAATCCACCAGGGGTCCACAAATCAAGGGGGCCGCCCAAGACTTCCCAAAAGAACCAAACTATAAAAGGGAAGAAATTCTCTTGGAGAGGAATTCAAGGAGGCGCCCATTACCTGCCAGAAAAACTCAAAACAAAGTTAGAAGGAGCCATAACTTGGGGAGAAGTAAAAGGAGGTATCCAAAAAGGGTTGAGCCATAGAAGGAAGGAGATTTCTCTTGAAAAGCAAGGTTAGGAGGCGCCCTAATCATTCTAACTAAAGCCAGATATAAAAGGCAACAAATTTTCTCTTGAAGGGCAAGGTTAAGAGGCACCCAAACACTTCCAGATAAGGCCAAGCATAGAAGGAAAAAAATATTTTCTTGGAGGTCAAGACAAGGAGGCGCCACCCACTTTCCTTTTTGAAGCTTCAATCAACTTTGGAATTAATTGGCCGGCCATATGAGTAGGGATTGATATCCTAATTTGAAGATCCCCTCCTTTAATCCCACATGGGAAGATGTAAAACCCTACTCTCTTGTAATGGCCTATAAATTAAACCCCCATGTAAGTTTGAAAAAAATCAGATGAATGAAGCCAAATTTTTTTGTGAGCAAACTTTGTGTTTTCTGTCTTCCGCACTTGCATCCAGGTGTTGAGCTCTGTGAGGGAGTAAATCCGGGTTCCCATGGAACCTTGAGGAGGTGTGAGATCTCCAAAACACCAAACCCTAGGTTAGCCACTCCACTCCCAAGCCCTAGCTGCCATCACCCTTCTCTTTCCACCAAGCCCTAGCCTATCCCACTTCTCATGGCCACCCTCTCCAAGTCCAGGCCGACCACCAGCATCCAGCTCCAGTCCAGATACTTCAGGTCTACAGCAATTCTAAGAGGAAGTCAGATCGGCCTCCAGGAGAATCCTGATTTTAGCAACTTCAGCTTTCAAGTTCTTCAACCTGGTAACTCTTTTCTTGAGTATCTGAATTCCATCACTTGTTCCTCTTCTTCCCAGATCTTGAGTCCAGGAGAAGCCGACCAAACCATAGACCAGTATTGGAGGATCCATTGCGAAGATAGCCGAATCCGAGGATCCAACAATCTGCTCGAGAGAGTTCTTCCACCAAAATCCTGAGAAGATCACTGTCTGGTTAGTAAACCATCTCTCCTCTCTATTTCTGTTCTGTTGAAAGTTCAGAGTGAAACCCTAGGTCTGGGAGTTTCTCAACCCCCAGCGATCCGTTACTTCTGAACTACTCTGATAACCTAGTTTTTCTAAATTGTGCTTTCAATCCTTACCTAGTTTCCTTCAACTTAGTTTAGCTTTACTTTGAGTCGAAGCCAATTTCTGAAATATAAAAAAAATAATAATTAAAAAAAAAAGAATTAATCTTAATTTTACTTCCACATACACTTCTTTGTTCTTTGTTCTGCATCATTTTTGGTATCAGAGCTTCTGTTCTACATCATTTTGGTATCAGAGTCCTGTCTAGGGTTTCTGTTTTGATTGCTTGTTTGAGTCTCTCTCTTTTTACTTTGTCTGCTCGAAGTAGACTCCCCAGGACGTCCGGTCCTAGGAACGAAGCGAGGTGCAAACCTCCTCTTTCCATTCCACGGGGTGTTCCTAGGGCGTGTAGGGGATCCGTTGGGTTACAACTTCGTAGCAGGAATTGTAAACGGGGAAGTACTCTGTTTTCAGCCCATAATTGTCCTGTTGTAGGAATTATTTCTCACTAAAGGTAACTCCAAATTCAGTGATTTTTGTTTTTCTGAAACCAATATAATTGAATCTATTTTGTATAATTTTTCTGTGATTTATTGGTTTCTGGGAGATTTCTGAGAATTAAATTACTGCAACTCTATTTTTTATGTTTCTGCAATTCAATTATTTTTGAATGTTCAACACTTAATTCATCTTAAGGGCATTTGAGCATCTAAGATAAGGGGAGGAGTTGATAACCACTCCTTAGCCTAAAACCACCATCCACTCATTCGAACCTAAGCCTTTAATCTTAAAATTCATTAGACCTAATTTGCCCTAGTGGGCTAGGGACATCAACAAGTCGGGTCAAGGCTAGTGTTGAGTCAGTTTGTCTGGTTACTCTGTGTGTGCTTTGTACTCAGTGTCTAGAATGGTGGTTCAGGGATTTTATCCCGAAGGGCTTGTGTGCTGGTCCGCCTACCTGGCCAATCACTGATTGGTGTCTAGGATTGGCATCTAGGGACCTAACACTCCCCTTACATCTGCCTGGCTGAGTCCTGAGTTACTACAGGCTAGCTTGCCACTCTGATTGGGCATCTAGTTTGGGCTCTAGGTCTAGTTAGCCCGTAGTCGTTCAGTTGAGTCTCATTTTGTGTGTTTGCTTGCATCATGTCTACCCGAAATGGAGTGCCCTACCAACCTGGTCAAACCCAACCTGATTTAGAGGCAATGGTTAGAAATCTTACCGAAAGTATGACCAAATTGAGTCAGGACATGAATGAGGGTTTTTCCCAATTTAGGGATCGAGTCCAAGTACTTGAGAAATGTAGACATCAAAATTGGACCCCTGATCCAAAATTTAATAGGCCCCAACCTCACCCATGCCAGGAGCCTAGGAGGACCTTATACCGTGATCCCGAGCATAACCTTAGGAAGCCTAACCATGATATCTATAGTGTGGATCGTGTCTATGAGAGGTCCTTACGATATTCTAGACCAGTCACTCAACAACCCCAGTCTTCTAGATCAAACCATTTAGATCCACACCAATGCCCAAGTAAGGTCTCTACTAGCTTGAAACCCAGTGTGACCCAGGTTCCTATATCTCAAGAATGTTTGTTTTGTAGAGAAAGAGGCCATAAATCTAGTCAGTGCCCATGCATAGGACTGGCTTGTGCACAACTAAGTGGTAAGAATCCTAAGGATGACATTAATGAGGGAGAACCTGATGCGGCACCGTACGCTCTGATACCAAGAATGATGCGGCAAGCATATGATTAATGTTTTGAATATGGTTTGTAGAGCAATGAAACCTAATTACACTAGCATTGTACTCATCATAATAAGACTTAAGGATTATAAGAAATTGGACTTTTACTTGATTAGACATAATCCTAAACTAAGAAGGAAGAAGATCTAGACAATAGGGGCTAATGATTGAGGACTTGCCTTGTTGAGCTTTCCAACCTTCTAATGATTTCAAACCTTGAAACTACCGATGCTCTGGACTGGAGAACTCGGATAACAGAGATCAGAACGCTGGGCTTGGGCTTCAGCTTGTTGGTTCATTGTCAAGGGGAACCTTGTTCACAACTCAAAGACTTCGAAGGACCCTGCACTGAAGATCAAAAGTTAAGGAAGAAGAAAGCAGGCATATGGAAGGGATGGAATTATTTATGAGCAAGGAAGGAAGTCTGAGATGGTTTGGCCGGCTCCAATGTATCCTTCTTGAACTTGGCGTTGGATGGCTTGGAGAAGAAAGTAGATTCGAGTGGGGGGAAAAGGGGCTTAGGAACAATCACTCAAAGAAATAATATAAGACTACAACTTCAACTTCAACTTCATTTTTCATTCATCTCATCAAAATCAATCTCTTTTACAATGGGCGTCCAAGGCTTTAAATAGCCTCACAAAGCTATCTTTTGAAATTTAAAAACTCCCCAAATCGAGGAGGATTACAAGGGGGGGTTGGAGGATTTGGTGGAGAGTTTGGAGGGATGTGGGGGGGGTTGGAGGATTTGGTGGAGGACTTTGAGGGATGTGGCCAACCTCATTGAATTTGAATCTCCCTTGTTGGCGCCCAAAGGGTGATGAGGTGGCTGGTGAAGTGGCACCTGATGACGTGGCATGGTGAGGTGGTCTTCTACTTGGATAAGAATGACATGTGCCGCCTAGTGGTCCTAGTTGATGGTCCTTTTCTCTTGCTTGGTTGATGTGTCTTCTCTTCTTCATGTGGTCAAATTCTGGGGTCTAGAATTTGAGTCTTGTTCTTGGCTTTCATGGCTTTAAGACTTGATTAGACTTAACTCAACTGAATTAGACTTAACTCAACTGAACTGACTTGACTGACCTAGACTTTAAAACTTGAAATGGACTTACAGGAAATGAAATATTAAAAGTAATTACAGGACTCAATAAACACTCTTGATTTGAAACTCAAAATTAATTACAGGACTCTTGAAAAGGAAATGACTCTTGAAAATAAAATATTTTTGAACTAAAGGATACAAGGTAACCTAATTATCTTCGATCCAAATTGGGATAAGGCTAACCTTGTTGGAGTGAAGTTTCTTTCGGCTTCTGGTGTCCACACCAATTCTCCTGGGGTGGGCAGAACTCGACCCAGTCGAGTATGGTTCAGTTTTGCCTTGGTAATGCTCGAACAAGTCTGGGTTAAGTCTTTGCAGGTCCTCTCGAGTAATCCAAGAGTTGTCGGACTCAGGTCGACCTTGCCATTGAACCAGGTATCGCTGATAGTCCTTATTCCTGGTAGTAATGATCTTGTTATCCAGGATTCTCTCAATCCTCTCTCTCTGCTCAGGTAAGGTTGGTGGTGGACACTCGGAAATATGTTCACTCTTAATAAAAGTTTCTGGCTCAAAAGGCTCACTAGGTATTAGTAGTGGTTCTTTGTATTCTACTAGGTCTGAAACATTGAAGGTTGTAATAATACCCATATCAGGTGGAAGTTCCAAAACATATGCATTAGGCCCTATTTTCTTTAAGATCTTAAAAGGTCCCGCTCCGCGGGCATGTAGCTTCTTTATGGTTCCAGGGGGAAACCGTTTAGGGTTGAGCCTAATCATCGCATAATCCCCTTCATAGAATTCTTTAGCCCTCTTATGTGAGTCAGCTAAGTGTTTATAAGTTTCATTGCTCAGGTTGATCTTATTACTGATTTCTTTATGCAGATTTGTGACATGCTATGCAAAAGACTCAGCAGACTCAGAAACTTACACAAGTACTTATGAAATGCAGACTGAACTAGGCATCTTTATTGAGAGGAATTTTATTGGACTCTCTAGGGCCTAAACCTAACAGATTAATGACTCTCTAGGTTTGACCCTGGTCTGGTATGCACATGAGAATTTACCATGGGTTCCTAGCAAATGCCATAAGGTTTTCCAAAAGTAGGTAGCAAAAGGAATAGGCTTTAAAAGCTCATGCATCCTAGTAATCTCATCAAAATGAAACTTAATGGCTCTAAAATTATGATAAGACTCAGGGAAAGGCAGGAAATAGGAATCCGAGACTTGGGATAATTTAGGGGAATCTTGAAATAGACCTTGGTTACTCATGATGACCTTAAGATTAGAATTTTGATCTACAGGCGGGATGCTTCTAGGTAGTTGAAGGTCATCAGGAAAGTATTCTAGAATAATGATTGGGTTCTTCTCAGGTACCTGAAGGAGTTCTTGTGTCGAAGCTAAAGTATTGGGTTCTTCCTGAGGGCATTGTCTTACGGGAACCAAGTCATCACTAAATTTTGGTTGTTTTGATGTTTTAGGATTAGGCTCAATAATCTTTTCTTTACCAAAGGTTTCCTCAGGTAAGGTACTAAAGTTGTTCTCTTCATAGTCTTCCCCTTCATTTTCATCTATTAAACTTATGTCAGTCTCATACATATATTTACTAGGTTCAAATTTGCCTTCTTCCTTCCCTAGCCCTTCAGTTTGAGGATACCCTAAGTCTTGAGTATTCATGAACTCAACTTGTACTTCAGGGTTCTTACTCCTATCATTCATATGAGCTAATGGGATAGTAGGAGTTGGTTGGTCTAAGGAAAATTGTTTAGCCAGCATTTGGTTCAATTGGGCCATTAGATCATTTAGGCCTCTCAGTGTGGTTTCAAGATTCGGGTCCATGGCTACACTGGACTGGGTCTGGACTGGTGAATATGAGGCTCCTGATCTAGTTTTCATGCATGCAAGTGGACTCAAGTTCGAGCTAAGGTTTCCTAGACCTAGAGCACAAATTAGAAGTCCAATTAAGTGAACCAACTAGCTAGTAGTACTTATGGGACTTAGCCAGGTAGGTGGAGGGGAGTGTAGGTCCCTGATGGCCAACCTTAGACACCAATCTGAGATTGGCCAGGTAGGCGGACCAAATCACAAGCCCTGATGCACCAATCCTAGACACCAAGCCAGTAAGCACACACCAATTAGCTGACACAGTTAACTTGACCCTAACCTGAACCCAACTTGTTGGTGTCCCTAACCCACTAGGGCAATTAACGTTCTACTCAATTTTAATTAACGGGCTGGGATCGATATGCTGGTTGGTGATTTTTGGGCTAGGGATAGGTGATGAAACCCTGACCCTATGTCAAATTGATGCCCTTAATTTGATTTCTCATGAGATGAATGAAATGCAAAGGTGCTGCAGAAGTGTGTTGCAATTTGAAAGTGGTGTGGAAAAAGTGATGAAAAAAATGTCCAAAAATTCTGAAAAATTCACAAAGGATTCCTAACTTATATGTTTCAATGTAGATGAAAGGAATTTTAAAACTAAAGTCTATACTAATCTAAGCAGATCCTACAAATGAAGATAAATAAAAAGGACAGAACATAACCCTAATGACAGTGTCGAACTGCAGAAATTTTTATTTTTTTTATAATTTTTTTTTGATGATGAAATTTAATATGGTGATAACTGACTTAAAAAGGAACAAGAAAAAAATATTTCAATAAAAAATCAGTGACTTGCCTTTGGAGTTGCAGGCGGATTACAGTCAACCTACAGAAAATACAGTAAGCAGAAAAAACAGAACGTGACCAATGCAAAATTCACAAATGAAATCTAAAAATCCTTTGGCTTTCTTTTTCACGGGTCAATCACAATGGCACCCCGACACGCCTTAGGAGATCCCCGTGGAATGGAAAGAGAGGGTGTTTAAACCCTACTTTCTCCTAAGACCGGACGGCCTGGTAACGCCCCCGATCCAAGTACTTCAAGGACTTAATGCTATGCAATCAGGAACTTATTCTACCATGCTCTGATACCAAGAATGATGCAGCACCGTACGCTCTGATACCAAGAATGATGCGGCAAGCATATGATTAATGTTTTGAATATGGTTTGTAGAGCAATGAAACCTAATTACACTAGCATTGTACTCATCATAATAAGACTTAAGGATTATAAGAAATTGGACTTTTACTTGATTAGACATAATCCTAAACTAAGAAGGAAGAAGATCTAGACAATAGGGGCTAATGATTGAGGACTTGCCTTGTTGAGCTTTCCAACCTTCTAATGATTTCAAACCTTGAAACTACCGATGCTCTGGACTGGAGAACTCGGATAACAGAGATCAGAACGCTGGGCTTGGGCTTCAGCTTGTTGGTTCATTGTCAAGGGGAACCTTGTTCACAACTCAAAGACTTCGAAGGACCCTGCACTGAAGATCAAAAGTTAAGGAAGAAGAAAGCAGGCATATGGAAGGGATGGAATTATTTATGAGCAAGGAAGGAAGTCTGAGATGGTTTGGCCGGCTCCAATGTATCCTTCTTGAACTTGGCGTTGGATGGCTTGGAGAAGAAAGTAGATTCGAGTGGGGGAAAAGGGGCTTAGGAACAATCACTCAAAGAAATAATATAAGACTACAACTTCAACTTCAACTTCATTTTTCATTCATCTCATCAAAATCAATCTCTTTTACAATGGGCGTCCAAGGCTTTAAATAGCCTCACAAAGCTATCTTTTGAAATTTAAAAACTCCCCAAATCGAGGAGGATTACAAGGGGGGTTGGAGGATTTGGTGGAGAGTTTGGAGGGATGTGGGGGGGGTTGGAGGATTTGGTGGAGGACTTTGAGGGATGTGGCCAACCTCATTGAATTTGAATCTCCCTTGTTGGCGCCCAAAGGGTGATGAGGTGGCTGGTGAAGTGGCACCTGATGACGTGGCATGGTGAGGTGGTCTTCTACTTGGATAAGAATGACATGTGCCGCCTAGTGGTCCTAGTTGATGGTCCTTTTCTCTTGCTTGGTTGATGTGTCTTAAAAATTAGGAGAATGATGGGGACATCATCCTGCACGAATCTCGGAGCAGCATGAATCTCGGAGCAGCAAATAAATTTGAAAAATAAATTTAGGATTTATCTTTTATTTGAAATTTAAATTAGGATTTTGTTGGTTATGATTGAGATATGGATAGGCTTATCTTATCCTATCTTTTATTTGAAATTTAAATTAGGATTTTGTTGGTTATGATTGAGATATGGATAGGCTTATCTTATCCTATCTTGTATTTAAATTTGAGTTATCCCTATCCTGTATTCAAATTCAAATGAGGGTTATGGAGCTTATAAATAACCCCTCATTCCTATTGTAAAAAGGGGAGAAGAAATTGAATTTTTGGGATTTGGTTTGTCAGTTGGTGCAGTTGTTGTTCAGGGCTATGGCCCATTATGTCTTCACCTGCGGGTGTTGATGTTGTCTTTGTCCTTCGGGACATCGTAGGGGCGTGATGCCCTAGTTATCCCCCCATTTCGTTTTCCTCCACGTTCTTTGAAATCCCCCTCATGGCTCCAGGAGTGACCTGGGTGGCAGGTGAAATACCCTGGGCTCCGCGTGTAGTGAGATGGGTGGTAGGTGAGATACCCTAGACTGCATGTAGTGAGGTGGGTGGCAGGTATAATGCCCTAGAGGTGTGAAGTCTCTCTGTGAGAGTGGGTTTCAGGGTTCGTGGTAGTCCATCCTCGTTATCCTCCATCCCTATTTTTTCCTTCGTCACCACCATAAAGAAATCAGAAAATAGAAAAAAAAATAGGATACCCTAATCTTCGGCGACTTCTTAGCTCGCCGACGATCCTATCCCTATCCCGTGCCCCATCAGAACCCAAGCCTACCAATGAGGAAGAAAGGTTAGGTATGACAAGCCTAGAATCAGTTGACCCGATCACCACTGACCCGAAACCCATTGAAGATGGCATCGAGGAAGTATATGATGCTGGCTTGAGTCTAGTTGATGAATATGAGGGGGAAGAACTTGAAGAATGTGACATTGATACTATTGGTTCCTTACCTGAGGAGACCTTGGAGAGCAACCAAGTGGTAGGACCTAGTTCAGAAATTCAAGAGATTTGTGAGAACCAAGTTCCTTTAGTCAAATACCCCTAGGAAGAACTCATAGTGTTAGCCCGAGCTATCAAATCATATCCTCTAATGACAGTCATTCCCCAAGTACCAATTGAAGATCTTTGCACTAAACTGTTTAAGTTTGCCCACCCTATGGTAGATCCTCTCCTTAGGATGACTGAATCAAGCCTCTTACAATTGGACCTTGTCCCATGCCCAGCCACTAAGGTCTCTCCCGTAATCTCAGTTGAACATCCTTGTCTTGAGCGGATTGGTTCACTCAGTCCTGTAGAAGTCCTCCTTATGGCCCCAGACCCCTTCCTTTGCATGACTGACCTACCCTTCTATAGAGTATACCTTTCCACACCCATAGGTCAAATTTCAAGTCTTGAGGTCATCATCCATAGGCCCTTCCATGAATCATTCTTCAATCCAGTTCTTGAGAAAATGGATCATTATTTGCTTAGAGAACAAACTTTAACTGTTGCAATCACATGTCCTAGGCTGCTTCCCGAACCATCTCTTGATCCATTCCTGAGAGTAGCAAACTTTTCCTTTCGAAAGGATGACCAGTTGACACTCATAAATCACCATTCAAACCTTCAGGTCACCACCTTTAGTCAGCAGGTAATTCGTGACTCCACATCATATTTCCTCCCTTTCTCTAGGACTTCCAAATGCTTCTTACACCATCCAAGTATACTTTGTCGAAGTCTTTAGAGTGAACCACGTGTCAGAACCTATAAGGTTTGCCACCTACTTCTGGAAGACCTTATGGCACCTACTAGGCACCCATGATAAGTTTTCATGCTCTGCATGCCCTCCTCCGACCCAAGGTCAAACCTAGAGAGCCTTAGTTTGTTAGGTTTAGACTTAGGGTTCCTTTGTAATAAAGTCCATTCTTTAGGAATGCGTCGTCAGTCTAGTTTAGTTTTCTTGACCCTTTACTAGGCTTTGGCTCAGATTTTGGTTTGATTGAGAGCACCAGGAATTGGGATTTGTATTTTGTCCAAGGCTGAAATTGCATTCAATGTTTCGATCAATAGGTGTATAGGCTAGAGTCCCTTTGAAATTGTTCATGGATACAAGCCTCACACACCACTTGATCTGATTTCACTATTAGCCCACACACACAAGTCTCTTGATGCACTTGCATAGCATGTAAAGGACTTGCATAAAGAAATTCATGCCAAAATAACTTTAAGTAATGAAACTTATAAGAAGTTGGCTGATTCTCAAAGACGAGTCAAAACTTTTGTTGAGAGAGACTATGTAATGATTAGGTTAAGGCCTGAGCGGTTTTCTCCTGGAACCATTAGAAAGTTACATGCTAGAGGAGCTGGACCATTTAGAGTGGTGAAGAGAGTAGGATCCAATGCCTATGTGCTCGAGTTACCTCCAGAACTAGGCATTAGCTCCACTTTCAACATTACAGACCTAGTAGAGTATAGGGAGCCAGCTGTGATTCCCAGTGAGGCTTTTGAACCTAATCCCGCTCTTGAGAGTGAACCCAACCCTGTGTGTCCACCAACAAACTGGCCTGTGAGGAAAGAGCAGATTGAAAAGATCCTGGATGATCAGGTTATCTCTACTCGTAATCGAGGATACCAAAGATACCTGGTCCGTTGGCTAGGAAGGCCAGATTCTGATGACTCTTGGATCTCCCGAGAAGAATTACAAGAGTTGGACCCAGACCTCTTGGAGAGATACCAGAGCTAACTTGATCCATACTCGACAGGGTCGAGTTCCTCCCATCCTGGGAGAATTGGTGCGGGCACCAAACTCAGAAGAAGACTTCAGAGCTCCATCTGGATCTCTGATTAACCTTGCCCGAAGAATTAGGGTTTTTTTGGCTTGTAATAAGGGTTGACTGGATCAACTCAACTTTAGCTTGAGTCTATATTACCTGCATTTTATTTTATTGAGTCATGTTGACTCAGTAGTGGACTAGGGTTTCAACCTGGGGTGTTACATTTTCTCCCAAGGCCAAGCAAGTGGGCACCACATTCCCAGCCATACGCCTGAGTGCAGGGGGCGCCACATCTCCATCCAGTAGGCTTTGGTCCCCACACCACAGATAGCAGCTCCCCTCTTTCATGCGCCAATTGAGGAGAAATCCACCAGGGGTCCACAAATCAAAGGGGCGGCCCAAGACTTCCCAAAAGAACCAAACTATAAAAGGGAAGAAATTCTCTTGGAGAGGAATTCAAGGAGGCGCCCATTACCTGACAGAAAAACTCAAAACAAAGTTAGAAGGAGCCATAACTTGGGGAGAAATAAAAGGAGGTAACCAAAAAGGGTTGAGCCATAGAAGGAAGGAGATTTCTCTTGAAAAGCAAGGTTAGGAGGCGCCCTAATCATTCCAACTAAAGCCAGATATAAAAGGCAACAAATTTTCTCTTGAAGGGCAAGGTTAAGAGGCACCCAAACACTTCCAGATAAGGCCAAGCATAGAAAGAAAAAAATATTTTCTTGGAGGTCAAGACAAGGAGGCGCCACCCACTTTCCTTTTTGAAGCTTCAATCAACTTTGGAATTAATTGGCCGGCCATATGAGTAGGGATTGATATCCTAATTTGAAGATCCCCTCCTTTAGTCCCACATGGGAAGATGTAAAACCCTACTCTCTTGTAATGTCCTATAAATTAAACCCCCATGTAAGTTTGAAAAAAATCAGATGAATGAAGCCAAATTTTTTTGTGAGCAAACTTTGTGTTTTCTCTCTTCCGCACTTGCATCCAGGTGTTGAGCTCCGTGAGGGAGTAAATCCGGGTTCCCAAGGAACCTTGAGGAGGTGTGAGATCTCCAAAACACCAAACCCTAGGTTAACCACTCCACTCCCAAGCCCTAGCCGCCATCACCCTTCTCTTTCCACCAAGCCCTATCCTATCCCACTTCTCACGGCCACCCTCTCCAAGTCCAGGCCGACCACCAGCATCCAGCTCCAGTCCAGATACTTCAGGTCTACAACAATTCTAAGAGGAAGTCAGATCGGCCTCCAGGAGATTCCTGATTTTAGCAACTTCAGCTTTCAAGTTCTTCAACCTGGTAACTCTTTTCTTGAGTATCTGAATTCCATCACTTGTTCCTCTTCTTCCCAGATCTTGAGTCCAGGAGAAGCCGACCAAACCACAGACCAGTATTGGAGGATCCATTGCGAAGATAGCCGAATCCGAGGATCCAACAATCTGCTCGAGAGAGTTCTTCCACCAAAATCCTGAGAAGATCACTGTCTGGTTAGTAAACCATCTCTCCTCTCTATTTCTGTTCTATTAAAAGTTCAGAGCGAAACCCTAGGTCTGGGAGTTTCTCAACCCCCAGCGATCCGTTACTTCTGAACTACTCTGATAACCTAGTTTTTCTAAATTGTGCTTTCAATCCTTACCTAGTTTCCTTCAACTTAGTTTAGCTTTACTTTGAGTCAAAGCCAATTTCTGAAATATAAAAAAAATAATAATTAAAAAAAAAAAAATTAATCTTAATTTTACTTCCACATACACTTCTTTGTTCTTTGTTCTGCATCATTTTTGGTATCAGAGCTTCTGTTCTACATCAATTAGGTTCAAAAGGCTCACTGGGAATCACAGTTGGCTCCCTGTACTCTACTAGGTCTGTAATGTTGAATGTGGAGCTAATGCCTAGTTCTGGAGGTAACTCGAGCACATAGGCATTGGATCCTACTCTCTTCACCACTCTAAATGGTCCAGCTCCTCTAGCATGTAACTTTCTAACGGTTCCAGGAGAAAACCGCTCAGGCCTTAACCTAATCATTACATAGTCTCTCTCAACAAAAGTTTTGACTCGTCTTTGAGAATCAGCCAGCTTCTTATAAGTTTCATTACTTAAATTTATTTTGGCATGAATTTCTTTATGCAAGTCCTTTACATGCTATGCAAGTGCATCAAGAGACTTGTGTGTGTGGGCTAATAGTGAAATCAGATCAAGTGGTGTGTGAGGCTTGTATCCATGAATAATTTCAAAGGGACTCTAGCCTATACACCTATTGATCGAAACATTGAATGCAATTTCAGCCCTGGACAAAATACAAATCCCAATTCCTGGTGCTCTCAATCAAACCAAAATCTGAGCCAAAGCCTAGTAAAGGGTCAAGAAAACTAAACTAGACTGACGACGCATTCCTAAAGAATGGACTTTATTACAAAGGAACCCTAAGTCTAAACCTAACAAACTAAGGCTCTCTAGGTTTGACCTTGGGTCGGAGGAGGGCATGTAGAGCATGAAAACTTATTATGGATGCCTAGTAGGTGCCATAAGGTCTTCCAGAAGTAGGTGGCAAACCTAATAGGTTCTGACACGTGGTTCACTCTAAAGGCTTCGACAAAGTATACTTGGATGGTGTAAGAAGCATTGGAAGTCCTAGAGAAAGGGAGGAGATATGAGGTGGAGTCTCGAATTACCTGTTGACTAAAGGTGATGACCTGAAGGTTTGAATGGTGATCTATGAGTGTCAACTGGTCATCCTTATGAAAGGAAAAGTTTGCTACTCCCAGGAATGGATCAAGAGATGGTTCGGGAAGTAGCCTAGGACATGTGATTGCAATAGTTAAGGTTTGTTCTCTAAGCAAATAATGATCCACTTTCTCAAGAACTGGATTAGAGAATGATTCATGGGAGGGCCTATGGATGATGACCTCAAGACTTGAAATTTGACCTATGGGTGCGGAAAGGTATACTCTATAGAAGGGTAGGTCAGTGATGCGAAGGAAGGGGTCTGGGGCCATAAGGAGGACTTCTACAAGACTGGGTGAATCAATCCGCTCAAGACAAGGATGTTTAACTGAGATTACGGGAGAGACCTTAGTGGCTGGGCATGGGACAAGGTCCAATTGTAAGAGGCTTGATTCAGTCATCCTAAGGAGAGGATCTACCATAGGGTGGGCAAACATAAACATTTCAGTGCAAAGATCTTCAATTGGTACTTGGGGAATGACTGTCATTAGAGGGTACGAACTGATAGCTCGGGCTAACAATATGAGTTCTTCCTGGGGGTATTTGACTAAAGGAACCTGATTCTCACAAATCTCTTGAATTTCTGAACTAGGTCCTACCACTTGGTTGCTCTCCAAGGTCTCCTCAAGTAAGGAACCAATAGTATCGATGTCACATTCTTCAAGTTCTTCCCCCTTATATTCATCAACTAGACTCAAGCCAGCATCATATACTTCCTCGATGCCATCTTCAATGGATTTCGGGTCACTGGTAATCGGGTCAACTGATTCTAGGCTTGTCATACCTAACCTTTCTTCCTCATTGGTAGGCTTGGGTTCTCCCTCATTAATGTCATCCTTAGGATTCTTACCACTTAGCTGTGCACAAGCCAGTCCTATGCATGGGCACTGACTAGATTTATGGCCTCTTTCTCCACAAAACAAACATTCTTGCGATATAGGAACCTGGGTCGCACTGGGTTTCAAGCTAGTAGAGACCTTACTTGGGCATGGGTGTGGATCTAAATGGTTTGATCTAGAAGACATGGGTTGTTGAGTGACTAGTCTAGAATATTGTAAGGACCTCTCATAGACACGATCCACACTATAGATATCATGGTTAGGCTTCCTAAGGTTATGCTCGGGATCATGGTATAAGGTCCTCCTAGGCTCCTGGCATGGATGAGGTTGGGGCCTATTAAATTTTGGATCAGGGGTCCAATTTTGATGTCTACGTTTCTCAAGTACTTGGACTCGATCCCTAAGCTGGGTAAAATTCTCATGGACTTGTTCTTTACACTGGGTAACAGTAGCAGTCATATCCTGACTCAATTTGTTCATACTTTCAGTAAGAGCTCTAACCATGGCCTCTAAATCAAGTTGGGTTTGACCAGGTTGGTAGGGTACTCCATTCCGGGTATACATGATGATGCAAGCAAACTCACAGAATGTGACTAGACTAAAGAGACTACTGGCTCACTAGACCTAGAGTCAAACTAGATGCCCAGTCAGAGTGGCAAGCTAGCCTGTAGTAACTCGAGACTCAGCCAGGCAGGTGTAAGGGGAGTGTTAGGTCCCTAATTGCCAATCCTAGACACCAATCAGTGATTGGCCAGGTAGGCGGACCAGCACACAAGCCCTTCGGGACGTAGTGCCTGAACCACCGTTCTAGACACTTAGTACAAAGCACACACAGAGTAACTAGACAAACTGACTCAACACTAGCCTTGACCCGACTTGTTGATGTCCCTAGCCCACTAGGGCAAATTAAGTCTAATAAATTTTAAAGATAGGCTTAGGATCGAATGAGGGGGTGGTGGTTGTGGGCTAAGGAGAGGTTATCAACTCCTCCCCTTATCTTAGATGCTAAAATGCCCTTAGGATGAGTTAGGAGATGTTCACTCAAGATAATTGAATTGCAGAACACAAAAACAGAGTTGCAGTAATTTAACTCTCAAAATTTCATGGAAACCAATAAATCAGAGGAAAATTATTTAAAATAGTTTCAATTATACTGGTTCCAGAAAAATAAAAATCATGCAATTTGGAGTTACCTGCATTAAGAAACAATTCCTGTAACAGGGCAATTACGGGCTGAAAACAGAGTACTTCCCCGTTTACAATTCCTGCTACAAAGTTATAACCCAACGGATCCCCTACACGCCCCAGGAACACCCCATGGAATGGGAAGAGGAGGTTTGCACCTCGCTTCGTTCCTAGGACCGGACGTCCTGGGGAGTCTACTTCGAGCAGACAAAGTAAAAAGAGAGAGACTCAAACAAGCAATCAAAACAGAAACCCTAGACAGGGCTCTGATACCAAAAATGATGCAGAACAAAAGCTCTGATACCAAAAATGATGCAGAACAAAGAACAAAGAAGCGTATGCGGAAGTAAAAATTAAGATTAATTCTTTTTTTTTTTTATATATTTCAGAAATTGGCTTTGACTCAAAGTAAAGTTAAACTAAGTTGAAGTAAATTAGGTAATGATTGAAAGCACAATTTAGAAAAACTAGGTTATCAGAGTAGTTCAGAAGAAATGGATCGCTGGGGGTTGAGAAACTCCCAGACCTAGGGTTTCGCTCTGAACTTTCAACAGGACAGAAATAGAGAGGAGAGATGGGTTACCAACCAAACAGTGATCTTCACAGAATTTGGGTGGAAGAACTCTCTCGGGCAAGGTCAATCAGAGATCCAGATGGAGCCCTGAAGTCTTCTTCTGAGTCTGGTGCCCGCACCATGAAGGCTTGATCATCCAGGCCGCATCCACAAGAGCGAGCAAACTCGACATCGGGCATAAATTGCTACGGGATAAAAGGGAGGGCTAGGAGGATCATTAGAGAGCTAAGAAGTCTCCTATGATTAGGGTCAAGAATGAAAGTATTATGCCCTATAAGCCAATATTTGTATCTCCCAGACCATTGTAAATTGACAAGTTAATAAAGGCAATAATTTTTCATCATTCGCTGTGTCATTATATGATGAACCCCATAGATTAGGGCTATGGTTGTAGGGCTATGATGAGATCATACCAGTGAGATCTAAGGCCTTAAAATCCAAATCTAGAATATTCCTAGTCATAGGAACCCTGAGTTGGGGATCAGGGTTTCCGGTTAGACTGGCACATCCTATGTATGCTGAAAAGGGTGACTGCTCTCACAGTTACTTGTGTGGGACACTAATACAAGGATGTGGGTGCTCATTAGCGAATGAGTTCACTGAATAGATCCAGTTTGAGAACATCTAATGGAGCCTTAGCTGCATGTCAACAGATGTTTCTCATAGTGGGAGTTGTACAAGTAGTCCTATGACCTGAGACTGCCATAATACCTTATGTACATGAACCCATGCTTTGGTTCAATCTCAATCATGACACTGGGTCATGCACGAGGTTGATGCTGGGCATGGTGAATTGTATATGAAGGTAATGGGCAAGTCAACAAGGAATTGATCACTCCTAGTAGGAGGAGATTGCATCTAGCCAAATTAGGTCAAATATGGTTCAGGAAATCTTTGATCAAAGTACAGATATTAGAAATGATTTCTAATATGGAATTAATTGAATCATTAGTGTATGACTGAGCTGGGAATGAGTATAAGCTGGTTTTGACATGTTTCCATATCCATAGTTATATTCGGGATGCAAGATGATTAAAGGATCGAATTGTACGGGAACTTTCCACTGAAGGATAGTTTTGGAATTTCACCAGAATTTCCATATCTTCCGGGTAGACATGATACGTTGCTAGACGTCAATCTTGTCTTGTGGGTTGATCAAATTAAATGTTTTAATTGGATCACTAATTAGGAGGAGTCCTAATTGACTAACTCGAGTTAGCTCGATTTGACCTAAATCGATTAGAATGAGTTCTGATCAAATTAGGTCAACTTGCACTCGGACCCACTGCTGGCTAGGTATGGAACCTAATGGGTCACACACTTAGGACAGATAATCAAGGATTTAATTTGGAATTAAATCTCGTTTGCAGATGAACACACTAGCATGTGTTGCAAACCATGGCTTCTACTTGAATCGGATTCGAGTTAGGGTTCCGATTTGGTCTTTTTTAGATCCAAATTCATTCCGGTTTGAATCTAATTGAAGATTCAAAACATTGGGCTAACAGTAGGCTAGCAATTGGGCTAACCTAAGAGGCTAAACCCCTTTCCCACATCGCCTAAGTCCCTCCCCCTCTTTTCCCACGCGCGCGCGCAAGGAGAAGAGTCCACGCACGCGTGGACTCTTTCCAAGTCGCGTCTTTGCATGAAAAGGAAAAAAAGGGGGTCGGCATTTTTGGCTGAGAGGGCGTGGAAGAGAGTCCACCTAGGCATGGACTCTTCATAAAGGGGAATTACTGTGAAAGAAAGAAAGAAAACACCGAAGGGGCGCTACTCCTCTCTTCTGCGCGCGCCCTTCTGTGTTTTCTCGCGACTCTTTCTTGCATCTTCCCATCCCAAAGGCCGTGAGATTAAATCAAGGGCCATGAGATGAAGGGAAAGGACGTGAGAAGGGAGAGAGGGGCGTGAGAAGGTGATTCCAGATGGATAGGCACCTCTCTGTCGCCTATTTAAGAAGAAGGCTTCACCGTAAAATTTATTCCAAGTTTTTCTACAGCGAAGCCTTGCCTCTTTTTCTTCTTCTCCCTCTCTAGAAGATTGTTTCCCCCTCCTCTCTTTCCTCTTTGATTCCTTTACAGAGCCTTGGCTCTGTCGAATCTCAGAACAGAAGGAGAGTCAGAGAGAAACTCTCCGACGGTAAAGGAAGAAGGCGCCTCTCCTTTCTTTCTTACATTAAGACAATCTTGTCTTAATTTTATTCTCCCTCCAAGACAAGCCTTGTCTCATTTTAGGACAAGGGCTTATTCTTAAGACAAGAGTGTCTTAAGGGGCCAAAGTTGCTAAAAGACAAGGAGAAGGGTAAGAGAGAAGGTTTAGTCCCGTTTTGGCTAGAGGAGTCCTAGCCAATAGCCCATATATCAAGTTCTTGGGATAGAACTTGATTGGAAGGAACCCAATTAAGGAGTCAGTGTCTTGATCATCTGCCCGTGTGGATCACCATCGGAGGGCGGACAAGTGGACGCCTGGTGTGTTCAAGAGGCTACTCAATTTGGAGTTCATTTCTCCATCAGACTGGTAATAGCGATCTGAGGTTAGTATTTAAACAATGTTTAAATTTGGATATGCATGTAGTCATAGTTTTAATTGCTAATAAGGTGATTTGGGATTAGGGTTCGGACCTGGTTTCATAAATTTTGAAATTCACACTTCCGCACTGGTTCCCGAACCCAACAAAGAAGGCAGAAAAAAATATAGGGGAAAGAAAGATGGATATTCTATGGACTTAGGACTTAACTTCATAAAGAGACCTCTGACCTCTAGGGCATCTCACCAACCCCACTATATATAGCCTAGGGCATCCCACCCATCTCACTACTTGCGGAGCCTAGGGCATCCCACCCAAATCGCTACCTAGGGCCATCAAGGAGAAGCTCCAAGATCATAGAGGGGACTCGGAGAGGAAGAAGATAACTAGGGCCTCATGCCCCTTGATGCACGAAAGCGAAGGCAATGGGGTCTCACACCCCTCGACACCCGCAGGTGAAAGAAAGACGGGTCTCATGTCCACTCCTAACGGAGGCAGATCCAAGAACACTCTTTTCTAAAAAATTCATAATTTTTCATATATTATTTCAAGAGAGGAGGTGCCTTTATATAGGCTTACAAATCTTGGGGTCCAAGTAAGAAATACAAGGCATGCAGCTCAAAAAGGTGACACTCCAAACCTGCTTTGTTTGTAGCTTGAAAATATGGTAGAAAACTAAAAAATGATCCCTATATGGTTGAAAATCAAACTAATCCTAATCTAAAACTAATTTAAATAACTTCCTAACTAGTCCATACATTTAGATTTAAAATAAATAAATTAGGTATACTCTGAATTCAACAAGATCAGTGCCTGCTCTAAAATCTATGTAGAAGAATTGAGACCTCTTCGAAATATATATATAATTATTTTTACTCTGAGATATGTGCAAACTCTCTGGGCTTTGAGATCCGTTCAGTACTGAAGTTGGCAACAGGGAGTGGAATATGCATTCACGATCGTGCGCTCCTTCCTCTCTCGGACCAAATGGTGGAATAGGGGAGACGAAGGTCGGTGGTTCGGTGGCACGGGCGGACAACAGCGTGGGTGAGAGGGGCGCAGCACGGTACGAGTGGAGCAGCAGGGGTGGACGACGGCACGGGGTAGAGGGGCATGGCATGGCTCAGGCGGACGATGGTGCGGGGGAGAGGTGCACGGCACGGCATGGGCAGAGCAGCAGGGGCGAGATGGCCATAGGCTGTTTCGGTGGGATTCACCGATGTTACCACGAGAAGATCGTTGCGGGGGGGAGGTGGATGGCCATCGGGGATCACCGGTGGTCGGGCGTGGTGGGATCCAGGACCGGCGATGAAAAAATTGGAGTTATGGTAACAGTCTTGAGGTTGAAGATGACGGCGATAAGGAGGAATAAGTCAGAATTAAAAGAGGGATGACGTGGGAATAGTGGGGATAATTGGAATAGGTGGAATAAAAAAATTAAAAAAATAAAAAATAAATTATGGGATAAAAAAAAAGAATAACCAAGATGGGTTTAGATGTCCCCATCATTCCCCTGGGGTGGGGAAAACTCGACTCCGTTGAGTCAGGCTCGCTGCAAATTTTTTTTTTCCAACCCTAATCCTCTCCTGCTTTGATACAAAATATCCTTCTGGACAAAAGGGGGGCTAAGAGGATCATTGGAAAGCTGAGAAGTCTTCTGTGATTAGGGTCAAGAAGGCAGAAAAAAGGTTGGGGAAAGAAAGATGGATATTCTATGGACATAGGACTTACCTTCACGAAGAGACCTCTAACCTCTAGGGCATCTCACCCACTCCACTACATATATCCTAGGGCATCTCACCCATCTCACTACATGTGGATCCTAGGGCATCCCACCCAAGTCACTACCTGGGGTCGTGAAGGAGAAGCTCCAAGATCATAGAGGGGACTTGGCGAGGAAGAAGATAACTAGGGCCTCATGCCCCTTGACATTCGAAAACGAAGGCAATCGGGTCTCACACCCCTCGACACCCGCAAGTGAAGGAAAGATGGGCCTCATGCCCACTCCTAACGTAGGAAGAACCAAGAACACTCTTTTCTTAAAAATTCATAATTCTTCATATATTATTCAAGAGAGGAGATGCCTTTATATAGGCTAACAAAACTTGGGGTTCAAGTAAAGAATACAAGTCATGCAGCTCCTAAAAGGTGACACTCCAAACCTGCTTTATTTGTAGCCTGAAAATATGATAGAAAACTAAACAATCCTCCCCATATGGTGGAAAATCAAACTAATCCTAATCTAAAACTAATTTAAATAACTTTCTAATTGGTCCATACATCTAGATTTAAAATAAATAAATTAGGCATACTCTAAATTCACCAAGATCAGTGCATGCTCTGGAATCTGTGTAGAAGGATCGATACTGCTTTGAAATTTGTATAAAATTATTTTTACTTTGAGATCTATGCAAACTCTCAGAACATCGAGATTCGTGCAGCACCGATGTCGGCAATAGGGAGGGAAAATGCATTCATGATTGTGCACTCCTTCTCTCAGACCAAATGGTGGAATAGGGGAGATGAAGGCCAGTGGTTCGGTGGCACGGGCAGATGGCAGTGCGGGGGAGAGGGGCATAGCATGGCACGGGCAGAGCAGCAAGGGCGGACGATGGTGCGGGGTATAGTGCCGCGGCATGGCACGGGCAGATGGTGGCATGGGGGAGAAGGGCACAGCACGGCACGGGCGGAACAGCAGGGGCGGACGGCTGTGGGCAGTTCCGATGGGATTCACCGGCGTTCCCACAAGAAGATCGTTGCGGGGGGGAGGTGGATGACCATCGGGGGTTGCCAGTGGTCAGGCGTGGCAGGATCCGGCACCAGCGGCAAAAAATTTGAAGTTATGGTAACAGTCTTGAGGTTGAAGATGATGGGGATAAGGAGGAATAAGTCAGGATTAAAAGAGGGATAAACTGGGAATAGTGGGGATAATTGGAATAGGTGGAATAAAAAAATTATAAAAATAAAAAATAAAATATGGGATAAAATAAAAACCCGGAGAAACTCCAAGATCGATATTTTATCCCATAGAAAGATGGATATTCTATGGACTTAGGACTTACCTTCATGGAGAGACCTCTCACCCACCCTACTATATGTAGCATAGGGCATCTCACACATCTCACTACACGCGGAGCCTAGGGCATCCCACCCAAATCGCTACTGGGGTCATGAAGGAGAAACTCCAAGATCATAGAGGGGACTCGGCGAGGAAGAAGATAACTAGGGTCTCACGCCCCTCGACGCTCGAAAGCAAAGGCAGCGGGGTCTCACACCCCTCGACACCCTAGGTGATGGAAAGATGGGCCTCATGCCCACTCCTAACGGAGACAAAACCAAGAGCACTCTTTTCTCAAAAATTCATAATTCTTCATATATTATTCAAGAGAGGAGGTGCCTTTATATAGGCTTAGAAAACTTGGGGTCTGTTGGGATATCTTGGTCTAAGTACGAGCCAACCACCTATTCTGCAGGCTGAAGACATTTCTTTCGAACCACGAACTTCAGATCTGGGTATCCAGGAAAAACCAGGCCACCTGTGAGCAAGCCGAAGCTCTTCATGGGCTTTTAGCGCCCGAAGATAAGGCCTTCGGATTACGTCTTTGATCTTCGACGGAGACCAAGTTCTTCAGCCCTTGAAGACAAAAGTCTTCGAGCCTCCGAAGACAAGGCCCTCCACCCAATACGAGGGTGACTTTCACCGACTCCCGAAGACATGTTCTTCGGTTCATGCTGAAAACACAATCTACGACCTACGATAAAGGTCAAGTCCTCGATCCTTGCCGAAGACAGGATCTTCGATCTATCTCGAGAGGATCCAAGGATGAAGACATTCTTGATCTGATTACATGAATCTCCCGAAGAGGGAAGTCTGAAGATGGATCCACGATGTGTCTCAAATCGCCACAAACACAATAAGCAATAGTAACCAACGGTTACTATCGACAATCTCCAAGGCACAGTCAGGGCACGTAACTCCGGCTGCAACACCTCCGGTCTGGCCAAAGTCGTTCAATGACAACCCAAGATTGTGAATCATGGGGAAGGAATTAACTCCCCGTCGTAACTGCTGGAGGAAGAATGGAATTGCATGCCGGACGACTCCTTACAAATAACGGTAAGAGGGGATGCTCTAGGTAAGTCAAAAAACACTATCCTGAAATTCTTAGAGTCCTTTCCCTCAGCCTTTTCAAGGCCTTCCCCATTCTATGGCTGGTGCCCACCTCTTACTTAGGCATCGGAGTGTCCCTTGCCGGAGCAACACCGACAAGGGATCTATTTTACAGGTGAACCAGGGAATGGTCCCATGATCCAGTAGCTCCGCCCGGTCGGAACAGGGACTACGTCAACAGATAGGCATGCCAGGAATGGGGGCCATCAACAACTCTCCATTGTTAAGTGCCCCTCTTTGACAAAGGGGAAGTAAGAAGTTCCCGATGGTGAGATGGAAGACTCAGATTGCCTCCATGAGTCGAAGTCATCCTCCATCCCAACGGGGTGCACCTTCAGGAGAGAATGATATTCCACCTCCCATAGTTGTCATGAGATTGCAGTAGTTTGAAGCCTTTGTGAACCCGGTCACCAACCTTACGGCCATGGCTCAAGATTTCCAAAACAGGGCTTTCTCAGTGGGAAATCCACCAGCCCCCTCCAGACATAGATCTCGATCCCGAAGGAAGAGAGCCCCTTCGGAGGGATCCACACATCTCTCCCCTCATTCTCGGCCTTCTCCTGAAGGCCGAAGTTCGAGAATGCCCAGGCCTGATTCCTCACAGAAAGGGAAAAGACCTAGGCAAACTCCCTTACCCTCCTCTAAAAACTCTACTCCCATAGCGAGGGTGCCAAAGAAGGCCATTCCTAATTATGATGCTATATTTAAAGCCATCGAGTTGGAAATGGCAAAGATCCGGGAGCAACAGGGTCACAACGATGCAACAGTACGTGATCTGTGCCCTCCCTACACTGACCATGTCATGGCCGAAGTCATCCCTCGGCACTTTAAGGTTCCCCAAATGGAACCCTATGATGGCCCCTCCTATCCTTTCGACCACTTGAGTAGTTTCAAGGCCCACATGATGATCCAAGAAGCTATGGATGCAATGAACTACCTCGTATTCCTGGCCACCTTGAAGAAAGCTACTCGGATGTGGTACTCGAGGTTGCACCCAGGTACCATCGATTCATTCTCTGAGTTACAAAAACTGTTTGTCTTGCATTTCAGGACTTGTCGCAAGACCCCCCGGAATACGGATCCTCGAATCGATTCCTTCTCCAGGTTTAATGTGGCCACACTCGAGATCCCCGAACTCAACGAGCATGTGGCCATGTCTACACTGAAAAAGGGGCTTCGTACATCTAGGCTCACCTTTTCCCTGGATAAGAAGTTCCCCAAAAGTTATGCTGAGCTACTCGCAAGGGCTCAGAAAAATGCCGATGCTGAAGAGCAAGCATCAAATCGATGACAGATCGAAGGGAAACCCCCTTCAAGAAAGAAAAATAATAGGGTACAAGGTCCCCCAATCTCTAACAACAACAAGAATGCTGACCATCGAAGAAGTCCTCCCAGGCCCAGAATATCGGGCAGGAGGTTCGACTCCTACACCCCCCTTAACCTCCCTCGTGAAAAGATCCTCATGGAGATAGAGAAAGAAAACTTTCTCCAGCGGCCTCATCTCATGAAGGCATCCTCTTCCATAATGAATAGGAACAAATACTGCCAATTCCACCAGGACCACGGCCACAATACAGAAGAATTCATCCAATTGAGAGATGCGATTGAGGATCTCATCAAAAGAGGATATTTGGGGTGGTACATTGGTTGCCAAGGACCTCGGTCAGAAGCTACTGTTCCTCAATCGACTCCTGAAGAAGCTGAATTACCGAATCAAAGGCCCACCAATGGAGGAGTGGGAAAGATACACCGACCTACCGACTGGAGAAGAGACGAAGACGATGCCCCAAAGCGTTGCAGGGACAACAATGCTATTCTCTTCTCTGATGACGACCTTGCGGGAGTCCGGCTTCCATATGACGATCCAATCATAATCTCGGCCGTTGTGGCCAACTATGATGTACAATGGATTCTAGTTGATAATTGAAGTTTGATTGATGTGTTGATCTAGATGCATTCTCTAAGATGTGTTTGTGTAGACACCAACTACAGAGATCCCCTATACTGCTTACTGGTTTCGGGGGCAATCAGGTTGATGCCGAGGGAGAAATTGTCTTGCCTGTAACCCTCGGCACCAAACCATGATAGAAGACACTACCTATCAATTTCACGGTGGTCCGAAACCCCTCAGCCTACAACAATATTTTGGGATGGCCCGTCTTGAACAAATTTTGGACCGTAGTGTCATCTTACTATCTCCTAGTACGCTTCCCCACCAAGAATGGTGTCGGGAAGGTTAGAGGAGACCAGAGAGCGGCACGACAGTGCCTGATGATTCAAGACAAATACTCTAATGATTCTACAACCTTGGATCAGCTGGATCCAAGGGACCCAGCCATGGATTCTGGTGAACCTATGGAGAGGACCATCTTAGTGCCTTTAACGAAGGAGGATCCCACCAAAGTCATGCAGATTGGAAGCATGCTTGATAAAAAATCAGAATAGAACTGATCTATTTCCTCCGGGAAAATGCTGATGTCTTTGCCTGGACGACTTCGGACATGCCAGGGATTCCCTTCGAAGTGATCACTCATCGGCTGGAAGTTACTCATGGATATAAGCCGGTCCGGCAAAAGAAGAGGAGCTTCGCCCCTGAAAGGCAAAAAGCCATAGATGAAGAAGTAAGCAAGCTCTTCAAGGCTAGGTTCATCTGGGAGGCCCACTATCTTGAGTGGTTGGCCAATGTAGTGATGGTGAAAAAGGCTAACGACAAGTGGAGGATCTGCATCGATTACACAGACCTCAACAAAGCTTGCCCAAAAGATAGCTTCCCTCTTCCAAAGATTGATCAATTGGTCGACGTCATCGCCGGCCACCAACTACTAAGCTTCATGGATGCTTTCTCCGGCTATAATTAAATTCGAATGGATCCTCGAGATGAGGAGAAGATGGCCTTCGTCACCGACAAAGGTCTATACTGCTACAAGATGATGTCGTTCGGGCTCAAAAATGCTAGAGCGACATTATAGAGGTTGATCAACAAGGTGTTCAAGGAGCAATTAAGAAGAAACATGGAGGCCTATGTTGATGACATGATCATCAAAAGCCTCCTCAGAAAGATCACATCCAGGACCTCGAGGAATCATTCAGCACTCTACGGCGCTACCGCATGAAGCTGAATTCGACGAAGAGCGCCTTTGGAGTTACTTCAGGCAAGTTTCTAGGTTTCTTCGTCACCAAGCAAGGGATTGAAGCAAATCCTGAAAAGATCCAGGCCCTGAGGGACATGAGGCATTCCTCCTACATGAAAGAAGTCCAGCAGTTAACGGGGAGAATTGCATCCTTGTGCAGGTTTATTTCTCGCTCAACCGAGAAGTGTCTTCCATTTTTCAAGGTGCTTCGATAGTCCAGGGGCTTTGAGTGGTCTGAAGACTGCTGTACCACCTTTGAAGATTTGAAGAAGTATTTGGAGGCCCCGCCTCTACTTTCCAAACCTTGAAAGGGGGAGGTGCTCTACTTATGCCTTTCCACTTCAAATGAAGTGATCAGTTCGGTCCTTGTCCGAAGGGATGAAGATGGCTCCCATAAGCTGATCTACTACATCAACAAAGTTCTACATGATGCAAAAACAAGATATTCGAAAATGCAGAAGCTGATCTACTCCCTAGTAATTGCAGCAAAGCGACTATGGCCGTATTCCCACGTTCATGCCATCATGGTGCTGACTGATCAGCCCCTCAAGGCCATTCTCTTATCCCCCGACACCTCAGGGAGGATAGCCAAATTAGCTATGAAGCTAAGCGAGTTCGACATCAGCTTCAAGCCACGATCGGCTATGAAGGCCCAGGTGCTTTCAGATTTCCTGGCTGAGTGCACCTGGAAGTTCGAAGAGGAAGCACCTCTAGCAAAGGAGGAAGCTTTATGGAGTACAGAGTCCATTTGGGTGCTCCATGTAAACGGAGCTTCCAACTCCTCTGGATGCAGAGCCAGTCTTATACTAGCTGAACCTAACGGCCATACCGTAGAGTATGCACTCCGGTTCTCCTTCCATGCTTCAAACAACCAGGCCGAATATGAAGCCCTGCTCGTAGGACTTCGGATTGCCAAGAGTTTGGGAGTTCAAAGACTCCAGGCTTTTTCGGACTCCCAGCTGGTGGTGAACCAGGCTAAAGGGGAGTATGAAGCTAGGGACCCTACCATGGTGCAGTACCTGGAGAAGGAACAAATTCTATCCTCACAACAAGAACACTTCAAGATTATCCATGTTCCTTGATTAGAGAACTCCCGAGCAGATGTTCTGTCTCGACTCGCTACTACAACTCCGGATTCTCTCGGTCACACCTTCGTTGAGCATGTTGAAACTCCAAGTATAGCTAAAGAAGCTGTGGAGGTTCACCAGATTGAGACTGAACCAACTTGGATGGATCCTATTGTCAAGTTCTTGAATGAAGGTGCTTTATCAGAAGACAAAGTAGAAGCTAAAAAGATCTGCTGGATGGCATCCCAGTATGTCATCTTAGATGGAACACTCTACAAGAGATCATTTTCTCAACATCTTCTAAACTGTTTGGGACTGACAGACACAGACTACGCCCTGAGAGAGGTTCATGAGGGCATATATGGACATCACTTGGAAGGTAGGTCTTTGGCATACAAGATCATTCGCCAAGGATATTATTGGCCCTCCATCCAAAAGGACTAGGCTGACTTCGTACGAAGGTACGATCAATGTCAAAGGTATGCCAACATCCAAAGGCAACCTGCAAGTCGCTTGACTCAACTGACAGCCCCTTGGCCTTTTGTCTAATGGGGGATGGATATTCTTAGCCCATTCCAACATTCTTCTGGGCAGAGGAAGTTTCTCCTTGTAGCTATTGACTACTTTACAAAGTGGGTAGAAGCCGAACCACTAGTCCAGATCACAGAAGGCAAGGTTGAGAATTTTGTCAAAAACTCCATCATATTTCAGTTTGGCATTCCATATGTCATATCAAAGACAACGGGAGATGGTTCGATAATTCAAAGTTTAAAGACTTCTGTGCTCGATACCATGTACAACATAGGCTGACTTCCATTGCCCACCAACAATCTAACAGAGAAGCCGAAGCAACAAACCAGACCATTCTTCATGGCTTGAAGATAAGGTTGAACACCGCCAAGAGAATTTGGGCCGATGAGCTGACCTCCATTCTCTGGGCATACCGAAATATCCCAAGAATGGCCACCGGTGAGTCTCCATTCAACCTGGCATACGGTACTAAAGCCGTACTCCCTATCAAAGTCTCCCTACAGTCCTTAACAATCGACAACTTCGAAGAGCCTGAAAACTCTGATCGTAGAATGATTAACATGGATCTACTGCCAAGCACCGGACTTCAGTCCCAGATAAGAATGGCGGCATACCAGCAGAAGGTCGCCAAATATTACAATTCCAAGGTAAAGGAGCAGATCTTCCGCACAGGAGACATGGTATTACGAAAGGCTGAAGTATCCAAGCCAACAGAATAAGGTAAGCTTTCCCCCAACTAGGAAGGTTCATACAAAGTCGATGATGTCATTCGACAAGTAACATATCAACTCAAGACCCTAGATGGGAAAATTCTATCCCGGCCATGGAATGTACAAAATCTTCGTAAATATTATCAATAAACAGACCCCCAAATATCTTGTACAAATTTGCTCGACTCTGCTCAATTCAGAATGACTCATCGCATCGACTGAACGATAATGGCTTAAGTGGCCCAATCTAAGGTATTGACCAACTGCGCAAAGGGAAGTCTGATTCGCTCACCTTATTGGTATGTCCGACAAGCACAAAGGATGGCCTAGTCAGGCCACCAAGAAGATCAAAGGCACAGGGATGGTTCAGATAACCTACCCTACGGGAAACTCGAAGACATGACGGGGCAGGCCTAATCAGCCTACCTTACACCAAAGAAGGTGCAGGGATGGTTTTCATAGCCTACCCTACGGAAAATCCAAAAACATGCCGGGGCGGGCCTGAACATCCTTCCTTAATCATGATAAAAATGCACAGTGATGGCATAGACGGCCTACCCTTCGATAAATCTAAAATGTGCTTGAATGGACCTATGTCGTCCATCTTGTCAATAATAAACACTCAACGGAATGGTCTAGCCGACTTCACCTCTTCTTTGCAGATCATGAATGGTCTGCAAAATCTACACTCTCGACGTATCATAATGCAAGAAACCATAAGAAAGACTTGGAAAAGGGTAAGAAAAGTTAAGGTACTTCATTTCCTTCCCAAATTTTTTAATAAAAAAAAAAAAGAGAAGAAAAAAGAAAAGGAAGGAAGGAGGAAATAGAAACATTGCAGATTGGAGGAGGGAAAGCACATCTAGTGACCGCCCGCCGGCCCTTTCTCGTGATGGCAGGGGGAGTCTTGCAAGGAGGACATAGGAGCTCCAGGGTTCCCCTCAGCATCAGAATCCGACCCCTCCTTGGAGTCAGAGTCAAATTCGTGCCAAGGGAAGGGAACGGAGGGCTTGATGTTGCCAAGGCCCTTCAAGTTATAGTACTTGAAGGCCTTATCCCTATATTCCAGAAACCCCTGATAAGAAAAGTCTAGGGCAGCCTCGTCGACCTCCTCTTTGAAAGTCGAAGATGCCTTGAAGTCCAAGATGGCATTTGCCACCTTTTTCTTTGCCTCCGCTACCTCCATGACGGCCACCTCGACTTGGGTCCAGGCCTCCTCTAGTTGAGCCTCTAGGATGTGGACCATTCTTCCTAAGCG
Organism: Areca catechu; assembly: GCA_021397845.1. NCBI lineage: Eukaryota > Viridiplantae > Streptophyta > Magnoliopsida > Arecales > Arecaceae > Areca > Areca catechu. The sequence continues at coordinate 1,505,509 of JAHSVC010000054.1, read as the reverse complement.
ATCGATGATCGGCTCATCATCGTCACTCAATCCGGGGATTGTGGGACTCCCCCTGGCTCCGATACCAATAGCTCTTCTCTTCGCCGCCCTACGAAGTTTAGAGATGCTAAACTTCATTTTTTCGAAACGATGGAGAAAGAGGAAGATTTCCCAAAGCAGGAGTCTGAATATGTGATGGCCTTCGACAGGGGAGGACAAGGCCATATTTATAAGGTCCTTACACCCATGACTAGCCACCAAGGGACATGCCCCACACCCTTTCTCAAGCGCATCAAAAGGCAACACGTGTCGGGGCATCTCCTCGAGACCCCAGATGATCGCTTGAGAGCTACTTTTGGGAAAACAACTGCCAGTACCACAAATCTGGAAGAATCTTTATCGTGCGGCAATGGCATTAATGGCTCTTTTTTGAAAAAGAGAGATTTGGCGGCATCTATGGTGCAAGAGAATGTGACTATTTGAATGTCGATGCACTCAGCGCAAGCAACGAGAACCATGATCAGGGTTCCTTAATCATCGATCAACGGGAAAGTGACACCTGTTCGTCATGTCTATCCCTTGATGTGTGGTTTAATTACGAAAGAAAAGTGATGTCAGCTTGGTTGACCGTAAACGGTCTCAGGCAATGGCATCCCAATTTACTTCAGAATTCGTCTTCAGTGCTGACTGCCAACTAAATGATCTTCAGCCTCAACCTTTCGACTGAACAAAAAAAAGAGTAGTGAAGCTCAAACTACCGATCAGAATAACAACCTTATCCAAGCTATATTCAAAAATATGACATGGCACATACAAAAGAGGAGAAAGCTACTTTATAGTCTAAAAGAGTTGTCATTCGAGAAGTTGTCAACTACATTTCAGAGAAATGCAAATAAAAAAGGGACAGTGCCTAATGCTACATAGACCACTAAACATCAGTTAGAGGAGACTAAATGCCACAGGATTGACGTAGTTTGTCGATCTGGGCAGAAAGGATCCCCTCGACATGGGCCAGGATCGGAGAACCTTCAACTTGGACCTCCTCTTCAGCTTGAGACCCCTCCTGAGTCGGGATTAGAGTCAGATCTGCATCCAAACCCTCGACTGAGGCAGAAGCCTCTTCTCCTAGGCATGGCAACTCTTCGGCTCTCTCGACTTCTTTGGCCTGTGCCGAAGCCATGCCGATATCCACGACCACGGTCGGGATCTCCTCCCTTGGGTTCGACATCTCCCCAACTTCTCCTATGGCCTCCTCCTCCTCTTCTTCTTCTTCTTCTTCAACTATGGTTAAACAGGGGACGCCAGAAAGATCAAGGTGTAGGAAAACCTTCCTGACCTTGGCAAGTCCATCATTGAAGCCATGCTGAAAGCTATATAAGGTTGCCTCATTCATCTCCTCCTAGAACTGTGAGGACTTCCTAAAGTTGGCTACGGCATCACTTGCCAGCTTTTTCAGGACTGCAGATTCCCTCCTAGCCACCTCGGACTCCAAGATCACCTCTTCAGCTCTCCTGGTAGCCTCCTCAGCCTTCTTAGTCAAGCTCTCCATTTTCTTCTGGTCCTCTTTGGCAGCTTACTCCAAGGATTCGACTTGTTTCCTACTCCTCCTCAACCTTGCCCCTTGATCTGTAATTGTCAACTAGGCACTTTTCAGCTCTGATGTGAAATGAGATGAAAAATTTCTAATTTAGTGGATGATTTAATTTGATGAGCAATGACCCCTACAAACATAAACTTAATTCAATTACAAAATGGAAAAGAGTCATATGAAGGGAAAACTAAATAAGGGATAACTCAAACTAGGGCTGCATGTTTATCTAAGAAGATTGGACCTAAGGCTTGTAAAACCATCCTATCTAGGGCATAGACCATTCAATGATTCAGACCTAAGAAATAAAGAAGGTTTTCTTACCAATATTGATGTCTCACGCCATTGGTAGGGATTCAGTTTCATCACTCTCGAATTGAGATTGGTACTAGAAACTATCACTCCAAGAGATGCAGACCTCTAGCTTGAAAGGTTCCAAGGGCAAGGCCAACATCCTCTTCAACTTGTGATCTTGGAGAACCCTAGAAAGAAAAGGGATTAAAGACTTGAGATGACAATAAAATTGAAAGTTACTAAAACATCAAGGAAGAATAATATGATGGAGTTGGAGGAGATCATGTGGCTTCATTCAGTGTCTGGAATGTAATCTCCTTGGATTCCTTGAATTGTGATAGTAAGGAATGGCATCCAAAATCTGCTGTAAAAGCCTCTTTGAAGATTGGAGTTGGCGACCTTGAAGAGAGGAAATGGTGAAGAAGCCTTGGTTGGAATTTGGAAGAACTTCTTTGGATGGTGGTGGGGTGTTTTCTAGCTAGAGTATTGGTGGGTTTAGGGGAATACTAGGATGGCTAAAGGATGATATTTTTGGGTCTCTCACCCACTCCCTCTTGGAGGACACATTGCATATAAAAAGTGGAAGAAAAACTCTTTTGATTTCATTCATCAATAATCTCCTTTACAAGGGATTTGGAGTGGTATTTATAGCCTCTCCAAAGTCATTTGAATTTTGAATTCAAAAGGAGGTTACATAAATCATGGAGTGATAAGTGGGGAAGTTGAAACCATCCTTGATTCATGCCTTGATAAGTGGGGAAATTGAAATCATCCTTGATTCATGCATTGATAAGATGAAGTGAGGTGGCCTCATGAGGTGGCTTCCATGTGGGCTTGGGAGATGAGGTGTCTTCCATATAAGTTTGATGATGTGGCACTCCAACTTGGCAAGATTTGTTGAAGTGTTTTGCCTCACCTAATCTTTTTGTCTTCATGCTTCATTTGAGCCCAAACCAAACCAAACTTGAAACCAACTTGTAAATTCAATAATTACAAGACCAAATTGACCTTAATTAGACTCAAAAGACTAAATTGAAATAAGCCCAACCCTAATTACAGGACTCAAACTTGACCAGAGAAACAAATTATCCTATTTACAGGACACATGTTCAATAAAAGAAATAAAATTGAAATCAAAAGTGGCATTAACTTAATCAATTGAAATCCATAATGAATTTGGCTTGATAAAATTGGATTGAAGCTTCTTTCGAACTGTGGTGCCCACACCAATTCTCCCGGGGTGGGATTGACTCGACCCTGTCGAGTATGGGTCTCTTTGACTTTGATAATATTCTAGTAAGTCTGGGTTGATTCGTTGTAGGTCCTCCCTAGTGATCCACGAGTTATCGACCTTGCCATTGCACCAAATATCATTGATAGTCTTTATTTCTGGTAGTGATAGTTTTGTCGTCCAGAATTCTCTCAATTCAATCTCGCTGATCTGGTATAGATGCTGGTGGACACTCAGGGATAGGTCACTCTCAACAGTAGGTTCAGGTCCAAAAGGCTCACTGGGTATCAATATTGGCTCCTTGTATTCTACTAAGTCTGAAACGTTAAAGGTCGAGCTGATACCTAGGTCAAATGGTAGTTCCAATACATATGCATTAGATCCAATCTTCTTTAGGATTTTGAATGGCCCTGCATCACGGGCATGTAATTTTTTCATAGTTCCAGGTGGGAACCATTCGGGTTTGAGTCTAACCATTATATAGTCTCCTTCAAAGAACTCTTTGATTTTCCTATGTGAATTAGCCATACGCCTATATGATTCATTGCTCATATTGATTTTTTATTGATTTCTTTATGCAAGTCCTTAACATGCTGTGCGTATGACTCAGCAGACTCAGAGACTCATGCATGTATGGGTAAAGGGATAAGATCTAAGGGTTTCCTAGGTTTGTAACCATGGACCACCTCAAAAGGACTCTTCCTAGTAGATCTATTGACTGAGCTGTTATAAGCAAATTCAGCACGAGGGAGTAAGAGGTCCCAATTTCCCATATTGTCACCAACTAAACATCTCAGAAGGTTTCCTAGACTCTGATTGACTACTTCAGTTCGGCCATCAGTCTGAGGATGATAGGCAGTAGAAAATTTCAGCTTGGTTCCTAGCTTATGCCAAAGGGTCTTCCAAAAATAGCTAGTAAACCTAACATCTCTATTTGAAATAATAGTTTTGGATAAACCATGTAATCTAACTACCTCGTCAAGGAAAAGTTTGGCCATTTTTGAAGCATCTAAGGTTTGGGAACATGGGATAAAGTGAGCCATCTTAGAAAATCGATCAACTATAACGAAGATGGAATCAAGTATCCTAGAGGTCTTTGGGAGTCCTAGTATAAAGTCCATACTAAGATCCTACCATGAACAATCAAGGACCAGTAAAGGAGTGTACAACCTAGTGTTCTGCTTTTGCTGTTTGGCAACAGCACATGTTCGACATTGTGCTACAACTTGAGCTACATTCCTCTTAAGACTAGGCCAGGAAAATTGATTTTCTATCGCTAGGATGGTCTTATTTCTTCCAAAATGGTCGGCTAAGCCTGCAGCATGAACTTCCGAGATCAAAAATTCTCAAAGAGAAGTTCGGGGAATATGCAGTTGATTTCCTTTGAAAAGGAATCCATCTAGGAGAGTATAGTCACTATGTACACTAGATGGCCCTTGTTGGAGGGATTGATAGATCTCACTAAAGTCTAGACACTTAGGGTATTCCTCTTTCAGTCTATTAAACCCTACAACCTCGATGCTAACTGAAGTCAAAAGAATGGATCTCTAGCTTAATGCATCTGCAACCTTATTCTCAGTGCCGGCACGGTGTTTCAGGATAAAGGTATATGCTTGGATGAATTCTACCTATTTTCCATGCCTAGGGTTTAGTTTCTTTTGAGAACTAAGGAATCGTAAGGCTTCGTGATCAGAATAAAGAATGAATTCTTATGGTAGTAAGTAATGTCTCCAATACCTCAAGGCTTGTACTATCACATATAATTCCCTATCATATGTCGAGTATCTCATTCTTGCCTCATTCAACTTTTCGCTAAAGAATGCCACTGGATGACTTTCTTGACTCAAAACTCCTCCAATTCCTATCCCAGAGGCATCACAAGAAACCTCAAATACCTTTGAAAAATCAGGTAACCTCAAAATAGGTGCTTGTGTCATTTTCTTCTTTATTTCTAGGAAGGCTCTATCGTCGGGTTTTGTCCATTCAAATGTTTCCTTCCTAATGCGGTCAGTATTGGGTGCCACTATTATGCTGAACCCTCGAATGAATTCCTATAGAAGGTAACTAAACCATGGAAACTACGAACATCATGGATGCTCTTGGGTACGGGCCACTCGACTATGGACTTCACCTTTTCGGGGTCGGCAGACACCCCTTCAGTGGTGACAACAAATCCTAGAAAGATAACTCTTTGGGTCATGAATTCACATTTCTTGTGGTTGGCATAGAGACTATCTTGTCTAAGGGCTTGGCAAACTTGCCTAAGATGGTCCAAGTAGTCTTTCTTTGTTCTACTGTAGATGAGAATGTCATCAAAGTAGACCACTACGAATTTCCCTATGAATGTCCTTAAAACCTGGGTCATGATTCTCATGAAGGTATTAGGTGCATTGGACAAACCGAAAGGCATTACTACCACTCATATAGGCCATCTTTGGTTTTGAAAGTAGTCTTCCATTCATCCCCGGGCCTAATTCTTACTTGATGATAGCCACTCTTAAGATCAATTTTGGAGAAAATCTTTGCTCTGGCCATCATATCCAACATATCGTCTAAACGGGGAAAAGGAAAATGGTACTTAATGGTGATTTTATTTATGGCCCTACTATCTACACACATTCTCCATATGCCATCTTTATTAGGGATCTGAAGGGCTGGTACTGCACATGGGCTTAGGCTCTCTCTAATGAATCCCTTTTGGAGAAGTTCTCCAACTTGATGTTGTAACTCATAGTGTTTTGTAGGGTTCATTCTAATGGGGAAGGTTGGTAATGTCGATCGTGGGATGAAATCTATTGCATGTTGAATGTCTCTCAGGGGTGGAAGGTGATTAGGAAGGTCCTCTGGAAATATGTCTTGAAACTCCTCTAGAAACCATAACACTTCCTGGGGTTGTTCCTTATGGGTTTGGTCCTGGGTTTCCTTAGCTATCAAAATCCATACGGGGGAACCACCACTAATCTCCTGTTCCAATTCCTTAGCACTAATCAGGTTTACCCCTTATTTCTTGTCCTTCAAGTGACTTGATCTTCTCTTAATTTGGTCCTTAGGTGGTGAAGAATTGATTACAATCTTTTTCCCATTATGAGTAAAAGCACAAGAATTAGAGCGACCATAGAGTATAGAATTATAGTCATACAACCATGGTCATCCTAATATGATGCTGCTTACCTCCATGGGAAGAACATTGCACCATACCTTTTCTTAGTAGGACTAGATTCGGATTGTGACTTGGCACCTAAATTTGATGGGAATCGAGGTCGAATCTATCAAGGATACCTTATATGGGTTGGGATGGGGTACAGTGGGCAATCCTAAGTTCTTGACTATACCAGTTGATATAGCGTTGACACAACTTCTGCTATCTAAGATGATCTTGTAGACTTCTTTCTTTATTATAACAAAAGTTTGTAGGATGTTGGTCCTATGCTAATCTTCTAGTTCCTTACCCTGGGTCAAGATACATCTCACAACTCCTAGGAATTTAGTTGATTCTATGATCTCTTCATCCCCTTCATACTCATCAGCTAGGTTCTCTCCGGCCTCATATACCTCTTTCTCACAATCTTCTATGGGTTCAGGGGCCTCCTCATCTATTTCTCCTATGTGTAGCGCTCTGTAAGGACATTGGCTTTCAATATGACCTTCCTAACGACACTTAAAACAATGGACACTACCTCCTCATCGAACTTCAGGGCTTTTTCCTTTGTCATCTCTACGGGCTACTAGAGTAGTAGGATTGGGTCTGTTGGATGGGCTTGGGTTTGGGCTGGGCCTACTTCTAGGAGAATTAATCCTAGTGGGCTAAGGTCGGTGAAATAAAGGTCTCCTCTGGAATCTCTCACATGAAAGGATTATGCCCTAAAGGCCAATCAAAATGTTGTATTTCGATGGGATTTTCTTTTGTATCCCAAACCATTGTATTGACATTATCAATTAATAAAGGCATTTTACTTTCATCATATGCTGTGTCTTATTAATTTTATTAAGATATGATAAATCCCATATACTAGGGCTATGGTTCTAGGGTTATGATGAGATCATACCAGTGATACCTAAAGTCTTAAAACCCTAATCTAGAATATTCCTGGTTGATGGGATATTGAGTAGGGGATCAATGTTTCTGGTAAGACTAGCATATCCTATGTATGCTTGATGAAGAGGGTGAATGATCTCATAGTCACTTGTATGTGACACTAATACTAGGATATGGATTCTCATTAGAGAATGAGTTCACTGAATGGATCAAGCTTGAAAACATCTAATGGAACCTTATCTGTTTGTCAATAGATAGTTCTCATAGTGGGAGTAGTGCATGTGTTCCTTTGACCTGAGATTGCCATGGTACCTTGTATGCATGAATCCATACTTTGGTTCACACTCAATCATGACACTGAGTCATGCATGGGATGATACTGGGTATGGTGGATTGCATATGGAGGTTGTGAGTAGGTCAAAAAGGAATCGATCAACCCTAGTAAGAGGGAAGCGCATCCAGATGATTTCAATCAAATGAAGATTCGGAAAATCTTTGATCAAAGTATGAACATTAGAAATAGTTTCTAATGGTTCATTAATGAATCATCATTATCAGATTGAGAAAGGAATAAATATAAAATTGGATTTGACAAGTATCCATATCTATAGTCATATTCAGGGAGCAAGTAGATCGAAGGATAGAATTGCCTGGTAACTCACCACTAAAGGGTATTTTGGTAAATCCATCAAAATTCCTCATCTTTCGGGTAGGCATGACATGTTACTAGACGTCAATCTTGTCTTGTAGGTCTTCATGAAATAATTTGATGCAGAACGAAAGAAGAGATGATGCGATGCGGAAGTAAATTAAGACTAATTCTTTTTTTTTGTTATATTTTTTTTTAATATTTTCAGAAGTCGGCTTTGACTCAAAGGAAAGTTAAACTTAATTGAAAGAAACTAGGTAATAATTGAAAGCACAATTTAAATAAAACTGGGTTATCAGAGTAGTTCAGAAGTAACGTATCGCTGGGGGTTGAGAAACTCCCAGACCTAGGGTTTCGCTCTGAACTTTCAACAGGATAGAAATAAAGAGAAGAGATGGGTTACCAACCAGACAGTGATCTTCACAAAGTTTGGTGGAAGAACTCTCTCGAGCAGATTGTTGGATCCTCGGATTCGGATACATTCGCAATGGATCCTCCAATACTGGTCTTGTGGCTGAGTCGGCTTCTCCTGGACTCAAGATCTGGGAAAGAAGAAGAACAAGTGATGGAATGAGATACTCAATGAAGGATTTACCAGATTGAAGAACTTGAAAGCTGATGTTGCTGAAATCCGGATTCTCTTGGAGGCTGATCTGACTTCCACTGGGAATTGCTCTGGATCTGAAGTATCCGGACTTGACCCGGATGCTGGTGGTCGGCCTGGGCTTGAAGAGAGTGGCCGTGAGTGGTGGGATAGGCTAGGGCTTGGTGGAAAGAAAAGGATGATGGGCGGCTAGGGTTTGGGAGTGAAGTGGCTAACCTAGGGTTTGGGGTTTGGAGATCTCACACCTCCTCAAGGCTCCTGGGGAACCCGGATTTACTCCCTCACGGAGCTCAACACCTGGATGCAAGTGCGGAAGAGAGAAAACATAGAGTTTGCTCACACAAAAATTTTAATTCATTCATCAGATTACTTTAAAGTTTACAAGAGGGGTTTAATTTATAGGACTTTACAAGAGAGTAGGGTTTTACATCTTCCCATGTGGGACTAAAGGAGGGGATCTTCAAATTAGGTTTGTAGGATCAATCCATACACATATGGCCGGCCAAAGGTTCCAAAAAAGTGGATTTGAGGTTTTAAAAGGAAGGTAAGTGGCGCCTCCTAGCCTTGTTCTTCAAGAGAGAATTTTATTCCTTCCATGGCTCAACTCTTTTGGACTCCTCCTTTTCTTTCTCCCTAAATCATGGTTCTTCCCATCTTTGCTTTGGGCATTTTTGGCATGGAATGGGCGCCCCCTTGAAGTACTCTCCAAGAAGAGTTTCTTTCTTTTCATAGCTTGGCTCTTATGGAATTTTGTGGGCCGCCCCCTTGAATTGTGGATCCCAGATTGCTCTCTCCTCAAATGGCGCATGAGAGAAGGGACCTGTTATCCTGTGGTATGGGGACCAAAGCCTACTGGATGGAGATGTGGCACTCCCTGGACTCAGGCGTGTGGCTGGGAGTGTGGCTGGGAGTGTGGCGCCCACTTGCTTGGCCTTGGGAGAAAATGTGACACCCTAGGTTGAAGTCCTAGACCACTACTGAGTCAACATGACTCAACAAAATAAATTGCAGGGAATACAGACTCAAGCTAAAATTGAGTTGATCAAGTCAACCCTTATTACAAACCAGAAAATCCTAATTCTTCGGGCAAGGTCAATCAGAGATCCAGATGGAGCTCTGAAGTCTTCTTCTGAGTCTGGTGCCCGCACCAATTCTCCCGGGGTGGGAGGGACTCGACCCTGTCGTGTATGGATCAAGTTGGCTCTGGTATCTCTCCAAGAGGTATGGGTCCAATTCTTGTAATTCTTCTCGGGAGATCCAAGAGTCATCAGAATCTGGCCTTCCTTGCCAGCGGACCAGGTATCTTTGGTATCCTCGATTATGAGTACAGATAACCTGATCATCCAGGATCTTTTCAATCTGCTCTTTCCTCACAGGCCAGTTTGTTGGTGGGCACACAGGGTTGGGTTCACTCTCAAGAGCAGGATTAGGCTCAAAAGGCTCACTAGGAATCACAGCTGGCTCTCTATACTCTACTAGGTCTGTAATGTTGAAAGTGGAGCTAATGCCTAGTTTTGGAGGTAACTCGAGCACATAGGCATTGGATCCTACTCTCTTCACCACTCTAAATGGTCCAGCTCCTCTAGCATATAACTTTCTAACGGTTCCAGGAGGAAACCATTCAGGCCTTAACCTAATCATTACATAGTCTCCTTCATCAAATGTTTTGACTCGCCTTTGAGAATCAGCCAACTTCTTATAAGTTTCATTACTTAAATTTATTTTGGAATGAATTTCTTTATGCAAGTCTTTTATATGCTGTGCAAAAACTTTGGCAGACTCGGAGACTCGTGTGTGGACTGGTAAAGGAGCTAGGTCAAGAGGTGTGTGAGGTTTGCAACCATGCACAATTTCAAATGGACTCTTACCCGTAGACCTATTGACCGAGTCATTGTATGCAAATTCAGCTCTAGGTAAGTACAAATCCCAGTTCCTAATGTTTTCACCAACAAGACACCTTAATAGATTGCCTAAACTATGGTTCACTACATTGATTTGGCCATCAGTCTGGGGATGATAGGCAGTTGAAAATTTAAGTTTTGTCCCTAACATATGCCAAATTGTTTTCCAGAAATAGCTGGTGAACCGGACATCCCTATTGGAAACAATTGTCTTAGGTAGGCCATGGAGTCGAACTATCTCATTAAAGAACAGGGTGGCTACCTTAGACGCATCAAATATTTGGGAACAAGGCAAGAAATGGGCCATCTTGGAAAATCGGTCGACTACAACGCAAATAAGGTCATGCCTCCTCTGGGTCTTAGGCAAACCTAACACAAAATCCATGCTTACATCTTGCCAAGGACGATCTGGGATAGGGAGTGGGGTATAAAGGCTGGTGTTCTTTTTTCGCTGTTTGGCAACAGTGCAGGTCCGACACCTAGCCACAATGTGTGCTACATCGCTTTTTAAGCTAGGCCAGAAAAAGTGGTCTTCAATAGCCATGGTGGTCTTGTCTTTTCCGAAATGGCCAGCTAAACCTCCAGCATGAATTTCCCAAATCAAAAATTCCCTAAGAGAGTTCTAGGGATGCAAAGCCTATTCTTAAAGAACAGAAAGCCATCTAAAAGGGTATAATCCTTATGGTCACTAGATGGTCCTTGAGTTAGATCCTGGTACACAGTCTTAAAATCCAGACACGACTCATATTCCTCTTTGATTTGCTCAAACCCTATGACTTCAGCCCTAATAGAATTCAACAACAAAGATCGACGACTAAGGGCATAAGCTACCTTATTTTCAGACCCAGCCTTATGCTTCAAAACAAAAGTATAGGACTGGATATACTCTACCCACATAGCATGCCTAGGGTTAAGCTTCTTCTGGGAACTCAAGAATCTAAGAGCCTCATGGTCCGAAAACAGCACAAATTCTTGCGGTAGCAAATAATGTCTCCAGTAATGCAAAGCTTGCACTACCGCATAAAATTCCTTATCATAGGTAGAATACCTAAGCTTAGCATCATTAAGTTTTTCACTAAAGAATGCTACGGGATGATTCTCTTGGCTTAGGACTCCACCTAAGCCTACTCTTGAAGCATCACAGGCAACCTCAAATACCTTTGAAAAGTCGGGTAACCTCAAAATGGGTTCCTGGGTCATCCTATCCTTAAGATCTAGGAAGGCTTTATGGGCTGCTTTAGTCCACTGGAATTCTCCCTTCCTAATATAGTCTGTGATAGGAGCAACTATAGAACTAAACCCCTTGATGAATCGCCTATAGAAGGTAGCCAAGCCGTGGAAACTTCTGACTTCATGCACACTGGCCGGCTCTGGCCATTCTACTATGGACCTAATCTTTTCTGGATCGGCAGCCACGCCGTCAGGGGTAACTACAAAACCAAGGAAGATAACTCTATGGTCAAGAATTCACACTTTTTGAGATTACCGTAGAGACTATCATTCCTCAAAACTTGGCAGACTTGTCTAAGGTGGCCTAGGTGATCTGCAGGGATCTTACTATACATCAGGATGTCATCAAAATAGACCACTACAAACTTCCCTATGAAAGCTCTAAGTACCTGGGTCATAATCCTCATGAAAGTACTAGGGGCATTGGACTACCCAAAAGGCATAACAACCCATTCATAGAGACCATCCTTAGTTTTGAAAGCGGTTTTCCACTCATCCCCTGGTCTAATCCTAACCTGATGATAGCCGCTCTTGAGATCAATTTTAGAAAAAACAGTTGCACCGGCCATCATATCTAGCATGTCATCTAGTCTAGGGATGGGGAACCTATACTTGATTATGATTTTGTTGATGGCACGACTATCAACACACATCCTCCACATGCCATCCTTTTTTGGGGTCAGAAGTGCAGGGACTGCACAAGGGCTAAGACTCTCTCTAATGAACCTCTTCCTCAACAATTCTCCAACCTGTTTTTGCAGTTCCTGATGCTCAGATGGATTCATCCTATAATGGGGTAAGTTGGGTAAAGTAGCTCCTGGGACTAAATCTATGGAATGCTGGATATCCCTAAGAGGTGGAAGGTGGTATGGCAGATCCTCGGGAAAAACATCCTCAAATTCTTCTAACAAAGGTTTAACTTCCTGAGGAGGCTCTGAGGGTGTAGGAGTCCTAAGTTCCTTAGCAGTCAACATCTAAATGGGTGAACCACTATGAATTTCCTGTTCTAGATCCTTAGCACTAATTAGGTTCACTCCAGTCTTCATTTCTCTGACCTTATTGGTTCCTTTAGCTACCTTGTCCTTAGGAGGGACGGAATGGATTGTGATTTTCTTCCCATTAAAACTAAAGACACAGGTGTTGGATTTTCCTAAGAGGGTGGCATCATGATCATATAACCAAGGTCTTCCAAGAATTATACTGCTCACCCCCATGGGCAAGACGTCACACCAAATCTTCTCTTGATAGGATTGCATTTGGATTTGGACCTGACATCTAGACTGGAAGGGTATAGAGGTAGAGTCTACCCAAGAAACCTTATAGGGGTTGGGGTGGGGGACTGGGGTTAAGCCTAACATTTTAACAGTGCTAGCAGAATGGCATTCACACAGCTCCCACTATCTATGATGATTTTACATACCTTATCCCCTAGTTTAAGGAAAGTCTGTAGGATGTTAGTCCTACGCCAATCTTCCTGAACTCTATTCTGGGACAGGATGCATCTCACAACCCCTAATTGGTTAGACTTTGTGGATTCCTCCTCTCCTTCATACTCATCGACCAAATTCATTCTAGCCTCATAAACTTCTTCTTCAAACTCTTCATTGGGTCCGGAATTCTCTTCTCCTCCTTCTTCTATGTAGAGGGATCTACGAGGGCACTGGCTAGAAACATGACCTACCTTGTCGCACTTAAAACAAGCTATGGCTGTGCACTGGTTGGATATTTGACCGGGCTTCTGGCACTTAAAACAGATGATACTAGGGGTTCTCTGGGTGTCAGGCGCCTTACCTTTGTCCATGGGCCTAGGGGTGGGATGCCCTGATTAGGCTTGCTAGGGATAACTTGGCTAGGTCCATTTCTTGGGATTGGGGCACTAACCCTAGAAGGTATAGGTCCTCTCTGAAAATTCTCAGTATTCAGTGCAATCTGATAGGCTTGGTCTAGATCAGTAACCTCTCTCAAAAACAACTCCCTCTTTATGTCTTCCCTAAGTCCAGCCCTAAACCTAGACAAAGTGACCTTATGGGCTTCACTCACATCACATCTCATCAGGTACTCATCAAAGGTGGTTATGTAGTCTGATACAGATCGGTTCCCATGTTTCAAAGTCTGCCATTGGTCCAACAGATTTTGCTTGTATGAAATGGGTAGATATTTATCTTTAAGCTTCTCTTTCATACCCTGCCAAGTGGTTATGGGCTCTACATTTCGTCTTCTAGTGGTCAGCTCAATGTTCCCCCAGTATAACCTAGCTTGACGTACTAACTTCATCTTGGCAAACTTGAACTTTCTTTCATCAGACATGGCATACCACTCAAAGTACTGGTCCATCTCACCCTCCCAATCAGAATACACCTTAGGGTTTAAGCTACCATCAAAAGTGGGTGCATCTATTTTGATGTTCCGAATGAACCTATCATCTCTATCTTCAGGTTCTGAGTCAAGCCTCCTATGATTAGGTTCAGGATCTCTGTATAAAGGTCTTCTAGGCTCTTGGTGTGGTTGAGGTTGAGGCACATTAAAATCTGGGTCAGGAGTCCAATTCTGATGCCTAGGTTCCTCAAGTACTTGGACTCGATCCCTAAGCTGGGCAAAATTCTCATGGACTTGTTCTTTAAACTGGGCAACAGTGGCAGTCACATCCTGACTCAATTTGTTCATACTCTCAGTAAGAGCTCTAACCATGGCCTCTAAATCAGGTTGGGTTTGACCAGGTTGGTAGGGTACTCCATTTCGGGTAGACATGATGATGCAAGCAAACACACAAAATGAGACTCAACTGAACGATTACGGGCTAACTAGACCTAGAGCCCAAACTAGATGCCCAATCAGAGTGGCAAGCTAGCCTGTAGTAACTCGGGACTCAGCCAGGCAGGTGTAAGGGGAGTGTTAGGTCCCTAATTGCCAATCCTAGACACCAATCAATGATTGGCCAGGTAGGCGGACCAGCACACAAGCCCTTCGGGATGTAGTCCCTAAACCACTGTTCTAGACACTGAGTATAAAGCACACACAGAGTAACTAGACAAACTGACTCAACACTAGCCTTGACCAGACTTGTTGATGTCCCTAGCCCACTAGGGCAAACTAAGTCTAATAAATTTTAAAATTAGGCTTAGGATCGAATGAGTGGGTGGTGGTTTTGGGCTAAGGAGAGGTTATCAACTCCTCCCTTATCTTAGATGCTCAAATGCCCTTAAGATGAATTAGGAGATGATCACTCAAAAAAAATTGAATTGCAGAAACACAGAAATAGAGTTGCAGTAATTTAACTCTCTGAACTTTTATGGAAACCAATAAATCACAGGAAAATTATATAAAATAGCATCAATTATAGTGGTTCTAGAAAAACAAAAATCATGTAATTTGGAGTTAGCTACAGTGAGAAACAATTCCTGCAACAGGATAGTTACAAACTGAAAACAGGGTGCTTCCCCCGTTTACAATTCCTGCTACGAAGTTGTAACCCAACGAATCCCCTACATGCCCTAGGAACACCCCATGGAATGGGAAGAAAGTTTTGCACCTCGCTTCATTCCTAGGATCGGACGTCCTGGGGAGTCTACTTCGAGCAGACAAAGTAAAAGGAGAGGGACTTAAAACAAGCAAGCAAAACAGAAACCCTAGACTGGGCTCTGATACCAAAATGATGCAGAATGAAAGAAGAGATGATGCGATGCGAAAGTAAATTAAGACTAATTCTTTTTTTTTTGTTATTTTTTTTTAATACTTTTAGAAGTCGGCTTTGACTCAAAGGAAAGTTAAACTAAATTGAAAGAAACTAGGTAATAATTGAAAGCACAATTTAAATAAAACTGGGTTATCAGAGTAGTTCAGAAGTAACGGATCGCTGGGGGTTGAGAAACTCCCAGACCTAGGGTTTCGCTCTGAACTTTTAACAGGACAGAAATAAAGAGAAGAGATGGGTTACCAACCAGACAGTGATCTTCACAAAGTTTGGTGGAAGAACTCTCTCGAGCAGATTGTTGGATCCTCGGATTCGGATACCTTCGCAATGGATCCTCCAATACTGGTCCTGTGGCTGAGTCGGCTTCTCCTGGACTCAAGATCTGGGAAAGAAGAAGAACAAGTGATGGAATCAGATACTCAAGGAAGGATTTACCAGATTGAAGAACTTGAAAGCTGATGTTGCTGAAATCCGGATTCTCCTGGAGGCTGATCTGACTTCCACTGGGAATTGCTCTGGATCTAAAGTATCCGAACTGGACACGGATGCTGGTGGTCAGCCTGGGCTTGAAGAGAGTGGCCGTGAGAGGTGGGATAGGCTAGGGCTTGGTGAAAAGAAAAGGATGATGGGCGGCTAGGTTTGGGAGTGAAGTGGCTAACCTAGGGTTTGGGGTTTGGAGATCTCACACCTCCTCAAGGCTCTTGGGGAACCCGGATTTATTCCCTCACGGAGCTCAACACCTGGATGCAAGTGCAGAAGAGAGAAAACACAGAGTTTGCACACACAAAAATTTTAATTCATTCATCAGATTACTTTAAAGTTTACAAGAGGGGTTTAATTTATAGGACTTTACAAGAGAGTAGGGTTTTACATCTTCCCATGTGGGACTAAAGGAGGGGATCTTCAAATTAGGTTTGTAGGATCAATCCATACACATATGGCCGGCCAAAGGTTCCAAAATAGTGGATTTGAGGTTTTAAAAGGAAGGTAAGTGGCACCTCCTAGCCTTGTTCTTCAAGAGAGAATTTTATTCCTTCCATGGTTCAACTCTTTTGGACTCCTCCTTTTCTTTCTCCCTAAGTCATGGTTCTTCCCATCTTTGCTTTGGGCATTTTTGGCATGGAATGGGCGCCCCCTTGACGTAATCTCCAAGAAGAGTTTCTTTCTTTTCATAGCTTGGCTCTTATGGAATTTTGTGGGCCGCCCCCTTGAATAGTGGATCCCAGATTGCTCTCTCCTCAAATGGCGCATGAGAAAAGGGACCTGCTATCCTGTGGTGTGGGGACCAAAGCCTACTGGATGGAGATGTGGCGCCCCCTGGACTCAGGCGTGTGGCTGGGAGTGTGGCTGGGAGTGTGGCGCCCACTTGCTTGGCCTTGGGAGAAAATGTGACACCCGAGGTTGAAGTCCTAGACCACTACTGAGTCAACATGACTCAACAAAATAAATTACAGGGAATACAGACTCAGGCTAAAATTGAGTTGATCAAGTCAACCCTTATTACAAACCAGAAAATCCTAATTCTTCGGGCAAGGTCAATCAGAGATCCAGATGGAGCTCTGAAATCTTCTTCTGAGTCTGGTACCTGCACTGCAATTGATTTGGTTTCATGAGTCATTTCGATGTGTGATTCGAATTGGACAATTAGGTGAGCCAATTTGACCTAATTAGGTCAATTGGGTTCGATCGAATCGAATCGGCTCAACCCTAAACCTTCTACTAGCAAGATGTGGAACCCAATGAGTCACACACAATAGAGACTTGGCCAAGGAAGTCACTCATGATTTAATTAGGGTCATAGGATCCTAATTGGTTAGCCGGATTACCTACTAGCATATGTAGGCTAACCAAATTCCTAACCCAATTAGATTGGGTCCAGTTGCTTGCTAATTGGGCTAACCTAATTATGGGAAACCTAAATTAGGTTGAGTCCTAAGTGGGGCTAGCCTAATCAGAGCTAAATCTAATTTTAATTTAGATTTAAGGGCATTTTAGGCACCATACATGAAGAGTCCCAATGGCATGGGACTCTTGATACCTAAATGATACCTTAACTTCAAAAGGGCATAAAATGAGCTATAGATCTCTGATTTGAATATAATTTATATGGTCAGAAAGGAAATATTATGCTATTTCTAATGACACCCATATTGCCTATGTTTTGACTGGTCAACATTTATGGGGGACAGAGATGGAAAGGATCATTGGTGAGCCTAGAAGTCACCTAAATTAGGGTACTATTTTTTTTGGTATTTTTTCTCTATGGGTGGCGAAGGAATAGTGGGGATGTAGGATAGGGATTTGGATCTTATGAACTATGGGACTCACCCTAACGAAGAGACCTCCCACCTCTAGGGCATTACACCCTCCTCGATACTTGGAGGTGCTAGGATGGATCTCAAAGTCCACGAGGGGATAGAGAAGATGGAATGGGAAGGGGGATAACTGGGCATGACCTCACATCATGTCTTGGGGTTGAGCCTCACACCCTCTCCTCATGAAGTAAAATAAAAAAACCACTCTTTTCTAAAACTCATTTTCATTCCCAAACTTGACTAAACTATATTTTTTTTTTTTTTGGGTTGAATCTTGGAAGTGGGGAATGGCTGGGAAGAGGAAATTTGGAACGATACGAAGGTACCCGAATTTTTCTAGCTTTGATACCAAAATTGATGAGGGACAGATGGGGGTAGGATCGTTGGTGAGCCTAGAAGTCACCTAAATTAGGGTACTCTTTTATTTTTGTTTTTTTTTTTTTCCTCCTCCTGTCCGACACCACCGGAGAGAGAACTTTCCCTCGCACCTCCATCATCACCGACCAAGTTGGCTCTGCAACTGCTGGCCAACCCTCCCCCTTCTCCCATCCTTTCCGTCCTCCATCCATTCCATCCCATTAAAAATCCATCAAAACCCTACACCTACTTTCACCGCCACTCGAAAACCCTAGACAAATATCGAGAGAGATCCCTCGAATGCCATCCATCCACCCTGGATATCGAGCGTCATTGTCGTCATCAGAGGGGCTCGAAGGAATTGGAAGCGAAAGAAGCACGGGACCTCCTGCACCGGCATCGCAGCAGCAGCAGCATTCACCGCAGGGCCGTTCGACCCACCCGGCCTTCCTCGTTTCCAAACTCTCCCCCCTCTCTCTGCTCAGGACACCACCTCCTTCTCCTCCCTTGCAGACTCCGGCGGTGGAGCCGCCCTGTTCCCCCCCTTCTCACATATTCAAAAAAAAAAAAAAAATCGTTTATCCAAGTCGCCAGCAATTTTCTTCATCCCGTCCTTCCGATCCCATTGCTGAGCAGCTCTGTGCCAGCACCCCACCTTCCCCTCCCTTGACACCACTCTATGCCACCTCCACCACCAAATGAAAATCCTGTCACCGCCATGCCCGTTGCAGGACCTGCCTCCACGTTGCTCATTGCTTTACCTCCTTCCCTGCCCTAGAGCCTAGATCTCCTCTTCTCTCCTCATGATCTCATCCACGCTCAAAGCACTAACCCTAACCTAATTTTCTTCTTCAAGATTCGTGGAGGATATAGAGAGAATGCCAGATTCTTGGAGTCGATGATGCCCCAGGCGATAAGTTCCCGGCACGCCGTGGAGTCGTACATGCTCTAGCTCCATGTCTGGAAGCCCTTCCAACTCCAAACCCTCGGTGTCGAGCCCCCCTCCTCCATGCCCTACTCCTTCCTTGCTAAGAAACGCTGCTGCTCTGACCGCTCCACCACCGCCGGTGATGCCCTTGACCTCTCCCACCTCAGCCCCTTCCACGATCCCTCCTCCCCACAAGCGAGGACGTCATCCTCCTCCCACCCAACGCCTCTGCCCGTTCTTCCTGTTACTGTGACACCCGACTTCCACTGCCCCCTGATGGACTCCGGCCAAGCATTCGATGATGCTGGACTTCTCTAGATCCATCCCCGACTCCTCCTCCATCGGACCCAAGGAAGAATCGCCGCACCCTCCGCCGTGCCACTCCTCTGCCCGATCTTCATCGACGTCTCGCCGCCTGCAACCAAACAGAACAGCCGCCAGCATGGCCATCCACCGGAATCAGCCAATCGTGTCACCTTCTTCCCCCCTGTCGCCATGAATATTCCTCCAATATGGTCCATGCCAGAGCCCTAGCAGGTGAAGATCCACTGGAACCCCTCTCCACAAGGCCACCTCTACTCCATGGTCTAACGGTCCACAAAGGAGTCCCCGCTGCCATAACACCCAATGCCTCATCTCCATAGCCGAACGCCATCCCCACCTATGCCGCCGTTTGTTCCCCTGTGCCGCTGCCCGCCTCCCATCGCTGGTGCTGGTGAAGACTACCGGTACGTTGAAGTCACCGGTGAAGTCCGTTCGCTCATGGTTTCAGTCCGTGGAGAAGGGAGAAGAAGTGGTTCCCGCACGAACGTGAATACACTGCACGTTTTTCAAAACAATCAATTTTCTGTTGCCGATTTCTTACTATGCACGAATTTCAAAGTGCATGGTTTTCTAAGCTGCACCATTCTCAAAGTTACACTATTTTCAGAGTGGCCATCTTTTGATTGGATGCGGTTCACTAGAGTCCCTACTGATCCACACTTGACGGAGTCGAGTTTTCCCTACCTCAGGGGAATGATGGGGACATAAGGCCCCTCGAATCTCGGAGTAGCACGGATCTTGGAGATGCACTGATCTCGAAGATGCACGAATCTTGGAGGATATCTAGAATAAATTTGCTTGCGATTTTTTTTTTTTTTTTTTTTGAATTTTGAATTATGATTTGGTTAGTTAGGATTGAGATATGGATAGACTTATCTTATCCAATCTTGTATTTGAATCATCTCTATCTTTTTATCCTGTATTCAAACTCAAATGAGGATTGGACAGGTCTATAAATACCACACTTAATCCTTTGTAAAAAAAAAAAAAAAAAGTTTAGTTAAGTTTGGGAATGAAAATGAGTTTTAGAAAAGAGTGGCTTTTTTATTTCACTCCATGAGGAGAGGGTGTGAGGCCCAACCCCAGGACATGATGTGAGGTCATGCCCAGTTATCCCCCTTCCCATTCCATCTTCTCTATCCCCTCGTGGCCTTTGAGATCCATCCTAGCACCTCCAAGTATCGAGGAGGGTATAATGCCCTAGAGGTGAGAGGTCTCTTCGTTAGGGTGAGTCCCAAAGTCCATGAGATTCAAATCCCTATCCTACATCCCCACTATTCCTTTGCCACCCCTAGAGAAAAATATACCAAAAAAAAAATAGTACCCTAATTTAGGTGACTTCTAGGCTCACCAACGATCCTACCCACATCTATCCCTCATCAATTTTGGTATCAGAGCTAGAAAAATTAGGGTACATTAGTATCTTTCCAAATTTTCTCTTACCAGCCATCCCACCCTTCCGAGATTAAAAAAAAAAATTACCAAAAAAAAATAGCACCCTAATTTTGGTGACTTTTAGGCTCACCAACAATCCTATCCCCATCTGTCCCTCATCAAACATTCTTTGAAATTTGCATGGAAGAAGGATGGCGCGCACGGTGCATGAAGAGTCACAACTCTTCATGTAGCACGCGGTTCTGATGCAGGGTCCTTCTGCTATCAGGACTCTTCATAATCTTCGATGTTTGGAGATTGAAGAGACACCTCTTGGCTTCCTAGGGACTGGTAATTTAGATGTGGCAAGTGATAATTCGTCTAGATAAAAGAAGGGATGTGAATAAGGCCTTCGATGCATGAATGGGCTTATTAGATATGATTGTTCAAGCCAGATAACTTCTCTTCGGTCTTGAAAAATCATATCTGATAAGTTGGTGGGAGGACATATCACATGCCCCTCTTGTATCTATAAATAGGGGGCAGTAAAATGAGTCTGATATAAGAATTCCACCGAAGTATTATTCTGAGTGTCTCTCTCTCCCTCCTTTCTTTAAGACAAGACTTGTCTTGTTAAGACGAGGTCTTTTCTACTAGGACAAGGCTTTATTTTAGGACATAAGCCTAAGGGATCCTAGAAAAGGGTTGTCCTAAAATCAAGAGTGGTTTAGAAGAGTGTCTTTAGTGCCTTACAGTAGGACAGGGTGTCCTACAGTGGTCAATAGACCAAAGGCTGCCGAAAGAGTTCCACTTCTCCAAGCAACTTGAAGAAGGAGTTCTTCCTTGGTCCGAGTTTCGTATGGATCACCGTTGGAGGACGAACGTTTGGGTGCCTAGTGGAGAAGAAGGCTGAATCAGGGTTTTCTTCATCGGATTGGATACTAGCGGTTTAGGTTGGTGCCTAAACTCTAGTTTATATTATATATGCATTTTTGTATGTTTTAATTCCTAGAAAGGAGGTCTTGGTTTAAGGATTTGGTAGTGGTCTCATAATAAATTTTTGAAATCCTCGCTTCCACCCTGGTCACCAAAACCCTTACAGTGGTATCAGAGCCACCTTATTAGTGCTAAATCATACAAAATTTGAAGTTGCCAAATTTTGTAGAACTCTACAAAAGTTTAAAGTTACATATGATTGATATGTTTATGCATATATGTATGTCACTGGTTAGGGTTTTCACTTAAACCTTAACCAATATAGAGATATGTTTAGCTTTCTAGTCATCATACTGAAATAAGGTTACCCTGGCTTAATGGTGGATCCATTATGTGGTAGATGGTTGTCCTAGTATGATGACACACTTGGCATATTATAAAATGATATATGATGCATGGTTGATATATGGTAATATTAGAATGTGCTTCTGTTTGAATTGCCCTCTATTAAAATTATATTAAGTTGTAGTGTCATATACCAAAAGCAAAATAATCAAGATGATTAGTTGATCATTTGGTGTCTAGGAAAAGTGGTTCATGATCGGTAAAGAGGACGTGGTTTTTAATTGGTTTCGTTGACTGACCTGGCCAATTTTTATTAGTGTTTAGGAATGCAACGGGGGTACTCCCACTACTCTCCCACTTACCTGGCCGATAAGATTAACTTAATTCTTGATTGATATGCTTAGTATAATATTCACTATATTAGGCTATCCTTCATGCTAGGTCATTATTATGTTATGATCCGTATTAGGTTTGTTGTGTACACACAAGGCCTATTATGGTAACTAACACAATTTTGGCCTGGTGCATTTGATGCTTATGGCATGATTTAATATAATACTTCGTTGTGAACACACAAGGGTATTATTATTACAATCATGAATATAAAGGAATGAAGGGTCTTACTTAACTAAAAATATTATAGTTTGTTGTGCACATACAAGGCTATTAATATTTTAGAGGCCAGGTTTTGTTGAGAATTGTATGAGATACAATTGGAAAGAGTTTTCCTACCTTTGAACTTATAAAAGATTTGTTGTGTACACACAAGACCTTTTATAAGGAATTAGGATCTCAACCCCACTAAGAAAACCAATTAGGATTTCTCGATCATCATATAGAGGGTTATGATGCTTGATAAAATAGTGGGAGACATAATTAAGTTAAAGTCCTAATTTAATTATGTTTTGTCAACATTGGTTGTTTGCTTATGTTATGTTCTTTGTTAATGTAGATAAAATGGCCTCTTCACTCTCACTCCGTAGTATACTTGATGCCAATAAATTTACTAGATCGAACTATGTTGACTGGTTGAGAAACCTAAAGATAGTACTCAGCCAGGAAAAATTTTCTAACATTCTTGATACCCCTACCTTGGAACCTTTAGGGGAAGATGCCTCGCAAGAGGAAAAGACCACATACAAGATGTGGCAAAATGACTCACTCACTATCAAATGTATCATGCTTGCCTCTATGACCAATGAGTTGCAGAGGCAACATGATAGCATGGACACTAACTCCATTCTGCTCAATCAAAAAGAGCTATATGGAGAACATAGTCGAACTGCTAGATATGAGATATCTAAGCAGTTGTTCCATGCGATAATGACAGAAGGTACATCCGTACAAGACCACGTACTGATGGTTATTGACCTGATCACTCGATTAGGTCAATTGGGTTTTGTTATGGATAGGGAGTTGAATCAGGATTTGATCCTGCAGTCACTCCCGGAGTCATTTTCACAGTTTGTTCTTAATTATCATACGAACAAACTTAACACTTCCTTGCCTGAGCTGTTAAACATGTTAAAAATAGCAGAGAGCCATTTAAAGAAAAATAAGGCTCCACTTTTTCTTGTGGATGGGATCAACAAGAAGAAGTCAGGCAGAAAGGGTTCCAAGAGGAGATTGTACCCAAAAAGGGGCATCAAGATGATGAAAGGAAAGAAGGCCTCCGGACAGATGACCTGCTTTCACTGTGGCAAGCCGAGCCATTGGAAGAGGAACTACAAGGCTTACCTTGCAGGTGTGAAGCCTGGTGCATCAGATGCACCAAAAGGTATGAAAGAAGTTCATACTATTTTGTCATTGGATTCTTCCATTTCAAATACTTGGGTATTGGTTACCGCCTGTGGTAATAATATCTGCTAATCATTGCAGGGGCTGCAGAGGCTTAGAGTATTGAAGGAAGGAGACTTCAAGCTCTACGGTGCTGGAGGAGAGTCCATCCAAGCTGAGGTCGTAGGGACTTATATCTTGAAGTTACCTTCGGGGAAGATTTTAGAGCTGAGAGATTGTTACTTTATGTCTAAGGTCATTAGAAATATCATATCTGTATCCTTATTACTTAGACAAGGTTTTACTATGAATGTGATGAGCAATGGTTGCTCAATCAGCTTTTCTAATGAAATTATATGTTGTGGTGTATTTTGCAATGATCTTTTAACTCTATCCACTAATGACAATATACTTTATGTAAATAACAAATGAAAGAGAGATGATGTAAACATTACTTTACTCTGGCACTGTCGGCTTGGACATATTAGTGAGACTAGGATTAGCAAGTTATACAAGGAAAATATCCTTAATCCTTATGATTATGAATAATTAGGAACTTGTGAATCATGTCTCATGGGTAAAATAGCCAAGACTCCATTTAGTGGACATAGAGAAAGGACAACTGAGTTATTAGGACTCATACATATAGATGTATGTGAGCCTATGACAACTCAGGCCAAGGGTGGATACTCTTTTTCATCATGTTTACTGATGATTTTTCAATGTACGAATTTGTGTATCTTATGAAACATAAGTCTGAAGCCTTTGATAAATTTTTAGAGTATCAAAGTATGGTAGAGAAACAAACCGGGAAAAGTATTAAAATCCTTCGATCAGATTGAGGTGGTGAATACTTATCCACCAAGTTTCTCGATCACCTTAAAGAAAAGGGGATTATTTCTGAATGGACCCCTCCTTACACACCACAATTAAATGGTGTTGCTGAAAAGAGGAACCGTACCTTATTATATATGGTACCGTCCATGATGTGCTTCACAGAGTTACCTATTTCCTTCTAGGGATATGCCTTGGAAACCATGGCTAATATTTTAAATAGAGTACCATCTAAATCTATCTCTAGCACTCCATATGAGATATGGAGGGGTAAGAAACCCAATCTTAAGTATCTTAAGATATGGGGATGTCCAGCCTATGTCAAAAAAAATTTTGGACATAAGCTAGATGCTAGAGCAGATAAGTATCTATTTGTAAGATATCCTAAAGATAGTATAGGATATCTATTCTACCACCCTACTGAACAAAACATTTTTGTTAGTAGGCATGCCACTTTTCTGGAGAAAGAGTTCATCCTACAAAAGGGCAGTGGGAGAAATATTGAACTTGAAGAAGTTCAACAAATAGATACATCTCAACCAAATGATAACATAGTTAGTACAGAACCAGAATACACTACTCCTATCCCTAGGTCTGATAGGGTGCGTCATGCACCTGAGAGGTATGGATTCATTATTTAAAATAATGAAGCTCGGATCAATGAAAATAATGAGCCTCTAATCTATACAGATGCTATCATGAGTAGGGACTCAGACAGATGGCTGGAAGCCATGAGATCCGAAATGGACTCCATGTTTGTCAACAAAGTATGGACTTTGGTTGATGCACCAGAGGGTGTTAACCCTATTGGATGCAAATGGGTCTATAAGAAAAAGATTGGGGCAGATGGCCAAGTCAAAACATATAAAGCAAGATTAGTGGTTAAGGATTTCAGACAAAAATAGGGAATAGATTATGATGAAACATTTTTTCCTGTTGCCATGCTCAAATTTATTCAGATCATGCTTGCTATAGCAGCATATCATGATTATAAAATCTAGCAGATGGATGTGAAAACCGCATTCCTTAATGGTTTCCTTGAGGAAGAGGTCTATATATCACAGCCAAAAGGTTTTGTCATGGAGACTAAACCTAATCAGGTATGTAGGCTGAAGAAAATCCATTTGTTGATTAAAGCAAGCATCTAGGAGTTGGAACATCCGACTTGATAAGACAGTCAAAGAGTTTGACTTTATCAAAAATGAGGAAGAACCTTGTGTGTACAAGAAGACTAGTGGGAGTACCATAGTTTTCTTGGTTCTGTATGTGGATGACATACTCCTCATTGGGAATGATATCCCAATGTTACAATCAGTCAAGGTATGGTTATCTAAACAGTTTTCCATGAAAGACTTGGGAGAAGCATCCTATATATTTGGTATCAAGATCTATAGTGATAGATCAAGGATGATGCAAGGCTTATCCCAGTCTAGGTACATTGACCAAGTGCTAAAGGGATTTAGCATGGAGGGAAGTAAAACAGGTTACTTGCTCATTGGTTATTGAATACATCTTTCTAAGAAGATGTCTCCTAAGACACCTGAAGAAAGAAGTAGAATGACTTCTATACCTTATGCTTCGGCTGCAGGATCTATATGTATGCTATGTTATGTACCAAGCCTAATGTGGCATATGCCTTAGGTATAGCCAGCAGATTTCTGGCTGATCCAAGAGAGGATCACTAGAAGTCTGTGAAAAATATTCTTATGTACTTGAGAAGGACTAAGGATATTATTCTGATATACGGTGGATCTGATCTTAAATAGGAAGCATATTCAGATTCCAGTTTTCAATCAGATCTGGATGATTGCAAATCTATTTCAGGATATATTTTATCCTAAATGGATGAGCTATAAGATGGAAGAGTTCTAAACAGCAGACTGTAGCTGACTCAACAACTGAGGAAGAATACATTGCTGTTAGTGGAGCTTCCAAGGAAGCTGTCTAGATGAAGAAGTTTATCTCAGAGTTGGGCGTTGTTCCAGAGATTGAAGGTCTAGTACCACTTTACTGTGATAATACTAGAGCCATCGCTCAAGCTAAAGAACCTAGAGCTCATCACAAATCAAAGCACATTCTAAGATGCTTCCATCTCGTTCGAGAGATTATTGAAAGACAAAAAGTCTGTATTAAAAGAGTAGAAATGAAGAACAACGTAGCAGACCCGTTCACTAAGGCTCTACCATAGCGGGAGTTTGATCGCCACCTCAATTGTATGTGGTTAAAATTTAAAGGTGATTGGCTTTAGTGCAAGTGGGAGATTGAAAGGATCATGCCCTAAAGGCTAATCGAAATGTTGTATTTCGATGGGATTTTATTTTTTATCCCGAACCAGTGTATTGACATTATTAATTAATAAAGGTATTTTATTTTCATCATATGCTGTATCTTATTAATTTTATTAAGATATGATGAACCCCATAGATTAGAGCTATGGTTCTTGGGTTATGATGAGATCATACTAATGAGACCTAAAGCCTTAAAATCCAAATCTAGAATATTCATGGTAGATGGGATATTTAGTAGGGGATCAATGTTTCCGGTAAGATCAGCACATCCTATGTATGCTTGGTGAAGAGGGTGACTGATCTCACAGTCACTTGTGTTTGACACTAATACTAGGATGTGGGTGCTCATTAGAGAATGAGTTCACTGAATAGATCCAGCTTGAAAACATCTAATGGAACCTTATCTGTTTGTCAATAGATAGTTCTCATAATGGGAATAGTGCATGTGGTACTTTGACCTGAGACTGCCATGGTACCTTGTATGCATGAATCCATACTTTGGTTCACACTCAATCATGACACTGAGTCATGCATGGGGTGATACTGGGTATGGTGGATTGCATATGGAGGTTGTGAGTAGGCCAAAAAGTAATCGATCAACCCTAGTAAGAGGGATGTGCATCCAGATGATTTCAATCAAATGAAGATTCGGGAAATCTTTGATCAAAGTATGAACATTAGAAATAGTTTCTAATGGTTCATTAATAAATCATCATTATTAGATTGAGAAAGGAATGAATATGAAATTGGATTTGTCAAGTATCCATATCCATAATCATATTCAGGGTGCAAGTAGATCGAAGGACTGAATTACCGGGTAACTCACCACTGAAGGGTATTTTGGTAAATCAACCAAAATTTCTCATCTTCCAGGTAGGCATGACATGTTGCTAGATGTCAATCTTGTCTTGTAGGTCTTCATGAACCAATTGATTTGGTTTCATGAGTCAATTCGATGTGTGATTATAATTGGATAATTAGGTGAGCCAATTTGACATAATTAGGTTAATCGGGTTCGATCGGATCGAATCAGCTCAAACCTAAACCTACTACTGGCTAGATGTGGAACCCGATGGGTCACACACAATAGAGACTTTTCCAAGGAAGTCTTTCATGATTTAATTAGGGTCATAGGATCCTAATTGGTTAGCCGGATTATATACTAGCATATGTAGACTAACCAAATTCATAACCCAATTGGATTGGGTCCAGTTGCTTGCTAATTGGGCTAACCTAATTATGGGAAACCTAAATTAGGTTGAGTTCTAAGTGGGGCTAGCCTAATCAGAGCTAAATCTGATTTTAATTTGGATTTAAGGGCATTTTAGGTGCCATAAATGAAGAGTCCCAATGGCATGGGACTCTTGGTACCTAAATGATACATTAACTTCAAAAGGGCACAGAATGAGCTATAGATCTCTGATTTGAATATAATTTATATAGTCAGAAAGGAAATTTTATGATCTTTCCAATGACATCTATTTGTTTATGTTTTGACTGGTCAACATTCTTTGAAATTTTCAAGGAAGAAGGATGGCGTGCATGATGCATGAAGAGTCGCAACTCTTCATGTAGCGTGCGATTCTGATGGAGAGTCCTTCTGCTATCCGGACTCTTCATAATCTCCGATGTTTGGAGATTGAAGAGGCTGCCGAAAGAGTTCCACTTCTCCAAGAAACTTGAAGAATAAGTTCTTCCTTGGTCCAAGTTTCGTTTGGATCACCGTTGGAGGGCGAACATTTGGGCGCCTGGTGGAGAAGAAGGCTGAATCAGGGTTTTCCTCATCGGATTGGATACTAGCGGTTCAGGTTGGTGCCTAAACTCTAGTTTATATTATATATGCATGTTTGTATGTTTTAATTCCTAGTAAAGAGGTCTTGGTTTAAGGGTTTGGTAGTGGTTTCATAATAATTTTTGAAATCCATGCTTCCGCCCTGGTCACCAAAACCCTTACATCACAGTCCCTAGCAACTTGGTAGGCTTGGTCTAGGTCTTGGACTTCTCTCAAAAATAGTTCTCTCTGTATCTCCTCATGTAGACCTGCTCTAAACCTAGACAAGGTTGCTACCTCAGACTCGACCACATTGCATCACATCATGAACTCATCAAACTTTGTAATATATTTGGATGCTGTCTTATTCCCTTGAGTTAATCGTTGCCATTGATCCAAGAGTCTTTGTTCATAGGACATTGGTAAATACTTCTCCCCAAGTTTCACCTTCATAGCACTCCAAGTGGCTATGGGCATGTCACCCCTATGTTGGCTCATGCGTTCAACATTACCCCAATACAATCTAGCCTGATGGACCAATCTAAGTTTGGCAAACTTGAATTTCCTATCATCCGACATTTCATACCAATCAAAATATTGGTCCATATCACCCTCCCAGTCTATATACACCTTAGGATCCAAGTTTCCATCAAATGTAGGTGCATCTAAACGAATGTTTCTAAGGGCCCTTTCATCTTGGTCAACATAATCATGGTGAACTCTCCTTGGATGTGGGTCAGGAGTAAATTCCTGACGTTGGACTCTAGGATGGACAGGTGGCAATCTGGGTGATTGTGGCTCAGTAGGGGTCAAACGAGTCTCTTCAAGGGTTCCTATTCTCTATTCCATTTGATCAACCCTAGTGTTTAATTGCTTGAACTACTCAGTCATAGTTTTCATCAGACTGGGATGGTTAAGTGAATGTTGAAAGGAAGTTCCTGATCTAGTAGTCATTGAATGCAAAATTCGATCTAAGGTTCGCTAGACCTAAAAGTCCAATGTAGTATGAATTGACTTAGCACAGACCAAGACTACAAATACCCTTTTAAATGGCTAGGTAAGAGGTGGGATTATGGGAGGCCCCACCCCCACTTTCGCGAGGACCCAATTAAAGAACCACAAATCCTCTTAAGGCGTTTGCCTTTGGACCCCTAGCCTTAGACACCACTTTCCTGGAGTAGATGAAGCAATGATTTACACTAGTCTCAACACACTAATTGAGCTTGACTTGTTGGTTTCCCTAATCTAATTAGGTTGCTACTCAATTTTAATTAAAAGGTTTGGGTTCGATGCAACATGGGGTTGGTTGTTTTTGGGCTAAGGAAAGGTAATGACCTCCTTCCCTTATCTTATGATATTGACGCCCTTAAATAGTTTAAAATGAATGAAATTACTTTTATTTTGTGTTTTATGAAGTGACAAGTTTGAATTTTAGTTGATTAATGATCAAACAAAATGGCTTGGGATTGGGGGTGTTTGGAAGTGATTTTAATTTCAGCCCAACAATACATACAGAATTTTCAGCAGGCCTGTTTTGTTTGCAAAATCTTTTTATTTTTTTGAATTTATAAAATCATGAAAAAATAACAAAAATTAAGAGAACTAATCAAAGAATAAACAGTGTAAAAATCAAATTAAAATAGCAGAGATTGATTGGTGAATCAGACTGAAGTTCAAACTACCAATGCAAAATTAGTGTGCAGAAAATTTAGTAGGGCTGTTTTCTTAGACAGATAACACTCGGTTTTTGAAACAGTAAAATCTCAGAAAAATTACAGTAAATAGTGGATTAAGTGGATATTAACTGATATAAAAACCAGGCTAAAACAGTGAAAGCTTGATGGTAAAATAGTCCTAGGTTTCTGTCCCTAACACAGAAATCAGTAAACAGAATTTAAACATGCAAGGGAATTCAAATACCAAAACTTCAACCTAAGGATTCACGTCTGGCCATGGCTCATTATTTCTATGGGTCGTGACAGTCTACTGGTGTACACTCGCTCAGGAGGTATGAATCATAGATTCGGATTGGATTTAAAAGGATAAAATAAATAGCAAGTATGAAGACTATGCTACCAATGCAACCATGCTTAGATACCAGATTTGATGTGGAATGAGATGAAAGATTTCTAATTTAGTGGATGATTTAATTTGTTGAGCAATGACCCCTAAAAACATAAACTTAATTCAATTACAAAATGGCAAAGAGTCATATAAAGAAAAAACTAAATAAGGGATAACTCAAACTAGGGTTGTATGTTTATCCATGAAGATTGGACCTAAGGCTTGTGAAACCATCCTATCTAGGGCATAGACCATTCAAAGATTTAGACCTAAGAAATAAGGAGGGTTTTCATACCAATATTGATGTCTCACGCCATTGGTAGGGATTCAATTTCAGCACTCTCGAATTGAGATTGGTACTATAAACTATCACTCGAAGAGATGCAGACCTCTGGCTTGAAAGGTTCCAAGGGCAAGGCCAACTTCCTCTTCAACTTGTGATCTTGGAGAACCATAGAAAGAAAAGGATTAAAGACTTGAGATGACAAGAAAATGAAAGTTACTAAAACTTCAATGAAGAATAATATGATGGAGTTGGAGGAGATCAAGTGGCTTCATTCACTGTCTGGAATGTAATCTCCTTGGATTCCTTGAACTATGATAGTAAGGAATGGCATCCAAAATCTACTGTAGAAGCCTCTTTGAAGATTGGAGTTGGCAACCTTGAAGAGAGGAAATGGTGAAGAAGCCTTGGTTGGAATTTGGAAGAACTTCTTTGGATGGTGGTGGGGTGTTTTTTAGCTAGAGTATTGGTGGGTTTAGGGGAATACTAGGATGACTAAAGGATGATGTTTTTGGATCTCTCACCCACTCCATCTAGGAGGACACATTACATATAACAAGTGGAAGAAAAACTCTTTTGATTTCA
The DNA here is from genome assembly GCA_021397845.1 of Areca catechu. Classification (NCBI taxonomy): domain Eukaryota; kingdom Viridiplantae; phylum Streptophyta; class Magnoliopsida; order Arecales; family Arecaceae; genus Areca; species Areca catechu. The sequence continues at coordinate 1,474,126 of JAHSVC010000054.1, read as the reverse complement.
TTCATCAATAATCTCCTTTACAAGGGATTTGGAGTGGTATTTATAGCCTCTCCAAAGTCATTTGAAATTTTGAATTCAAAAGGCGGTTACATAAATCATGGAGAGATAAGTGGGGAAGTTGAAACCATCCTTGATTCATGACTTGATAACTGGGAAAGTTGAAACCATCCTTGATTCATGCCTTGATAAGATGAAGTGAGGTGGCCGCATGAGGTGGCTTCCATGTGGGCTTGGGAGATGAGGTGTCTTCCATATAAGTTTGATGATGTGGCACTCCAACTTGGCAAGATTTATTGAAGTGGTTTGCCTCACCTAATCTTTATGTCTTCATGCTTCATTTGAGCCCAAACCAAACCAAACTTGAACCCAACTTGTAAATTCACTAATTACAAGACCAAATTGACCTTAATTGGACTCAAAAGACTAAATTAAAATATGCTCAACCCTAATTATAGGACTCAAACATGACCAGAGAAACAAATTTCCCTATTTACATGACACATGTTCAATAAAAGAAATAAAATTAAAATCAAAAGATGCATTAACTCAATCAATTGAAATCCATAATGAATTTGGCTTGATAAAATTGGATTGAAGCTTCTTTCGAATTGTGGTGCCCACACCAAGCTCGCCCCTCAGTCCACAAACCTCAGCGTCCACACGAATGAGATGATTTTCCATGGATTGCTTCAGCTCTTCTGCCACTTCTCTTTCGGCCCTAGCTATGTGGAGCTCCTCCTTGAGGCCATGGATGAGGTTATCGACATTTGCCAGGCCCTCCTCCATGAAGGTGATGTCGTAGACCAACTACATCGACGAAGCAAAGTCATAAACCAAACAGCATTCCGGGCAAGGAGAAGGTGATGAAGATCTTACTTGTTGCCGAGAAGAAAAGGCAGAATTGGATATTCTAGTGAGGCTTTGACTCCGGATGATAGCCAAATAGTGAGGCAGCAGAGTGCCCTTCAACGCCCACCCAGAAATGGTAGGGACTAACAGACACCCTATGGGGTAAAACTCTGAAGAGTCCACGGGATGGCCCCTAGTTGGAGAAGCCTCTCGAACGGACTCCCCCTCGACTTGCGGTGCCTTGCCCCTTTCCACTACAGGGGGCAAGGCAATGGAACATCAACTGCTGGAGTTGAACTCTCCCTTGTATGAACTGGAGAGGTAGTTGTTGGCAGGGGTTCGATTGGATGAGGTTCTGTCGGGGCCTCCACCATCGACACCACGTCTTCCCCAGAGGTTCCTCAGGAAGATGAAGTGCCCCTGTCCCCTTCAGGACCATCTCTTCGGGCCTTCTTCCGAACTGCAGATCTTGTAAAAGGGGCCTGTGCTACCCTCTTCTCGAAAGTTTGGCAGAGCCAGCTCAGATTAGGCTTCATTCCACCGCCTGCAAATAGAAAAACTTCTCTAAGTCAACTGAACTACGACCTGAATGGGAGAAAAGAAGTGAAAAACTTCCATCATCTATACCTAATGCAGGGAACCTGCTAATCCCTGCCCGATGGAGGTTCTTCTCCTCTAATAACTCATGGATAGGAACAATTTCTGAGTCAGTCAGCAGGTCATAACCAGACTGATCGATCACCAGAACCTTTTTTCCATCATAGGCGATCAAGCACGGTTTCTTCCAAACACAATCGAAGCCCCACGGGTCGATACACAACACAAAGACAAAGGGGGGTTTCCATCCATGGATGGCACTGGGCATATCCTTGATGATCTTGCAGCCTGGCCGAGGGTCGATCACCGACCATCCATCTCCATGGAAATCCCTCTTGAGCATAAAGAGGGTGGTAAACAAGTTGGTCCTTGGTTCTATGTTAGCTATTTGGCATCGAACCAAAAACCCGCAGATGTTCCGAATGCTATTTGGAGTTAACTACAAAGGCACAACTTGATACAGATGAAAGACTTTGATGAAGAAAGGATGCAGAGGAAATCGGAGCCCAGCCTTCAAGTGGTCTTCATACATGACCAAGCACCCAGGAGGAGGTTTGTTCACCCGTTCCTCATATGCAGGAAGAATGAAAGGAAATCCCTTGGGAATGCGATAGCATTCTCGAAGATGAGTCATCTTCCCTGGTGAAACAGAGCTAGGAGCTGATTCCGGACTCACTACATCACTAGCCCCCGAAGGCCCAACCTGTCCCTCTCGACTTTCTACAAATTTGGCCATGATAAAATAATAGAGCAAAAGAGCAAAAAGAAAGTTCTACCTGTAGAAAGGATTGTTGGCCAAGAACTGGGAAAGCTGAGCGAAGATTGAAGTTGAAGAAGCTTCCTCAGCCGGACCTTCTCTGTTTCCCAAAAATAGACCAAAGAGCCCTAAAACTTCGCCAAGCTGATTTGACAAGGAATAAGCCAAAGAGCATAACCCATTGAATCGATGGCCAGGATGAAACATATTCACCATCCACCAAGCTTGAAGGAACCACGACAACCACTCAAATCTCAACCAAAAGATTGTTTGAACTGTCATGCAATAGGAAGAGAAAGGACGGTCCCAGGGCTACCCACTCCTTTCTCCTCCCCTCAATCAGGAAGTGACAACTGTCCACCGCCTGACTCCCAAATCAACTGGCAGTTATAAGGGATAGTCCAATCAAGGATTTTATGATCATCCACTGCACCATTCCCCAGAAGGAAAATGATAAGCCACTGATACTCTCACTCTTCGAGGCAAATCTTAGCTTCGAAAACTGAGAGTAGGGGGCAACAGTTGGGATACCTTGGTCTAAGTACGAGCCAACCATCAGTTCTGCCAGCTGAAGACATTTCTTGCAAACCACAAACTTCAGATCCGAGTATCCTGGAAAAACTAGGCCACCTGCGGGCAAGCCAAAGCTCTTCGTGGGCTTATAGCGCCCGAAGACAAGGCCTTTGGATTTTGTCTTCGATCTTCGATGGAGACCAAGTTCTTCAGCCCTTGAAGACAAAAGTCTTCTGGCCTCCGAAGACAAGGCCCTCCACCCAATCCGAGGGATGACTTTCATCGACTCCCAAAGACATGTTCTTCGGTTCATGCTGAAAACGCGATCTCCAGCTTACAACAAAGGTCAAGTCATTGATCCATGCTGATGATAGGATCACCAATCTATCTCGAGATGATCCAAGGATGAAGACATTCCTAATCTGATTAAAGGTATCTCTCGAAGAGGGAAGTCTAAAGATGGATCCACGATCTGTCTCAAACCACTACAAACATAATAAGCAATAGTAACCAATGATTACTATCGACAATCTCCAGGGTGCAGTCAGGGTGCATAACTCCTGCTGCAACGTCTCCTGTCTGGCCGGAATCATTCAACAACAATCCACGATTACGAATCATAGGGAAGGAATTAACTCCCCTTCGTAATTGCTGGAGGAAGAATGAAACTACAGGCCGGACGGCTCCTTACAAATAACGGTAAGAGGGGACACTCCAGGTAAGGCAAAAAACACTCTCCTAAAATTTTTAAAGTCCTTTCCCATAACCTTTTCAAGGCCTTCCCCATTCTATGGCTGGTGCTCACCTCTGACTTAGGCATCGGAGTGTCCCCCGCCGGAGCAACTCCGATAAGGGATCAGTTTTGCAGGTGAACCAGGGAGTGGTCCCACGATCCAATAGCTCCGCCCGATCAGAACAGGGACTCTACGCCAACAGGGTCCAAGTAAAGAATACAAGCCATGCAGCTCATAAAAGGTGACACTCCAAACTTGCTTTGTTTGTAGCATGAAAACGTGGTAGAAAACTAAACAATCCTCCTCATATGGTGGTAAATCAAACTAATCCTAATCTAAAACTAATTTAAATAACTTCCTAACTAGTCCATACATCTAGATTTATAATAAATAAATTAGGCATACTCTGAATTCACCAAGATCAGTGTCTGCTCTAAAATCTGTGTAGGAGGATTGAGATCGCTTTGAAATCTGTATAAAATTATTTTTACTTTGAGATCTGTGCAAACTCTTTGGGCTTTGAGATCCGTGCAGCATTGAAGTCGGCAACATGGAGGGGAATATTCATTCACGATCATGCCCTCCTTCCTCTCTCGGACCAAATGGTGGAATAGGGGAGACGAAGGTCGTGGGTCGATGGCATGGGTGGACGGCGACACGGGGGAGAGGGGTGTAGCATGGCATGGGCGGAGGAGCTGGGGTGGATGGTGGCGTGGGGGATAGGGTGGGCACGGCACGGGCGGAGCTGCAGGGGTGGATGGCCATGGGCGGTTCAGGTGGGATTTGCCGGCGTTCCCACGAGAAGAACATCGTTGGGGGGAGGTGGATGGCCGTCGGGGGTCACCGGTGGTCGGGCGTGGCTGGATCTGAGACCGGCAATGAAAAAATAGGAGTTATGGTAACAGTCTTGAGGTTGAAGATGACAGGGATAAGGAGGAATAAGTCGAGATTAAAAAACGATAAAGTGGGAATAGTGGGGATACTGGAATAGGTGGAATAAGAAAATTATAAAAAATAAGAAATAAAATCTGGGATAAAAAAAAGAAAAACCTGGATGGGTTTCGATGTCCCCATCACTTGGGCCTATGGGAGTGGATCTAGATAAATCAGGATCAGGAGGAGTCATATGGGATTCTTCTAGATTACCCATTCTGTCCTAAACATGATCAAACCTAGTGTTGAGCTGCCTAAAATGTTCAGTCATAGTTCGCATCAAGGCTTCCAAATTTGGGTCCATGATGGAACTGGTTAGGACTGGGGTTGTTGATAGGGTGTTCCTGATCTAGTGGTCTTGTAGTACAATCTTAGTGGTGTGGGCACCAGAATCCGACAAAGGCTCCTCAACCCTTTGTGGATGTCCAATTAGGTTCTATTTTTTCAGTTCTTGAAATAAAGCTTCAAGCCTAAAACATGTAATTTCTTTAGTTTTGAATTGAGTCTCTTATGTCTGTGTCTAGTCCTATACTTTGATCAATTGGGTCAAGTTGCGTCCTGTATTGAGTCTAGTCCAAGTCTGGGTCCAAGCCGGAGTGGTCTTTGAGTCCAGCTCAACTACTTTGGACCGAGCCGTGAAGGTCAACATGTCAACCCTAGGGCGCCACTTCACCAACCCATGTGGTGCCACTTCATCATCCCATGTGGCACCACCTCATCCAGCCATGTGGGCGGCACAAGTGAGATTTTCTTTGATGCCAAATGGAGACACATCAAATATTCTCTCCTCCATTCCCTCCCTCCATCAAGCCACTTACTAAAGGAGTCACGGGCAACCAAGGAAAGGTTGAAGACAAAGGCCTTGTTCCAAGCCTCATATCAAGCTTCTTTCCAAAGAAGGGTGAGCAACCAAGGAAAGGTTGAAGACAAAGGCCTTGCTCCAAGCCTCATATCAAGCTTCTTTCCAAAGGAGGGTGAGCAACCAAAGAAAGAGGGAGACACAAGCCTTGCATCATGCCTTCTTCCCAAAATTGAAGGTCAACTTTCCATGTCCATGGAAGCCAAATTCCTTCTTCCAAGGCCATATCATGCCATGCCCAAATCCAAGAAGCTTTGGTGCCAAGGAGTTTGAATTTCATATTTTTGAATATTTTTTTGGTGCCTTAGCATGAGGAGAAATGTATTTTTTCATTCAAATTTTGAAGGGGTCTAAGGTGCCTATATAAAGGACCTTAACCTGTCCCTTGTAAGGTTAATCTTTGATGAATGAAAAACCAAGTTTCTTGAGATCCAATTTCTCTTTAGTTGCCTTCGTTCACTAGGAATGTCGATCTCCGTGAGGGAGCGCCTTCGCCTTCGGGCGTCGAGAGGTGTGAGGCCTCAAGTTACCGTTACTTCCGCAACTCCATCATCCAATTTCGAGTCAAGAAGAACTCTGCCATCACCACAACTATCTTTCCTTCTTCTATTGCTTTCATCCGATTGAAACCTAACCCTTCTTTGATTGCTCGCAGGTCCTCCAGGTGACACGAGTATGGAATCGGTTGCCCTTCCCATCGAGATCTTCGGACAGCTAGTCGGCGTATCGTAGGGTTGACGGCTCGATCATCCAGGCCGCATCTGCCAGAGCGAGTGACCTCGGCATCGGGCGCTTCATATCTTTGAGTTTTGCCCCCTGACTCCTAAGTTGGTATTGATCTGAGAGCTAAGTCCTATGGGGTTTCTCAATCCCGGGGTCCTCACTTTATCATTGCTTAGGGACTACTTGCTTGCTTGATAGTTCTTATTATTATTGAATCCCTAGAATTACTCTCTCTTGTCTTCGGGAATCCTCAACCTAATTTTAACCCTAAAACTCACTTGCATCATCGTAGCATCTAGTTAGTCCCCCATCATTTTTGGTATCAGAGCATGGTTAAGACTAAGCGCTTCTTAAGTACCTGGATTAAGTGCTTCACCAGGCCATCTGGTACGGGCACCAGACTCAGAAGAAGACTTCAGAGCTCCATTTGGATCTCTGATTGACATTGCCCGAGAAATTAGGGTTGTAATAAAGGTTGACCTGGTCAACCAGTTTATTTATTTTATTTATTTCTTGAGTCACCATTTAAATTTTGTTGAGTCATGTTGACTCGGTGCAAGTCCCAATGTGGTTTCAATTTGGTCCAAAATGGTGCCACATTTCTCTTCCAATCAACTCAAGGTTCAAGCAAGTGGAGGCCACACTCCAAGCCACACGCCCAGCCACACTCCGAGCACATGCCAGAGTCCAGGAGGCGCCATAGAGGCATCCCAGTGTCATGGTCCCCACATCCAAAGAAGAAAAAATCAAATTGGAGGCTAAATTAAAGGAGGCGCCCACACCTGCCTAATTTACCTAAGCAAAGAAGGAAGAAAACTTCTCTTGGAGAAGAAATCAAAGAAGGACATCCAACCTACTCCTAATTGAAGTTCAAATCAAAATCAAAGAGCTTAACTTGGAGTGGAAGAAAAGAAGAAATACCATAAGAAGAGGACTCCAAATCCAAATCCAACTCCAAAGGAGGTGCCATAAAAGTTCCAAAACATTCCTTTATGGCCGTCCCAATTTTTTTTGGACTATTGGTCGGCCAAGGGAGAGGATTTTCTACCTAATCTAGGGGTTGGAAGAGTTTAGTCCCACATGGGAATTTGTACAAGCTAGGAGAAAATTTTAGGTCTATATAATAGACCTCTCTTTGTAACTTTAGAAAATCAATGAAGAAAAATTATTTTTGCTATTCTCTTGTGTTGAGTGACCTAGGTTTCTCTTCTTCCGCACTATTCTAAGTGTTGAGCTCCGTGAGGGGGTAATCCGGGTTCCATTGGAGCCTTGAGGAGGTGAGAGATCTCCATCTTTATCCAAACCCTAGGTTAGCCACTTGAAATTCCAAAACCCTAGCCACCTTTCATTATTTTCCATCCACCAAACCCTAGATCCATCCATCTACCACAGCCTCTCTCTCTCTACAAGTCCAGGCCGTCCACCTTCATCCAGATCCAGTCCGGCTACTTCAGATCCAGAGCAAGTTCCAAGGAAAATCACATCAGCATCCAGGAGAATCCAGTTTTCAGCAATTTCGATCTTCAAGTTCATCAACCTGGTAAATCTTTTCCTTGACTCTCTGACTCCATCAATTGTTTTTCTTCTCTTCCAGATCTTGAGTTCAGGAGAAGCCAACCCGCCAAAGGACCAGTATTGGAGGATCCATTACGAAGATATCCGACTCCGAGGATCCAACAATCTGCTCGGAGAGTTCTTCCACCAAAATCTGTGAAGATCATTGTCTGGTTAGATAAACCTTCCCTTCTCTTTATTTCTGTTTTGTTGAAAGCTCGGAGTGAAACCCTAGGTCTGGGAGTTTCTCACCCCCAGCGATCCGTTGCTTCTAAACTACTCTGATAATTTAGTTTCCTTAAAATTGTGCTTTCAATTATCATATTAGTATCTTTCAATGTTAGGTTAACTTTTCTTTGATTTGAAGCCAACTTCTACAAACCTATAAAACAACAAAAAAATTAGTTAATCTTAATTTACTTCCGCATCGCATCCCTTTATTTGTTCTGCATCATTTTTGGTATCAGAGCCCAGTCTAGGATTTCTGATTTGCTTGCTTGCTTGTTTTGATTGTTCTCTTTTTATTTTGTCTGCTCGAAGTAGACTCCCCAGGACGTCCGGTCCTAGGAACTAAGCGAGGTGCAAGCCTCCTCCTCCCATTCCACGGGGTGTTCCTAGGGCGTGTAGGGGATCCATTGGGTTATAACTTCGTAGCAAGGATTATAAACGGGGAAGACAATCTAGTTGCAGCCCGTAATTTTCCTGTTGTCTGAATTATTTCTCCCTGCATAAAACTCTGAATTGCATGATTTTTGCTTCGTTGAAACCAGTATAATTGAACCTATTTTCCATAATTTTTCTGTGATTTATTGGTTTCACTAAAAATTCTGAGAATTAAAATACAGCAACTCTGTTTTTTTTATTCTGCAATTCAATTCTTTTTGGAGTGATCATCTCAAAATTTACTTAAGGGCAATTGAGCATCTAAGATAAGGGGAGGAGTTGATTACCTCTCCTTAGCCCAAAACCACCATCCAATCATTCGAACCTAGACCTAATTTAAAATCAGTTAGACCTAATTTGCCCTAGTGGGCTAGGGACACCAATTGGTCGGGTCTAGGCTAGTGTTGAGTCAGTTTGCCGAGTTATTCTGTGTGTGCTTAGCACTCAGTGTCTAGAACGGTGGTTTAGGGACTACGTCCCGAAGGGCTTGTGTGCTGGTCCGCCTACCTGGCCAATCACTGATTGGTGTCTAGGATTGGCAATCAGGGACCTAACACTCCCTTACACCTGCCTGGCTGAGTCCTGAGTTACTACAGGCTAGCTTGCCACTCTGATTGGGCATCTAGTTTGGACTCTAGGTCTAGTGATCCAGTAGTCGATTTAGTCTAGTCTCATTTTGTGTGCTTGCTTGAATCATCATGTCTACTAGAAACGGAGTGCCATATCAACCTGGTCAAACCCAACCTGATTTAGAGGCCATGATCAGAATTCTTACTGAAAGTATGGCTAAAATGAATCAGGATATGACAAACACTGTGGCCCAGTTTAGCGCACAAATTCATGAGGATCTTACCCAACTTAGGGACCGAGTCCAAGTACTTGAAGAACCTAGACATCGGAATTGGACTCCTGACCCCGATTTTAATGTGCCTCAACCTCACCCACATCAGGAGCCTAGAAGGCCTTTATATAGAGATCCTGAACCTAATCATAGGAGGCCTGACCCAGAGCCTGAAGATAGAGATGATAGGTTCATCAGGAACATCAAATTAGATGCACCCACTTTTGATGGTAGTCTGAACCCTAAGGTGTATTCTGATTGGGAGGGTGAGATGGACCAATACTTTGAGTGGTATGCTATGTCTGAGGAGAGGAAATACAAGTTTGCCAAGATGAAATTAGTGCGTCAAGCTAGGTTATACTGGGGGAACATTGAGCTAACCACTAGGAGACGGAATGTTGAGCCCATAACCACTTGGCAGGGTATGAAAGAAAAACTGAGAGATAAATACCTACCCATTTCATACCAGCAAAACTGTTAGACCAATGGCAAAACCTGAAACAAGGAAACCGATCTGTCTCAGACTACATAACTACTTTTGATGAATACCTAATGAGATGTGATGTGAGTGAAGCCCACGAAGTCACTTTGTCTAGATTTAGGGCTGGATTGAGGGAAGAAATCAAGAGAGAACTATTTCTGAGAGAGGTTACTGATCTAGACCAAGCCTACCAGATTGCACTGAACACTGAGAAATTTCAGAGAGGACCTATACCTTCTAGGGTTAGTGCCCCAATCCCAAGGAATGGACCTAGCCAAGTTATCCCTAGTAAACCTTTTCAGGGTACTTCTACCCCTAGGCCCATGGACAAAGGTAAGGCACCTGACACCCAGAGAACCCCTAGTTCAAATATCACCTGTTTTAAGTGTCAGAAACCAGGTCACATTTCCAGTCAGTGTACTGCCATAGCCTGTTTCAAGTGTCATAAGGTAGGTCATGTTGCTAGCTAGTGCCCACGGAGATCCCTTTACATAGAAGAGGGAGAGAATGATAATTCCGAGCCCAGTGAGGAATTTGAAGAAGAAGTTTATGAGGCCGGAATGAATTTGGTTGAGGAGTATGAAGGAGAGGAGGAACCCAATGAATCTGACCAATTAGGAGTTGTAAGATGCATCCTATCCCAGAATCTAGTTCAAGAGGATTGGCGTAGGACTAACATCCTACAAACTTTTCTTAAATTAGGGGATAAGGTATGTAAGATCATCATAGATAGTGGGAGCTGTGTAAATGCCATCTCTACTAGCACTGTCAAGATGTTAGGCTTAATCCCAGTTCCCCATCCCAACCCCTATAAGGTTTCTTGGATAGATTCTACCTCCATACCCATCCAGTCTAGATGTCAAGTCCAAATCCAAATGCAATCTTATCACGAAAAGATTTGGTGCGATGTCTTACCCATGGGGGTGAGCAGTATAATTCTCGGAAGACCTTGGTTGTATGATCATGATGCCACCCTCTTAGGAAAATCCAATACCTGTGTCTTTAGTTTCAATGGGAAGAAGATTACGATCCATTCCGTTCCCCCTAAGGACAAGGTAACTAAAGGAGTTGGTAAGGTTAAGGAGATGAAAACTGGAGTGAACCTAATCAGTGCTAAGGATCTAGAACAAGAAATTCATAGTGGTTCACCCATCTGGATGCTGACTGCTAAGGAACTTAGAACTTCGGAACCCTCAGAGCCTCCTCAAGAAGTTAAACCTGTGTTAAAAGAATTGAGGATGTCTTTCCCGAGGATTTGCCAGACCACCTTCCACCTCTTAGGGATATCCAGCATGCCATAGATCTAATCCCAGGAGCGACTTTGCCCAACTTGCCCCATTACAGGATGAATCCATCTGAGCATGAAGAACTGCAAAAGCAGGTTGGAGAATTATTGAGGAAGGGGTTTATTAGAGAAAGTCTTAGCCCTTGTGCAGTCCCAGCCTTACTGACCCCAAAGAAAGATGGCACGTGGAGGATGTGTGTTGACAGTCGTGCCATCAATAAAATTACAATCAAATATAGGTTTCCCATCCCTAGACTAGATGACATGCTTGATATGATGGCTGGTGCAATGGTTTTTTCTAAGATTGATCTCAAAAGCGGCTATCATCAGGTTAGGATTAGACCCGGGGATGAATGGAAAACTGCTTTCAAAACTAAGGATGGTCTTTATGAATGGGTTGTTATGCCTTTTGGTTGTCCAATGCCCCTAGTACCTTCATGAGAATTATGACCCAGGTACTTAGAGCTTTCATAGGAAAATTTGTGGTGGTCTATTTTGATGACATCCTGATCTATAGTAAGACCCCAGCAGATCACCTAGGCCACCTGAGAGCAGTTTGCCAAGTTTTGAGGAATGAGAGACTCTACGGTAATCTTAAGAAGTGTGAATTCATGACTAGTAGAGTTATCTTTCTTGGTTTTGTAGTAACCCCTGACGGCGTGGTGGCCGATCCTGAGAAGATTAAGTCCATAGTAGATGGCCAGAGCCAACCAATGTGCATGAAGTTAGAAGTTTCCATGGCTTGGCTACCTTTATAGGCGATTCATCAAGGGGTTTAGTACTTTAGCTGCTCCAATCACTGATTGTATTAGGAAGGGAGAATTTCATTGGACTAAGTCAGCCCATAAGCCTTCCTAGATCTTAAGGATAAAATGACCCAGGCACCCATTCTGAGATTACCCGATTTTTCTAAAGTATTTGAGGTTGCCTGTGATGCTTCAGGTGTAGGAATAGGTGGAGTCCTAAGCCAAGAGAATCATCCCATAGCATTCTTTAGTGAAAAACTTAATGATGCTAAGCTTAGGTATTCTACCTATGATAAGGAATTTTATGCGGTGGTGCAAGCTTTGCGTTACGGAGACATTATTTGCTACCACAGGAATTTGTACTATTTTCGGACCATAAGGCTCTTAGATTTCTGAACTCCCAAAGAAGCTTAACCCTAGGCATGCTAAGTGGGTAGAATATATCCAGTCCTATACTTTTGTCCTGAAACATAAGGCTGGAGTTGAGAATAAGGTAGCTGATGCCCTTAGTCGCCGATCTCTGTTATTAACTTCTGTTAGAACTGAGGTCATAGGGTTTGAGCAAATCAAAGAGGAATATGAGTCTTGTCCGGATTTCACAACTGTGTATCAGGATCTAGTTCAAGGACCATCTAGTAATCACCAGGATTATACCCTTGTAGATGGTTTTTTGTTCTTCAAAATAGGCTTTGCATCCCTAGAACTTCTCTTAGGGAATTTTTGATTTGGGAAATCCATACTGGAGGTTTAGCTGGCCATTTTGGAAAAGACAAGACCATTCTAGCTATTGAAGACCACTTTTTCTGGCCTAGCTTAAAAAGGGATGTAGCTAATATTGTAGCTAGATGTCGAACCTGCGCTGTTGCCAAACAGCGAAAACAAAACACTGGCCTTTATACCCCACTCCCTGTCCCAGATCGTCCTTGGCAAGATGTGAGTATGGATTTTGTGTTAGGTTTACCTAAGACCCAGAGGAGACATGATTCTATCTGTGTCGTAGTCGACCGATTCTCTAAAATGGCCCACTTCTTGCCTTGTTCCCAAACTTTGATGCGTCTAAGGTAGCCACACTTTTCTTCAATGAGATAGTTAGACTCCATGGCCTACCTAAGACAATCGTTTCAGATAGGGATGTCCGGTTCACCAGTTACTTTTGGAAGACCCTTTGGCATAAGTTAGGGACAAAACTTAAGTTTTCAACTGCCTATCATCCCCAAACTGATGGCCAAACTGAAGTAGTGAACCGTAGCCTAGGAAATCTGCTGAGATGTCTTGTTGGTGAAAATACCAGAAATTGGGATTTATACCTACCAAGGGCAGAATTTGCGTACAACGACTCGGTCAATAGGTCTACGGGTAAGAGTCCATTTGAAATTGTACATGGGTACAAACCTCACACACCTCTTGACCTAGTCCCTTTACCTGTCCACACTCGAGTCTCCGAATCTGCTGAGAATTTTGCACAGCATATAAAAGACTTGCATAAAGAAATTCATGCCAAAATAAATTTAAGTAATGAAACTTATAAGAAGTTGGCTGATACTCAAAGGCGAGTCAATCTTTTGTTGAGGGAGACTATGTGATGATTAGGTTAAGGCCTGAACGGTTTCCTCCTGGAACCGTTAGAAAGTTACATGCTAGGGGAGCTGGACCATTTAGAGTGGTAAAGAGAGTAGGATCCAATGCCTATGTGCTCGAGTTGCCTCCAGAACTAGGCATTAGCTCTACTTTCAACATTACAGACTTAGTAGAGTACAGGGAGCCAGCTGTGATTCCTAGTGAGCCTTTTGAGCCTAACCCTATCATTGAGAGTGATCCCGACCCTGTGTGTCCACCAACAAACTGGCCTGTGAGGAAAGAGCAGATTGAAAAGATCCTGGATGATCAGGTTATCTCTACTCGTAATCGAGGATACCAAAGGTACCTGGTCCGCTGGCAAGGAAGGCCAGATTCTGATGACTCTTGGATCTCCCGAGAAGAATTACAAGAATTGGACCCAGACCTCTTGGAGAGATACCAGAGCCAACTTGAGCCTTACTTGACAGGGTCGAGTTCCTCCCACCCTGGGAGAATTGGTGCGGGCACCAGACTCAGAAGAAGACTTCAGAGCTCCATTTGGATCTCTGATTGACATTGCCCGAGAAATTAGGGTTTGTAATAAAGGTTGACCTGGTCAACCAGTTTATTTATTTTATTTATTTCTTGAGTCACCATTTAAATTTTGTTGAGTCATGTTGACTCGGTGCAAGTCCCAATGTGGTTTCAATTTGGTCCAAAATGGTGCCACATTTCTCTTCCAATCAACTCAAGGTTCAAGCAAGTGGAGGCCACACTCCAGCCACATGCCCAGCCACACTCCGAGCACACGCCAGAGTCCAAGAGGCGCCATAGAGGCATCCCAGTGTCATGGTCCCCACATCCAAAGAAGAAAAAATCAAATTGGAGGCTAAATTAAAGGAGGCGCCCACACCTGCCTAATTTACCTAAGCAAAGAAGGAAGAAAACTTCTCTTGGAGAAGAAATCAAAGAAGGACATCCAACCTACTCCTAATTGAAGTTCAAATCAAAATCAAAGAGCTTAACTTGGAGTGGAAGAAAAGAAGAAATACCATAAGAAGAAGAGGACTCCAAATCCAAATCCAACTCCAAAGGAGGTGCCATAAAAGTTCCAAAACAATTCCTTTATGGCCGTCCCAATTTTTTTTGGACTCTTGGTCAGCCAAGGGAGAGGATTTTCTACCTAATCTAGGGGTTGGAAGAGTTTAGTCCCACATGGGAATTTGTACAAGCTAGGAGAAAATTTTAGGTCTATATAATAGACCTCTCTTTGTAACTTTAAAAATCAATGAAGAAAAATTATTTTTGCTATTCTCTTGTGTTGAGTGACCTAGGTTTCTCTTCTTCCGCACTATTCTATGTGTTGAGCTCCGTGAGGGCGTAATCCGGGTTCCATTGGAGCCTTGAGGAGGTGAGAGATCTCCATCTTTATCCAAAACCCTAGGTTAGCCACTTGAAATTCCAAACCCTAGCCACCTTTCATTATTTTCCATCCACCAAACCCTAGATCCATCCATCTACCATGGCCTCTCTCTCTCTACAAGTCCAGGCCATCCACCTTCATCCAGATCCAGTCCGGCTACTTCAGATCCAGAGCAAGTTCCAAGGAAAATCACATCAGCATCCAGGAGAATCCAGTTTTCAGCAATTTCGATCTTCAAGTTCATCAACCTGGTAAATCTTTTCCTTGACTCTCTGACTCCATCAATTATTTTTCTTCTCTTCCAGATCTTGAGTTCAGGAGAAGCCAACCCGCCAAGGACCAGTATTGGAGGATCCATTACGAAGATATCCGACTCCGAGGATCCAACAATCTGCTCGGGAGAGTTCTTCCACCAAAATCTGTGAAGATCATTGTCTGGTTAGATAAACCTTCCCTTCTCTTTATTTCTGTTTTGTTGAAAGCTCGGAGTGAAACCCTAGGTCTGGGAGTTTCTCAACCCCCAGCGATCCGTTGCTTCTAAACTACTCTGATAATTTAGTTTCCTTAAAATTGTGCTTTCAATTATCATATTAGTATCTTTCAATGTTAGGTTAACTTTTCTTTGATTTGAAGCCAACTTCTACAAACCTATAAAAACAACAAAAAAATTAGTTAATCTTAATTTACTTCCGCATCGCATCCCTTTATTTGTTCTGCATCACCATCCGGTCTTAGGAGAAAAGTAGGGTTTCAAGATCCTCTCCTCCCATTCCACGGGGATCTCTTAAGGTGTGTAGGGGTGCCATTTTGATAGGATTTTGAAGGAGAATACAAGAAGAATAGATTTAAAAGAACAAAAAAATTTTGCATCTTAGATCTCATCTTTAAATTTCTGCATTTTTCCTTTCCAAATATAGTCTGTTGTTTTAGTTTTTTCTTCTTGTAGGAATCTCCAAATTTTTTGATTTTTGTTTTGACATAATTGAAACTATTTTGGTAATTTTCTCATATTTTATTGCAGCTTGTAGAATTTCTATAAGTCGGAATACTACCTGAGAAGAATTATGTTATGAGAATTTCAGCAAATGCATTTTCTTACGTTTTCATTTGTCATATAGTATAATATTGCACTTAGGGTCATATCATTTTATTTCCTTCATCTTATCTCTGTTATCATACATCAAAAAAAAACCCAAAAATATAATTTAGAGACATCTCATTAGATCATTTGCTTGCAATCATTTTCATAAATCACTTTAAGGGCGGCAATTTGACATAGGGTCAGGATTTCATTACCTGTCTCTAGCCCAAAAATCACTAACCTGCATCACGAACCCAAGCTCTAATTAAAATCTAGTAGACATTAATTTTTCTCTAGAGAGCTTAGGGATGCCAACTGGTCGAGTTAAGACTAAGTGTCTATTCTTGGCGTCAGTCCATTTGTGTGTGCTACTACTCTTAGTGTCTAGGCTTGGTGATTCTGGGCTTGTGAGTTTGGTCCGCCTACCTGGCCAATCCTAGATTGGTGTCTAAGGTTGGCGTTCAGGGACCTCCACTCCCCTACATCTACCTAGCCAAGAACAGAGTTACTACAGTCTGGTTTGCCACCCTGACTTAGGCAACTGGTTGAAATTCTAGGTCTAGTAGATCATAGATGATTTTGCATGCTTGATTCATGTTGACTAGATCAGGAGTCACTTATCATCCCCATCTTTCCCAACCAAGTGAACCCATGGACAACACTCGAGAAGATCCTTTAAAGGTCATCATGGAAACATTGGCTAAGATGAATAGTAAGCTTGATAAGCTTGATGAAGGAGTTGGATCCTTAGAAAAGAATAGTCCTAGACCATCTGTTGAACCTGAGTCTGAGTCTAGCCCTAGGAGCCCATATCCATACTTGGTTGACTCTGAGAAGGGATCCATTAGGAGCACCGAACCTTATGCACCCACTTTTAATGGAAGACAAGAGGCATATATCAAGTGGGAAGAACGAATGGATCAGTATTTTGAGCACACAAACAAATCGTAATTAGGTCAGGTTAGGTTGGCCAAAACCAAGTTCACCCAACATGCTAGGTTGCATTGGTATGTTATTAAGCGTGAATGTTATCACAAAGTAGAAGAAATAAGTACTTGGAGAGACATTAGAAGTAAGTTGAGAGATAAGTACCTTGGTAAATCCTATGAGAAAAGACTTTAGACCGATGGTACTGACTGAGACAGGATGATAAGCCAGTGTCTGAGTATATCAAGAAATTCTAGGAGTTTGTCAAGAAATGTAACACCACTGAATCCAAGTCTGAGACCATAGCTAGGTTTCGAGATGGTCTACGTAGGGATATCCAGCATGAACTTCTCCATTGGAAGATTTATAGCCTGAAAGAAGCCTATGACACTGCTAGGATATTTGAGTCATATCAGAGAAAATTCAGGAACTACCAAGTTAAGACCAGTAGGGTTAGTACCTTTGGATCCAAACCCAACCCTGGTCAACTTCCCTTAGACCAACCAAATTCTACTGTCCCATTAGTTCATATGAATGATAAGAACAAGAACCCTGAAGTACAAATTGAGTACACTGATGTTCAAGACTTAGGGTATCCCCAGATTAAAGAGCTAGGGAAGGAAGAGGATAAGTCTGAGCCCATTAGGAGTGTAAGTGAAGAAACCACTGAGCCTATTAAGGAATCCGAAGAAAATATCTATGAATCAAGCTTAGTGGCGAAGTGTGATGAAGATGGGCCCAAGATGGAGGTATCAGAGGAGTCTAAGGATGAAATCATGAACCCACTATAGAACTTGAAGAAGAACTGACCAAGCCAGGATCAAACAAAGTAGATGAAAGTGAAGGTTCTCAAGTATTGCCCATAGAGAAGGTCCAAGAAAAAAAGAAGATATTAGTTTAGATGGCTTTCAAGATAAACATTCCAAAGACCTTCCTGATGACATTCCACCTTCTAGGAGCACCCAGCCTACCCTAGAACTTGCACCTATCGATCCTCCTAGTACTAATCATGAGGTTAGGACGAGCACACCTATAGACCAACAACCACACATTAAGGTTAGTCTATTAAACTTTGAACCAGTCCCTGAGTCTCCTTTCTATTCCCTACCTTTCCCTAAGCCTTCTCATATCTCTAGAGCCATGCGGTTACTTTTTATTGAGATTACCATAATGCGTGACTCCTTAGAGCCCATCCCTTTTTCCCTCTACTTCTGGTATACTTTATGGCTTTTGCTAGGGATCCTTAATAATTTTTCTTGTGCATACCAGACCAGGGTCAAGCCTAGAGAGTCAATAATCTATTAGGTTTAGGCCATATAGAGTCCAATAAAACTTCGCTCTATTGGAATGCATCGTTTAGTCTGCATTTTGCATCATGCATTAAGTATAAATTTTAAAATAATGGCTGATTCCTGGAAACAAGCCAAAGAGTTTGAAATTGGGGATTCTATAATGATTAGGCTTAGGCCTGAATGGTTTCCACCTGAAACCGTTAAGAAACTTCATGCTCGTGGAGCTGGCCCATTTAGAGTGATAAAGAGAGTTGGCCCTAATGCCTACATTCTTGAGCTACGCCCAAATTATGGCATTAGCTCGACTTTCAATATCTCAGACTTAGTCGAGTACAGGGAACCAGCAAACATACGTAGCGAGCTATTTGGGCCTGACCTTTCTTTTGAGAGTGAACCCGAACCTGAGTGTCCACCTCCAATTATACCTGAGAGAGGAGAGCAGATCGAGCGTGTCGTGGATGACCAAGCTATCACTACCCGGTGTAAAGGTGATGCGGGACTAAAAATCGATGTAACATGGTTATTTGGAAAACAGGGAAACAACTAAACAAACTAGGACCGTGGGAGGGCTAAGAAGCCTCCCGGGACTAGGTCATACTAACACTAAAATCCTAAGACAACTGATCTCTTTTGTTTTCAATTTTTTGGGTGGATGTGGCGAAGGAAGGATGAAGATGGGGACGGGAAGTGGAACTCACGGCCCTGAGACTCACTCTAGCGGGGGACGCACACAGAAAGTCAGGGGTCAAAGCCTAAAGCTACCCTCCCGGGGGATCACAGCACCAGCTACCCTGAGCATAAAGCTACCCTCCTGAAGGGGTCATAGCACCAGCTACCCAGAGCTCTCATCGAACCCATAATAAACACAACATGGCTCTCATATAGATGCGCTAGGATGACTCTCGAAGGATACGAGGGGATAAAGAAGACGAGATAGGAGATAACTATGGTGCTCATCGAACCCATAATGCACACAGCAGGGAATGCCTCACACCCCTCATCGAACCCATAATGTACACAGCAAGGAACGAAGGAAAATGGGTTTCAGCCCAGAACCAGAATCGGAACCAACCCAAAAATCTATATCAAATATCCCTGATTATTATAGGGGGAGAGGGGGCCTTTATATAGAAAAACCAAAACCCTCAGTTTCTTAGCCTCCAAGAAAACTAAAAAAAGGAAAATAAATTATATCAAAATTCATGTTGCATCAAAATAGTGCTGATCTGCTCTGAAAAGCGTGTTGGCTTGATAATCTGCTCCAGAAAGCGTGCTGCTATGTTATATGGGCTTCTCTGAAATCCGTTCAACTAGGCCTCACGATCGTGCGGAGGACCGATCTCTCGACGGAGCACACAGTCGATGACCGGGAAGCAGGCGGCCGACGGGGCCGGCGGGCGGCGAACGACGGACGGCCGGCAGCGGCCGCAGGCGAGGTGGCACATGGTCTAGCACGGCACGCCCAGCGTGCTGTTTGGTCTCCCACGACCGCGGGACACCTCCCAGGTACCGGCTGTTCTCCGGTGGCCAAACGGGCGGCGAGCGGTGGCTGGCGGGCGGCGGTGCAAGGGCGGCACGTAGTGGCGGCACGACACCGTTCCGCTTGGGCTTCCCACAGGCGTGGGGCTCAAGTCGCCGGCGGAGTGCTCAGGCGGCCGGGCGGGGACCGGCGGACGGCGGACAGGCTGCCGATGTTGGCCGGTGATGGCAAACGGCGAAGGTGGAGCGTGGCCGGACGGACGCCTCCCGCGTCCATTCATCTTCCCATGGGCGTGGGCGGTGGCTGCGGCTTCTTCGGCGAGGGCAGGGGCCGGCGAGCTTCAATGGCGGTCCAGTGGTGGCGGCCGGGGTCGGGCGGACCAGATCTGGGGCTGGAGGGGCAGTGGGCTAGGGTTTAGAACTTTTAAAAAAAATTCACGGGTGAAAGGTTGCAGGAGGTGGAATAAGGCTGGGATAACTAAGGATAAACCAAGAACAAAACCAGAATAGCGGGGATAGTCAGAATAGGAGGAATAGAAAAAAATAAAAAAATTCTAAGAAAATAAGAAAAAAAAGAAAAATACCCGGACCTGTCCAGGATCCCCATCATTCTCCTTGACTGCGAAGAACTCGACTCCATCGAGTTCGAAAAATGGAGCACACCCTATCCACAGCTAGCTCTGATACCAAAATTGATGCAGGACGAAAAATCGATGTAACATGGTTATTTGGGAAACAGGGATACAACTAAACATACTAGGACCGTGGGAGGACTAAGAAGCCTCCTGGGACTAGGGCATACTGACACTAAAATCCTAAGACAGTTGATCTCTTTTGTTTTCAATTTTCTGGGTGGATGTGGTGAAGGAAGGATGAAGATGGGGGACAGGAAGTGGAACTCATGGCCCTGAGACTCACTCTAGCGGGGGACGCACACAGAAAGTCAGGGGTCAAAGCCTAAAGCTACCCTCCCGAGGGATCACAGCACCAGCTACCATGAGCATAAAGCTACCCTCCCGAAGGGGTCACAGCACCAGCTACCCTGAGCATAAAGCTATCATCCCGAAGGGGTCACATCACCAGCAACCCTGAGCATAAAGCTACCCTCCTAAAGGGGTCATAGCTCCAGCTACCCTAAGCTCTCATCGAACCCATAATGCACACAGCAGGGCTCTCATATAGATGCGCTAGGATGACTCTCGAAGGACACAAGGGGATAAAGAAGATGAGATAGGGGATAACTAGGGTGCTCATCGAACCCATAATGCACATAGCAGGGAACGCCTCACACCCCTCATCGAACCCATAATGCACACAGTAGGGAACGAAGAAAAATTGGCCTCAACCCAGAACCAGAACCAGAACCAACACAAAAATCAATATCAAATCACCCTGATTATTATAGAGGGAGCGGGGGCCTTTATATAGAAAAACCAAAACCCTCAGTTTCTTAGCCTCCAAGAAAACTAAAAAAAGAAAATAAATTATATCAAAATTCATGTTGCATCAAAAATAGTGCTGATCTGCTCTGAAAATCATGTCGACTTGATAATCTGCTCCAGAAAGTGTGCTGCTATGAAATATGGGTTGCTCTAAAAGCCGTGCAACTCCGTCTCATGGCTATGCGGAGGACCGATCTCCCGACAGAGCACACGGTCGGTGACCGGGAAGCAGGCGGCGGATGGGGCCGGCGGGCAGCGAGCGGCGGACGGCCGGCGGGGGCTGCAGGCGAGGCGGCACATGGTCTGGCATGGCACGCCCAGGGTGCCGTTTGGTCTCCCATGGCTGTGAGAGACCTCCCAGGCACCGGCTGTCCTCCGGTGGCCAAACGGGCGGTGGACTGACGATGAGCTACGGCAGGCGGGTGGCAGCACAGGTGGGTGGCGGCGCAAAGGCAGCACGTAGTGGCAGCACACACAATGTTGCTTGGGCTTCCCATGGAAATGGGGCACAAGTCGCAGGCGGAACACTCCGACGACCAGGTGGGGCCGGCAGACGGTGAACAGGCTGCCGATGCAGGCCGGTGGTGGCAAATGGTGGCGGCGGCGCGTGGCCGGACGGACTCCTTCTACGTCCATTCATCTTCCCGCGAGCATGGGCGGCGGCTTCTCCTGTGAGGGCGGGGGCCGGCGAGCTTCGACGGCTGTCCAGCA
Source organism: Areca catechu (assembly GCA_021397845.1). Lineage (NCBI taxonomy): Eukaryota > Viridiplantae > Streptophyta > Magnoliopsida > Arecales > Arecaceae > Areca > Areca catechu. The sequence goes on along the minus strand of JAHSVC010000054.1, from coordinate 1,452,679 downwards.
GGGGCGGCCGCGGGTCGGGCGGCCCGGATCTGGGGCCGGAGGGGCGGTGGGCTAGGGTTCGGAACTTTTAAAAAAAAATCACGGGAGAAAGGTTGCAGGAGGTGGAATAAGGCTGGGATAACTTGGGGATAAACCAAGAACAAAACCAGAATAGCGGGGATAGTCGGAATAGCGGGAATAGAAAAAAAAAAAAATACTGAGAAAATAAGAAAAAATAAAAAAATACCCTCCTCAAATATTCTCTCCTCCTTTCCCTCCCTCCATCAAGCCACTTACTAAAGGAGTCATGGGCAACCAAGGAAAGGTTGAAGACAAAGGCCTTGTTCCAAGCCTCATATCAAGCTTCTTTCCAAAGAAGGGTGAGTAACCAAGGAAAGGTTGAAGACAAAGGCCTTGCTCCAAGCCTCATATCAAACTTCTTTCTAAAGAAGGGTGAGCAAACAAGGAAAGAGGGAGACACAATCCTTGCATCATGCCTTCTTCCCAAAATTGAAGGTCAACTTTCCAAGTCGAAGGGAGCCAAATTCCATCTTCCAAGCCCATTATCATGCCATGCCCAAATCCAAGAAGCTTTGGTTGGCCAAGGAGTTTGAATTTCAGATTTTTGAATATCTTTTTGGTGCCTTAGCAAGAGAAGAAATGTATTTTTTCATTCAAATTTTGAAGGGGTCTAAGGTGCCTATATAAATGACCTTACCCACTCCCTTGTAAGGTTGATCTTTGATTAATGAAAAACAAAGTTTCTTGAGATCCAATTTCTCTTTAGTTGGCTTCGTTCACTTGGAACATCGATCTCCATGAGGGAGCGCCTTCACCTTCAGGCGTCGAGAGGTGTGAGGCCTCAAGTTACCGTCACTTCCGCAACTCCATCCTCCAACTTCGAGTCAAGAAGAACTCCACCATCACCACAACAACTCTCTTTCCTTCTTCTATTGCTTTCTTTCGATTGAAACCTAACCCTTCTTTGAATGCTCACAGGTCCTCCAGGTGACATGAGTACAGAATTGGTTGCCCTTACCATCGAGATCTTCGGATAGCCAGCCGACGCATCTGCAGGGTTGACGGCTCGATCATCCAGGCCGTATCCGCTAGAATGAGTGACCTCGGCATCGGGCGCTTCAGATCTTTGAGGTTTGTCCCCTGACTCCTAAATAGGTATTGATCTGAGAGATATGTTCCATGGGTTTCTCAATCCCAAGGTCCTCTCTTTATCATTGCTTCCAGGGACTACTTGCTTGCTTGATAGTTCTTATTATTATTGAATCCCTAGAATTACTCTCTTGTCTTCGGGAATCCTTGACCTAATTTAAAACCCTAAAAATCACCTGCATCATCCTATCATCTAGTTAGTCCCCCATCACTTAGTTTCTATGGTTTCTAGACCTGGAGCTCAAGTGGAGTGAGTTAACTCAAATTACACCCAATTTTACAAATAGTCTTCCACTGGCCAAGTAAGAGGTGAGGTGGTGGGAGGCTCCCCCTGCTTGACACAGGGTCCTAATTAAAAACCACCAGTCTGCTTAGGATGTTTGCCTTTAGACCTCTAGCCTTAGACACCAGCTCCCAGTAATAATTAAAAGGTTGAGTGCACTAGTTCACTCACAAGACTCGAACTCGACCTGTTGGTGTCCCTAAGCTGTATTAAGTTACTACTCAGTTTTGGATTAGGGCTAGGATAATGCAAGATGAGGTTGGTTGTTTATGGGCCAACGAAAGGTGATGAAATCATTCTCTTATCTTATGATAGCATGCCCTTAAGTGATTTCAGATACGATGAATGCACAATCCAATCAAACTAGTTACCATGATAAGATAAGATAACACTTGCAACTCAAAATTTAAACTTTGAATTTCAAATTTCAAATTGTAGAAATTAAAATTTAATTTTCTTGTGGATTAGGTTGAATAAATTAAAAATCTAGATGTGCCATAATCTTATCCTAGGCTGTGCTTAGAAGATTAACATTCAATCTTTCAGGAAACTAACAATTCAAACACGCAAACACTAAGCACAACTGATATCCAATATCAGGTTATCACATTCAGCTATAGCCCATTACTCCCATGGGTCGTGATAGTCTACTTGTGTATACCCGCTCAGGAGGTGTGATTTCATTCCACTAGAAAGTACTAAGAAAACAATGCAATTTTTTTTGAAAAAAAAAACTCAAATTTAAAATCTATGAGAGAAGATTACATATCTGATTTTAATCTAGCCAAATTACTAAAATTAGAATCTAAGATCTGAAGAGCTATGAAAAAGCCTTCCAGATCCAATGCTAGAATAGAGTAGAATTTTTAGCTAATCACTAAATATCCTAGTCTAACCTTTGGCTCTGATACCAAAAATTGATGTGGTACCAGCTCTGATACCAAAGTTGATGCGGGATGGATGCAAAGACTATTCTGACAATTAAGAATTTAATTTTGATGAACAATGGTAGCAAACTTCGATAAGCTATCAAAAAAATTTAATGAAGATAGACTAAGTCTCTACTAGCTACCTGCAATATAATCAGCATGCAATCATATAAAGAACCTTGGATCCAATGATTAAGAAACCACCAAAACTAGGATGTCCTGACTTCAAACAACCAAATCTAATGAGATTAGGATGGTTACCTACCAATAACGCTTTTCCCTCCTCCATTTTAAAAGATATGGATTCAACTCTCAAGATCTCGCGGTAGGATTGCAAACTTCTGTTCCTTCGAAGCAGATCTTCCCATTGATGGTTGGATGGCAAGGGAAACCTCTTCTTCTAGTCAAGAGCTCTAGGGATCCTACAAAGAACTATGATTAGTAGTGTAGAAAAGATGTGGAAATGTGAAAAAGAGAGGGAATGAGGGATGGTTGGCTTGGATCTGGATTTAGGCTGAATGTCAGAGATGGCGATGTCTGGCTACTTTGATCTTGGACTCTTGGAATATAACTGGGCTTCGGCACTCCACACACACTAATGCAATGCTTAACCAGCATAGCACATTACAATGCTTAACCAGCAATTATAAAAAACAAACTGACAGAGTTTCATTAATAATTCAGAAGATGGTTTACAAGAGGGGAATGGGGTGGTATTTATATACCCCTTACATAGTAGCTTGATAAGAACAAACTCATGGTAGCAAGATAAGAAAGATTTCTTTTGAATACAAGTTAAGAGTAGATAAAATGGCCTCGTATCTTCTTCTTGAATTCAAACTAGGTAGATGCATCCTTGAATTTGAACTCCTTATTGGCGACAAAATGATGCTTCATAAGGGTGACAAGATAAGAGGAGCCCTTCTCCTCTCAAATTAGTAACTTCTTGAATGACAAAAGTGAGATGGCATCTTCCTCGTGAATTCGGTTTCTTGATTTCACGTGTGAGAGTGGGCGACAACTTTGAGAGAAATGTGGCACCCTCCTTCATCTTGGCATTAATCCTATGTTGATCTTCTTCTGTTTGAAATAAGATAAACCTCATTTATCTTGGGACTTGGATAAGATGAGAATGGCTTGAATTTTGAATGGATGAGAGGATGATGGCTTCCAACACATTTAAAATTTAAATGACAAGGATGAAATTAGGTGCTCCTCTTCATGTGGGTGACAATTTGAGGATGAAAAGAGATGCTAGATGAGTGGTAGAGTCCTGTTTACTTCCCTTAAATGCTTTAAAATGATCGACAAAATGAGGCACCCTCTTTTCCTCCTTTTTAGATAATCTTTGGTGAGGACATCAGAGCTAAGAAGAGACATCATACCCATCCAAGCTCATTGTGGATCACCAATGAATAGTCTGTCTTCATTCAGTCAAAGTTATTGAGTCCCGTAAGTAATCAAGTTTGTAATTGAAATTAGTTTCCTTTGATTTGCAAGTTGTTCAAATAAGGTTTAGTTGGATCGAGTTAGGTTTAAAAGGACTGAGTCTTGTAATTAGTGCTTGAAATAATCAAGAGGGTTCAAGTCCAATTGTTAGCCAAGGTCAAACCCAGTTGTTAAAGCCATGTCACCATGCCTTGTCATCATGCCACATCATCACCTTCTTTCCATGTCACCATGCCATGGAGCCTTGTCACCTACCACTTGGAATAGTATGCCATGCCACATCACCTTGGTGGGTCAATTCCGTGTCAAAAGAAGGTTGTCCAAAGTTTTTGCTAGACATCCAGACATCCGGACATCTAGACATCTAGACATCTAGACATCTGAAATTTAGACATCGGGACATCCGAATATTTAGACATCGGGACATCGGGACATTTAGACATCAGGCCATCAGGACATTTGGATTTCTATCATGATTTCTTCTCATTTGACACTCATTTTTTTTAACAGGAGTAAAATGGAAGGATGTCTCATCTCACCCTCTTTTTGCCACCTAAAATGGAGGAGCTTGAATTCAAATGGGCTCCTATCATGAAGAGTCCAAGGGTGATCCTACAACTTTAAAATTTCAAGGTCTGTAATCCATGGAGATCATTTAAATTCAAAGAAGTCCATTTAAATCCAAAACAAGGAGTCTCAATCCAAGACAAGATGAGGTTATCTTGATCCCATTTTCAAATGCAAGAAGACACCAATCAAGAAAGAAAAGGAGGGAGCCTCATTTTTTTGTCACTCATTTGAAAGCATTTAAGAGGAGTAAAGTAGAAAGACTCCTCTTCCCATATCTCTCATTTGTCGCCCACTCCAAGGATGGTCGCCCAACTCAAGCATTTGTTGCAATTCAAATTCAAATGGAAGTTCATCCAAGAAGATTCCAAGATTAAGTCATATCCCTTCCAAGGTTCATCCAAAATTCAAACTCAAAGAGTTCTCTCTTATTAAGAAGAAGATAGGAGGACATTTTTATCCATACTGATTTTGTATTTAAGCCATGGATAAGTCTTATCCTTTTCTCCTATCTTTTATTCAAAAGAATTCTTTCTTATCTTGCTACCATGAGTTTGTTCTTATCATGCTACTATGTAAGGGGTCTATAAATACTACCACATTCCCTCTTGTAAATCATCTTATGAATTATTAATGAAACTCTGTCATTTTGTTTTTACAATTACTTGTTAAGTATTGTAATGTGTCTTACAATTACAGGTTAAGCATTGTAATGTGCTATGGTAGTTAAGCATTGCATGTGTGTGTGGAGTGCTGAAGCCTTAGTTTATTCAAAGAGTCCATGATTCAAGTAGCTGGATGCCGCCATCTCCAACATCCAGCCCAAATCTAGATCCAAGCCAACCCTCCCTCATTCCCACTCTATTTTCAAATTTTGACATCTTTTCAACACCTGTAATCATAGTTCTTTTGCAGGATCCCTAGAGCTCTCGTTCAGAAGAGAAGGTTTTCCTTACCATCAAACCATCAACGGAAAGATCTACTTCGAAGTCAAGATGTACTAGTTTTGGTAGTTTCTCAATCATCGGATCCAAGATTCTTTATGTAATTGGATGCTGATTATATTACGGATAGCTGGTAGAGACTTAGTATATCTTCATTAAATTAATTTGATAGCTTATCTGAGTTTGCTACAATTGCTCATCAAAATTAAACTCTTAATTGTTAGATTAGTCTTTGCATCCATCTCGCATCAATCTTGGACTTTAAATGTTGTCTAATTATCCAATGTCTGGATGTCTGGATGAAAATAAAAGACAACCTTCTTTGACATTGAATTGGCCATCCAAGGTGATGTAGTGAAGCATACCACTTCAAGTGGCAAGTGACAAGGCTCCATGTGGCATGACTTCAACAATTGGACTTGACCTTGGCTAACTATTGAGCTTGAACCCCCTTGACTAATTCAATTACAAGACTCAACTTAAAGCAAACCTATCTTGACTAATTTGCAAATCAAAGCAAACTAATTTATTTACAGGACTCAAGCTGAAATTAAAATAGAATAACTACTCATTGGTGACCCACAATGTGCTTGGAAGGTTCTGACGTCTCTTCCTAGCTCTAGTGTCCTCACCATTCAAGGCCTTCTTCCTCAACTTCTACTATGTGTAGGGCTCTAGTAGGGCACTGGATAGCATAGTAACCAACCTTATGACACCTAAAGTAATGAATGTCATTGATATGGCTCCTTTGAACTTCATGGTCCTTACCTCTATCTTCCTTGGTAGCTAAAGGATTAAAAGGAGTGGATCACTTTGAAGGGACTTGACTAGAACTTGGCCTAGGTCCAGGGGTACCAATTCTATTAGGTTAAGGTCGATGAATTATAGGTCCCCTCTTAAATCTCTCAAAATCTCTAGCAATTTGGTAGGCTTATTCTAGGTCATGGAAACCTCTCAGAAATAGTTCCCTTTGAATCTCTTCTCGTAGGCCAGCTCGAAATCTAGATAGGGTCATGGCCTCAGACTCTACTATGCTACATTGCAAGACAAATTCATCAAATTTGGCAATCTAGTCAGACACAGTTCTATTCCCTTGGCTCAACCTTTGTCATTGGTCTAATAGTCTTTGCTCATAGGACATGGGTAAGTACTTTTCTCTAAGCTTAATCTTTATGACTCTCCATGTGGCTATGGGCATGTCTCCTCTTTGATGACATAATCGCTTAACATTACCACAATACAACCTAGCTTGTCGGACTAACTTCAACTTAGCAAACTTGAATTTACTCTCTTCTGATATCTCGTACCACTCAAAATACTGATCTATGTCACTCTCCCAATCTATGTACACCTTAAGATCTAGGATTCCATCAAAGGTGGGTGTATCGAGTCGAATGTTCCTAAGGGCTCTTTATTCTGAATCAGTAAAATCATGGTGTGGCTGTCTATGATCAGGTTCAAGGGTGGGCTCATGGCGATGGGTTCTAGTCCTAATGGGTGTTGGTCTAGGTGACGGTGGTTCGGTAGGGATCATATGGGTTTCTTCGAGGGTCCCTATCCTTTCCTCCCTTTGATCAAACCTATTGTTTAATTGCTTGAACTGCTCAGTCATAGTTCTCAATAGGGTTTCCAGATTTGTGTCCATGGTGACAATGGGTTGGGTTTGGAAGTGTTATTATGGAGTCCTTGATCTAGAAGTCATGCAAAATAATAGACTCGTTTTAGGATTTGCTAGACCTAGAAGTTCAATGTTGTATGAATTAACTATGGATCAAGACTATAATTACTCTTTCAACTAGCCAGGTAAGAGGTAAGATTGTAGGAGGCTCCTCCTGTTCTCGCAGGAGCCTAATTAAAATCCACAAGTCTGTTTAATGCGTTTACCATTTGACCCCTAGCCTTAGACACCAATCTCTAGAAGTAAGTGAAGAACTGAATCACAGTTGCTTCAACACACTACTTGAGCTTGACCTGTTGGTGTCCCTAGTTCTAATTAGGTTTCTACTCAATTTTATTTAAGGCTTGGGTTCGATGCACGATGAGGTGGCTTATTTTTGGGCCAAGGAAAGGTGATGAAATCCTTCCCATACTTTATGATAGCATTTCCCTTAAGTAACTTTAATATGAATGCACAAACAATGATCTTAACTAACCAACAATCAAGGAGTTATCTTCTAGCTAACTAAGATAATCATGCATTTCTAAAATTTAAAATTCTCATTCGAAATTTCAAATTCAAATTTCAAGTATAAATTTCCAAATTTAGATTCCAAAATTTAAAATTTTGAATTTCAAATTTGAAATTCTTGGTGGGAGAATTCAAATTTGAAAATGTGCCAGAAAAGGTAAAAGAAAGCTATGTTGTAATAATGAAAGATTCATATAATAAAGCATTCACAAAATTAAAATCAAACATGCAAGCATGCAATCAGTACAATGACCCTTTCATCGTAGGAATTTCACATTTGACCATAGCTCATTACTCTTATGAGTCATGACAGTATACTTTCACATACCCACTTAGGAGGCGTGAATCCTTAAACTTCGTGGTATTAAATGATTACTAAAATTTAAAATTCAGATTTGAAAATCTATAAAAAGATTTTAGACCCAGGTTAATCTCAAGATTAATGTAGTTGGATGCTAAATTATACTATGATCTAGAAAGTTATGGAAGAACTTTCAGATCAAACCTACATGCAATGATTTCAGCCCTATATGCAGCATTTCAGCATATGCAGAATTTTAGCACTATGCCCTAACATGTCCTAATCCACCATACTCTGATACCAAGATTGATGCGAGATGAATATAAAAATATAACATAAAGAGAATAAGCAATTGAACTAAGTGATGCTTCTAAACATATGATCAAGATTCAGCCATGATGGAGTAATGAAATGCACTAAAGAAGACTAATGTAGAAATATTTGGTATCCCACAGTGCAACTCTGGTTTAAGTAAAGAAAAAAAGGACCTTCATGATTGAAAAATCATCCGATTAGGACAAGCTCTATTCAAAAATTCAAGCCTTAGAGAGAAGGAATGGATTTTGTACCAATAATGAATTTCCACTAAACCTTGTAATGGATCCTCTTCAGCTCTCAAGATTGGCGACCGGATGAGCGAACTATTCCACCCCTGAAAGTAAAAGCTTTTTACTACTAGTATGAAGGCAAGGAAGACATCACCCTAGATGGGATACACCTTGGGATCCTACAAGAAGAATCATTAAAGGCATGGAAGAGATTGAAACAAAGCAAAGAACCACAATGGACTGAAAGAAGGGAAGGGAAAGTTTGGTGGAGATTCTTGCATGTTGGAAGAGCCTAGTTGATGAAGACTTGTTTGAAGCTAGACTAATGGTTGGGACTCACACCATTCTCCCTCATGGAGTGGCAAAGCAAGAGATTGCAATGGAAGAAAGAAGCTCTCAAATTTCTTCATTCATTCAAACATGATTACAATAGGAGAGGTGAAGGGTTTTTTTAAACTTTCAAGTCCCAACAACTCCCTAACAAAATGAAAGATTACATCCACAAAGAGAGGAGAGAAAAGTGGGCACCCTCTCTTGGACTTGAATTTTTGAAAGGGTTCATGCTTGGGTGTAAGTTGGAGTGGTTTGTTGTTGGAGAAAAGTGGGCATCCAAATTTGAAATCCTTCTTCTTTGGTGCATGAATTTGTTCTCACAAGCTAGGTGGTATAGAGGTTGATGTAGCATGCTTGGTTGGCATGGAGATGAGGTGGCAGTGGGGTCCTTCTTTCTTGGTTGAGATTCCTTGAATCATGGCTTGATCTCCATCCAATGGTCCATTTGTACTGCTAAATGGAGATTGGACTTAAATTGGAAGACTCGTACACTCAAGGAAAGAAAATTACAACTCAACTTGACCCTAATTAAAATTGACTTAACAAGACTCATGAATTGAAAATGACTTGACTCTAATTACAAGACTCATGACTTGGAACTAAAATTAGCAAGACTGAAATTTAATCTGACTTATTTATTTGCAATCCATAAGGAGCTGGTGTTGACCTGGTTTGATTGAAGTCTCTTTCTAATCCTGGTGTCTGCACCATTATGTAACCCCTTTTATTTTGAAACTCTTCCCTTTTCTTTCTCCAAACTTACATCTATATTTGGGGGCTGAATGAGGATGTGGAGAAGAGAGTTTTGAAAGTGTTTGCTAGAAGAAAAAAACCTTAAAATGAGGGAGAAATAGCTAGAAGATTTTGAGACCTTTGTGTGGGGAAGAAAAGTTTGGGTTTGGGTGTATGCTACCTAGTGCTCTAAGCTTGAGAAGAGCATTTTAGGAAGGGTTCTTGAGTGCACTCCCTAAATCTTCCATAGTACTTCTTCATCTCCTGGAGTGTCCCGGAGAAGAAGAAGAAGAAGAAAAATCCATAAGCCATTTCATTCCGGCGAAGCTAGCACTTCAAAGGAAGAAGGTCAAGGAAGAACTCCAGTGTGGATTACCTATAGAGGTCGGTCATGTATGTGGCTTCTAGAGTGATTATCTTCCTTGGTGAGCTTTTGCTTAACCTGGCGAGTGTTCCATCAGATTAAATGTAAGGTTCTTGATGAGTTTGCTAAAGAAGTGTGCTTTAGCATGTGCATCAAATATAGAGTGGTTCTATGTGATGCACGACTTTGTGTAATTATGTTTTCTTTTATCTTCATATTAATATTCATATATGATCCAGTTTGTAGGCCTATATTAGAAATGTTCTAATATTATGTATTGATTAATATGATTAATCTAGTCTTCCACTACGACGTAAGGTTAGTAAAATTTTAAAGTTACATGACTATTGCCTACATAATGTTTCCTTACAATTTGATCGTTTACCAACAATCTGACAGTCTTCCACTCCTTTACTTTTTTCTGCACAATAGGCATGCTCCACATATTCGAGTCCAACTCACTTTGTATGTGAATGCCCAGCCATGTACCAATTTCCTGAGTCTAGGTATGACCAAGTTTATCAAGATCAAACTCATATGGCATACAGACCAGGAGAAATCAAAACTTTAATGCTTACAACCTAGGTTGGGAGGTTCAACCAGATTTGTCATGGCAACCATACCCAGTGGTTACCCCGGTACCACAAAGACCTCTATTTAAAGATACATGATGCAGTACGAAAGCTCTGATACCAAAAATGATGCAGAACAAAGAACAAGAAACGTATACGGAAGTAAAATTAAGATTAATTATTTTATTTTTTTTATTTTTTTTTATATTTCAGAAATTGGCTTTGACTCAAAGTAAAGTTAAACTAAGTTGAAGGAAACTAGGTAAGGATTGAAAGCACAATTTAGAAGAAGCTAAGTTATCAGAGTAGTTCAGAAGTAACGGATCGCTGGGGGTTGAGAAACTCCCAGACCTTGGGTTTCGCTCTAAACTTTCAACAGGACAGAAATAAAGAGGAGAGATGGTTTACCAACCAGACAGTGATCTTCACAGAATTTGGGTGGAAGAACTCTCTCGGGCAGATTGTTGGATCCTCGGATTTGGCTATCTTCGCAATGGATCCTCTAATACTGGTCTCGTGGCTGGGTCGGCTTCTCATGGACTCAAGATCTGGGAAGAAGAAAAACAAGTGATGGATTCAGAGACTCAGGGAAGGATTTACCAGTTCGAAGAACTTGAAGACTGATGTCGCTGAGATCCGGATTCTCTTGAAGGCTGATTCGACTCCCTCTGGAAAGAGCTTTGGACCTGAAGTATCCGGACTGTAGCTGGATGCGGGTGGTCAGCCTGGACTTGGAGAGAGAGGCCGTGAGAAGTGGGATAGGCTAGGGATTGGTGGAAAGAAAAGAATGATGGGCGGCTAGGGTTTGGGAGTGGAGTGGCTAACCTAGGGTTTGGGTTTTGGAGATCTCACACCTCCTCAAAGTTCCTGGGGAACCTGGATTTACTCCCTCACGGAGCTCAACACCTGGTTGCAAGTGAGGAAGAGAGAAAACACAAAGTTTGCTCACAAAAAAATTTGGTTTCATTCATCTGATTCCTCGTACTTACAAAGGGGTTTTAATTTATAGGACATTACAAGAGAGTAGGGTTTTACATCTTCTCATGTGGGACTAAAGGAGGGGATCTTCAAATTAGGATTGTAGGATCAATCCCAACTCATATGGCCGGCCAAATAATTCCAAAGATGATTGAGGCTTCAAAAAAGGAAAGTGGGTGGCGCCTCCTTGTCTTGACCTCCAAGAAAATTATTTTTATCCTTCTATGCTTGGCCTTATCTGGAAGTGTTTGGGCACCTCTTAACCTTGCCCTCCAAGAGAAAATTTGTTTCCTTTTATATCTGGTTTTAATTGGAATGACTAGGGCACCTCCTAACCTTGCTCTTCAAGAGAAATCTCCTTCCTTCCGTGGCTCAAACCTTTTTGGATACCTCCTTTTCTTTCTCCCCAAGTTATGGCTCTTTCTAACTTTGTTTTGAGTATTTTTGGCAGGTAATGGGCGCCTCCTTGAAGTTCTCTCCAAGGGAATTTCTTCCCTTTCATAGTTTGGTTCTTTTGGGAATGTCTTGGGCCGCCCCCTTGATTTGTGGACCCCTGGTGGATTTCTCCTCAATTGGCGCATGAGAGAAGGGAGCTGCTATCTGTGGTGTGGGGACCAAAGCCTGCTAGATGGAGATGTGGCACCCCCTGGACTCAAGCGTATGGCTGGGAGTGTGGCTGGGAGTGTGGTGCCCACTTGCTTGGCCTTGGAAGAAAATGTAACACCCCAGGTTGAAGCCCTAGTCCACTACTGAGTCAACATGACCCAACAAAATAAAAATGCAGGTAATATAGACTCAAGCTAAAATTGAGTTGATCAAGTCAACCCTTATTACAAGCCAAAAAATCCTAATTCTTCGGGCAAGGTTAATCAGAGATCCAGATGGAGCTCTGAAGTCTTCTTCTGAGTCTGGTGCCCTCACCAATTCTCCCAGAGTGGGAGGAACTCGACCCTGTCGAGTATGGATCAAGTTGGCTCTGGTATCTCTCCAAGAGGTCTCGGTCCAATTCTTGTAATTCTTCTCGGGAGATCCAAGAGTCATCAGAATCTGGCCTTCCTTGCCAGCGGACCAGGTATCTTTGGTATCCTCGATTACAAGTAGAGATAACCTGATCATCCAGGATCTTTTCAATCTGCTCTTTCCTCACAGGCCAGTTTGTTGGTGGACACACAGGGTTGGGTTCACTCTCAAGAGCAGGATTAGGTTCAAAAGCCTCACTGGGAATCACAGCTGGCTCTCTATACTCTACTAGGTCTGTAATGTTGAAAGTGGAGCTAATGCCTAGTTCTAAAGGCAACTCGAGCACATAGGCATTGGATCCTACTCTCTTCACTACTCTAAATGGTCCAGCTCCTCTAGCATGTAACTTTCTAATGGTTCCAGGAGAAAACCGTTCAGGCCTTAACCTAATCATTACATAGTCTCTCTTAACAAAAGTTTTGACTCGTCTTTGAGAATCAGCCAACTTCTTATAAGTTTCATTACTTAAAGTTATTTTGGCATGAATTTCTTTATGCAAGTCCTTTACATGCTATGCAAGTGCATCAAGAGACTTGTGTGTGTGGGCTAATAGTAAAATCAGATCAAGTGGTGTGTGAGGCTTGTATCCATGAACAATTTCAAAGGGACTCTAGCCTATAGACCTATTGATCGAAACATTGAATGCAATTTCAGCCCTAGACAAAATACAAATCCCAATTCCTGGTGCTCTCAATCAAACCAAAATCTGAGCCAAAGCCTAGTAAAGGGTCAAGAAAACTAAACTAGACTAACGACACATTCCTAAAGAATGGACTTTATTACAAAGGAACCCTAAGTCTAAACCTAATAAACTAAGGCTCTCTAGGTTTGACCTTGGGTCAGAGGAGGGCATGCAGAGCATGAAAACTTATTATGGATGCCTAGTAGGTGCCATAAGGTCTTCCAGAAGTAGGTGGCAAACCTAATAGGTTCTGACACGTGGTTCACTCTAAAGGCTTCGACAAAGTTTACTTGGATGGTGTAAGAAGCATTGGAAGTCCTAGAGAAAGGGAGGAGATATGAGGTGGAGTCTCGAATTACCTGTTGACTAAAGGTGGTGACCTGAAGGTTTGAATGGTGATCTATGAGTGTCAACTGATCATCCTTACAAAAGAAAAAGTTTGCTACTCCCAGGAATGGATCAAGAGATGGTTCGGGAAGTAGCCTAGGACATGTGATTGCAATAGTAAAGGTTTGTTCTCTAAGCAAATAATGATCCACTTTCTCAAGAACTGGATTAGAGAATGATTCATGGGAGGGTCTATGGATGATGACCTCAAGACTTGAAATTTGACCTATGGATAAGGAAAGGTATACTCTATAGAAGGGTAGGTCAGTCATGCGAAGGAAGGGGTCTGGGACCATAAGGAGGACTTCTACAGAACTGGGTGAATTAATCCGCTCAAGACAAGGATGTTCAACTGAGATTACAGGAGAGACCTTAGTGGCTGGGCATGGGACAAGGTCCAATTGTAAGAGGCTTGATTCAGTCATCCTAAGGAGAGGATCTACCATAGGGTGGGCAAACGTTAACAGTTCAGTGCAAAGATCTTCAATTGGTACTTGGGGAATGACTGTCATTAGAGGGTACGAATTGATAGCTCGGGCTAACACTATGAGTTCTTCCTGGGGGTATTTAACTAAAGGAACCTAGTTCTCACAAATCTCTTGAATTTCTGAACTAGGTCCTACCACTTGGTTGCTCTCCAAGGTCTCCTCAAGTAAGGAACCAATAGTATCGATGTCACATTCTTCAAGTTCTTCCCCCTCATATTCATCAACTAGACTCAAGCCAGCATCATATACTTCCTCGATGCCATCTTCAATGGGTTTCGGGTCAGTGGTAATCGGGTCAACTGATTTTAGGCTTGTCATACCTAACCTTTCTTCCTCATTGGTCGGCTTGGGTTCTCCCTCATTAATGTCATCCTTAGGATTCTTACCACTTAGCTGTGCACAAGCTAGTCCTATGCATGGGCACTAACTAGATTTATGGCCTCTTTCTCCATAAAACAAACATTCTTGCGATATAGGAACCTGGGTCACACTGGGTTTCAAACTAGTAGAGACCTTACTTGGGCATGGGTGTGGATCTAAATGGTTTGATCTAGAAGACTTGGGTTATTGAGTGACTGGTCTAGAATATTGTAAGGACCTCTCATAGACACGATCCACACTATAGATATCATGGTTAGGCTTCCTAAGGTTATGCTCGGGACAACGGTATAAGGTCCTCCTAGGCTCCTGGCATGGATGAGGTTGGGGCCTATTAAATTTTGGATCAGGGGCCCAATTTTGATGTCTACGTTTCTCAAGTACTTGGACTTGATCCCTAAGCTGGGTAAAATTCTCATGGACTTGTTCTTTACACTGGGTAACAGTAGCAGTCAAATCCTGGCTCAATTTGTTCATACTTTCAGTAAGAGCTCTAACCATGGCCTCTAAATCAGGTTGGGTTTGACCAGGTTGGTAGGGCACTCCATTCTGGGTAGACATGATGCAAGCAAACACACAAAATGAGACTCAACTGAACGACTACGGGCTAACTAGACCTAGAGCCCAAACTAGATGCCCAATCAGAGTGGCAAGGTAGCCTGTAGTAACTCAGGACTCAGCCAGGCAGGTGTAAGGGGAGTGTTAGGTCCCTGAATGCCAATCCTAGACACCAATCAGTGATTGGCCAGGTAGGCGGACCAGCACACAAGCCCTTCGGGATAGAATCCCTGAACCACCATTCTAGACACTGAGTACAAAGCACACACAGAGTAACCAGACAAACTGACTCAACACTAGCCTTGACCCGACTTGTTGATGTCCCTAGCCCACTAGGGCAAATTAGGTTTAATCAATTTTTAGATTAAAGGCTTAGGTTCGAATGAGTGGGTGGTGTTTTTGGGCTAAGGAGAGGTTATCAACTCCTCCCCTTATCTTAGATGCTCAAATGCCCCTTAAGATGAATTAAGAGATGAACACTCAAAAATAATTGGATTGCAGAACACAAAAATAGAGTTGCAGTAATTTAATTCTCAGAAATCCCACGGAAACTAATAAATCACAGGAAAATTATAAAAAATAGTATCAATTATACTGGTTCCAGAAAAATAAAAATCACCAAACTTGGAGTTACTTGCAGTGAGAAATAATTCCTGCAACAGGGCAATTACGGGTTGAAAATAGAGTACTTCCCCGTTTACAATTCCTGCTACGAAGTTATAACCCAACGGATCCCCTACACGCCCTAGGAACACCCCGTGGAATGGGAAGAGGAGGTTTGCACCTCGCTTCGTTCCTAGGACCGGACGTCCTGGGGAGTCTACTTCGAGCAGACAAAGTAAAAAGAGAGAGACTCAAACAAGCAATCAAACAGAAATCCTAGACAGGGCTCTGATACCAAAAATGATGCAGTACGAAAGCTCTGATACCAAAAATGATGCCGAACAAAGAACAAGAAACGTATGCGGAAGTAAAATTAAGATTAATTAATTTTTTTATTTTTTTTTTATATTTCAGAAATTGGCTTTGACTCAAAGTAAAGTTAAACTAAGTTGAAGGAAACTAGGTAAGGATTGAAAGCACAATTTAGAAGAAGCTAAGTTATTAGAGTAGTTCAGAAGTAACGGATCGCTGGGAGTTGAGAAACACCCAGACCTAGGGTTGCGCTTTGAACTTTCAACAGGACAGAAATAAAGAGGAGAGATGGTTTACCAACCAGACAGTGATCTTCACAAAATTTGGATGGAAGAACTCTCTCGGGCAGATTGTTGGATCCTCGGATTCGGCTATCTTCGCAATGGATCCTCCAATACTGGTCTCGTGGCTGGGTCGGCTTCTCATGGACTCAAGATCTGGGAAGAAGAAAAACAAGTGATGGATTCAGAGACTCAGGGAAGGATTTACCAGTTCGAAGAACTTGAAGGCTGATGTCGCTGAGATCCGGATTCTCTTGAAGGCTGATTCGACTCCCTCTGGAAAGAGCTTTGGATCTGAAGTATCCGGACTGTAGCTGGATGCGGGTGGTCGGCCTGGACTTGGAGGGAGAGGCCGTGAGAAGTGGGATAGGCTAGGGATTGGTGGAAAGAAAAGAATGATGGGCGGCTAGGGTTTGGGAGTGGAGTGGCTAACCTAGGGTTTGGGTTTTGGAGATCTCACACCTCCTCAAAGTTCCTGGGGAACCCGGATTTACTCCCTCACGGAGCTCAACACCTGGTTGCAAGTCCGGAAGAGAGAAAACACAAAGTTTGCTCACAAAAAAATTTGGTTTCATTCATCTGATTTCTAGAACTTACAAAGGAATTTTAATTTATAGGACATTACAAGAGAGTAGGGTTTTACATCTTCCCATGTGGAACTAAAGGAGGGGATCTTCAAATTAGGATTGTAGGATCAATCCCAACTCATATGGCCAGCCAAATAATTCCAAAGATGATTGAGGCTTCAAAAAAGGAAAGTGGGTGGCGCCTCCTTGTCTTGACCTCCAAGAAAATTATTTTTTTCCTTATATGCTTGGCCTTATCTGGAAGTGTTTGGGCACCTCTTAACCTTGCCCTCCAAGAGAAAATTTGTTTCCTTTTATATCTGGTTTTAATTGGAATGACTAGGGCGCCTCCTAACCTTGCTCTTCAAGAGAAATCTCCTTCCTTCCATGGCTCAACCCTTTTTGGATACCTCTTTTTCTTTCTCCCCAAGTTATGGCTCTTTCTAACTTTGTTTTGAGTATTTTTGGCAGGTAATGGGCGCCTCCTTGAAGTTCTATCCAAGAGAATTTCTTCCCTTTCATAGTTTGGTTCTTTTGGGAATGTCTTGGGCCGCCCCCTTGATTTGTGGACCCCTGGTGGATTTCTCCTCAATTGGAGCATGAGAGAAGGGAGCTGCTATCTGTGGTGTGGGGACCAAAGCCTGCTAGATGGAGATGTGGCGCCCCCTGGACTCAAGCGTATGGCTGGGAGTGTGGCTGGGAGTGTGTTGCCCACTTGCTTGGCCTTGGAAGAAAATGTAACATCCCAGGTTGAAGCTCTAGTCCACTACTGAGTCAACATGACTCAACAAAATAAAAATGTAGGTAATATAGACTCAAGCTAAAATTGAGTTGATCAAGTCAACCTTTATTACAAGCCAAAAAACCCTAATTCTTCGGGCAAGGTTAATCAGAGATCCAGATGGAGCTCTGAAGTCTTCTTCTGAGTCTGGTGCCCGCACCAATACACCTTATTACAATCAGTCTTATCCATATTTTCAACCTTCTACTTATAACCTATCATTTCAAGAGAAGGTTCTACAAGCAATAGATAGAATCAAAAAAATTGATCATACACCACACCTCCAACCAACCAACCTAGATGTTGATAGGTTTGTTCAATTTCAACAATTAATCATACCTCAGCAACAACATATTGATGAGCTTATGAATCAGACTGATCAATTATTAATCGAAGTTGATAGGGAGGAGGTAGGAATACTGCTTAGTTAGTCTGAGTACAACTTAGAGAGATATCATCTGGCTAAAAATTTTAATAGTAATTTAGAGGGACATGATCAAGTTGAAGATTTTAATGATCCTTTAATTTTTTTCAAGACAATCAACCATAACTCTGAGAAATGAATTGGTCATGGTACAACCCTTCATAATTATAGAAATTGATATGGTCATCTCCGCTAACGTGGTGTCCATCTGGATGCCAGTTGTTTGCTGAAAGGTTGAGGTGCCACCTGAGCATGGCACCCAGTGAGGAGCCAAAGTGAGCCCCTTGCCGAGGTCAGCTCCCGGTCGGGGTAGAGCTCATATTACCACAAGTTGAAGGAGGAAGGATGATAGAGATCAAATCATGGCGGGAAAGGGGATTGTCTTCATCGAGACCCCATCGCTGGGATAGTATGACTGGTAAAAGGTGGCCAGCCACCTGAGACCTACGAAGAGAGATGCCTCGTCGGAGCACCGGGATCCCCTCAGGCCCCAATTTTCACTGATGGAGAAGGGATGCCACATTCGAGGCACGACGACCCTCCACCTACCATCTGCATTACCTTCAAGAAGATGGTTGTGCCAGAGGATTCAAACCCTATGGCAGCCACCCACATACCAACGCTCTGCCAAGCTTTCCAAAACATGGCGACCAACTAGAATGTCAGAGCTAGCAACATAACTCCCAGCCCTGAAGGGAGAAAGGGGACCTCATGTACAGTTCCCGCATGCTACAAGGGGTCAACCCTCGGGACGCCCCCAAGCAATGAACATCTGGGAAGCAAACTCAAGGGGAAACACTGCCTCTCCATAACAAAAGGGAGCCTCCATCCAAAGGCGAGAAAACATGAAAAAACACATAAGCTACATGATAGAGGGCAAGCCACAAGCAAGCAAGGGGCAAGAGAGATAACCGTCAACACGTAGAAGGGGAGAGCAAACCAGATTAGATGCTCTGAGGCTACCAGAGAATTTGTGGAAAGAATCCCATGAACTCAACCAACCCTGCTCGGGCTCTTCTTCTCCGTCGATGCTCCTTTCCCTCTCTCTCTCACTTTCTTTTCTCTGCAAAACAACCTCCAAATGTGGAGACCTCACTGGGATCTACCGAGGAGGATCTATTCCCTTGGATTGCCCGCTAACTTGATCATCAGAGTACCCCCATCGGAATCCCTGGCTTATGTTTCTTTTTCTTTTGCAGGGCCTGGCACATGTGTAAGATTCCTAGTCAAGGAGGGCGATGCCCGACGCCGCATCGGAGCTACAGGCCATAATGGTCTAGGCGGCAATAGATTGGCATGCCAGGTAGGGGGGCAGGACTCATAAATGTTAGTCAAACCAATCCTCCCAACATAAAAGTAGCTCCACTTGAGGTATAGTGGTGACACACGTACGAGAAGCCTCCATCAACAATGTAGGAGGCCCTCCTTCTCATGGAGGCCCACACAATCCAGAGGGGGAGCTCCCCACTCCGTCACAACCGCTCCTAGTGGATGCTCAGCTCATTGTGCTCACCCAGCAGATACAGACTCAGACCATGGTTGTGCTGCAGCCGCAGCATCAACACCGGTCTCTAGCCACCCAACAATAGCTAGAGACCCTTGGGGCCCTAGCAGCTCGACCTCGTAGTAGCTTGTACTCCTTCCAAAGTAGGCCACCACCACCATAGTACAAGATTGATCCCCGAGGTAGCCTCCAGACCCTGGCAAAGCAATGGAGGAGCTGGTCGACCAATCGAGAGGCCCAGTCTCTAGTCTTGAAGTGTGCCACCCTGAAGCACCATAGATGCTGCCAGAGTAAGGCCTCCCGTCATGACCCTCCTCAGTGGTCGCCTCTATCCTTTCCAGCAGCCTCGACAGAAGGTTCCACCGATTAGGCTACTAGGTGTATGGTAGAGATGTGCCTGGAAGAACAAGAGTATAGGCTGGCAGAACTGTCCTGCAAGTTTGCCAACATGCAAGGCTCCTCCTGCAAGCCAGTGAGCCATGATGCCCGACCACCCTTCTCTCGAGAGATCCAAGAGGAGCCGATCCCGAGTTGGTTCTGCATGCCCCAGGTGGATCCATATGATAGGACTACCGACCCCGTGGATCACCTAGAGAGCTACAAGGCTCCCATGAGAGTCCAAGGAGAAATAGATGTCCTCCTCTGCTTAGCCTACCCTACTACTCTTCGAAAGGCTACTCGAGTCTGGTTCACTCGCCTTGAACTTGAGAGCATCAGTTTCTTCGTGGAGCTGGAAAGAAAGTTTGTGGCACACTTTGATGCTTGCCGGAAGGTGCCCCGAGAAGCCGATAGCCTTTTCTCCACCAGGCAGCAAGGCCGCGAGTCCTTGCAGGACTATGTGGCCCACTTCAAGATTGCCATACTAGAGATCTACAATCTGGACAAGCCTATCACCATGTTCGCACTGAAGAGAGGGCTCCAGACTTCTAGCCTAACCTACTTCTTAGACAAGAAGCCACCAAAGATGTACTCTGACTGATGTGGGACAGACCCCGATCATTATTTAGTCTAGGAGATCAGACTGTTGGTCATTAAGAAATGACCCCAAGCTAGGTTAAACCCAATTTATTTTTTTCCCAATTTTTTTATTCAAATAAACTTTTTTTTTCCATATTTTCTCTCACTTTTTTTTTCTATTTTTTTTTCTTTGTATTTTTTTCACTTTTTTTTATTTTTGGACTACACTTAAAGTCAGCAAGGGAAGCCAGCTTTGCCTTCATGATCATGCACATTCACGATCATGCCGAATAGGGGAGGGGGTTTTCTGGATGGAAGTCCGGTGGGGTCGCTGGTGGGCTCTCAGGTGAGTGTCGGGCATCATGGTAGTAGGGAGCCGGGCGGCCGTCGGTGTGGCATTATGAGCGAAGATGGGGAGCAGAGGAGATTGATGCTTGATTGTGGATCCCGGTCAGCGACTACTGGCGATGAGCAGGGAAGAGATCTGGTGGGTGGCATAGCTAATGGATGATGGCATGGCTAGGAGAAGGGCTGTTCGGTGGCGTGGGGGCCCGGTTCTGATGATTGGCAGTGGATGAGGTAGGAGCTTGGTGGATCCAGCATCTTGCTTGTGGGAAGAAATGAGCATCGTGCAGCGGCGATTGGATGTCCCCGATTGCAGGCGGAGGCGACGGGCATTCGGAGTCCTTCTGGGAGATGGAGTAGGGTGGTGAGGCATCATAGCAGCAAGGAGATCCGACAAGGGTAGGCACCGGTGGTGGGTGAAGGTGAGCCATCATCGGCTTTGGGCGAGGAGGATGTTGTTGGTAGGAGCAAGCTCGATCACCTCCGAGAAGTGGTAGATTGCCTCCACGAAGAGGCTGGTGGAGAAGGTCATGTTGCCATTTGCATTTGCCTCGTCGGCCATGGGAGCAAGCAGGAGAGAACAAGAAGCTGTGATCAAATATATTGAAAGTGAAACAGAGCGAGACTATAGAGAGTGTAAGCACGAGAGTAGAGTTTGGAATCAGGAAACTAGGAAGGGTGGCTTTGGATTTGGGTAGCTGGAGCATGGTCATCGGCTGTCATGGATTTGGGCAAAAGAGGGAACAACCGATAAACAAGTGAATGGCAGATCTGGCGGTCCTAATGGAGGCGGTGGAATGCAGAAGTCACGGGATGGTTGCTTCGATTGGCTGATTCATAGATTGGAGAAAGAAAACAATGAAAGGAAAATGGAAAAAACACCGATGCGGAAGAATGACAGAATGATAAATTTAGGAAGAAAAGAAAGAAGAAAAATGATGGTTGGGTTCCCCACCTAGGCTTCAGCACCCACTCTTAACCAGAGTGACCATGTTGGGCATCAGCCCCTCCTTAACCAGGAGTGATGCACCCTCTCCTTAACCAGGAGTTTCCATTTTTCTCTTCCCAAATATCTAGTTTTATTTGATCGATAAAACAATAAATAGGCTACTATGAGATATCCGATATCCTAATACCTCAACCTTAATCCTAATACATTCAAACTATTAAAAATAAACTAATCCAACTAAATCCTAAAATAATGATAAAAATGTACGGAAACTAATCCTAAAATAAGATATCCAAATCCCTCATACACCCAATAAAAAAAATTATGCTTATCTCCATTTGGATGTGCTTCAAGATTCAACTACTCTGGGATCCATGCTGCTCCGGGATATGTGCTGCATCGACTGAGGCTTCAGGGTTTGGACTAGGCTGGCTTCCGATTTTGGGCAAGGCTAGCTTCAAGTTTCAGGTTGGGCTGGATTCTGGGCTGTCTTCTAGGTTGTGCTTTAGGTTCAAGGCTGGCATCTGGGCTAGGATGGTCGATATCCCCATCATTCCCCTGAGGTGGGGAGAACTCTACTCCGTTGAGTCAAGCATCAGCAATCTTCTGAATCCAGGATGCACATGATCTACAAACTAAAATTTTTTTTATATAAATAGTGCAATTAAAATGAAAATGACTAACCTAACCTAACCTAACCTAACCCTCACTCTGATACCAAAAATTGATGTGGGACAGACCCCGATAAATATTTAGTCTAGGATATTGGATCGTTGGTCATTAAGAAATGACCCCAGGCTAGTTTAAACCCAATTTTTTTTCCTAATTTTTTTATTCAAATAAACATTTTCCCCCATATTTTGCCTCCTTTTTTTTCTATTT
The DNA here is from genome assembly GCA_021397845.1 of Areca catechu. NCBI lineage: Eukaryota > Viridiplantae > Streptophyta > Magnoliopsida > Arecales > Arecaceae > Areca > Areca catechu. Next base: position 1,430,225 of record JAHSVC010000054.1, on the reverse strand, counting down.
TTATCTTTGTATTTTTTTTCACCATTTTTCTTATTTCTGTCCTATGCTTAATGTCGGCAAGGGAAGCCAGCTTTGCCTTCACAATCGAGTGCATTCATGATCGTGCAGAATAAGGGAGGGGGTTTTCCGGAGGGAAGTCTGATGGGGTCACCGATGGGCTCTCCATTGAGCGTCGGGCATCATGGCTGCAGGGAGCCGGGTGACCATCGATATGGCATCACGAGCGAAGATGGGAAGCGGAGGATACGGATGCTTGATGGTAGATTCTAGTTGGTGGCTACTGGCGGCGAGCAGGGAGGAGATACTGTGGATGGCACAGCCAACGAACGGTGGCGTAGCTGGGAGAAGGGTGGTTCGGTGGCATGGGGGCCTAGTTTTGATGATTGACAGTGGACGAGGGAGGAGCCTGGCGGATCGAGCATCTTGCTGGTGGGAAGAAAGGAGCATCGTGCAGCGGCGATTGGATGTCCCCGGTTGCAAGCGGAGGTGACGGGCGACCGGAGTCCATCTAGGAGATAGGGTGAGGTAGTGAGGCATCGCAGCAGCAAGGGGATCTGGCGAGGGTAGGCACCGGTGGTGGGCGCAGGTGACTCGTCGTCAGCTTCTGGCGAGGAGGATGTGGTTAGTAGGAGTGAGCTCGATCGCCTCCGAGAAGTGGCAGATTGCCTCCTCGAAGCAACCGGTGGAGAAGGTCGTGTTGCCCTAGTCTTTCGCCTTGTCAGCCATTGGAGCAAGCAAGAGAAAACAAAAAGCTATGATCGAATATACCGAAAGTGAAAGAGAGTGAACTATAGAGAGTGTAAGCATGAGAGTATAGGTTGGAATCAGGAAATTGGGAAGGGAGGCTTTGGATCTGGGTGGCTGGAGCATGGTCATCGATTGCCGTGGATTTGGGTTGAAGAGGGAAAAATAGATAGACCAGAGAATGGTAGATCTGGCGGTCCTGATGGAGGTGGTGGAACACGGAAGTTGTGGGATGGTTGCTTCGATTGGTTGATTCACAGATTGGAGCAACAAAACAATGAAGGAAAAATGAAAAAAGCACCGACGAGGATGAATGACAAAATGATAAATTTAGGAAGAAATGAAAGAAGAAAAATGATGGTTGGGTTCCCCACCCAGGCTTGAGCGCCCACTCTTAACCAGAGTGACCATGTCGGGCATTAGCACCCTCCTTAACCAGGATTGATGCACCCTCTCCTTAACCATGAGTTTCTGTTTTCCTCTTCCCAAATATTCATCGTCTGGTTTTATTTGATTGATAAAACAATAAATAGGCTACTATAAGATATCCGATATCTTGATACCTCAACCTTAATCATAATACTTTCAAACTATTAAAAATAAACTAATCCAACTAAATCCTAAAATAATGAAAAATGTATGGAAACTAATCATAAAATAAGATATCCCAATCCCTCGTACACCCAATAAAAAAAATTACGCTTATCTTCATTATGCTACTACGGGTTATGTGTTGCATCGATTGAGGCTTCAGGGTTTGGACTAGGCTGACTTCAGGTTCTGGGCTAGGCTGGCTTCAGGTTTCAAGCTGGGCTAGATTTTGGGTTGGCTTCTGGGCTGGGCTGGTCGATATCCCCATTGCCGACCTCCTTCTTCGCATCCACAAGTATATTTGCACTAAGGAGATGGACCGCACTAGGAGAGAGCTGGTTGGGAAGCCTTTGGAGAAACAAACCCCGGAGGAAGCCCTAGGTGCCTACAAGCCCGGACCAAGCCCAAATCATCGAGCAAGGCCCAAGCCAAAGAGCAGTCCCACTCTAGAAAAAGTATATACTTTTCTCATCGCCTCGAGGTCAAATATTTTCATGGAGATTGAGGGTGAGTGCTACCCGTATCACCCTCCCGTACTAGGGCCATTCGACAGCCATGACAAGACATGGTACTATCGATTCCACCACAACCATGGCCACGACATCAATGAATGCCACCACCTCAAAAGAGAAAACGAAGATTTGATAAGTAGGGGCTACCTCGAAAAGTTCGTGGAGGGAAAGACCCTGGTGCAACCTCAGGCGCTTGTGGCCCTTCATTCTGTCCCTGCGATCGACAATCAGCCCACCGAGAAGCCCGTGGGTATTGTACGTTGGGGGACAAACTCCCCCCAGACGGGAAGGTCCCTATGGAGTTGTCGAGACCCTTCCCTCTGGAGCCTATCACCTCACCAAACTTGATGGTGCCCAGTCCGTGCGGGCCCAGAATGATAATAGTTTGAGGACATACCACCGATAATATAAGGCTCCCTTCTTTCAAGAAAAGATTCCTTTCCGTGCAATGTTATCTTTGCCTTGCAGGAAAATCATCGCCTGACCCTAGGCCTGGTGATTCAAGCCGGGAAACTCTTGAAGCCCAGCACTGCTATTGAGCCCACGGGCCAGGGATGCCAACCGAAATAGCCCTAGAGGTCCCACCATCTATCGCTTGACTCTTAGTTCAACTCTTGCCATGCTCACAGTGCGAAGATGTCTGCGATAATTGAACAAAGTCACGCCATCTACCGCGAGGCTCATAGTTTGTAACTGCTATGCTAATAGTCTGAAGATGTTCACAAAGACTCCAAAAGGCCCCCACCATCTACCGCCTGACTCTTAATTTAGCTCTTGCCATGCTTACAGTTTGGAGATGTCTACAGTAACTAAATGAAGACCCGCCATCTACCGCGAAGCTCATAGCTTGGCATCCGCTGTGCTAACAATCCAAAGATGTCCGCGGGTAATCCCGGCTATCCCTTTGTCCATCGCTAGACTAATGATTTGGCATATGCACTACTTCAAGCCGAGAAACTACTAAAGCTCCTCACCAAAGCTGGGAGCCACAGCACCCTGCACAAAGTCTGGAGACATAGTGCCCCACAATAAAGCTGAAAAACTCCTGAAGCCCTGTACCAAAGCCGGGAGCCATAGTACCTTGCACTAAAGTCGGGAAACTCCTGAAGCCCCGCACTAATGTAGGGAACCTTTGATGCCCCGCACTAAAGCCGGGAAACTCCTGAAGCCCTGCACTAAAGCCGGGAACCTCCGACACCTTGCACTAAAGCTGGGAAACTTCTGAAGCCCCGCACCAAAGTGGAAAAACTCTTGAAGCTCTGCACCAGAGCTGAGAGCCGTAGCACCCCGCATATAAGCTGATAGCCACAGCACCCCGTACCACAGCTGCGAAACTCCTGAAGCCCTATATCTAGCATCGTGCTCACAGTCTAGAGATGTCAGCGGGTTACTCCAAAAGTTCCACCATCTGCAGCTTGACTCATAGCTCAGCACCACAAGCCGAAAAACTCCTGAAGCCCCACCTATTGCCATGCTCACAGTCTGGAGATGTCAGCAGGACACTCCAAAAGTTCCACCATCTATTGCCTGACTCATAGCTCGGCACCTCAAGTTGGGAAACTCCTGAAGCCCCGCACCTATTATCATCCTCACAATCTGGAGATGTCTGTGGGATGCCCCAAAAGTTTCACTATCTATCGCTTGACTCACAACTCAGCACCTCAAGCCGGGAAACTCTTGAAGCCCCACACCTGCTGCCATCTTCACAGTCCGAAGATGTTAGCGTGACACCCCAGAAGATCTGCCATTGGTTGCCTAACTCACAGCTCGGCATCTCAAGCTAGGAAACTCTCGAAGCCCCACATTCAACCCACTGGACCCCCAGTTCAGTGAAGGCAAAGCACGGCACTCTTGAAGGCCCGCACTCAATCGACCAAACCTAGAGCAGGTGAAAACAATTTCGATATCGCTCCAATCAAGCTCCCCAACTTGATGGTCTCCCAAGGCCACTTAGGACCCCCTTCAAGCCATCCGCTAGCTCTTGGCTCAACTAGAGAGTTCTCAAGACAAGTAGCTGCTAAAGAAGTCTGAAGTAACAGAAAAACAAGAACTTAGTGAAGCAAAAAAGACTTCATTGATGTTGCATGAAAGAGTTACATTATTAACGGACCCCCGATAGGCCAGGTGGTCCCAAAATAGAAAGGAAAATTTGGGAACCAAATTGAAGCCTATCCTTCTGCAGGCACCTTCTCAGGATGATGGGTAGGCACGCCGGCACCCTATTGGGCCTCTGCAACTCTCGTTGGTAGGACTTCCTCGGCAACAGGAGCAGGCTCCACCTCAGCCATGATAGTAGGAGTTGCAACTCTCCCAAAGCTTCCACCAAGGTCGCCCGGGATCATGAACTCATCCAGGTTCTGCTTTAAAAAGAGCTAAGCCACCAGAGATCTACAAACCCCTAATCTTTTGATGAAGGAATCAGTGGCCGCCTCCTAGACTTCATCAAAAATACCACCGAGGCCCTGAACATGGGCCTTGAATCGGCAGCCTCCTTCTTGGCAATCTCTATCAGGGCCATCGCCCTAGTGACTCTCTCCATGATTGCTAATAGCCGAGCCTACATGGCCTCCAGCTGTACATGGAGGCCACTCCTCAGCCCTTCGGCCAGAGCAGCTTCTGCTTTGAGCTCCTCCACCCGGTGGGAAGCCCGATCCCTTTCTCGGGCCAAGGATACTTCGAGGGCCCTAGCTCGATTTTCGGCATTGGCCGCCCTGGCTTGGAGGACCCCATCCTTCTCCTCCAAGGCCTGGGCCCTTTTAGTTTTCTCCTGGGCCTCAACCACTAGAGATGCCCTCTCTTACTCCTACCGAGTGTTTATTTTCTCCCACTGAGTGTAATAGTCATAGACGAGAAGAATATCAATCTCGATATGCATCATCAAAGGTGTTAGCTATGGCAACCAAACTGAAGCTACAGAAAAGAAGAAGACTACCATGTAGAGGAGGGGGAGGGTGCCATGAAGGGCCTCCACCAGCTTCCTGCCTCCCCTCTTACGGCGATCGCACGACAAGACCATGAACTCCATCATGCACTCCAAAGCACAAGATCTTTGATGATCGACAAGTTTGGTTTCACCCTAGGTGCTGCCCTCCAGATGGCGGCCCTCCCTGGTGCTGGGAGTACCGTTGCATCTAGAGGAACCACCTTTGAAGGTGCCTCATCCAACGGTGGGGAGTTCGTTGCCATGAGTGTTAGTGTTGTCGGTGGTCGCTCCACCACCCTTTCTCCCTCCCCATCCACCTCATTGATTGTGCGAGGCTAGACCACAATGGCAGTAGCTGGCCTGGCCTGGGCACCCGTGCCATGTTTCAGGTCAGGAGCTATGCCCATTGCCTTGGAGGCCCAAGGGCTGGCTCAACCACTCGCCCAGTAGGGCCAAAGACTAAAGCAGTCCCCGCCCCTTGGCTGGGCTCGACACGGGCCTTCTTTTATGGATCCTTGCCAGGCCCAAATGGTAGGCCTCTCCTCTGGGCAAACTCCAAAAGCTCCTCCACCAAGAACTTCATACATACAGGAAGAAGAAGATAAAGGTGAATAGCAAACTAAAAAGGACCTATAGGAGAAAAGGTATCCCTTCAGACTCACCTAGACCCTAGATTAGGTTGATCTTGGTGTCGAATAGGTTCTACTCTGACAGCAAGACCTCGAGAGAGGGGACCTGATCAGAAATGAGCTGGTCATATATTTCCCGATCAAAGGCCTCGATCTGGGAGTTTCGGTTTGGGGTTCGATCCGGATCACTCCAGACCCAGTCCACCCTTTCGATGGAAGCAAAGAAGAATTTACTCTTCCACCCTTTGATGGAAGAGGGATGTTTAAACTTTATGCCCTTTAGATGAGGAGAAACAAACCACCACCCATCCTTAGTCAGGTGGTGTTTCAGGATAAAGAAGGCACTGAACAGGGAGAAACGGGGGACAATCCCATGGAAGTGGCAAAAAATAATGAATCAATTAATGACCCTGATGGCATTTTGGGCCAACTAGGCCGGAACAAGATGATAGTTGCTGAGAAAGGAGAGAAAGAAGGGGTGAAAAGGCAAATGGAGGCCCATGAGGAAGAACTCCTCGTAAAGGGCTATTCGACCAGGGCCGCTAGCGATGCTGGATGAAAGGCCTAATAAAGGTTTTGATGATTACAGTAATGAATCAAATTTTTATATTTTTTGATTTTCCCATAAAAGATGAAAAGAAGCTATCTAAAGAAAACTACAAAGAGAGAAGTAAAGACATGCTCATAACTAGTCTTCTAAGTGTAAAAAACCAAGGACCTATAAGGATTATGAAATCCCTCAAGAATAGGACTAAGGCTACCTTCAACAGACAGAGCAAGAGTAAGGGAGAGTGATGCCAAAAAGTGATTCGATCTACTCCCATAAGAAGGTACTCTCCCCTCTGGAAATGGCACCTAGGATGAAGAAATCAATACTTCCCGGATAGTAGACTCCATTATAGGGTTTCTTTGGCAAGCTAAGCTTCCTCCTCGGATCGACTGGTGTGGGCACCAGGATTAGATAGAGGCCCCTCAACCCTCTGAGGATCTCATATTATGGTTTTAATTTGTTGGGTCCTGTAATAAGGCTTCAAAAATATGCATTTTTATTTTGAGTCAAGAACTTTTGTTTTAGTCTTGTACCTTCGCCAATGTGGTCAAGCAAGGTCAATAAATCATGTATTCAGCTGAACTAGTTCAAGCCTGAGTCTACTAGAAGATTGGGCCTAAGCCTGTTTGAAGGAGTGGTCATTGAGTCTTGTCCAATTATTAATGGGCCAAGCCATCTCCCATGCCTTGATGGATGCCAATTTAGCCCTTGAGCACCACCTCATCATCCATTGTGGCGCCACATCACAAGGACAAGTGGATGGCCAAGGCATGACGAAATGCTGATTTTTGTGGATGCCATTCCTTGATCCATTCCTCCCTTCCCTTCCCCTATCAAGCCTCTTTCCAAAGGAGCCATGGGCGGCCAAGGAAAAAATTCAAAAAGGGAGACAACATTCCTTCCTTCCCTCCCCCTATCAAGTTTCTCTCCAAAGATGGGTGGGCGGCCAAGGAAAATCAATGGGCAATGAAGATTCATGGAGACATGTTCCTTGCTCCTAGCCCCCAAATCATGCATTCTTCCCAAAGTGTTTTGATCAGCCATGGAAGAAAATCAAAGTCCAAGGGTGCCAATTTAAACATTGAAGACAACATTCACCTTTCACGCCCCAAATCAAGCCATGCCATCAAACACAATCAAGACCTTGGTTGGCCAAGGGAGGAAAAATCAGAATTTGGGTGCCTTCTTCATGAAGACTTGTAATTTTTGTCATTTAAATTTGAATGGATCTTAAGGTGCCTATATAAAGGGTCTTACCCCTCCCTTGAATAGTTAATTTTGATGAAATGAAAAGAAATTTTGAGAAGTCATTCTTCTAGCCCTTGTCTTCTAGACTTGGAACTCCGAGAGGGAGTGCCTTTGTCCTTTGGGGCATCGAGGGATGAGAGGCCCTGAGTTATGATCCCTTCCATGCAAGCCACCTCCCATCTTCAAGTTTGGATGCCATCTGGATGATCCATTGGGGCACCTAGCAAAAAGATCCCCTTTCACCGCCATTCTTAACCTTTGTTCCCTCATTTCTTACTTGGTTCTTTTGGATTCCTAACCTTTCTCTTGGTTGATCGCAGGTCCTCCTAGTGCCACAGACAACAGAGTCAGTCTCCCTTGCCTTTGTACCATTGAACAGAAAGTCGATGAATTCACAGGGTTGAAGGCTTGATCCTCCATGCCATATCCACGAGAGCGAGTGAACTCGGCATTGGGCACATCAGAGTTTTACAAGGTTTGCATCCCTAAAACTCCTAAGTAGATATTGATCTAAGAACTAAGTCCTACGGTGTTTCTCAATCCCGGGGTCCTCTCATTTTCCTTGTTTAGGGGCTATTTTGCTTGCTAAAAGTTCTTATCATTATAAAATCTCTAGATTTGCTCTTGCTTGTCTTCGGGAATACTTAACTCCATTAAAAATTTAAAAACCACTAAAAAGAAAAATCACTTGCATCATTCATCTCATCTTAGCATCTCTTAGTCCCATATCATCTGGTATCAAAGCATGCATCTCTTAGTTCCACATCATCTTGGTATCATAGCATGGTTAGGACTTAGCATCTTCTTAAGTACTTGGATTGGGTGCTTCACCATGGCCGTCCGATCATAGGAAAATGTAGGGCTGCAAGACCCTCAAATCCCATTCAATGGGGATTTTCTATGGCGTTTAGGGGTGCCGATTTGATTGACCCTTGAAGGGGAACACAAAGAGATAGGTTTAGATCCTTAAGAAAAAGTTTTGCATCTTTTGTCTTCAGCATCTTTAGAAATTCAGCAACCCAGTACGTAGTATGCTATTTTAGTTATTTATGCTTGTAAGAATCTCTGATTTTCTTGATTTTTATTTTGGTGGATTCAATATATTGGAAAGTACTTTTTATAATTTTTTCAAATTTTATTACAGTCCATAAATTTCTACATGCTGGAATACTATATGAGAACAATTTGTTATGAAATTCCAGCAAGTGCATCTCATCGCACTTTAATTTTCCATATAGTTTAATTTTGCATTTAGGTTCATATTTTGTTATTTCCAGCATCTTATTTCTTCTACAATACATCAAAAATCCAAAAATAAAACTTAGATACATTTCATTAGATCATGTGTATGCCATCATTTTCATAATTAACCTAAGGTTGTCAATATCACAAGATAAGGGAAGGAAGTCATTACCTTTCCTTAGCCCAAAAACAACCATCCTTGCATTTCGAATCCAAACCTAATATAAAACCTAGTAACAACTTTATAGATTAGGGACATCCACGAGTCGAGTTTAACCACTTTAGGGAAGCTAGTGCATGCAACCCTTCAATTAGTACCGGGAAGCTGGTGTCTAAGGCAAGAGGTTTAGCATCAAACGACCTAAGTGGTGTTGTGGTTCTTTAATTAGGCCCTTGCGAAAGCAACGGGGGCCTCCTACACTCCCACCTCTTACCTTGCCGGTCAAAGGGCTAGTTGCTGTGTTGCATTGACCCACTCTGATTGAACTCCTAAGTCTAGCAAACCCGTAGCACCATTCGTTGTGTGTTGCATGTCGACTAGGTTAGGAGTCCTATATCACCCATATCACTCTCAGTCAGGTGAACCCATGGAGAACAACTACAAGAATCAACTTAGGCTTATCACAGAACATCTTGCCATGTTGATCCAAAGAGCTGATAAATTTGAAATAAGGCTAGAAACTCTGGAGAGGACCTGGGAGCCTCACACTGAACTAGAGTTTGAATCACCTCCCCACCCTAGGAGATTCCCACAACATGATCCCTCCTCAGAGACTGAGCCCAGAAGAGTCCCACTAAAGAGGTCTAAGAGCTGACCAAATGAGAACACACTCAAGAGGTAGTTGAAACTCTAAAAGAATTTGAGGATGTATTTCTTGATAAGATACCTAATCAACTACCACCCGATGAGAGTACTGAGGGAACCCCTGCACTGAAGAGATTCCTGAACCAACCCAAAAAAAACATCCCAGGAAGTAGTTGACGCTTTGAAAGAGTTTGAGGATGTTTTACCCAATGATTCACCTGATCAATTACCACCCTTGAGGGACATCCAGCATGCTATAGACTTGGTCCCAGGATCCTCATTAACAGACTTCCCTCACTATGGGATTAACCCTGTCGAGCCCCAAGAACCACTGAAACAAGTGGACCATATGACACCCATAGATCAATGTCCAGATTTTAAGATCATCCTGAGTAACCAAGGTCTTTTTCATGCTTCCCATAGATTGCCCCAAGACTCTGATTCCTATTTTCTACCCTTTGGTGCAGGCACCAGAATTAGAAGAAGACTTAAGGGTTCCATCTGGATCTCTGAATGACCTTGCCCGAAGATTAGGGTTTGTAATAAGGGTTGACCTGGTCAACCAGATTATTTTATTTCTTTGAGTCTGCATTTCATTTTGTTGAGTCATGTTGACTTAGTCTAAGTCCAAGTCAAGTCCTGGTTGGCACCATTCCCTAGGGCATCATTTTCTTCTTCCAAGGCCAAATGCAAGTGGACGCCACACTCCCAGCCACACTCCCAGGACCAGTTGGCACAACATTTCATCCCAGTGTCCCTGGTCCCCACGCCCAAGAGAGCAAGAAAATTTTCTTAGAAGAAGTCAAGAAAGGCACCCACAAGCTGCCAAAAGTAACCAAGCAAAAGGAGCAGGGGATTTTTCTTGGAGAGGACTTCAAGGTAGGCACCCACACCTGCCTAAAGTACCTGGCTAAGAATGGAAGGAGCCTAGTCTTGCGGAGAAAGACTAGGAGATGAGTTTTTTCTTCCAAAGAAAGAGCATGTCATGGAAGGAAAACCCATGACTTAAGTAGAAGAACAAGGAGGTGCCCCACATACCTGCCATATGAAGCCATCACCTTGCATTTGAGGTCGCCCACTCCAAGGAAAGAAGCCTGGTCGGTCAAGGAAAAGTTTTTCATGCTTAGGATGAATGTTTAGTCCCACATGGGAAGTAGTGTAATTTTGTTTCTCTTGCAAGGTCTATATATTGGACCCTTACATAATTTTTTGATTGGAATGTGTAAATGAAATCTTTTCTTGTGTTGAGCAACCTTGTGTTCTCTTCTTCCACACTTCTTTGAGTGTTGAGCTCCGTGAGGGAGTAAATTCGGGTTCCATTGGAGCCTTGAGGAGGTGAGAGATCTCCAAAGTTACCAAAACCCTGCCCCGCGTTCATCCCTGGCCGCCAACCCTAATTTTCTTTCATCATCCTAGCCGCCAACATCCAAATTCCTAAACCCTATTTCCACTTCATTCAAGGCTGCCATCTCCTTTTCCAAGCCGTCGCCAACTATATCAAGCCCTAGGTCCTTTTCATCTGCAAGCCGCCGCCCTACCAGCCAAACCCTAAATCCACTCCATCTTCCACCGCCACCTCCATACTCTTCCCTCATGTTGGCTTTGGCTCCTTAGTTTTGATGATTAACAAAAGGTTGAGTATATGTTTGGACAAATATTTCATTTCAAGATAAAGTTTCAGGACTTAGGTTATTCAAAAAGAGTATCAAGAGTACAATGATGAAACCAAGTTTGCTTGATTTTAGAAAGAGCTTTCGTACTTTGAACAAGATCAAATTTCTCATATTGGACCTTCTTATTCAGAAGTAATTGACAAAAGAAACAAAGGCTTAGAGAAACTCAAGCATGGCACGCACCTCTCCAAGAGTTTTAGAAAAATTCAGACCAGAGGTCGACCCCTAGAGGTCGACACCTTGCCAAAGGTTGACCACCAGAGGTCGACTCATGAAGAAAAGAAAAGTTCAGCAAGGCCGGCATTATAAAATTTCAGTGGCACGCTTCTGAGGTCGACACCAGAGGTCAACACCTGTCTAGAGGTCGACACCAGAGGTCAACACCTGTCTAGAGGTCGACACTAGAGGTCGACTCATCACCTGAGAATTCAAACTGGGCAGAACTATGGTTTTCTGGATTTTTGCCTAAGATAAATTGGAGGTCGACTCATGAGGTCGACACTTGATCCAGAGGTCGACTCATGAGGTCGACTCATGGCATAACAGCTAGTTTTTCTAAACTTTTGATTTGATTTCTAACGGCCATAAACGACCATATTTTTGATTGTAACAGTCTTGTGGAGTTGTTTCAGCTTGGATGAGGTATTTAACCTCCACCTAACTTCAAAAAAAAAGGAGACAAAGTGAAAAAGAAGAGAGTGAAAGTACAAAGCCTTCAATCAATTCTAAGCCAAAAAGAGTGAGAAAACCAAGAGATTCCTTAACCAAAAGCTTTCCATCTTTGAGGAATCCAACTTTCAAGTGTTTGGCATTTAGTGAGGTCCAAGATTCCAAGAGAAAGGCTTGAAGAGTCTCCAATAAGAGCTACATCGAATTATTTTTTTTTGCTCAAAAAGAAGTTTGTCTTGTTTTATTCATTGTATTCATTCTCTATTTGTGGTAGCCTAGTTTCAAGGGAATTTGAAACTAGTGTGAGGTTTGTTGGTGAGCCAATTGATAAAACCAACTAGGGTTGCTTGTAAGCCCGAAGCCAAAACAAGTGTGTGAGGTTTGTTGGTGAGCCAATTATTAAAACCAACTAGGGTTGCTTGTAAGCCCGAAGCCGAAACATGTGTGTAAGGTTTTGACTTGTGAGCCTTGTAAAACAAGTCAGCTGTAATCTAGAGAAGATTATAGTGGAAATTTCCAAGTGGAGCTTGGGGAGTGGATGTAGGTGCTAGGTGCACCGAACCACTATACTTCTTGTGTGTTTGCATTGCTTTACTCTTCTTTTGCTCTTTAATTGTTGTTATCTTTCATTGCTTCCGTTGCACAATTTTTTGAGCACTATCACTCTTCACTTTTGAACTTGATAGCACATATATTGCTTTATTTTTTAAAATACCCAATTCACCCCCCCTCTTGGGCACCATATTTGGGCAACAAGTGGTATCAGAGCACCGGTACTCTCTTGTAGGTCCAACGATCTTGAGTGAAAGATCATGGCCACCCCAAGTGGAATGGGTGTAATTGAATGTCAAGCATCAAATCGCCCTCCTTTCTTTAATGGCACAAACTACACTTACTGGAAAACTCGTATGCGCATTTACTTACAAGCTGTAGATTATAATATATGGAGAGTAATTACTAAAGGGCCTCATCAGCCCACTCACTTGGTTAATGGCATTATCACCTCAAAATCTGAAGAAGAATGTGATGACAATGACATCAAACAAGCTGAGTTAAATTGAAAGGTGATGAATTTGCTATTCTGTGCACTTGACCCAAGTGAATTTAATAGAATATCAAATTGTATTTCCGCCAAAGAAATTTGGGATACACTTGAGGTTACCCATGAGTGTACACACCAAGTGAAGACCACAAAGGTGAACATGCTCATTCATACGTATGAGATGTTCAGGATGGAACCAACTGAAAGTATAAGTGAAATATATACCAGATTCACTAATATAGTAAATGGTATGAGGAGTTTGGAAAAAATTATATCTAATGGTGAACTGGTTAACAAACTTCTTAGGTCTCTTCCGGCTTCATGGGATGCGAAAGTAACAGCCATAGAAGAAGCCAAGGATGTCAATACTCTACCTCTTGAGCAGCTTCTTGGATCACTGATGACTTACGAGCTTTCACTAAAGCAGAAGATAGTGGACAATGACAAGAAAAAGAAAGCCATAGCCTTCAAGTCCACTACAAAGGAAGAGTCAAGTGATGAATCAGAAGAAGAAGCTGATGATGATGAGACAGTCCTTATTACAAGAAAATTCAAAAGATTCATGAGAAAGAAGAAAGGCTTCTACAAGAAAAGGCCACAAAAAAGTGATCACAATAAGGATAAAGAGAAAGAAAAAGAAAGGGATCCACCCATCTGCTTCGAGTGCAAGAAGCCTGGACATTATAAAACAGATTGCCCCTTGCTTAAAAAGAGTCAAAGGATGTTGAGAAAGAAAGCCATGATGGCTACCAGGAGTGAGAGTGAGGACTCGAGCAGTGATGAAGAGCAGCAGGTAGTCGCCAACCTGTGTTTCATGGCCAATTAAGATGATGAGGTAAATTCTGAACCTGAAGTTGAATTTACTTTTAATGAATTACATGATGCTTTTGATGATTTAGTTATGGAATATGAAAAACTAAAACTAAAAAATAAGAAATTAAGAAAGCTAAATCAAGAACTTACCAAAAATTCAGACAAGTTTTCAACTGAAATTGAAAATTTAATTCAAGAAAACAAGAAATTAACTGAACATGTAAAGATCTTGAAAAATGATAAGGACAATCTTATAAAAGAAAAGGATTCTTTGAAAAATAATAGAAGTTTTGAAACTAATGAAAAAATTGAAAAACAAAACAAAGAACTGTTGCTTCAAAACAAGAATTACAAAGAAGAGTTAGAAAAAGTAAAACCTTTTGTAGAAAAGTTTACTTATAGTTCAGAAAATTTAAGTATGCTTTTAAATAGTCAACATGCAGTTTTTAACGAAGCTGGACTTGGATTTAAGCCACAGAATCAGCAAAAACTTTACAAAAACTTTTTCATACCTGCATCTTCTAATATTACCTGCTATGCATATGGTATGTTAGGACATAAATTATATATTTGTAATAGAAGAAAATTAAATACCTTTGGAAAGATTTGGGTTCCAAAAGGAACCAATTTGACTAACCCTAAAGGACCCAAGATGACTTGGGTACCTAAAGTTTCAACTTGATTAATTTTTTGCAGGTGTGCCTTGCAACCAAAAATAAAAGAAGAATGTGGTATCTGGATAGTGGTTGCTCAAGGCACATGACTGGGGATGTGAAGCAATTCTCATCACTAGCAGCTACTGATGGTAGAAACGTTACTTTTGGTGATAATGGAAAAGGAAAAATCGTCGGAATTGGTAAAATCTATATCACCCCTAATGCTTCTGTAGATAATGTATTATTTGTTGATGGCTTGAAGTATAATCTTTTTAGCATTAGAAATTTTGTGATAAGGGTTTTAAAATAATTTTTGAATCATCTTTGTGCATGGTAACTAGTCTAGATGTCAATGGCATCAAGTTCACTAGTCATAGGCATGGAAACATTTACATGGTTGATCTTGATGATCTAGCCATGGAAAGTGGTCAATGCCTAGTGGCTAGGGAAGCCAAGACAAGTGAAACTAGTTGGCTTTGGCATCGTAGGCTAGGGCATGCTAGTATGCAGTTGATTTCAAAATTAAGCAAAAAGAATCTTGTAAAATAATTGCCAAAACTTACATTTGAAAAAGATAAGATTTGTGCTGCATGTCAATTTGGAAAACAAACCAAATCTACTTTCAAACCTAAAGGAGTAGTATCTACTACTAGACCCCTTGAATTATTGCATATGGACCTCTTTGGACCAACCAGAACAACTAGTTTGGGAGGTAAGAAATATGGGCTAGTAATTGTAGATGATTACTCATGATTTACTTGGGTAATGTTTTTAGCTCACAAAGATGAAACATTTTCAGCTTTCGTTAAATTTCATAAAAGGGTTTCAAATGAAAAAGATCTCACTATTGTTTCTTTGCGTAGTGATCATGGAACTGAATTTGACAATCATGATTTTGAAGCTTTTTGTAATGAAAATGGCATTAGTCATAATTTTTCTGCATCTAGGACACCTCAACAAAATGGGGTGGTAGAAAAAAGAACAGGACTCTTGAAGAAATGGCACGCACAATGCTTTGCAAAAATGATTTACCTAGATATTTTTGGGCAGAAGCCATTAATACTTCCTGTTACATTTTAAATCGTGTTTTAATTCGACCTATTTTGAAGGAAACACCATATGAACTTTGGAAAAATTGAAAACCTAATCTTAAATATTTTCGTGTATTTGGTTGCCGCTGTTTCATATTAAACAATGGCAAAGACAATATCAGAAAATTTGATGCCAAGTCAGATGAGGGTATCTTCTTAGGATACTCTACTTCTAGCAAGGCATACAGGGTCTTCAACAGAAGAACTCTTCTAGTTGAAGAATCAATTCATTTAGTGTTTGATGAATCTAACGAAAAATCTTCTAGAAAAGAAGATTCTATAGATGATGAAACAGGTACAAAGAAGCTTGAACAATTGACAATCAATGAAGATGAGCCCAAAGGAGATGATGATCAAGAAAATGAAGATCAAACTCAAGAGATCAATGCAACTTCACCAAAACCTTTACCTAAAGAGTGGAGGGATGCACACGGACACCCCAAAGAGCTAATAATTGGTGATCCGTCAAAGGGAGTAAGTACACGCTCTTCTATTAGAAATGTTTATGATTATTTAGCTTTTGTATCTCAGATAGAGCCTAAGTCAATTGAAGAAGCTGAAAAAGATTGTAACTGGATTAATGCCATGCATGATGAACTAAATCAATTTAAAAGAAATAACGTTTGGACTTTAATTGAAAGACACCCTAATATTTCTATAATTGGCACAAAATGGGTTTTTAGAAATAAACTTGATGAACATGGTATTGTAACTAGAAACAAAGCTAGACTTGTTGCTAAAGGCTACAACCAGGAAGAAGGGATTGACTTTGATGAAACCTTTGCTCCTGTTGCTAGACTGGAAGCAATTAGACTTTCACTTGCTTTTGCTTATTTTATGGATTTCAAGTTATTTCAAATGGATGTTAAAAGTGCTTTTTTAAATGGATTTATTGAAGAGAAAGTTTATGTTGAACAACCTCCTGGTTTTGAAAATCATGAATTTCCTAACCATGTTTTTAAATTGCATAAAGCATTGTATGGTTTAAAGCAAGCTCCTAGAGCTTGGTATGATAGATTAAGTTCTTTTTTGATGAAGAATGATTTTTTTAGAGATAATGTAGGTAATACATTATTTTTGAAAAGAAAAATGATGATCTCTTAGTAGTACAAATCTATGTAGATGATATTATTTTTGGTGCTACTAACGAATATCTTTGTCAAGAGTTTGCAAAGTTAATGTAGAGTGAGTTCGAGATGAGCATGATGTGAGAACTCAACTTCTTCCTCGGACTCCAAATTAAGCAAACCAAAGAGGGGATCTCCATCAACCAAGCCAAGTACACAAGGAAAATATTGAAAAAGTTTGGGATGGAGACTACCAAACTAATAGGTACCCCTATGAGCTCTTCATGTAAATTAGACAAAGATTGTGGTAAATCAGTAGACCAAAAATTATATAGAGGCATGATTGGTTCATTGCTATATCTAACTGCCAGTAGACCAGATATAATGTTTAGTGTTTGTATGTGTGCACGTTTTCAGTATGCTCCTAAAGAATCATATCTCTTAGCTGTAAAGCTTATATTTAGATACCTATCTAGGTCAATTAAAATTGGTCTTTGGTACTCTAAAGAGTCATCATATGAATTGATTGCATATTCTGATGCTGATTTTGATGGGTGTAAACTTGATCGTAAAAGTACTAGTGAAACTTGTCAATTCCTAGGAGTTAATTTGATTTAATGGAGTAGCAAGAAACAGAATTTGGTTGCTTTATCTATGGCGGAAGCCAAATATATAGCAGCTGGAAGCTATTGTGCTCAGATTCTATGGATCAAACAGCAACTCGAGGATTTTGGCATCAAACTAACTAAGACACCCATAAGATGTGATAATACTAGTGCAATCAATTTAACGAAAAATCCTGTACAACATTCAAGAAGCAAACATATTGAAATAAGACATTACTTCATAAGAGATCACGTTCAAAACTCTAATGTGTTGTTAGAATTTATTTTTACTGATTATCAATTGGCTGATATATTCACAAAACCATTGAATGAAGATAGATTTTGTATGATCAGAAGAGAACTGGGAGTCATTGATCCTTTTGCTTGAAACTCTTCAATTTTCATCAAAATTCCTCAAAAAATGATTTATAAATTCTCAAATTGTTTAAAGCTTATTTTTCTAAATTTTATCAATTTTTTAAATTTTACCGAATTTTATTTTGGCTAATTTATTTTTTGGAGGTCGACACTTAAGTTTTCGGAGGTCGACACTTGAGGTCGACCCCTGAGATTTTTTAGAGGTCGACACTTGAGGTCGACCCATGAGATTTTTTAGAGGTCGACACTTGAACGGAAATTCTATTTTTTTAAAACCCGTCCGCAAGCCTTTTTTCTTCCATTTCCTTCCTTTTCACCTTTGTGTGGTCCCCCTCCATTTCTCCTAAACCTCTAAACAGTTGATTTCCAACCCTCTCCTTCCTCTTTTTGGGCAATCTTCTCCTCTCCTCTTGTTCTCTTTTGAACCAAACCGTTTTTGACCGTGTCCTTTGTTTTTGGACAACCGAAAGCTTTTGCCTCTATCCACCCTCTAATATCGGTTGTTTTTCAATTGAAATCACTTATTTCTTTCCTCCGTTTCTTGCATTTCCTCCATTTACTCTCGATTTTCTCCATTTTCACAAACCCTATCTTACCATTTCACCATTTCTTCTTTTGCTCAACCCGTGAACCTCTCTTCCCCTCTCTTTTCTTGGTTCCTTCCCTCTTAGCTCTGCATTATCCTACTTCTCCCTAATTTACCCCTCTTCCATCCATATGGGTCCAAGAAAGCACTTGGCAGTAAGAAAAAGGAGAATGGAATAAGGCCAAAGTAGCACTGAGCGACGAAGAAAGGTCAGACATGAGCGTGAGCCGACCACAGAGCCACCTGCACCAGTACCAGCCAGCTTAGTACGGAAGAGCATTGCGAGCGGGAGACGTGTGGACATACCTTTCTGGGATCAGCATCACTTTTTTATACGAGATGTAGAGAGATGCAGGTCTGGTTCACTTCTGCACGATGACTGAGAGATTCTACCTAGACCTCATCAGGGAGTTCTATGCATCCATGGCCACTGATGGCATTGGATGGTTAGCTACTATTCGTGGGATCGAGATTCTAGTGACACCGAAGGTCATCAGTCATGTTTGGAGGATTCCACTTCATGGCACAGCTGCCACTTCTATCAGCGACAGAGAGCGCGCCTTCAGATGTATCCTAGAGCACGAGGATGTTAGCGGCATTTCTATAATAGCCGCTAACCAGCTTTCACTGGAGATGAGAGTGCTGCATCATATCATCGCCCGCATCTTGATTCCAAAGAGCGGGAGATTCGACTTTATTTCTGAGCGTGAGCTGGTGTTGATGGTTTCCCTGAGACAGCAGACTCCCATCAACCTTCCCAGGATCATGCTTCAGCAGATGGGTGAGGTAGCATCTCACAGTAGACTAGTTCAGCCATATGGCATGGGGCTGACACAGTTATTCCGGGAGTATGGTGTTTCATTTGATGGTATACCTTTCAGTCAGCTGCAGCATACTGATACATATGGAGAGAAATCCCTGCATAGGATGGGATTTCGACTGATAGGTGACCGTTGGGTGCGACGAGAGTCTGGCCAGGAGCCAGATGAGGAGGATGAGATTCGAGCTGCTGAGGCAGGGCCTTCATAGCCTACTGATCATGGTACACCTCCTCGCCTAGCACCAGAGTCAGAGACTGCGAAGCCCGAGCCATTCACGCCACCACCCTTATCAGCTCCAGTACCTACTGCTACTGCTACACCACGAAGGACTACAGCGAGCATATCGGACATTGAGCAGAGAGTGACTGATAACATTTCAGAGGTCCGGACAGAGATTGCTGGTGTATGACAGGAGCTACATGGTCTGCGGATCCACACAGATATGCGTATTGGAGCTCTCTTAGCTAGTGTAGATGCAGGATTCCGACAGATCCTTAGCCTACTGAGATTAGCATTGCCACCAGGGACTGTAGATCCAACAGTACCACCTCCACATTCTGATGATGATGATGATGACTCCAGTGGATACAGTGATAGTGATGGAGATCAGCCTGGAGCAGGTAGCTCTGTTGTTACACATGCAGATCTGGTTCCAGAGATTCTCCCTTCTGCTGATCCTCCTTCTACTGATCTTCCCAGTACAGATCCTCCAGCTACAGATGTTCCAGTAGACACTGAGATTACTGAGTCACTTTTTGAGACTATTACAGGGATTCTGGATGACAGAGATGAGCATACAGAGACAGATATTGATGATCCCACTGCTTATGAGCTTGTCAGCAGGCACACTCCAGCTCAGTCTACTCAGCATATTGATCCATCTACTCCTTCTGCTACTGCTTCTGTTAGGACACCTGTGGAGTCTTTTCCTCGAACCTATAGATCTCGTAGGACTACCCCTAGGTCTGGTCCATCTCTGAGGACTCGGAGTCTCACTCATAGGACTCCAAAATCCTCATCTAGGATCTCGGCTCCTATCTCTTTTGATGTACCTTCTGATGAGGAGTAGCCTCATAGATTTGCTTGATGTATGATGTACTAGTTTACTTTGTATGATCTGTTGTATCAGTGTTTTGTGCTTACTATGTAAGCAATTTTGTAACTGAATACACTCATTTATATACTTATCTACATTGTGATATTTTATTGTCTGATACCAGCTCTTAGCATTTATCCTTTTAAACCCTCAAGTTAGCATGTTTTTGTTATATCGAATGCACAAATTGAGGGGGAGCATGTATCTTATGCAACTATGTACTTCATTGTAATGGAACATAATTTTCTTTAATATACTTTTACTACAAAGAATGCACTTTTTGATTCTTGACAAAAAGGGGAAGTATAGTAAATAGTAAAGTTTGTAAAGTATATATGGTAAAGTATAATAAAGTATATATGGTTCTTATGACTCTTTCATAGAGTAGAGTAAAGCTATTATGGTTCTTAACTCTTTTGAATCATGAGAATGTTTTCACAAAAAGAAAGAAGTAAATGAAAAGTAAAATTTTTATGATATACTCATATATGTGAGGGTTCTTTGAAAATTTTTATTATTGCTATATTTTGCTTTTGGACTTAATTGCATATATACTCAAGATTTTGTCATCATCAAAAAGGGAGAGATTGTTGGCTTTGGCTCCTTAGTTTTGATGATTAACAAAAGGTTGAGTATATGTTTGGACTAATATTTCATTTCAAGATAATGTTTCAGGACTTAGGTTATTCAAAAAGAGTATCTAGAGTACAATGATGAAACCATGCTTGCTTGATTTTAGAAAGAGCTTTCCTACTTTGAACAAGATCAAATTTCTCATATTGGACCTTCTTATTAAGAAGTAATTGACAAAAGAAACAAAGGCTTAGAGAAACTCAAGCATGGCACGCACCTCTCCAAGAGTTTCAGAAAAATTCAGACCAGTGGTCGACCCCCAGAGGTCGACACCTTGCCAAAGGTCGACCATTAGAGGTCGACTCATGAAGAAAAGAAAAGTTCAGCAAGGCCGGCACGGTAAAATTTCAGTGGCACGCTTCTGAGGTCGACACCAGAGGTCAACACCTGTCCAGAGGTCGACACCAGAGGTCGACTCATCGCTTAAGAATTCAAACTGGGCAGAACTAAGGTTTTCTGAATTTTTGTCTAAGATAAACTGGAGGTCGACTCATGAGGTCAACACTTGATCCAGAGGTCGACTGATGAGGTCAACTCATGGCATAACGGCTAGTTTTTCTGAACTTTTGATTTGATTTCTAACGGCCATAAACGGCCATATTTTGATTCTAACGGTCTTGTGGAGTTGTTTCAGCTTGAATGAGGTATTTAACCTCCACCTAACTTCAAAAAAAAAGGAGACAAAGTGAAAAAGAAGAGAGTGAAAGTACAAAGCCTTCAATCAATTCTAAGCCAAAAAGAGTGAGAAAACCAAGAGATTCCTTAGCCAAAAGCTTTCCATCTTTGAGGAATCCAACTTTCAAGTGTTTGGCATTTAGTGAGGTCCAAGATTCCAAGAGAAAGGCTTGAAGAGTCTCCAACAAGAGCTACATCGAATTATTTTTTTTTTGCTCAAAAAGGAGTTTGTCTTGTTTTATTTATTGTATTCATTCTCTATTTGTGGTAGCCTAGTTTCAAGTGAATTTGAAACTAGTGTGAGGTTTGTTGGTGAGCCAATTGATAAAACCAACTAGGATTGCTTGTAAGCCCGAAGCCAAAACAAGTGTGTGAGGTTTGTTGGTGAGCCAATTATAAAAACCAACTAGGGTTGCTTGTAAGCCCGAAGCCCAAACAAGTGTGTAAGGTTTTGACTTGTGAGCTTTGTAAAACAAGTCGGCTGTATTCTAGAGAAGATTATAGTGAAAATTCCCAAGTGGAGCTTGGGGAGCGGATGTAGGTGCTAGGTGCACCGAACCACTATACTTCTTGTGTGTTTGCATTGCTTTACTCTTCTTTTGCTCTTTAATTGTTGTTATCTTTCATTTCTTCCGTTGCACAATTTCTTGAGTACTATCACTCTTCACTTTTGAACTTGATAGCACATATATTGCTTTATTTTTTAAAATACCAAATTCACCCCCCTCTTGGGCACCATATCTGGGCAACACATCATCTTCAAAGTTCGAGCAGTCCGGAGCTATCCCAGGTAAAGGTCTCTTTCTTGAGTTTCTTACATTTTTATCTTGCTCTTCATCCTTTCTAGATCCAGAGTACGAGAAGAAGGCCAACGTTGCCATAGGACTACAATCAGAGGATCCATTACGAAGATACCCCATCTCCAAGGATCCTACAATCTGCTCGAGAGTGTCCTTCAATTGAAGCAAAGAGAGATATCACAGTCAGGTATAAAACCTTCTCTTCTCTCTTCGTTTGTTTCTTGAAAGAGGAGTAAACCCTAGGTCTGGGGGTTTCTCAATCCCCAGTGATCCTACTTCTTTATTACTCTGATAATCTACTCTTTTGAATTGTGCTTTCTTTTAGTGCATATTTTCTTTCAATATTAGTTAGCCTTGTTTTTGAGTCAAGCCAACTTCTAACAAAAAAAAAAAAAAAAATTAGTCTTAATTTACTTCCGCATCACATCATCTTATTTGTTCTGCATCATTTTTGGTATCAGGGCCCTATCTAGGGTTCTTGCTTATTTGATTATTTTTTTTCATTCATTTTTACTTTTGCTGCCTGGAGTAGACTCCACTGGCCGTCTGGTCCTAGGAACAAGCGAGTCGCAAGCCTCCTCCTCCAATTCCATGGGGGTTCCTAGGGCGTGTAGGGGTGCCGCTGGGTTATAACTTCTAGGCAGGGAATGTAAACGGGACACACGTTCTGTTTTCTGCCAGTAACTATCTTGTTATTCGAATTGTTTCTCCCTGCATAAAACTCTAAATTAAGTAATTATTATTTTGATGGAACCAGTATAATTGAATGTAATTTACATAACATTTTCATGATTTATTAATTTCTGTAGATTTTCTGAGATCAATTTTACTGCTGTTTTGATTTTTATTTTCTGCAAGCTATTTTTTTATTTGAGTGTGCATAAATTGAATCTATCATAAGGGTACCAAAGTTGCAACATAAGTGGAGGATTGAGACCCTCTTCTTCGCCCAAAACCACCTCCCGTGCATTCGAACCTAAGCCTTTAATCTTAAAATTAATAAGACCTAATTTGCCCTAGTGGGCTAGGGACACCAACTGGTCGGGTCTAGGCTAGTGTTAAGTCAGTTTGTCTAGTTACTCTGTGTGTTCTTTATACTCAGTGTCTAGAATGGTGGTTCAGGGATTCTATCCCGACGGGCTTGTGTGCTGGTCCGCCTACCTGGCCAATCACTGATTGGTGTCTAGGATTGGCAATTAGGGAACTAACACTCCCCTTACACCTGTCTGGCTGAGTCCCGAGTTACTACAGGCTAGCTTGCCACTCTGATTGGGCATCTAGTTTGGGCTCTAGGTCTAGTTAGCCCGTAGTCGTTTCAGTCGAGTCTCATTTGGTGTGCTTGCTTGCATCATCATGTCCACCCGGAACGGAGTACCCTACCAACCTAGTCAAACCCAACCTGATTTAGGGGCCATGATTAGAACTCTTACCGAAAGTATGACCAAATTGAGTCAGGATATGACTGATAATGTTTTCCAGTTTAGGGATCAAGTCCGTGAGGATCTTACCTAGCTTAGGGATCGAGTCTAAGTACTTAAGGAACCTAGACATCAGAATTAGACTCCTGACCTAGATTTTAATGTGCCTCAACCTCACCCACACCATGAGCCTAGAAGACCTTTATACAGAGATCTTGAACCTAATCATAGGAGGCCTGACCCAGAGCCAGAAGATAGAGATGATAGGTTCATCCGGAACATCAAATTAGATGCACCCACTTTTGATGGTAGCTTAAACCCTAAGGTGTATTCTGATTGGGAGGGTGAGATGGGACAGTACTTTGAGTGCTATACCATGTCTGAGGAAAGGAAGATCAAGTTTGCCAAGATGAAGTTAGTGCGTCAAGCTTGGTTATACTTGGGGAACATTGAGCTAACCACTAGGAGACGAAATGTTGAGCCCATAACCACTTGGCAGGGTATGAAAGAGAGGCTTAGAGATAAGTACCTACCCATTTCATACCAGAATAATCTGTTAGACCAATGGCAAACCATGAAACAAGGGAACCAATCTGTCTCAGACTACATAGCCACCTTTGATGAGGACTTGATGCGATGTGATGTGAGTGAAGCCCATGAGGTCACTTTGTCTAGATTTAGGGCTGGACTTAGGGAAGACATTAAGAGGGAGTTGTTTCTGAGAGAGGTTACTGACCTAGACCAAGCCTATCAGATTGCACTGAACACTGAGAAATTTCAGAGAGGACCTATACCTTCTTGGGTTAGTGCCCCAATCCCAAGAAATGGACCTAGCCATGTTACCCCTAGCAAACCTTTTCAGGGTATTCCCACCCCTAGGCCCATGGACAAAGGCAAGGCACCTGACACCCAGAGAACCCCTAGTTCTAGTATCACCTGTTTTATGTGTCAGAACCAGGTCATATCTCCAGCCAGTGTAAAGCCATAGCCTGTTTTAAGTGACATAGGGTAGGTCATGTTTCTAGCCAGTGCCCACGTTGATCCCTTTACATAGAAGAGGGAGAGGAAGAGAATTCCGGGCCCAATGAGGAATTTGAAGAAGAAGTTTATGAGGCCGGAATGAACTTGGTTGACAAGTATGAAGGGGTGGAGGAACCCACAGAGTCTGACCAGTTAGGATTTGTGAGATGCATCTTGTCCTAAAGTAGAGTTCAGGAGGATTGGCGTAGGACTAACATCCTACAGACTTTCCTTAAATTAGGGGATAAGGTATGTAAGATCATCATAGATAGTGGGAGCTGTGTGAATGCCATTTCTGCGAGCACTGTCAAAATGTTAGGCTTAACCCCAGTCCCCCACCCCAACCCCTACAAGGTTTCTCGGGTAGACTCTACCTCCATACCCATCCAGTCTAGATGTCAGGTCCAAATCCAGATGCAATCCTATCAAGAGAAGATTTGGTGTGATGTCTTACCCAAGGGGGTGAGCAGTATAATTCTTGGGAGACCTTGGTTATATGATAATGATGCCACCCTCTTAGGAAAATCCAATACCTGTGTCTTTAGTTTTAATGGGAAAAAGATCAAAATCCATTCAGTCCCTCCTAAGGACAAGGTAGCTAAAGGACCCAATAACGTCAAAGAGATGAAGACTGGAGTGAACCTAATTAGTTCTAAGGATCTAGAACAAGAAATTCATGGTGGTTCACCCATTTGGATGTTGACTGCTAAGGAACTTAGGACTCCTACACCCTCAGAGCCTCCTCAGGAAGTTAGGCCTTTGTTAGAAGAATTTGAAGATGTTTTTCCCGAGGATCTGCCAGACCACCTTCCACCTCTTAGGGATATCCAGCATTCCATAGATTTAATCCCAGGAGCTACTTTACCCAACTTGCCTCATTATAGGATGAATCCATCTGAGCATGAGGAACTGCAAAAGCAGGTTGGAGAATTATTGAGGAAGGGGTTCATTAGAGAGAGTCTTAGCCCTTGTGCAGTCCCTGCACTACTGACCCCAAACAATGATGGCACGTGGAGGATGTGTGTTGATAGTCATGCCATCAACAAAATCACAATCAAGTATAGGTTCCCCATCCCTAGAATAGATGACATGCTAGATATGATGGCCGGTGCAATGGTTTTTTCCAAAATTGATCTCAAGAGTGGCTATCATCAGGTTAGAATTAGACCAGGGGATGAGTGGAAAACCGCATTCAAAACTAAGGATGTTCTCTACGAATGGGTTGTTATTCCTTTTGGGTTGTCCAATGCCCCTAGTACTTTCATGAGGATTATGACCCAGTTGCTTAGAGCTTTCATAGGGAAGTTTGTAGTGGTTTATTTCGATGACATCCTGATCTATAGTAAGACCCCTGCAGACCACCTAGGCCACCTTAGACAAGTCTACCAAGTTTTGAGGAATGATAGTCTCTACGGTAATCTCAAGAAGTGTGAATTCATGACCAGTAGAGTTATCTTCCTTGGTTTTGTAGTAACCCCTGATGGCGTGGCTGCCGATCCAGAGAAGATTAGGTCCATAGTAGAATGGCCAGAGCTGACCAGTGTGCACGAAGTTAGGAGTTTCCACGGCTTGGCTTCCTTCTATAAACGACTCATCAAGGGGTTTAGTACTGTAGTTGCTCCTATCACAGATTGTATTAGGAAGGGAGAATTTCATTGGACTAAAGCAGCCCATAAAGCCTTCCTAGATCTTAAGGATAGGATGACCCAGGCACCCATTTTGAGGTTACCCGACTTTTCTAAAGTATTTGAGGTTGCCTGTGATGCTTCAGGTGTAGGTATAGGTGGAGTCCTAAGCCAAGAGAATCATCCCGTAGCATTCTTTAGTGAAAAACTTAATGATGCTAAGCTTAGGTATTCTACTTATGATAAAGAATTTTATGCGGTAGTGCAAGCTTTGCGTTACTGGAGACATTATTTTCTACTGCAGGAATTTGTGCTATTTTCGGACCATGAGGCTCTTAGATTCCTAAATTCCCAGAAGAAGCTTAACGCTAGGCATGCTAAGTGGGTAGAGTATATCCAGTCCTATACTTTTGTTTTGAAACATAAGGCTGGGACTGAAAATAAGGTAGCTGATGCCCTTAGTCGTCGATCTTTGTTATTAAATTCTGTTAGGGCTGAAGTCATAGGGTTTGAGCAAATCAAAGAGGAATATGAGTCGTGTCTGGATTTTAAGACTGTGTATCAGGATCTAGCTCAAGGACCATCCAGCGATCATGAGGATTATACCCTTTTAGATGGCTTTCTGTTCTTTAAGAATAGGCTTTGCATCCCTAGAACTTTTCTTAGGGAATTTTTGATTTGGGAAATTCATGCTGGGGGTCTAGCACGCCATTTTGGAAAAGACAAGACCACCCTGGCTGTTGAAGACCACTTTTTCTGGCCTAGCTTAAAAAGAGATGTAGCACACATTGTGGCTAGGTGTCGGACCTGCGCTGTTGCCAAACAGCAAAAACAGAACACCGGCCTTTATACCTCACTCCCTATCCCAGATCGTCCTTGGCAAGAGGTGAGTATGGACTTTGTGTTAGGTTTGCCTAAGACCCAGAGGAGGCATGACTTTATCTGTGTCGTAGTCAACCGATTTTCTAAGATGGCCCACTTCTTGCCTTGTTCCCAGATTTTTGATGCGTCTAAGGTAGCCACCCTGTTCTTTAATTAGATAGTTAGACTCCATGGCCTACCTAAGACAATTGTTTAAGATAGGGATGTCCGGTTCACCAGTTATTTTTGGAAAACCCTTTGGCATAAGTTAGGGACAAAACTTAAATTTTCAACTGCCTATCATCCCCAAACTGATGGCCAAACCGAGGTAGTGAACCGTAGCTTGGGCAATCTGCTAAGATGTCTTGTTGGTGAAAACACTAGGAATTGGGATTTGTACTTACCTAGGAATGAATTTGCATACAATGACTCGGTCAATAGGTCTACAGGTAAGAGTCCATTTGAAATTGTGCATGGGTACAAACCTCACACACCTCTTGACCTAGCCCCTTTACCAGTCCACACACGAGTCTCCGAGTCTGCTGAAGTTTTTGCACAGCATATAAAAGGCTTGCATAAAGAAATTCATGCCAAAATAAATTTTAGTAATTAAACTTATAAGAAGTTGGCTGATTTTCAAAGGCAAGTCAAAACTTTTGTTGAGGGAGACTATGTAATGATTAGGTTAAGGCCTGAACGGTTTTCTCCTGGAACTGTTAGAAAGTTACAAGCTAGAGGAGCTGGACCATTTAGAGTGGTGAAGAGAGTAGGATCCAATGCCTATGTGCTCGAGTTGCCTCCAGAACTAGGCATTAGCCCCACTTTCAACATTACAGACCTAGTAGAGTATAGAGAAATAACTGTGATTCCCAGTGAGCCTTTTGAGCCTAATCCTGTTCTTGAGAGTGAACCCAACCCTGTGTGTCCACCAACAAACTGGCAAGTGAGGAAAGAACAGATTGAAAAGATCTTGGATGATCAGGTTATCTCTACTCGTAATCGAGGATACCAAAGATACCTAGTCCGCTAGCAAGGAAGGCCAGATTCTGATGACTCTTGGATCTCCCGAGATAAATTATAAGAGCTGGATCCAGATCTCTTTGAGAGATACCAGAGCCAACTTGAGCCTTACTCGACAGGGTCGAGTTACTCCCACACCGGGAGAATTGGTGCGGGTACCAGAATCAGAAGAAGACTTCAGGGTTCCATCTGGATCTCGGAATGACCTTGCCCGAAGATTTGGGTTTGTAATAAGGGTTGACCTGGTCAACTAGATTATTTTATTTCTTTGATTCTATGATGGGGGACTAATATGCATGCAATTCTTTTTATATATTTTATATATGAGATTAGGTGATTAATTCCTCAATTTTTAGATCAAAATTAGTTGTATAAAATTTTGTATGAATTTTTGAAGCCACGCATGCAGATTAGGACCTAGAAAAGTACTAAAGAAGGAACGCCGGGGCTGAGAAGCCTCGGTTAGGGCAAGTTCTCCTACAATATAATTACTGGAGGTAGAGGGGGTGTACCTGACAATGTCTGAAGCACCCTGTGAAGATCACAGCGAAGGGATCTCTCGTTCCTCGATGGATGTGTCCTGGAAAACCGAGCTAATGACCCGTGGATACCCGGCTTTCTGATCGGTGGTCCGATTGAGGCTTCGCTGGAGTCGTTGGATTCGTAGGAACTCGGGGACCAGCAAACGACCTATCATGGGTTAGAAAACTCAAAGGAGATCAAGAAAATAGAGAAAAATAGCAAAGGGAAGAAAGTTTTGGAGGGGGATGGAAAAATGGTTGGCGGCAGGAAGATGGTTGCAAACACCGGGAAGAAGAACTCTCAAACCCCTTTATGCACACAGCAGGGTAATCACACAAAGCAATTGAAGAACTCAAGGTTTATTTCATATATCAAAATCTCCCTTCATACAAGAGGCTAGGGTACTTTAAATAGACCCTTAACCTTGGGCTCCAAGTAAGGGCACAAAAGTCTTTACAAAGAATCCTTTTCCCTCTTAAACACTAGCTAGAAAATAAGGAAGCATTAGGTAGAAAAAATCCCTAAAAATTCTCTTGACTTGGCCAACACTCCAAGGATGCCTAGGGGGGCATGTTGGGCTTCTAGTAGCAGCAAGAGGCTGGCTTAAAGGGGCTTGGGCACATGGGTTAGGGCCTCTGGAAGCTGGGGTGGCCTGGTAGCCAGGTAGCAGGAATATTCCATGGTATCTTTCTTCTTAGGGCCTTGGGCTTGGCGCCTGGGCTTGATTTCTTTGGTCTAGGATGCAGATGGACCTCTGGAATCATGGATGCCCTTATCTATGAATATACTTTGGTATCTGGATCGGAATCTGGGCATTTGGAGGGCATCTGCAGGAAATCAGGGTTTTCTGAATTTTCCTCCTGGGGTCTTCAAATCTTCAAGCTGGGTTGGACTTGGGCTATACTTTCAAGTCTTCAATCTAGTTGGACTTAGTCTACACTTGTATGATATAGTATTGAGTCTTCAGTATGCTTGGACAGGACTCAAAAAAATAAAATTAGCTCAACATGAGCTGACTAGCATTGGACTGAACTTGCTCTACATGAGCTGACTAGTACAGAACTAAAATAACAACTCAAAAGACTCAAATAACAACTAAAATGGACTCAGATAGGCTAAGCCCTTATTACAGATGGACTCATAAATTATGGATCAATTCATAGAGGGTTGAAAAGCCTCTATCTTATTCTGGTGCCTTTGGTGTCCCCATCAGTCTACATTTCATTTTGTTGAGTCATGTTGACTCAGTCTAAGTCCAAGTCAAGTCCTGGTTGGTGCCATTCCATAGGGCATCATTTTTTTCTTCCAAGGCCAAATGCAAGTGGACGCCACACTCCCAGCCATACTCCCAGGACCAGTTGGCACCACATTTTATCCCAGTGTCCCTGGTCCCCACACCCAAGAGAGCAAGAAAAGTTTCTTAGGAGAAGTCAAGGAAGGCACCCACAAGCTGCCAAAAGCAACCATGCTAAAGAAGCAGGGGATTTTTCTTGGAGAGGACTTCAAGGTAGGCGCCCACACCTGCCTAAAGTACCTGGATATGAATGGAAGGAGCCTAGTCTTGGGGAGAAAGACTAGGAGATGAGTATTTTCTTCCAAGAAAGAGCAAGTCATGGAAGGAAAACCCATGACTTAAGGAGAAGAACATGGAGGTGCCACACATACCTGCCATATGAAGCCATCACCTTGCATTTGAGGCCGCCCACTCCAAGTAAAGAAGCCTGGTCGGTCAAGGGAAAGTTTTTCATGCTTAGGATGAATGTTTAGTCCCAAATGGGAAGTAGTGTAATTTTGTTTCTCTTGCAAGGTCTATATATTGGACCCTTATGTAATCTTTTGATTGGAATGAGTAAATGAAATCTTTTCTTGTATTGAGCAACCTTGTGTTCCCTTCTTCCGCACTTCTTTGAATGTTGAGCTCCATGAGGGAGTAAATCCGGGTTCCATTGGAGCCTTGAGGAGGTGAGAGATCTCCAAAGTTACCAAAACCCTGCCCCGCTTTCATCCCTGGCCGCCAACCCTAATTTCCTTTCATCATCCTAGCCACCAACACCCAAATTCTTAAACCCTATTCCCACATCATTCAAGGCTGCCATCTCCTTTTCCAAGCCGCCGCCCACTATATCAAGCCCTAGGTCCTTTTCATCTGCAAGCCGCCGTCCTACCAGCCAAACCCTAAATCCACTCCATCTTCCACCACGACGTCCATACTCTTCCCTCATCTTCAAAGTTCGAGCAGTCTAGAGCTATCCCAGGTAAAAGTCTCTTCCTTGAGTTTCTTACATCCTTATCTTGTTCTTCATCCTTTCCAGATCCAGAGTATGAGAAGAAGGCCAACCTTGCCATAGGACTACAATCCGAGGATCCATTACGAAGATACCCCATCTCCAAGGATCCTACAATCTGCTCGAGAGTGTCCTTCAATTGAAGCAAAGAGAGATATCACAGTCAGGTATAAAACCTTCTCTTCTCTCTTCGTCTGTTTCTTAAAAGAGGAGTAAACCCTAGGTCTGGGGGTTTCTCAATCCCAAGCGATCCTACTTCTTTATTACTCTGATAATCTACTCTTTTGAATTGTGCTTTCTTTCAGTGCATATTTTCTTTCAATATTAGTTAGCCTTGTTTTTGAGTCAAGCCATCTTCTAATAAAACACAAAAAAAAAAAAAAAATTAGTCTTAATTTACTTCCGCATCGCATCATCTTATTTGTTCTGCATCACCCTTCCCTAAGTCTTCTCATGTTTCTAGAGCCATGGGGCTACATTTTGTTGAGATTACTAGATTGCATGAATCCTTAGAGCCCATCCCATTTGCTACCTACTTCTGGTATACCTCATGGCATTTGCTAGGGATCCATGGTAATTTTTTATGTGCATACCAAACTAGGGTCAAACCTATAGAGTCTATAATCTACTAGGTTTAAGCCATAGAGAGTCCAATAAAATTCCTCTAAATAGGAATACATAATTGAGTCTATTTTTTTTGTCAAGTGTCAGTATGAGTCTCAAAGTCCTCAAAATCATTTGTACTGTATATTAGAGGCATGCATAAGGAAATTAGCCTAAAAATTAATCTAATACAAGAAATTGGCTAATTCCTGAAAGCAAGCCAAGGAATATGAAATAAGGGATTTTCTAATGATTAGGCTTCGGCCTAAATGGTTTTCACCATGGATTGTTAAAAAACTTCATGCTCGAGGAGCTAGCCCCTTTAGACTAATAAGGAGAGTTGGCCCTAATGCCTATATGCTTGAGCTACCCCCAGATTATAGCATTAGATTGACTTTCAATATCTCAGACTTTGTCGAATATAGGGAACCAGCAAATATACCCAGCAAGCCATTTGGGCCTGACCTTTCAATTGAGAGCGAACCTAACCCAGAGTGTCCACCTCCAATTTTACCTAGGAGTGGAGAGAGGATCGAGCGTGTCATAGATGATGAAGCTATGACCACCCAAGGCAAAGGATATCAGCATCACTTGGGCCGATGACAAGGCCAACCGCAGTCCTATTATTCATCGGTACTCGAGAGGACTTACAGCACCTCGACCCCAACCTTCTAGAGAAATATCAAAGCCAAATCAACCCTTACTCGATAGGGTCGAGTTCCTCCTATCTCGGGAGAATTAGTGTGGGCACCAGGATCAGACAGAGATTTCTCAACCCTCTAAGGATCTTGGATTAGGGTTTTAATTTATTGGGTCCTGTAATAAGGCTTCAAGCCTAAGCATTTTTATTTTGATTCATGAACTTTTGTTTTAGTCTTGTACCATAGCCAATATGGTCAAGCAAGTTCAATAAATCCTGTATTCAATTGAATTGGTTCAAGCTCGAGTCTACTTGAAGATTAGGCCCAAGCCTATTTGATGAAGGAGTGGTCATTGTGTCTAGTCCAATTATTAATAGGCCAAGCCATCTCCCACACCTTGATGGATGCCAATTCAGCCCTTAAGCGCCACCTCATCATCCTATGTGGTGCCACATCACCAGGACAAGTGGACGGCAAAGGCAATAGGAAATGCTGATTTTTGAGGATGCCATTCCTTGATCCATTCCTCCCTTCCCTCCCACTATCATGCCTCTTTCCAAAGGAGCCATGGGTGGCCAAGGAAGAAAATTCAAAAAGGGAGACAACATTCCTCCCTTCCCCTATCAAGTTTCTATCCAAAGATGGGTGGGCAACCAAGGAAGGTCAATGGGCAATGAAGATTTGTTAAGACATGTTCCTTGCTCCAAGCCCCCATATCATGCCTTATTTCCAAAGTGTTTTGATCAACCATGGAAGAAAATCAAAGTCCAAGGGCACCAATTTAAACCTTGAAGACAACATTCACCTTTCAAGCCCAAAATCAAGCCATGCCATCAAACACAATCAAGACCTTGGTCAGCCAAGGGTGGAAAAATCAGAATGTGGGTGCCCTATTCATGAAGACTTGTAATTTTTGTCCTTTAAATTTGAATGGGTCTTAAGGTGCCTTTATAAAGGGCCTTACCCCTCCCTTGTATGGTTAATTTTGATGAAATAAAAAGAAATTTTGACAATTCATTCTTCTAGCCCTTATCTTCTAGACTTGGAACTCTGAGAGGGAGCGCCTTTGTCCTTTGGGGCATCAAGGAGTGAGAGGCCCTGAGTTACAATCCCTTCCATGTAAGCCACCTCCCATCTTTAAGTCCGGATGCCATCTAGATGATTCATCGGGGCGCCTAGCAAGAAGATTCTCCTTCACCAACATTCTCAACCTTTGTT
This sequence comes from Areca catechu, assembly GCA_021397845.1. NCBI lineage: Eukaryota > Viridiplantae > Streptophyta > Magnoliopsida > Arecales > Arecaceae > Areca > Areca catechu. Next base: position 1,397,163 of record JAHSVC010000054.1, on the reverse strand, counting down.
CCCTCATTTCTTACTTTCTTCTTGTTGATTCCTAACCTTTCTCTTGGTTGCTCACAGGTCCTCCTGGTGCCATGGACAATGGAGTCAGTCTCTCTTGCCTTCGCGATCATCGGACGGAATGCCAGCGAATCCGTAGGGTTGAAGGCTTGATCCTCCAGGCCGCATTCGCGAGAGCGAGTAATCTCGGCATCGGGCACATCAGAGTTTTACAAGGTTTGCATTCCTAAAACTCCTAAGTAGATATTGATCTAAGGGCTAAGTCTTACGAGGTTTCTCAATCCCGGGTGACTATCATTATCCTTGTTTAGGGGCTATTTTGCTTGCTAAAACTTCTTATCATTATAAAGTCTCTAGATATTCTCTTGCTTGTCTTCGGGAATCCTTAACTCCATTAAATACTTAGAAATCATAAAAAAGAAAAATCACTTGCATCATTCATCTAATCTTAGCATCTCTTAGTTCTTGAGAACCCTGCAAGCAAGAAGAGAACTTAGCAAAGGTGAAGAAATGCAGCAAATAACTTAAGAAAATAGGGAGGGATGGAGAGCGATGGCTTGAAGATTGCTTGGCACCTTGATGAAGACTAGACTGGCTGCTCCATTGATAGGGGAGTCAACTCCATTGATTAGGGGGGGAACGTCAATACCAAGGTATGGTAGATGGGAGATGGATGAACTATAAGAACTAGATGGTAGATTGGGTCTCACACCTTCTTCTTCTCGGAGGATGATGCATCTCACATCGAAAATGAAAACTCACAATAATGAGATCTCAAAAAGAAATTGTATTTCATTCCAAAAGTTAACATCTTCCTTACAAAGAGATTAGGGGCCTATTTATAGTTTTCTAAGCTCTATTTGAAATTTAAATTTTACATGAAAAGAGGAGGAAAGGTAGTTACAAATTTGAATTTCAAATTTCATGAAAAGGGGCATCATCTCTAAAACCTTCATGCATGGGTGCCAAGTGTCTTGGGGTTTCAAAATGGGGTGCCAAATCTAAAAATCTGCATGCATGGGCACCAAGTGTCTCCATGGTTTCAAAATGGGGTGCCAAAGCTAAAAATCTACATGTAAGGGTGCCACTTAGCATTTGGGTCATCATGGGTTGGGCGCCACTTGGCATTCATGAGAGCATTCATGCGTCATCATGTGTTGGGTGCCACTTGGCATTCATGAGTGCATTCATGTGTCATCATGTGTTGGGCGCCACTTGGCATTCATGAGGGCATTCATGTGTCATCATGTGTTGGGTGCCCCTTGGCATTTGGGTGCACATTTGGTCTTCTTCAATATAATGCTCTTTCACTTGGTCAATGCTAGCTCACTGGTTACAGGACTCAAACTGATGAGAGACGGGATTTTAATATGATGTAGCATGATATGCAAGGGATGAACATGAAGAAATCAGATTAAAGCAAGCAAAGATTTTTAGATTTGTTTATGGTTTATTTCCTGAAACTAGACAAGACTAGGTTAGGGTTATCCTGTATCAATTAGCATCCTACCCAAATGCTAGATCAATTAAAGAGGAAAGAAAATCAGGATCCTAGGTCTAAGAAGGCCTATTAGGAGCATTTTCAACTTCAAGAAATTAGATAAAGAGAGTTGAGAATTGGATAAAACTTAACAGGCAATGATGTCTTGATGCCATAGACAAGATTGCTCCGCTCAGATCGACTCCTTGATGATCCGTTCACTTTCTCGTGGATCCATCAGCTTTTTATTAGCTTCATTCGAGGGCAAAAAAGACTTCATCCAAGGATGATTTCACCGGAGGGATCTTGCAAAACATCAAGGGTTAGGGTCACAGATGATGAGAAAATTAATAAACTTGAAGAGATAAGAATGGAGGCTAAAGGAAGCTTCAGGTGGCTAGCAGCCAGTTGAAGAAGGGGATGCCTAGTTTATGGGAAGGGGCATCCTTGGGGCTTCAGCTGTGATGTGGGATGGCTAGGGTTTGGTGGATGAGGGAAGGAAGGCTGGCGGCTAGGGTTTGCTCACAAGAAAAAAGTAAAATAGATCTCACACCATTCTAATCTAGAGGACATAATTTGACAGAATATATTTAGCTTGTATTCATGAGAAAAGAGATTGATTACAAGAGGGAAAGGGATGGGGTATTTATAGGCTCACTCAGGACCCTCTCCTTATCAAAGATGGAGTACAAGTCTTTAACAAAGTTAAATACAAAATAAACTTGAACTAGAAGACTGGTCTCCTTGTAGAAGTGTGTTGGTTGACTCCTCCTTGGACTGTGAGGCTCTTCTTGGGCTTGGGCTAAATGGGACACCATCTCTAGATGGGGCTTGGGCTGGGGTGCCAGGTCATGAAGGGGCCTGGGAGGGTACCAGCTCCAGATGGGCCAGGGGCAGGGGTGCCAAGGCTGGGGCACCAATGTTGAACCTGGGCTGGTGAAGGCCTCGGGTGCCAAAGATCTTGGACTGGGTGGGGCTGCCATCTTGAAGTATGACAAGGGCTTGGCACATGGGCTTGTGAAGAGGCCCAGGCGCATGATCAGCAGGGGCTTGGATGGGATCTGGTTACTTTCTTCTCTTGTACTGGGCTTGAACTAAAATACAGGACTCACAGGCTTTAGACAAGGGACTCACCAGATTTTCTTGCCTCAATTTATTATAGGACTCATTTGTAAATAAAAGGACTTAACTCAATTGACTAAGTGAACTCAATTGGACTCAATTGATTCACTTTTATTACATAGACTCAGTCAACTCAACTTGACGGAACTGGAATGCAAAAAGACTTCACTTGACTTAGTGAACTCAATCAGCTCACCTTATTACATGACTCAAGTGAGCAAATAGACTCACTGAACTCACTTGACCTAATAAAAAAATTAACCAACACATGGATTAGGAATTGGAACATTGAAATCCTGGTCTGCTCTTGATGTTCCTACATCACAAACTTTACACGACTCAATTAAAAAATGTAATGGACTAGTTGACAGGATTCAAAGAAAATTGGTTAAGCGATAGTCAAACTAAATTGAATTGAGTCTCTTTCAAATCCTGGTGCCTACACCAATTCTCCAGGGGTGGGAGGAACTCGTCCCTATCGAGTAAGGATCTTTCTGACTCTGATAATGCTCAAGCGGGTCTAGATCAATCCACTGCAAATCCTCGTGAGTGATCCATGAATCCTCTGATTCTGGCCAACTTTTGCTGGGTCATGATAATTTGATTATCCAGGATGCGCTCGATCTATTCTCTCCTCTCCAGTAAGTTTGTTGGTGGACACACAGGGATGGGCTCACTCTTAAGAATTGGTTCAGACTCGAAAGGCACACTAGGTATTACTGCTGGTGCCCTATACTCTATAAGATCTATAATGTTGAAGATGGAACAGATGCCTAACTCTAGGGGTAACTCAAGCACATAGGCATTAGGTCTAACTTTCTTTAATACTTTAAAAGGATCAGCACCACGAGCATGTAGTTTCTTCATGGTCCTGGGTGGAAACCACTCAGGTCTAAGCCTGATCATCACATAGTCTCCTTCAGAAAATTCTTTAAACCTTTCATGGGAATTAGCCATATTTTTATATGATTCATTACTCATATTATGTTTCTTACTGATTTCATGATGCAATTCCTTAACATGTTGAGTAGATTCAGAGACTCATGCATTCACAGGTAATTGGATGAGGTCTAAAGGTCTTTTAGGATCGAAACCAGATAGCACCTCATTATCTATATTCACTTCGTCCCCTATGCTAAGGATGTGAACCCAAAACTCAATCCACCTTTTAGGTTTCACAGTTAAAATTTTTTGGGAATCATAAAACCTAAAAGTCCTATGGTATGAGTACAGTAAGATTTCTAGGGGGAGTAAATATCCTCTCCAAAACTGTAGGACATGAATTGCAACATGGAAGTCTTTAGGGTAGACATGGTTCAACAGGCTTCTATGCTTTAGAGAAATTAATGGCTTGTTTGTCTTAACCACATGTTTGGCACTAGGATGGTCTACAGGCACCAGTTCTAGAGTAGGCTTGGAATCCATTACTGATGGAAGGTCATCAAGAAGGTCTTTGGGAAGCTTACCTGGAAAATCTTCTAAAATAATATCAACTTCTTGGGATTGTTCCTTAGGGATTGGTTCTTGGACCTCCTCAATGGACAATTCTAGTGAACCCTCGCTCTCATCAACTATGATTGATCCTGGCTCAATCACTTTTTCTCCAAATTCTTTAGTGGGTTCAGGATCCTTTCCTGTTAGGTCCTTAGTAGGTTCACTTTCTTGCTCTAGGCTCAAGTCATAGGTATCTTCTTTAGACTCTCCAATGGGCTTAGGAGTTTCTTTCTCTAGATTTTCAATGAATTCAACCTCTTCATACTCCTCGATCAAACTTGAGTCAGCCTCATACACCTCTTCTTCAGGTTCAGCAATGGGTTCAGACTCACCCTCTTCTATCTCTCATATATGTAAGGCTTTGGTTGGACATTGGCTAGCATAGTATCCCGGTTTATGGCATCTAAAGCACGTGACGTTGGAATATCTTTGAACCTCTAGTGGCTTGCTCTTATTCTTCTCTAGCTCCTCAACCTAGGGATACCCTAAGTCTTGAATATCAGTGCAATCAATTTGAACTTCAGGGTCCTCAATCCTATCATTCATGAAAACTAGTGGGATACCGGGCTTGGGTTGGCTCGGGTAGAGTCGGCTCGGGCTGGGTCGGCTTAGGTTGGGTTGGCTCGGGCTGTGTTGGCTCGGACATACATGACTACGTCCTAGGGTATGTCTAGGGGAAATCACAGTTGGCTGGTTTAAAGGAAGTCGGCTAGGTCTGGGCTTAGGTTCAGGGGGATTAATCTTGTTGGACTTAGATTGACTAATCATGAGTTCCCTCTGATATGACTCGAATTCCCTAGCTATGTGATAAGCTTCTTCTAGGTCCAGAATTTGCCATTAAAATAGTTCCTACTGGATGTCCCTAGGTAGGCTGCTCAAAATCTCGATATAATCATAGTCTCCAACTCAACTATGTTACATCTCCTGATAAACTCAATAAATTGGTCAATGTACTCAAACACAGTTTTATTATTCTGCCTTAATATGTACCATTGGTCTAAAAGTCTTTGCTCATAAAATCGACCTAGGTACTCTTCTCTCAACTTACTCCTCATTGCTTTCCAGGTACTTATCTTATCTTCTCTCAAATAACACTAGTCCTTAATACCTTTCCAATGCCACTTAGCATGTCGGGTTATCCTATATATGGCCAATCTAACTTTTCCTAACTCTGACATCTTAGTGTACTCAAAATAGTGATCCATACTCTCCTCCCAATCAATATACACCTCAGGATCTACACTTCCATCAAATGTGGGTGCATAAGGTTGGGTGCTACTAATGGATCTTTCCTCTAAGCCAACGAAGTATGGGTATGGGCTTCTAGGGCTATACTCAGGGGTAAGATCATGATGATCTGCTCTTGGGTTAAAAAGATCGGGCCAAGGGGATTTGAATTTAGCATGGGCCTTGCAGGCTTCTACCCGTGTCTTCACTTGGGTCATCTTTTGGTTAAATCTAGTTTGAAAATTAGTGTTCATTTGTGCAACCCTATCATCCATCTGATCCAGTCGGTCAAGTAGGGTCATCAAGGTGACCTCAAGATTGGGATCCATGGGTGAACTAGATGGGGTGTGGGATGGCCTAAATTGGGTCCCTACCCTGGTTGTCATACAATACAAGACTTCAATCAATTAGACTCCTACTGTTCTAGGGCTCCTAGACCTAGAAACCCAAAGTAGGGTGAGTCAGCTAACTTTGCAGCCAATTCATCAGCTAATCAATCCACTGGCCAGGTCAGAGGTGGGTCTATGGGTAGCTCCCCCAACTCTCGCTGGGTCCTAATTAAAAACCACAGAAACCACTTAGGGCATTTGCCACTTGACCTCTTGCCTTAGAAACCAGCTTCAAGATGTAACCAATGAGTTGAGTGCACCAGCTTCCCCACAGTACCTTGAATTAGATCGGTTGGTGTCACCTAACTCACTAGAGTAAATTAAGTCTAGTTGATTTTAGAATTAGGCTTGGGACTATACAATATGTGGGTGGTGGATTGTGGGTCAAGGAGAGGTGATGAAATCTTCACCTTATCTTGGATATCAATTGCCCTTAAGTATCTTAAATATGAATGCACAATCAAGTTGACACACAAGCTGTTAATAGATTGATTAAGTTCAACATTTCTTTAGAGATTTTTTGTGCGTGCACCAGACTCAGAAGAAGACTTCAGGGCTCCATCTGGATCTCTGATTGACCTTTCCCGAAGAATTAGGATTTTCTGGTTTTGTAATAAGGGTTGACTTGGTCAACTCAATTTTAGTCTTGAGTCTGTATTTCCCTGCAATTTAAATTTTGTTGAGTCATGTTGACTCAGTATAAGTCCTAGTAGTGGTCTAGGTCTTCTCCAGGTTGGTGCCACTTTTTTTTTAGTCAAGTCAAGGTCCAGGGTGCCACATTTTTCTCCCAGGCCCAAGCAAGTGGGCGCCACACTCCCAGCCACACGCCAGAGTCCAGGAGGTGCCACATCTCCATCCAGTGTGCCTTGGTCCCCACACCACAAGAAAGCAGGTCCCTTCTTTCATGCGCCACTTAAGGAGAGATCAATCTAGGATCCTCAATCCAAGGAGGCACCCAAAATAATTCCATAAGAGCCAAGCTATGAAAAGAAAGGAGCAAGACTTGGGGAGCAAGACTAGGAGGCGCCCAAATACTTCCAAATAAAACCAAGCATGGAAGGAAAATATTTGTCTTGAAGAGCAAGGCTAGGAGGGGCCATCTTCTTGCCATTTGGAGCCACCAATCAACACTTAAGGAAGCTTTTGGCCGGCCATCATGGGGAGGATTTGATTCTACACGCCTAATTTGAGGATCCATCCTATTAGTCCCACATGGGAAGATGTAAAAACCTGATTTCTTGTAAAGGCCTATAAAATGGACCCCTCTTGTAAGTTTTAAAAACAATGATGAATGAAATCAATTTCTGTGTGAGCAACTTTGTGTTTCTCTCTTCCGCACTTGTATTCAGGTGTTGAGCTCTGTGAGGGAGTAAATCCGGGTTCCCTAGGAACCTTGAGGAGGTGTGAGATCTCCAACCCCAAAACCCTACCAAAACCCTAGGTTAGCCACTTCAATTCCAAACCCTAGCTGCCCATCATCTTCTTCATTCCACCATCATCCAAACCCTAATCTACCTAATCATCTCACGGCCCTCTCTTCCAAGTAGAGGCCGACCACCAGCATCCAGGTCCAGATCGGCTACTTCGAATACAGAACAAATCCCAGAGGAAGTCAGATCAGCATCCTGGAGAATCAGGATTTCAGCAACATCAATTTTTCAAGTTCTTCTTATCTGGTAAATCCTTTCTTTGAGTATCTAGTTCCTTAACTTGTTCTTCTTCTTTCCCAGATCCTGAGTTCAGGAGAAGCCAACTCTGCCAAAGGGCCAATATTGGAGGATCCATTGCGAAGATATCTGAATCCGAGGATCTAACAATCTGCTCGAGAGAGTCCTTCCACCAAACTCTGTGAATAACACTTCCTGGTACATAACCCTTCCCTTCTCTTTACTTCTGTCCAGTTGATAGTTCAGAGCGAAACCCTAGGTCTGGGAGTTTCTCAACCCCCAGCGATCCTTTACTTCTGAACTACTCTGATAATCTAGTTTCTTTGAATTGTGCTTTCAATTATTATATAGTTTCATTCAATTTAGTTTAACTTTCCTTTGAGTCAAAGCTGACTTCTGAAAATATATAAAAAAAAAAAAGAATTAGTCTTAATTTACTTCCGCATCTCATCATCTCTTTTGTTCTGCATCAATTATATATATATTTTTTTTTTTTTTTTATTTTTTTTTTCAAAGTCACTGGTTTCAGATCTAAGATTGAAAGTTTAGGTGTGGTGTGTTTGAAGAGATAATAAAAAAAAAATGTAACAAGTGTGATGGAGAAGTGATGAATTAGCAAGCAAGAGAAAAACCTAATTACAGAAATTTTAGGATGTAACAGTGACAGAAAATAAATTGCAAAAAAATATTTTTTTGTGTTTCTAATATGAAATTTTGGCTGGTAATAGTAGACTTACGGATGGTTAATAAAAAATATGGAAAGCAAAAAGGATTAGATCTAATAGGATTTCAATGGATGTAAATCTCAGCCACGTGCAGAATTTTTGGGTGCAGAAATTACAGCAATGAACATGAAAACTAGCCCTACTCTAACATGCTCTGATACCAATAATTGAGGTGGGATGAAAAGCCTAATGAAGGTTTTGATGATTACAGTAATGAATCAGATTTTATATTTTTAATTTTTTTGTAAAAAATGAAAAGAAGCTATCTAAAGAAAACTACAAAGAGAGAAGTAAAAACATGCTCATAACTAGTCTTCTAAGTGTAAAGAACCAAGGACCTAGAATGATTAAGAAATCCTTCAAAAATAGGGCTAAGGTTACCTTCAATAGACAGAGCAAGAGTAAGGGGGGTGATACCAAATAGCGATTTGATCCACTCCAAGAAGAAGGAACTCTCCCCTCTGGATCGGCACCTAGGATGAAGAAATCAACACTTCCCGGATAGTAGACTCCATTATAGGAGTTCTTTGGCAAGATAAGCTTCCTCCTCAGACTGGCACTCTTGAGAACCCTGCAAGCAAGAAGAAAACATAAAAAAGGTGAAGAAATGTAGCAAACAACTTAAAAAAATATGTAAAGATGGAGAGTGATGGATTGAATATTGCTTGGCTCCTTGATGAAGACTAGATTGACTGCTCCATGGATAGGGGCATCAACTCCATGGGTTAGGGGGGGAACATCAACACCAAGGTATGGTAGATGGGAGATGGATGAACTATTAGAACTAGATGGTAGATTGGGTCTCACACCCTCTTCCTCTTAGAGGACGATTCATCTTACACCGGAAATGAAAATTCATAATAATGGGTGCTCAAAAGGAAATTGTCTTTCATTTCAAAAAATAGCATCCTCCTTATAAAGAGATTAGTGGCCTATTTATAGTCTTCTAAGCTCCATTTGAAATTCAAATTTTACATGAAAAGAAGGGGAAAGGTAGTTACAAATTTGAATTTCAAATTTCATGAAAGGGGGCACCATCTCTAAAACCTTCATGCATGGATGCCAAGTGTCATGGGATTTCAAAATGGGGTGCAAGATCTGAAAATTTGCATGCATGGGCGCCAAATGTCTCCATGGTTTCAAAATGGGGTGCCAAAGCTGAAAATCTGCATGCATGGGCACCACTTGGCATTTGGGTCATCATGGGTTGGGTGCCACCTGACATTCATGAGGGCATTCATGTGTCATCATGTATTGGGCACCACTTGGCATTCATGAGGGCATTCATGTGTCATCATGTGTTGGGCACCACATGGCATTTGGGTGCACATCTTGGTCTTTTTCAATATAATGCTCCTTCACTTAGTCAAGGCTAGCTCACTGGTTATAGTACTCAAACTTTATAGGACTCAATTAAGAAAATGTAATGGACCAGTTGACAGGATTCAAAGAAAATTGGCTAAGCATTGTCAAACCAATTGAATTGAGTCTCCTTCGAATCCTGGTGCCCACACCAACTATAGGTGATCCGCTACCCTGGTGCCAGAATCAAGAGCCAAATGAAGTCCGGGATCCCGTAGGTGGCCCTAATCAAAGAGAGATCCTCCCTGGTCATCGTCGAAGCGATGCCAGAAGGCCCGATTGAATGGAAAGACCGAGAAGAAGCAACAGGAGTAGAAGAAACAGAAGGAATAGGAGGAGCTCTAGGCTTGCTTGAATGCTCTTATGCTTTTTTGCTTGTTAGTAGGTAGGATATTCAATGATGCTTCAAAACTTTGAAGAACTTTTTCAAAAGCTTTCTTGAGAGAAGTTCAAATCCCTCAAATATAAGGTCTTCCATCACTCCAAGGCAGTTTGAGACATTGTAGATAGTTGGGATGTGATATATGACCGTTAGAGCACATTTTGGCTTTCAAAAACAAATCTAGAACTAGCCATTGGATACCTGAAAGTGATGTTCGAGTCAGCTTGGATTCCTTCGAGTCGGCTCAGATACTTCAAGTTGATAGGTCGAGTCGCCAAATCTTCAGTGCAGTTGGCTCTTTGTCTCAGGGTGCAAAACTTCACTCTAGACGAGTCGGCTCTTGATAGCTTAGGTCTGCTCGAACTTATATCTCTGAAAAACATAAACTCGAGGAGTCAGCTCTTTTGATCTTTGGTCTGCTCTCCTTCTCAGGTTTTGAATCATCACTCTAGAAGAGTCGGTTCATTGTAGTTCGGGTCGGTTTGCTTTCTCAGGTCTTCAAAATTAGGTTTGGCGGAGTCGGCTCTTTTTGGTTCGGGTCGGCTCGCCTGACTGTTCTCAGAAATCTTCAAAAATTGGACTCTGGAGGAATCGGCTCGGACAAGATCCAGTCGACTCAGATTAACTAGAGTCAGCTCGGTTACCTTCGAGTCGGCTTAGATTGCTGTGTACCAGAATCCTTGCTGTGTGCCAGTAGGTGGAGTCCGCTCTTCATCATGCTAAGTCGGCTCGAGTAACTTCGCCAAGAGTTTTACAATTAAACTCAAAGAAAAAATCTTAACAACTCTGTTATATTTTTCAAGCATACTAACTCCAAATAATTCTAAGGCACACGCACACAGAAGTAACCTTTTTTATAGATTTTTTCTTAGCTTTTTCATTGGGTTCTTCTTTACAAAATCAAATTACAAGACAACTCAAGCAAGAAATAAAGATGTAGGAGTTGAAGATTGAACAACTAAATCATCCTATAAAAACTTATAAAATACTTGAAGAGTTGTTAGAAATAAATGTACATGCTACAATGTTTGGTTATCATCAAAATCACTTATGGGGCCAAAAATCTCCCCCTTTTGATGATGACAAAACACTAGACATGAATAATTCTTTACATTTACATGTATAAAAGTTTTTGACAGTAAGTATTCAAATGTATTTGAGCTAACTGTATTTGTAAATAAGTATCAGAGCTCTAATGACAAAATTGCATATCATTGATGTTGGTGCATTTGTATATTTCAAAGTGTTAAACTTTGCATGCTTTATAACATCAGAATTAAAACATGGGGTATCAAAGTTTTGAAAATATTAGAGTTTAAAAGTTTAACAGAATCAGAGCAAGAGAATTAAGCCATTCTTTGAGAAAATCTCCCCCTTTTTCTAGGTTTTTAAATAATTAGGCAGTTAGGGTCATTTTGAATATTATCACTTTTATGCTCCCACTTTTTCATTTTTTTTATGCACTTTAATAATAATTGATAGGAAGCTCAACATAAATATCAGAATTTTCATGACAACACAATCATTAGTGATGATATTGATACTATTCTCCCATTTCTCATATCTTTCTCATTTCTTACATTTCTTCCCCTTTTTGTCAATCAATCAAAAAGGTATGTTCAAATAAAGCTCAGATTTTGAAATAGATTGAGAAAGTCTTTAATATTTGTTTGAGATAATTTCACTTTCTCAATTGAAAATTCTAATTAAAAAATTCAACACAGTTGTATCAAAACATTGTATCAGATAGTACATGACAACAAAGGAAATTGCTAAAATATCTTTCATTTCATTAAGAAATTTGCCATACAAAGTGAGAAGGAATATACATTTCATATTTGTAAAAGATAAAAAGTAGAGCATTCATAATAAGAAGTACAAGAATAACCAAAAGTCTAGCTAGATAACCTATTATTCTTCTTTATTAGAAGAAGAGGAGCCTACATGTATAATCTTATAAGAGGTCTTAGTTTTCAGGGGTTTAAACCTCAAATCCCTAAATCTAGTTCTAACAGGGACTCTAAAAGTCTTAGTCTTCTTGGTTTTATCTTCTTCTTAGTTTTAACAGGTTTGGGTTTGATTGAGGGTGGATCAAATGAAGGAATAGGAGTAGGAGTCTCAAGTTACTCTTTGAAGATCTGTACAGGAGTATCTTCAGTAGTGACTGTTTCCTTTTTAGATTACAACAAGATAGTTTTGATTTCTTCTTTAAAATCCTTCATTTCCTATTCCATTTTTTCTTTGTGAACCTTCTGTTCAGATGTCATTTCCTGCAAGCTGGCATTAACTAAATTTTTTATTTCATCAATTGTAGATTTCATGTGATCTGTCACTGAATTTGAAATTGTTTCCATCTTCTGAAATATTAGCTTCTTAAGGTCAGATGGAGTAACCATTGTACCTTCATATCTTTCTTCAACAACAGTAGCTTCATCATCTTCTGAGGAAGTAGCAGCAAACTGACTAGATATCTTCTTTATCCATACTCCTTGTAGTTTGTAACCCATTCTTTTTTGTGAATTGAAGGAATAAGTGTCAAAGTGATGTAGAGGCTTTCCTATCTCATTGGTTAGGTCAACTCCAGCTTCTTCAAATAGTAGAGTAAAAACCATACCGTTGGGTAGGCATGCTTTAACTTTCCTAGCTACTTCAGTAATTTGAATCATCATTATATAAGGAATGTTGAGAGGCTTTTCTTCAATCAGATGTCAAATAAAAGTCATGTCTTTTTCGCTGACCCAGTCAAAGCGACCAGTTCTTGGAAGAAATATTCTACTGACCATATTATGAAGAAGCCTCACTTCTTTTGATAGTAAGTTGGCATGAACATGTTGAACGGAGTTCACATTTTCTTTTTCCAAAATGAGTTTTAGAGTGTGTTCTTTGTCTGCTAGGATAAGCTCAATGGCACCGTCCGTTGACATTTGAAGCAAATTTTTCAACTTTTCTTCATCCATAATTACTTTCACTCCCTTAATAGTTGATTCCAAATGATACTCTTTAAGAACTATATTTTCATAAAAAATTCATACAAGTGAGGGGTAGTTCAAAATGTCGAAAGAACATAAATACTTCCAACCCTCGCTTTATATCCATCTTCCGATCTTCATCTTCATTTCTTCTAGGAAGGAGAAATCTATTCTTCTTCCGCAAGTGACAGGCTAATTTGCCATTGAGATAATCTGTCCGGGAGGAGAAGGAGTTTCTTCTTCTTGTTGCTTAGGAGTAGATCTTTTCCTCTTTTCTTCCTTTTCTTTTGCATCTTCACTACGTGTGCTTGATACACCTACTTGAAGAATCTTCCTTGCAGATCTTCGTGGAGCCATTATAGTGAAATTTAAGAAAGGTTATAGGAAGTGGTTTTTGAGGGAATGGTAAAGGTTTCAAGTGGAGTAGAGTGAGTTTAAAATAAAATGGAAAGAGTGAAGTATAGGAAAAGATAGTTCGGATCTATTTAAGTAGTGATTTCCTGACATTCGAGTCAGCTTGCCCAACCTTAGAAATATCTGAGTGGCTCACCCAATCTTAGAAATATCTGAGTCGGCTCGACCAGAATGAACTAAGAATAATCATAACACTGAGTCGGCTTGGCAAAATTTTTGGTTGACCTAGTTGGCTAGACCAGAGCAATAGGCAAAAAAATCAGACATTTGAGCTAGCTCGACCAGAGCAAAATTACTCGAGTCGACTCGAACAGAAACTTTCCATAGAAAATAAAATGATTCAGAAATTGATTTCAATTGAATGAGATTTCAAGGAAAGTTGTTCATCAATCATGAATAGATGTAAGAGGTTTCCTAGATAATTCATCCTTAATTTTAAAGAAATTAGGTTAGGAAAACTAGAAAGGATCACAAAGCCCTAATTCTCCTTTAAGCAATTCAAATCTATCTTGATTCAGTGGCTTAGTAAAAATGTCAGCTAATTTTTTTCAGTAGGGATAAATTCTAATTCAATGTCACTATTCAAAACATGATCCCTAAAAACATAATGTCTAATCTCTATGTGCTTAGTCCTAGAATGCTAAATAAGATTTTTGGTTAAATTTATAGCACTTGTGTTATCACACTTGATAGGAATTTTGCATTGTGTAACACAAAAGTCTTCTAGTTGTTGTTTAATCCATAACACTTGTGCACAACAACTCCCTGCAGCAACATACTCTACCTCAGTAGTAGATAGTGCTACCGAGTTTTGTTTCTTGTAGTGCCATGAGATTAAATTCAACCCTAGAAATTGACATGTACCGCTAGTACTTTTTCTATCAACTTTATAACCAGCATAATCAATATCAGAAAATCATATTAAATTCAAAAATGATTCTTTTGAAAACCAAAGACCTAGCTTACTTATACTTTTCAAATATCTTAGTATTCTTTAATAGCAAGCATATGTGTTTCTTTAGGATTACATTGAAATCTAGTACATACACATACACTATACAAGATATCCGGTCTACATGCAGTTAAATATAATAAGGATCTGATCATACCTCTATATAGCTTTTGGTTAATATTTGATCCATTTTCATCTTTGTCTAATTTGCAAGATGGGCTCATGGGTGTGCTCATTTGTTTACTCATCTCCATACCAAACTTCTTGATTATTTTCGTGGTTTATTTGGTTTGGTTGATGAAGATCCCTTCCTTTATTCACTTTACTTGAAGTCTGAGGAAGTAATTAAGTTCACCTATTAGGCTCATTTCAAATTCTCTCTGCATTAGCTTAACAAATTCTTCACAAAAGCTTTCATTAGTTGCACCAAATATAATATCGTCAACATAGATTTGTATAACTAATATATCATTGTTTTTCTTTTTAATGAAAAGGGTTTTATCAACATTTCCTCTTAAAAAATTATTTTCAATCAAGAAAGTGCTAAGTCTATCATACCAGGCTCTAGGGTCTTGTTTCAAACCATATAAAGCTTTATTGAGTTTAAACATATTGTTTGAAAAAGCATGATTTTCGAAACCCGGTGGTTGTTCTATAAAAACTTGTTCGGAGATAAAACCATTTAAAAATATACATTTTACATCCATTTAAAAAAGTTTAAAATTTATGTAGCAAGCAAATGCAAAAAGTAATCTAATGCTTCTAGTCTTGCTATGGGTGCATATGTTTCATCAAAATCAATACCCTCTTCTTGACTATATCTTTTAGCCACTAATCTAGCTTTGTTTCTAATAATATTTTCTTGTTCATCTAGTTTATTCCAATAGACCCATTTGGTTCCTATGATTGGATGGTCTTTTGGTCTATCAACTAATGTCCAAATCTTATTTCTTTCAAACTGGTTCAATTCTTCATGCATGGCTAACATCCAGTTTTGGTCATTTTCTGCTTCTTCCAAGGTGTGAGGCTCTATTTGTGATACAAAGGCTAGGTAATCATATGCAATTCTATATGCAGACCAGTCTTAATGCCTTGAGAAGGATCACAAATAATTAATTCTTTAGAATGTGAAGTAGTGTATCTCCATTCAGTTGGTAGATCGGTATGATCCTTACTTATAGTTTCTTCTCCTTCTTCAATTGGTCTTTCTTGTATGCTTATGTCTTCCATCACCTTTTGAATAGTACCTGCATCATTATCTATACACTCTTCTTTCTTAGAAGGTGAATGATGTGGAATAATGCTCAAATACCACTAATGAAGCAGGGGGATAGGGCTAGAGATGCTAGTATGGATGCTTATAATGCAAAGGAGTTTTTATAGTTGATGAGTTTTAGATGTTTTTCTTAGGATTTTGATTCCCGATCACAAACAAAGACTAGAAATAAGAGAAGTTGAATATCATAAGCTTACACTAGCAATTCAAGTCCCTAAATAGTGAAACGAGAACAGGATCCCAGGATTAAGAAATCCCGGTAGGACTAAGCTCGATATACAATACCTATATAGTAGATAGGGGCAAACCTCACACGTCTGAAGTGCCCGATGAAGAGATCGCACAACTCGGTGGATGCGGCCTGGGTGCCCAAGTAGTCGAACCCGCGGATGCATTGGCTTTCGGTCGGGTGGTCGCGATGGCAAAGCAGACTATCTCCGGTGCACAAGATACCAAGGAGGATGTGTAGGCAAGCAAAGTAGGGATTAGCGAAGTGGAGAGACGTATTGAAATGGAACTAAGGTAGGGTTGAGAAGGGGCTTCAAGCCCGGTGTCTGGCTGGATTCCAAAGTTGAAGAAGGAGATAACTTGGGGCCTTGCACCCAGCGACATCCCAGAGGACGAAGGATTGTGGCCTCACACCACTCGACGTCTAGGAGGACGAAGGACTTGCGACGCCCTGGGGTGATGGAAAGGTGGCCTCACACCACTCGACGTCCCAAGGGATGAAGGAAGCTTCACTCAAACCTAGTCTAGGAGACAATGGTTGGAGGGGAAACAAGACTCAAGCTTTTTTCATTCAATCATTCAATACCATACAATGGAGGGGGTTGGGTCCTTTAAATAGGCACCCAAGGCCCATTCAAATTTCAAATGAAACAAAATTACAAATTTCTTGGGTGGGCGCCAAAAGCATTGACCTTCTCCTCTCTTTGCATGCTTACTTTGGGAAGAAAACAAGGAGCAAGGCTTGCTTGAAGGGATGTGTCTCCTTTGGTTTTCTTCCATGCCTAGTTGGAGTGAATCATGGCCGACCAAGGAGGGAGCTTTGGGCGTTGCAAATTTGAGGGCTTGGAATAGGGAACGTGCTCCTTGTCTTTCCTCTCTTGTGTGACTACTTTGGGAAGAAGACTTGGGAGATGGCTTGTTTTGTGGCTTTGTCTCTTCAAGAATCTTCAACGCCCCATTTATTGATGGATCATGGCATGATGTGGAGGAGGGAAGAGGGGGATGATGTCTCCTCCTTCCAAGGTTGCCCAAGAGAAAATGGTATGGAGAGGCCGTGTTGAATGCATGAGGGCGACTCCTTGCTTCCTTCCTTGGATGCCCAAGTGGCAATTGATGTGGCACCACATAGGTGGCTGAGGTGGAGCCTATGTTGGCATCTTTCCAAGTGTAAGAGGTGGGTTGGCCCACAAGGAAATTGACTTGATCTTGAAAGCCAAGTTGACTTCAATTGGGCTTGGGCCAAACCCAAACTCAGACTCGAAGCAAAAATAAATACAGGACCCATGACCTAAACTTACCCAAATTGGTCAAGGTACAAGAATAAAACAAACTTAGACTAGGTACATGACTAAAAATTATAAAATTACTTTGGCTTATAGCCTTATTACAAGACTCACAGAAGTGGAACCCTAATATGAGATTCACAGAGGGTTGAGGAGCATCTATCGGATCCTGGCACCCACACCAGTTCTCCCTATGTTGGAGGAACTCGACCCTATCGAGTAAGGGTTAGTCTGGCTTTGGTACCTCTCCAAGATATCGGGGTGTGAGGCACTGCAAGTCCTCCCAGGTGATCCATGAGTCATCGGATTCGGGTTGGCCTTGCCATCGGACTAAGTAACATTGATAGCCTTTGCCCCGGGTAGTGATAGCTTGGTCATCCAGGACATGCTCGATCAGCTCTCCTCGCTCAGGTATATTTGGAGGTGGACACTCAGGTTCAGGTTCACTCTCAAAAGGGAGGTCAGACACAAATGGATTGCTAGGTATATTTACGATTCCCTATACTCGACTAAGTCAGAGATATTGAATGTCGAGCTAATTCCATAATTCGGAGGTAATTCTAGCACATAGGCATTATGGCCCATTCTCCTTATCACTTTAAAGGGACCAGCCCCACGAGCATGAAGCTTCTTAACGGTTCCCGGTGGAAACCATTCAGGCCTGAGCCTAATCATTACAAAATCCCCTATTACAAACTCTTGGCTCGCTTTCGGGAATCAACCAAATTATTTTTAAAAATTTATTTAATGCATAATCCTAACATGATGCAAAATGCAGACTCAACTATGCATTCCTATTGAAAAAAAAAAAATTATTTGACTCATAGGATCTAAACCTAACAGACTTTTGACTCTCTCGGTTTGACCCTAGTCTGGTATGCAAAAGAAAAATTATTAAGGATCCCTAGCAAATGCCATAAAGTGTACCAAAAGTAAATGGCAAGAGGGATGGGTTCTATTGAGTCATGCAACCTGGTGATTTCACCAAATGCAACCCCATGGCTCTAAAAATGTGAGACGGCTCTGGGAAGGGGAGAAAATAGGAGTCAGAGTCTTGGGGTAATCTCTGGGCGTCATGAAATAGACCTTCGTTGTTCAAGATAATCTTAAGATTTGGACATTGTTCTACAGGTGCAAGTTCCAAGGCTAAATGGGTGTTCCTAGATGGTGGAAGGTCATTAGGAAGGTCTTTGGGAATGTTATCTTAAGAGTCCTCAAAACTGATGTCTACCTCCTGGGTTAGTTCTATAGGGACTTGTTCCTGGACCTCCTCTAAGGACAATACTTGTGAACCCTCACCACCCTCTACAATGTTCGATCCTGGCTCAATTACTCCTTCATAGTCTCTAATGGGTTCAGGATCTTTTTCTTTTGGTTCCTCGATAATTTCTACCTGGGGTTCATCTACATCACACGTCACCATTAGGTTTGACTCCGAGATGTCTTCATCGGCTTCCTCAATGATTTTAACCTTGGGTCCATCTTCTACTAAACTTGACTCATAGATGTTTTCTTTGAATTCTTTAATGGGCTCAGGAGTTTCTTTCCCTTGATTTTCAATGGGTTCAACCTTAAAGTCTTCAATGGGCTTAGGGGTTTTTGTATTCAAATTCTCAGAATGTTCATCCTTCTCTCCCTGAAACTCTTTAAAGGGTCCTTTCCTAGTAATCTCTTCTCTTAACCCATTGTCCTTGACCAGGTTAACTTCAGGCTTCTTTTACTTAAGATTACTTGATCCTCTTTTAACCTAATCCTTAGGTTGAACTGGATTGATTGTAAACTTCTTCCCATGGTGGTTAAATGTACAGGTATTGGTCCGACCATGAAGGGTGGCTTCATGATCGTACAGCCAAGGTTGTCCTAAGATAATACTACTGACGCCCACGGGAAGGATATCACACCAAATCATCTCTTCATAAGATTGCAACTTGATCAAGACTTGGCACCTCGAATTTACGGGTATAGAGGTTGAATCAATCCACGAGACCTAATAAGGGTTAGGGTGAGGAACTGGGGTCACTCCTAGGGATTTGGCAGTACTTGAGGAAATGGCACTGACACAGCTCCCACTATCAACTATGATCTTGCATACCTTATTCCCTAGTCTGGCAAAGGTTTGTAGGATGTTAGTCCTACGCCAATCTTCTTGTACTATGTCCTGGATAAGGATGCAACTAATTACTCCTAAAAGGTCATCAGACTCATGCAGTTCTTCCTGGTCCATGAACTCCTGGTTGGGTCTCCTAGGGTAATTCTCTTGGGCTGGGTCAGGATATAGGACTCTTTTGGGCTCAGCCTCTAAGGAAGGTTTATGATGAGGATATTCCCTAAGGTGGAAAGGTGACTCAGACTCAGGCTCGGTAGATGGTCGGGGCCTAGCAGCTTCCTCTAGGGGTCTTAGTCTGGCCTTTATTTGATCAAGTTTATTATTCAACTGGTTGCTTAATTGAGTCATGGATTGAGTTAGGGCACCAACGTCAGCTTGAAGTTGGTCCATGGCTTCGGTAAGGGATGGAGAAGGTATGTGAAAAGAGGTTCCTGATCTAGTGCACATGTAACACACACAGAACGGCGCTACGGTTTGCTAGACTTAGGAGATCTCACCAAATGTAATGTCAAGAAGATGAACCTGGAAGTAGTAACTTGGCACCTGACCAGGCAAGTATAAGGTTAGTGGAGGTTCCTCTTTACTTGCCTAGACACCAATTTGAAATTGGCCAGGTAAGCGAACCAACCTACTTCCCTTCGGGATCTAGTCCCTGAACCACTTTCCTAAACACCAGCTACTCAAGCACACACCAACAAGTGATCTAGCTTGGCTCGGCACTTGGGTCGACCCGACTTCGTGGGTGTCCCTAGCTTACCAGAGCAGATTAAATGTCTAATCAATTTTAGTTAACAACTAAGGTTTGATATATCGGGTGGTGGTTTTTGGGCTAGGGACAGGTAATGAAATCCTGACCCTATGTTAATTTGACGCCCTTAGCATGAGTTATGCAAAATGATGCACACAAATGACTAATGAAAAGACTAAAAATTTTCTTGTTTTTTTGTGTCTTTCAGATGTGTGAATGCTAAACAAGATGCAGGTATTGAAATATGCCCCTAAATGCAAGAAATAAGCTAGATGGATGAATGAAGCAAGAAATGAGATGCTTGCAGGAATTTTAGACCTGATATTTTTTTAGGTAGTATTTTGGCTTGTAGAAATTCTACAAACTGAAATAAAATTTGAGAAAATAACCAAAAATATTATGAATAAAGTGCGATCTATCAAAATAGAAATCACAAAATTTGGGAGTCCATAAAGAGAGAAACAATTCAATGTTCAGACCATATACGGGCTTACCAGAATGCAGAAAATGAAAGGAAAAGATGCACTAGTCCTAGCCGTGCTCTGATACCAATAATGATGTGGAATAATGCTCAGATACCACTAATGAAGTAGGGGGATAGGGCTAGAGATGCTAGTATGGATGCTTATGATGCAAAGGAGTTTTTATAGTTGATGAGTTTTAGATGTTTTTCTTAGGGTTTTGATTCCCGATCACAAACAAATGCTAGAAATAAGGGAAGTTGAATATCAAAAGCTTACACTAGCAATTCAAGTCCCTAAATAGTGAAATGAGAACAAGATCCTGGGATTAAGAAACCCCGGTAGGACTAAGCTCGATACACAATACCTACTTAGGAGATAGGGGCAAACCTCACACGTCTGAAGCACCCGATGCAGAGATCGCACAACTCGATGGATGCGGCCTGGGTGCCCAAGCAGTCGAACCCGAGGATGCGCCAGCTTTCAGTCGGGTGGTCGCGATGGCAATGCAGACTATCTCTGATGCACGAGATACCAAGGAGGACCTGTAGGCAAGGAAAGTAGGGATTAGCGAAGTGGAGTGATGTATTGAAATGGAACTAAGGTAGGGTTGAGAAGGGGCTTCGAGCCCAATGTCCGGCTGGATTTCGAAGTTGAAGAAGGAGATAACTTGGAGCCTCGCACCCCACGACGTCCCGAAGGATGAAGGATTGTGGCCTCACACCACTCGACGTCCAGGAGGATGAAGGACTTGCAATGCCCTGGGGTGATGGAAAGGTGGCCTCACACCACTCGACATCACTGGGGACGAAGGAAGCTTCACTTAAACCTAGTCTAGGAGACAATGGTTGGAGGGGAAACAAGACTCAAGCTTTTTTCATTCAATCATTCAGTACCCTTACAATGGAGGGGGTTGGGTCCTTTAAATAGGCACCCAAGGCCCATTCAAATTTCAAATGAAATAAAATTTCAAATTTCTTGGGTGGGCTCCAAAAGCATTGAACTTCTCCTCTCTTTGCATGCTTACTTTGGGAAGAAAACTAGGAGCAAGGCTTGCTTGAAGGGTGTCTCCTTTGGATTTCTTCCATGCCTAGTTGGAGTGAATCATGGCCGACCAAGGAGGGAGCTCTGGGCGTCGCAAATTTGAGGGCTTGGAATAGGGAATGTGCTCCTTGTCTTTCCTCTCTTGTGTGACTACTTTGGGAAGAAGACTTGGGAGATGGCTTATTTTGTGGCTTGGTCTCTTCAAGAATCTTCAATGCCCCATTTATTGATGGATCATGGCATAATGTGGGGGAGGGAAGAGGGGGATGATGTCTCCTCCTTCCAAGGTCGCCCAAGAGAAAATGGTATGGAGAGGGTGTGTGGAATGCATGAGGGTGCCTCCTTGCTTCCTTCCTTGGATGCCCAAGTGGCAATTGATGTGGCGCCACATAGATGGCTGAGGTGGCGCCTATGTTGGCATCTTTCCAAGTGTAAGAGGTGGGTTGGCCCACAAGGAACTTGACTTGGTCTTGAAAGCCAGGTTGACTTCAATTGGGCTTGGGCCAAATCCAAACTCAGACTCGAACCAAAAATAAATACAGGACCCTTGACCTAAACTTGACCCAAATTGGTCAAGTTACAAGAATAAAACAAACTTAGACTAGGTACATGACTAAAAATTATAAAATTACTTTGGCTTATAGCCTTATTGCAAGACTCATAGAAGTGGAACCCTAATCTGAGATTCATAGAAGGTTGAGGAGCCTCTGTCGGATCCTCGTGCCCACACTAGTGAAGGGTTAGTTTCATCAAAAATAACATGCATTGACTCTTCAATAGTAAGAGTTCTCTTATTAAAAACACTATATGTTTTGCTATGTAATGAATAATCGAGGAAAATTGCTTCATCAGATTTAGCATCAAATTTTCCTAGATTATCTTTACCATTATTTAGCACAAAGCATTTACATCCAAACTCATGAAAATAATTTATATTGCGTTTCTTTACATTCCGGAGCTTATACGGGATTTTCTTCAAAATAGGATGGATCAAAATGCGGTTTAAAATATAACAACTAGCGTTCATCGCTTCTGTCCAAAAGTACCTTGGAAGATTACCTTCATATAACATCGTTCATGCCATTTCTTCCAAAGTCCTATTTTTTTCTCTACCACAGCATTTTGTTGTGGTGTTCTAGGAGCGGAGAAGTTATTATCAATGCCGTTTTCAATGCAATAATCATCAAAAAATTGATTTTGAAATTCATTTCCATGATCACTCCTAATTGAAATTATTGAAAGATTTTTCTAATTTGAAACCATTTTGTATAATTTTTGAAATACTTTGAAGGTTTCATCTTTGTGAGCAATAAATAAAACCAATGTAAATCTGAAAAAATCATCTACAATCACAAGGGCATATTTCATACCTCCTAGGCTTGTGGTCCTAGTTGGTCCAAATAAGTGCATATTAAGTAGTTCTAGAGGTCTAGAAGTTGAAATCATATTTTTGGATTTTAATCTCCCCCTAATTTGTTTACCTATTTGGCATGCATCACAAACATGATCTAAATCAACTTTAATCTTAGGCATGCCTCTAACTAAATTTTTGGAAATCAACTTGGCAATAATATACATTCTAGCATAACCTAATCTTCTATGCCATAATAAATAAGACTCCTTGATCTTAGCATTCATTGCAACTAAACTGGAACTACTTAACATGGCAAGATCATTTAGATCAATCACATAAATATTTTCAAGTCTATTTCCAATAAATTTACTACTATAATTAAGAGAGTTTGTTAGTATACACATAGATGATTCAAATATATCTTTGAAGCCCTTATCACATAATTGACTAATATTCAATAAATTATGCTTCAATTTATCTACTAGCAATATATTTTCAATGAATGTATAGGGGGTTATTTTGATCTTACCAATTCCGATTATTTTTTCATTGCCATTGTCTCCAAAAGTAACCATACCTCCTTTTATTTCCAGGATGATGAACTGATCCTTGTCACCCGTCATATACCTTGAACAGCCACTATCGAGATACCATCTTTTTTTAATTTTTGGGTTGCAAGACATTCCTGCAAGATAATCAATGAGTTCTTTTAGGTACCCAAGCTAACTTGGGTCCTTGCAGGTTAGCTGAAGTGGTTCCTTTGGGAACCAAAATCTTTCTTGATTTATTGTAGACATTTCTAATAATATTATAATCAATAGCTTTATGTCCTATCTCTTTGCAAGCAAAACATCTGATTTTAAAATTTTGAAAAGATTTATACTTTGAAATTCTAGATGCATGAAGTGCAGAAGTAGCAGGTTTTGTAATTGAATTTTTTGGAACATACAAAGTGGCTTTTGAAATGGAAGTAGAACCTTTTGTCATGAAAGCTTTATGAGAAGTAAACTTGGGAACAAAATCTTTTTGTTTCATAAATGTAGTTGCTGAAATATAATTTGAATTTGAAGCATTAAAACCTATTCCAGCTTTATTACCAGAAATTCTGTGTTCTTTAAGAATCAACTCAGGCTTGTTAGAAGATAAAGTTAATTTTTCAACAAGTGGCTTGAGTTTCTCAACCTCATTTTTTTGCTCATTATTTTCTTTCAACCAAACATTATTTTTGTAATGAAATTCACTATTTTCAGTCTTCAAAACATTACATTTTTTAGAAAAGATATGAAGTTCCTTTTGCAGTAAAGTATTCTTCTCTGAAATTTCCTCTTTTTCTTTGCGTAAAGAATCATTGATATGCTTTAATGATCTAATCATTACTCCTGCCTTTTTAAATTCAGATAAGAGATCATGAAAAGCAGAATTTAACTCATCAAATGTAAATTCAATTTGAGTGTCGGGGGAAGTTACCTCATCCTCGAGACCCATTAGACATAGGTTAGCTATTTTCGTGGTTTCTTCCTCTTCTATTGAAGTGGAGTCTTCATCGTCGCTCCACGTAGCAACAATCACTTTCTTTTTCTTCTTTTTAAATTTTTTTTAGTTATGGACAGTCCAAATGAATGTGCCCCGGTTTCTTACATTCATAGTAGGTTGGGACTTGTTCATTTTCTTTGTCTTTGTCCTTGTCCTTTTCTTTTGAATATTCTCCTCGTTCATAGAATTTTCTATTGTATCTTCCTTTTTCTTTCCCATAAACTTTTTGAATCTTCTCATGAACATTGCAATGTCTTCATCTTCTAAGTCATCTTCGGAGGAGGTAGAGTCATCTTCCATTTCTTCATCATTCTTTGATTCCAATGCAGCCTTGAATGAAATTATTTTTTTCTTTTTCTGATCATCATCCATTCTATGCTACATGGCCAATTCTTGTGTGATGAGGGAACCCATTAGTTCATCCATGGATAGGGTGTTCAAATCTTTAGCTTCCTGTATGGTAGCAACTTTTGGGTCCCATTTGTCAAGAAGTGATCTCGATATCTTTTGGACCAAATCAGCATTTGAATAAACCCTGCCAAGACTTTTCAAACCGTTAATAATATCTATAAATCTAGTGTATATGGCAGAGATATTTTTATTAGGCTCCATCTTAAACATTTCATAGTTATGTACTAAAAGATTAATCTTTGATGTTTTCACTTGAGAAGTTCCTTCATGGGTCACGTCAAGTTTAACCCAAATTTTCTTTACTGAAGAGCAAGTGGAAATTCGATTAAACTCATTTGAATCCAAAGCACAGTAAAGCAAATTCATTGCTTTGGCATTAAATTTCCCTAATTTCATGTCATGTTCATCCCATTCCTCGTCAGGCTTAGGGACATCCATGCCATCAATTTTGATCATGGAAACATGTGGCCCTTTAAGAATGACCTTCCATAATTGAAAATCTACAGCTTGTATATAAATTTTTATTCTTGCTTTCCAATAGGAATAATTTGTGCCTACAAATTATGGAGGTCTGTTAGTTGACTGGCCTTCCACCAAGGATGTACTCATGGGATGAGCTATCAATCTTTACTATAGGATAATCAGAGACACTGCTTTGATACCAGTTGTTGCCCAGGTGGCTACCCAAGAGGGGGGTGAATTAGGAATTTAAAGAATTAAAGCAGATAATGTGCAATAAAAATTCCTTACAAGTCTTAGGTGTCAAATTGTAGAAGCTAAATAGAGTTAAGTAAGCACAATAGAAACACACAAAATTTATAGTGGTTCGGAGCAACCCAACTCCTAAGTCCACTACCCAAGATACCACTTGAGATTTCCACTATATTCACACCAGAATACAGTAGGATTGTTTTATAGGATCACAATCCAAAACCTCTACACTTTGGTTTTAACGGGATCACCAAAGAAAACACAACAACCTTTGGTTTTAAACAGGCTCACCAAAGAAACCTAACTTGGTTTTACCAGGATTACCAAGAACCCAACACTTGGTTTTTATCAAAGGCTCACCAAGAACCTAAGTTGGTTTTACTAGGATCACTAAGAACCCAACACTTAATTTTTATCAAAGGCTCACCAAAACCTATTTGGTTTTCAATCAAGCTCACCAATAACCCAACAATTCAATAAAATAAATTGAAATAAGTGCAACAATAAATGACAAACTCAATTTATCGGATAGTTGCTGGTGCAGCTTGATAGAAGTCCACTTGGCTTGCACTTGAATAAGCTTTAATGGCTTCAGTGGCTTCTTCCCAAATTGCTTCAAGCTTTAGATCAGAGTTGGTGAAGACTTGAAGGCTTGCTTGAATACTCTTGTGCTCTTTTGCTTGTTAGTAGGTAGGATATTCAATGAAGCTTCAAAACTTTGAAGAACTTTTTCAAAAAACATTTTTGAGAGAAGTTCAAATCCCTAAAATATAAGGTCTTCCATCACTCCAAGGAAATTTGAGATGTTATAGACCGTTGGGATGTGACATATCACCATTGGAGCACTTTTTGGCATTCAAAAATAAATTCTAGAACTAGCTGTTGGATACCTGAAAGCGATGTTCGAGTCGGCTCGAATTTCTTCAAGTCAGCTCGGATCCTTCGAGTTGATAGTTCAAGTCACCAAATATTCAGTGCAGTCGGCTCTTTATCTCAGGGCAGAAAACTTTACTCTGGATGAGTCGGCCCTTGATAGCTCAGGTCGACTCGAACTTATATCTTTGAAAAACTTAAACTCGAGAAGTTGGCTCTTTTGATCTTTGGTCGGCTTTCCTTCTCAGGTTTTGAAATCATCACTCTGGAAGAGTCAGCCTATTATAGTTCGGGTTGGCTCGCTTTCTTAGGTCTTCAAAATTAGGTCTAGCAGATTAGGCTCACCTTGCTGTTCTCAAAAATCTTCAAAAACTGGACTCTGGAGGAGTCGGCTCGGACAAGTTCTAGTCGACTTGAATTCACTAGAGTTGGCTCGGTTACCTTCGAGTCGGCTCGGATTGCTGCATACCAGAATCTTTGCTACGTTCTAGTAGGTGGAATCGGCTCTTCATCATGCTGGGTTGGCTCGAGTAATTTCTTTAGGAGTTTTACAATTGAACTCAAAGAAAAACTCTTACCAACTCTCTTATATTTTTCAAGCATACTAACTCGAAAAAATTCTAAGGCACACGCACACAGATGTAACCCTTATTACAATTTTTTTTCTTAGCTTTTTCATTGGGTTCTTCTTTACAAAATCAAATTACAACACAACTCAAGTAAGAAACAAAGATGTAGGAGTTGATGTTTGAACAATTAAATCATCTTATAAAAACATGTAAAACACTTGAAGAGTTGTTAGAAATAAATGTACATTCTCCAATATTTTGTTTTCATCAAAATCACATATTGGGTCAACCGTTCCAATCAAAAGGTAAGAAGATCAACATATCTATTAAGTAATGGCACCCCACTGAGTAAACGGGCACCTTCGTCTAAGTAACCATTGTGATTCACATCAAAAGGTAAGGATGCTAATACTTAACAGGTTAAGACATTACACTTGACTTAAAAAATGGAGGAAAATGGAACAAATGGACTAAAAAGACAACAAACCGAACTCAAATCATGTTAGAGGATTTAATGAGTAAATTGGGGAGATGGTAAGAAAGACTTCTAAGGATTCCTATGGTCAACACTTGATGTGGGATAGATGGGCATAGGATCATTGATGAGCCTAGAAGTCACCAAAATTAGGGTATCATATTTTTTGTATTTTTTTGTGAGAGAGTGGTGAAGGAAATAATGGGGATGAAAGATAGATATCTAGATCTCATGGACTTTGGGACTCCACTAACGAAGAGACCTCTCACCTCTAGGTCATTCCACCCACCTCGATACTTGGAGAAGTTAGGATGAATCTTAAAGGACATAAGGGGATAAAGAAAATGAAATCAAAGGGAAGGGGGATAACTAGGGCCTCACGCCCCTTGATGCCTGAAGGCGAAGGCAAGATGAAGAATCACTCTTCTGAAAACTCATATTTATTCACCAAACTATTTTTTTACAAAAGACTGAGGGTGGTATTTATAGACATTTCCAACCCTCATTTGAATTTGAATACAAGCTAAAAAGATTGGGATGATTCAAATTCAAATACAAGATAGGAAAAGATAAGGCCTATCCATATCACAATCCTAACCAACCAAATCCTAAATCAAATTTCAAAACAATCAATCCTAACCAACTAATTTTTCTGAATTTGAATTTTTTAAAATCTGTGCTGCTCAAGATCGGTGCTGCTCCGGGATCAGTGCTAGCGATGTCCCCATCAATACTTGACCACTAATTGGTTTAACTCATTGATGTTGGGTTCCTTGGGCCGGGCGCAGTGGAAGATCAGGTTTCTAAATTTTCAATTTTGAAAACCTAACCGGCCGGAACCCTAAACCGTATGACCACTTGATCATGGCAATCAATAAATCAATACTTTAGGGCTATAGAAGAATACCTAGAGCACTACAATCCTTTATTTCCACAAGGCACACAAGTGCTTGCCCTTCAAAGGTGATCCACATAGGAACCAGACCATAGAAGCACTTCGATAATAGTTGCTTGTTTGATTGGGACTCTTTTGGTAGCCTTTCAGACTTTCTCCCATGCTAGACTCCCTACCCTCCTATAGGGCACTCAGATACCTCTTTATATCCCCTCTCGGATCCTGAATTTCCCTTCTATTTTTTTTCATAGGCTCTTATCTTAGAAGACTAGCCTAGTCTCTAAAGAACAGGCTTTGTTTTAAAAGGACAAAGCTTGTCTTAAGGGGGGAGGAAGAAAAAATAGCAGGTTGGAGTATTCGGATGGGAAATGAATTGCTTTGGCATCAAATCGTCGATGCCTTTTATAGAGATGAATGAGGCGCCAGATATGTCCTTTTCATAGCCATCTGATAACACCCTTCAATGAGAAGGAGTCTTATTAACGATAAGACATATCATAATAACACCCTTTCATGCTCCAAGA
The DNA here is from genome assembly GCA_021397845.1 of Areca catechu. Lineage (NCBI taxonomy): Eukaryota > Viridiplantae > Streptophyta > Magnoliopsida > Arecales > Arecaceae > Areca > Areca catechu. The sequence goes on along the minus strand of JAHSVC010000054.1, from coordinate 1,368,491 downwards.
GACATATAAATGCCTCTTCAATTTTTCTAGCCATTTTTCCATCTACCACATGGCACTAACCAATCAAAACAAGGCTAGGGATGTGGCTTTTGAATAAGAGGCATCGAAGATTTTAAGATACTTAAAAAAGAAGGACTCTTGGCCACTTTAATTAGCACCAAATGAAGAGACGCGACTCTTCATTTATGCACACAATACTATTCATGTCATATCATTATATTGAATAGTCAAAGCCCACATAAAAGGGTATGGAGATGAGGAGAAGTCCTTTGGGACTCTATTTGCCATTTGTGATTCATTAGCAGAAGGCCTCTTGGTCCTTCTGCATATGGAATTGGCGTGAAACCAAAAGTGGCGCCCAAGTGTCCATGCCAACATGGACCCTTACACAATTGCAAGATAAAGCCAAATGAAATCTAGATTAATACTAAATTAGGCAGCCCCACTTTGGACTCAATCCAATCTAATTTCTACTTAAATTGGTTAACACAATTAGCAAGCAAATAGATCCAATCCAATTGGGTTAGGAGTTGGGCTAGCCAACATGCTTGTATGTCATTTAGCTAGCCAATTAGGATCCCATGACCGTAATAAAAATCCAATTGACTTCCTTGGCCAGTTTTCTAATGTGTGTGACCCTTTGGGCTCTTCATCTAGCTAGCAGTAGGTCTAGGTCCAAGCCAATTTGATCCAATCAAACCCGATTGATCTAATTAGGTCAAATTGAGCTGACCTAAGTTGCCAATTTGAACCAGCTTCCGAATTGACTCAAGAATCAAATCAATTTGTGTCATGAAAACCTACAAGACATCATCGACGTCTAGAAACATGTCATGTCTACCAGGAAGATGTTGAATTTGGTTGATATTATCAAAATATCCTTCAGTGGAACGTTACCATGCAATTCAATCCTTCGATCTCCTTTTATCTCGATTAAGTGATGCGTTTGGAGAAATGCCAGACCCTAGCACTTAATCCTTTCAAATCTAAATTTGATAATGAAGACTCGATCAATGAAAGATTAGAAACCCTATATAATCTCATCTTACTTTGATCAAAGACTTCCTGAGTCAAAAATCAAAAAGATTTCATGTGATAAGTGATGCCGGATGAAATCCGATGTAACCTTGTATTATTTGGAAATGGGAAAGATACCTAACAAACTAGGACTGTGGGAGGGCTAAGAAGCATCTCGGGACTAGGGTGAGGCTAAAACAAAAACCCTAAAACAACTTATCTCTTTTGGTTTTCAATTTTCTTGGTGGAGGTGGCGAAGGAAGGATGGAGACGGGATACTGGAAACTGGAACTCATGGCCCTGGGACTCACTCTAACGAGGAGACGCACACAGAAAGTCAGGGGTCAAAGCACATAGCTACCCTCCCGAGAGATCAAGCACATAGCTACCCTCCCGAGAGATCAAAGCACCAGCTACCCTGAGCTCTCATCGAACCCATCATCCACAAAGTAGGGCTCTCATAAAGGCCGCTAAGGTGACTCCCAAAGGACATGAGGGGATAAACAAGACAAGATAGGAGATAACTAGGGTGCTCGAACCCATCATCCACAAAGTAGGACTCTCATACCCCCCAACGAACCCATTATCCACACAGTAGGGAACGAAGGTAAACGGGCCTCTGCCCAGAACCAGAACCGGAACCAATGAAAAATCCAAAAATCTATATCAAATCTCTTTAACTATTACAGGGGAGAGGAGGCCTTTATATAGAAAAACCAAAACCCTCAATTTCTTAGCCTCAAAGAAAACTAAAAAAGGAAAATAAATTACATCAAAATTCGTGTTGCATCAAAAATTATGCTGATCTGTTCTAAGAAGCATGTCAGCTTGATGATCTGCTCCAGAAAGCGTGCTGCTTTTAAAATTGGACTGCCTGAAATCCATGCAACTCCATATCACGTAGTGGAAGGGAAGAACGGTCTTCGACAGGGCACCAGCGGACGGCCGGAAAGCGGGTGGCGGACTGGCAGGCGGACGGCGAGCGACGGATGGCTGGCGACGGGCTGCGGGTGAGGCGACACAAGAATGGCACGGCACACCCCAGGGCATGCCGTTTGGTCTCCCATGACCGTGGGAGACCTTAGAGTGCCGGCGTGGCCGGTGGACGGCATGGGAGACCGGGGCCAGCAGGATGGTGGCCAGCGGATGTGTGGGCGATGGTGGCAGGCGACAACGACGGCGGCGATGCAGGGGCTCACGTGGGCGTATGGACACCTCCCACATATGTTCATCCTCCCACGGCCATGGGTGATGGCGGACCCCACGAGTGGCCGGGCGAGGGCCGGTGGTGGCAGGAACGGCGACGGGCAGCAGGCAGGCGGCAGCGGTGGCAGTCACAGTCGTGGGCCGTGGTAGGCGGACGCCTTCGCGTCCATTCATCTTCCCACGGGCGTGGGCGACGGCGGCTGCTTCTTCGGTGAGGGCGAGGGCCGGCGAGCTTTTGTGGCAGTTCGGCGAGGGCAGTCGTGAAAGATTATGCCATGAAAGCCAATTGAAATATTGTATTTCGATCCCAAAATCAATGAATTGACATTGTTATAATTAAGGCATTATTTTCATCATACGCTATGTCTTTATGATTATATGATGAACCCCATAGATTAGGGCTATGGTTCTAGGGTTATGATGAGATCATACCAGTGAGACCTAAAGCCTTAAAACCCTAATCTAAAAAATTCCTGGTCGATGGGACATTGAGTTGGGGATCAATGTTTCTGGCAAGACCAGCACATCCTATATATGCTTTATGATGAGGGTGACTGATCTCACAGTCACTTGTGTTTGACACTAATACTAGGATATGAGTTTTCATTAAAGAATGAGTTCACTGAATTGATCCAGATTGAGAATATCTAATGGAACCTTATCTGTTTGTCAATAGATAATTCTCATAGTGGGAGTAGTGCATGTGGTCCTTTGACCTGAGACTACCATGATACCATATATATATGAATCCATACTTTGGTTTGCAATCAATCATGACACTGAGTCATGCACGAGGCGATACTGGGTATGGTGGATTGTATATGGAGGTTGTGAGTAGGTCAACAAGGAATTGATCAGCCCTAGTAAGAGGGAATTGCATCCAGCTAATTTCATCAAATGATGGATTCAGGAAATCATTGATCAAAGTATGAAAATTAGAGTTAATTTTTAATGGTTCATTAATGAATCATCATTATGAAGATTGAGCTAGGGATGAATATGAAATTGGATTTGACAAGTATCCATATTCATAATCATATTCGGGATGCAAGTTGATCAAAGGACTGAATTGCCCGGTAACTCACCATTGAACTGTATTTTGGTAATTCCTCCAAAATTCCACATCTTTCGGGTAGACATGATACGTTGCTAGACATCAATCTTGTATTGTAGGTATATGATTGAATTATGGTAATTCAAATCAGTTAATTAGAATTAGATTCTAATTGACCGAGTCGAGCTAGTTTGAGTTGACCTAAATCGGCTTAGTTGAGATCAAACCGAATTAAGTCAAATAGCACTTGGACCTACTGCTAGCTAGGTGTGGAACCCAATGGGTCACACACAAAAAAGAATTGATGAAGGATTTAATTTGGAATTAAATCATATTTGCAAGATAAACACGGTAGCATGTGTTGCAGACACAATTTCTATTCGAATCAGATTCGAATTTGGTTCCTAATTTGGCTTAATTGGGTTCTAATTGAACCAAATAAAGGTCTAATATAAATTTTAGGACATTGGGCTAACCCATGGCTGAACCCAAGTGAATCAAGTGCACTGAGACTCTCTCTCCAAGCCGACCACTCCCTTCCTCACCCGCGCGCGCCAAGAAGAAGAGTCCACGCGCGTGTGGACTCCTCTTCACGCGCGTGGGAAGGAAATTCCATCGGAGAAAAATCAAGACAGGGGGCGATTTGGATCCTTGTCTGACATCCTTGGATCTGGATCCGATGGCTAGAAAAATTAAGGAAAAGATCCATCATTTTTCGGTCGCAAGTCCGTCTCCAAAAGTCGCGATTCTTCCTGAAGTTTTTCTGAGAGTCCTCCTCGTCGGAAAATCAAAAATTAAATCGAAGAATCATGATTTTTGGTTGAGGGGACGCGTGAGGAATGAGGGATCATGATTCCTGGGGTTTCAGAGGGTTGCGATGTTTTGAGAAAACGCCCCTCTGAAATCTATAAAAGGGATTTGGGTTCTCGGGGGTTTTTCATATAATCAAATACAGAGATCATATTCCTCTCCTCCTCTCTGGAATACTCCTTCCCTTTATGCTTGTTGGGTATTGTTTCCCTTACAGAGATAATCTCTGTCGAAACTCTGACCCTAAACAAGAATAAGAGGAAGGTCTTGAACGGTAAAGGAAAGGAAAAGGAAGGGTCTGTTCTTCTTCTTTTCTTTGTTGAATTAAGACTTTACTTGTCTTAATTTCTTCTTCCGATTCAATTCAAGAAAAGGAATTCAAGAAAGGGAATTCAAGAAATGAATTCAAGAAGAGGAAAGAAGGAAGAAAAGAAATTTTCAAGAAAGAAAATTTTAGCCTAAAAGTCCAAGAATTGAATTCTTGAAAAAGAATTCAAGAAGAGGAGACAAGAACAAGAAATTGTAGTCTTCATCTTTTTCTGTGTGGATCAACATTGGTGGGTGAACATTTGGGCACCTGGTGGAGATTTAAAGTTTCGATTTTAGTAATACAGGTTAGTACTTTAATATGAGTTTAAATCTTATATATACATGTTATAAGTTTTAATTCTTTTAAGGAGATCTTAGGTTAAGGGTTTGGTGAAGATTTCATAAAGATAAAAAATTTTGAAATCTATGTTTCCGCCTTGCCACCAAACCCTATAGTGGTATCATTGCCTCCTTATCGAGATTAAAATATATATGCTGATTTTTAGATGCATACGTATATAAGTAACATATGATATTGTATATGTTTGATGTAATGTCACCAATTAGGGTTTTCACTCAAACCCTAATTGTTGTAGAGATATGTTTAGACATCTAGTCATCATACTGAAATAATGTTGCCCTGGCATAATGGTTGATCCATTATGTGGTAAATGGTTGTCCTAGTATGATGGCACACTATGGCACATATTTACTAGGTTATATAAAGAATGTTCTTTGTTTTAATAAAGCCCTCTTTAAAAACATATTAAGTTGTAGTGTCATATACCAAAAGCAAAAATAATCAATATGATTAGTTTATCATTCGGTGTCTAGAAAAAGTGGTTCATGATCGGTAAAGAGGACATGGTTTTTAATTGGTTCCGTTGACTGACCTGGCCAATTCTTATTGGTGTCTAAGGAAAGCAACGGGGGGACTCCCACCACTCTCCCACTTACCTGGCCGATAAGATTAACTTAATTATTGATTAATATGCTTAGTGTAATATTCACTACATGTGGCCTTCCTTCATGCCAAGTCATTATTATGTTATGATCCATATTAGGTTTGTTTTGTACACACAAGGCCTTTTATGGTGACTAACATAATTTTGGCTTGGTACATTTGATGTTTATGGCATGATTTGATATAATACTTTGTTGTGTACACACAAGGGTATAATAATTAATATCATGACTATATAGCAATGAAGGGTCTAACTTAACTAAAATATTATAGTTTGTTGTGTACACACAAGGCTATTAATATTTTAGAGGCCAAGATAAGTTGAGAATTGTATGGGTTACAATTGGAAAGAGTTTTCCTACCTTTGAACTTATATAAGATTTGTTGTGTACACACAAGGTCTTTTGTAAGTAATTAGGATCTCAACCGCACTAAGAGAACCAATTAGGGTTTTCTCGATCATCATATGGAGGGTTATGATGCTTGATAAAATAGTGGGAGACATAATTGAGTTAAAGTCCTAATTTAATTTTGTTTTGTCAACATTGGTTGTTTGCTTATGTAATGTTCTTTGTTAATGTAGATTAAATGGCCTCTTCACTCTCACTCCATAGCATTCTTGATGCAAATAAATTGACTGGACCAAACTATGTTGATTGGTTGAGAAACCTGAAGATAGTACTCAGCCAAGAAAGAATTTCTTATATTCTTGATACCCCAACCTTGGAACCATTAGGGGAAGATGCCTCACAAGAGGATAAGACCACATATAACTTGTGGCAAAATAACTCACTTACTGTCAAGTGTATAATGCTTGCCTCTATGACCAATGAGTTACAGAGGCAACATGAAAGCATGGACACAAACTCCATATTGCTCAATCTAAAAGAACTTTATGGAGAACATAGTCGAACTGCAAGATATGAAATATCTAAGCAGTTATTCCATGCATGGATGACAGAAGGTACATCCGTACAAGACCATGTATTAAAGGTTATTGACCTAATCACCCGATTGGTTAATTGGGTTTTGTTATGGATGGGGAGTTGAATCAGGATTTAATCCTACAGTCACTCCCAGAGTAATTTTCACAGTTTGATCTTAATTATCATATGAACAAACTTAACACTTCCTTGCCTAAGCTGTTGAATATGTTAAAAATAGCAGAGAGCCATTTAAAGAAAAATAAGGCTCCACTTCTTCTTGTAGATGGTGTAAACAAGAAGAAAATAGGCAAAAAGGGTTCCAAGAGGAGGTTGAACCTAAAAGGGGGCGTCAAGAAAAGAAAGGAAAGAAGGCCTCCAGACAAATGACTTGCTTTCATTGTGGCAAGCCGGGTCACTGGAAAAGAAACTGCAACGTTTACCTTGCAAGTGTGAAGCCTGGTGATAGTGATGCACCAAAAGGTATGTTTGAGATACATATAATTTTGTTATTATACTCTTATAATTCAAACTCTTGGGTATTGGATACTGCTTGTAGTCATCATATCTGCAAATCATTGCACGGACTACAGAACATTAGAGTTTTGAAGGAAGGCGACTTCGAGCTCTACGGTGCTGGCGGAGATTCCATCCAAGCAGAAGTTTTAGGGACTTATATATTGAAGCTGCCTTCTGGGAAGATTTTAAAGTTAAAAATTATTATTTTATGCCTAGAATCATTAGAAACATCATATCTGTACCCTTGTTACTTAAACAAGGATATATTATGAATGTAATGAGCAGTGGCTGCTCAATCAGTTTTTCTAATGAAATAATATTTAATGGCATATTTTGCAATGGTCTCTTAACTCTATCTTCTGATGACAATATATTACATGTTAGTAATAAACGAAAAATAGATGAAGTAAACAATACTTTACTTTGGCACTGTCGTCTTGGACATATTAGTGAGCAAAGGATTAACAAGTTATACAAGGAAAAATTCCTTAATCCTTATGACTATGAATCATTAAGAACTTGTGAATCATGTCTCATAGGTAAAATGACCAAGACTCCATTTAGTGGACATAATGAAAGGACAACTGAGTTATTAGGACTCATACACACTGATGTATGTGGACCTATGACAACTCAGGCCAAGGGTGGATACTCATATTTCATCACATTCACTGATGATTTTTCAAGGTACAGATTTGAGTATCTAATGAAACATAAGTCCGGAGCTTTTGAAAAATTTTTAGAGTATCAAAGTATGGTAGAGAAACAAACGGGGAAAAGTTTTAAGATCCTTCGATGAGATAGAGGAGGTGAATACTTATCCACCGAGTTTGTTGATCACCTTAAAGAAAAGGGAATCATCTCTGAATGGACTCCTCCTTACACACCACAATTAAATGGTGTTGCTAAAAGGAGAAATCGTACTTTATTAGATATGGTACGGTCCATGATGTGCTTCATAGACTTACCTGTTTCTTTCTAGGGATATGCCTTGGAAACAACGGCTAATATTTTAAATAGAGTACCATCCAAATCTGTATCTAGCACTCCATATGAGTTATGGAGGGGAAAGAAACCCAATGTTAAGTATCTTAAGATATGGGGATGTCCAGCCTATGTCAAAAGAAATTTTGAACATAAGCTTGATGTTAGAGCAGAAAAGTGTATATTTGTTGGATATCCTAAAGATAGTATAGGATATCTGTTCTACCACCCTACTGTAAAAATGGTTTTAGTCAGTAGGCATGCCACTTTTATGGAGAAAGAGCTCATCCTTCAAAAGGGCAGTGGGAGAAATATTGAACTCGGAGAAGTTCAACAAGTAGATACATCTCAACCAAATCATAACATAGTTAGTATAGAACCTGAACACACCACTCCTATCCCTAGGTCTGATAGGGTGCGACATGCACCTGAGAGGTATGGGTTCATTATTGAAAATAATGAAGCCTGAATCATTAATAATGATGAGCCTCTAACATATACGGATGCTGTCATGAGTAGTGACTCAGACAAATGGCTGGAAGCCATGAGATCCGAAATGGACTCCATGTATGTCAACAAAGTCTGGACTTTGGTTGATGCACCAGAGGGTGTTAACCCTATTGGATGCAAATGGGTCTATAAGAAAAGATTGGGGCAGATGGCCAAGTTGAAACTTATAAAGCTAGATTAGTGGCTAAGGGTTTCAGACAAAAACAGGGAATAGATTATGATGAAACATTTTCTCCTGTTGCCATGCTCAAATCTATTCGGATCATGCTTGCTATAGCAGCATATCATGATTATGAAACATGGCAGATGGATGTGAAAACCACATTTCTCAATGGTTTCCTTGAGGAAGAGGTTTATATGTCACAGCCAGAAGGTTTTGTCTTGGAGACTAAACCTAATCAGGTATGTAGGCTGAAATAATCTATTTATAGATTAAAGAAAGCATCTAGGAGTTGGAACATCTGATTTGATAAGACAGTCAAAGAATTTGACTTTATCAAAAATGAGGATGAACCTTGTGTGCACAAGAAGACTAGTGGGAGTGCCATAGTTTTCTTGGTTCTATATGTAGATGACATACTCCTCATTAGGAATGATATCCCAATGTTACAATCAGTCAAGGTATGGTTATCTAAACAATTTTTCATGAAAGACTTGGGAGAAGCATCTTATATACTAGGCATCAAGATCTATAGAGATAGATCTAGGAGGATGCTAGGTTTATCCCAGTCTAGGTACATTGACCAAGTGCTAAAAAGATTTAGCATGGAGGAAAGTAAAAGAGGTTACTTATCTATTGGTCATGGCATACATCTTTCTAAAAAGATGTCTCCTAAGACACCTGAAGAAAGAAATAGAATGAATTCTATACCTTATGCTTCGGCAGTAGGGTCTATTATGTATGCTATGTTATGTACTAGGCCTGATGTGGCATATGCCTTAGGTATAGCCAGCAGGTTTCAGGCTGATCCAGGAGAGGATCATTGGAAGGCTGTGAAAAATATTCTTAAGTACTTAAGAAGAACTAAGGATATTCTTCTAATATACGGAGGATCTAATCTTAAACTAGAAGCTTATTCAGATTCTAGTTTTCAATCAGATCCAGATGATAGTAAATCTATATCTGGGTATGTTTTTACCCTAAATGGAGGAGCTGTAAGCTGGAAGAGTTCTAAACAGCAAACTGTAGCTGACTCAACAATTGAGGCAGAGTACATTGCTGTTAGTGAAGCTGCCAAGAAAGCTGTCTGGATGAAGAAGTTCATATTAGAGTTGGGTGTAGTTCCTGAGATTGAAGGTCCAGTATCACTTTACTGTGATAATACTGGGGCTGTTACTCAAGAAAAGGAACCAAGAGCTCATCACAAATCAAAGCACATTCAGAGACGCTTCCATCTCGTTCGAGAGATTGTCGAAAGACAAGAAGTCTGCATTAAAAGGGTAGAAACAAAGAATAACATAGCAAACCCGTTTACTAAGGCTCTTTCACAGCGAGAGTTTGATCGCCACCTTGATTGTATGGGATTAAGATTTAAAGGCGATTGGCTTTAGTGCAAGAGGGAGATTGAAAGATTGTGCCCTGAAAGCCAATTGAAATATTGTATTTCGATCCCAAATCAATGAATTAACATTATTATAATAAAGGCATTATTTTCATCATATGCTGTGTCTTTATGATTATATGATGAACCCCATAGATTACGGCTATGGTTCTAGGGTTATGATGAGATCATACCAGTGAGACCTAAAGCCTTAAAATCCTAATCTAAAATATTCCTGGTCGATGGGACATTGAGTTGGGGATCAATGTTTCCGGCAAGACCAGCACATCCTATATATGCTTTGTGATGAGGGTGACTGATCTCACAGTCACTTGTGTTTGACACTTATACTAGGATGAGAGTGTTCATTACAGAATGAGTTCACTGAATTGATCAAGATTGAGAATATCTAATGGAAACTTATCTGTTTGTCAATAGATAATTCTCATAGTGGGAGTAGTGCATGTGGTCCTTTGACCTGAGACTACCATGGTACCTTATATATATGAATCCATACTTTGGTTCGCAATCAATCATGACACTGAGTCATGCATGAGGTGATACTGGGTACGGTGGATTGTATATGGAGGTTGTGAGTAGGTCAACAAGGAATTGATCAGCCCTAGTAAGAGGGAATTGCATCCATCTAATTTCGATCAAATAATGGATTCAGGAAATCATTGATCAAAGTATGAACATTAGAGTTAATTTCTAATGGTTCATTAATGAATCATCATTATAAAGATTGAGCTAGGGATGAATATGAAATTGGATTTGACAAGTATCCATATTCATAATCATATTCGGGATGCAAGTTGATCAAAGGACTGAATTGCCCGCTAACTCACCACAGAAGGGTATTTTGGTAATTCCATCAAAATTCCACATCTTCCGGGTAGACATGATACATTGCTAGATGTCAATCTTATCTTGTAGGTATATGATTGAATTATGGTAATTCAAATCAGTTAATTAGAATTAGATTCTAATTGACCGAGTCGAGCTAGTTTGAGTTGACCTAAATCGGCTTAGTTGAGATCTAACCGAATTAAGTCAAATAGCACTCGGACCTACTGCAGGCTAGGTGTGGAACCCAATGGTTCACACACAAAAGAGAATTGATGAAGGATTTAGTTTGTAATTAAATCATGTTTGCAGGATTAACACACTAGCATGTGTTGCTGACCCAATTTCTATTCGAATCAGATTCGAATTTGGTTCCGAATTGGGCTTAATTGGGTTCTAATTGAACCAGATTAAGGTCTAATTTAAATTTTAGTACATTGAACTAACCCATGGCTGAACCCAAGTGAATCAAGTGCACTGAGACTCTCTCTCCAAGCCGCCCACTCCTTTCCTCACCCATGCGCGCCAAGAAGAAGAGTCGAAGCGCGTGTGGACTCCTCTTCAAGCGCGTGGGAAGAAAATTCCATCGGAGATAAATCAAGACAGGGGGCAATTTGGATCCTTGTCTGACGTCCTTGGATCTGGATCTGATGGCCAGAAAAATTAAGGAAAAGATCCATCGTTTTTCGGTCGCAAGTCCGTCTCCAAAAGTGACAATTCTTCCTAAAGTTTTTCCGAGAGTCCTCCTCGTCGGAAAAACGAAAATTAAATCGAAGAATCATGATTTTTGGTTGAGGGGACGCATGAGGAATGAGGGATCGTGATTCCTTGGTTTCAGAGGGTTGCGATGTTTTGAGAAAATGCCCCTCTGATATCTATAAAAGGGATTTGGGTTCTCGAGGGTTTTTCATATAATCAAATACAGAGATCATATTCCTCTCCTCCTCTCTGGAATACTCCTTCCCTTTATGCTTGTTAGGTTTTGCTTCCCTTACAGAGATAATCTTTGTCGAAACTTTGACCCTAAACAAGAATAAGAGGAAGGTCTTGAACGGTAAAGGAAAGGAAAAGGAAGGGTATGTTCTTCTTCTTTTCTTTCTTGAATTAAGACTTTACTTGTCTTAATTTCTTCTTCCAATTCAATTCAAGAAAAGGAATTCAAGAAAGGGAATTCAAGAAAAGAATTCAAGAATAGGAAAGAAGGAAGAAAAGAAAATTTCAGCCTAAAAGTCCAAGAATTGAATTCTTGAAAAAGAATTCAAGAATGGGAGCCAAGAACAAGAAATTGTAGTCTTCATCATTTTCTGTGTGGATCACCATTGGTCGGTAAACATTTGGGCACCTGATGGAGATTTAAAGTTTGGATTTTAGCAATACAAGTTAGTACTTTAATATGAGTTTAAATCTTATATATACATGTTATATGTTTTAATTCTTTTAAGGAGATCTTGGGTTAAGGGTATGGTGAAGATTTCATAAAGATAAAAAATTTTGAAATCTATGTTTCCGCCTTGCCACCGAACACTACAGGTCGGGGGTCGGGTAGCCTGGATCTAGGGTCGGAGGTGGCGGTGGCTATGGTTCAGAAGTTTTAAAAAAAAATCACAGGAGAAGATGGAATAGTGTAGGAATAAATCGGGAATAAGATCTGGATAAAGGTGGAATAGCATGAATAAGTGGAATAGCGAGAATAAGAAAAATAAAAAAATGTGAGAAAATAATAGAAAAAATAGAAAAATACCCTGACCTACCCTGGATCCCATCATTCTTCTCGACCATGAAGAACTCGACTCCATCGAGTTCGAAAAATGGAGCACACCCTAATCCACAACTAGCTCTGATACCAAAATTGATGCGGGACAAAAATCGATGTAACCCTGAATTATTTGGAAAAGGGAAAGACACCTGACAAACTAGGACCGTGGGAGGGCTAATAAGCCTCCCGGGACTAGGGTGAGGCTAAAACTAAAACCCTAAAATAGCTGATCTCTTTTGGTTTTCAATTTTCTTAGTGGAGGTGGCGAAGGAAGGATGGAGATTGGAGATTGGAAATTAGAACTCATGGCCCTAGGACTCACTCTAATGGGGAGACGCACACAGAATATCAGGAGTCAAAGCATAAAGCTACCCTCCCAAGGGATCGAAGAACATAGCTACCCTCCCGAGGGATCAAAGCAGCAGAGACCCTGAGCTCTCATCGAACCCATCGTCCACAAAGTAGGGCTCTCATCGAACCCATCATCCACAAATTAGGACTCCCACACCCCCCAACGAACCTATTATCCAAATAGTAGGGAACGAATGTAAACGGGCCTCAGCCCAGAAACAGAACCGGAACCAATGAAAAACCCAAAATCTATATCAAATATCTTTAACTATTACAGAGGAGAGGGGGCCTTTATATAGAAAAACCAAAACCCTCAGTTTAATAGCCTCATAGAAAACTAAAAAATGAAAATAAATTACATCAAAATTTGTGTTGCATCAAAAATGGTGCTGATCTACTCTGAGAAGCGTGTCAGTTTGATGATCTACTCCAGAAAGCATGCTACTCTGAAAATTGAACTGCTCTGAAATCCGTGCAACTCCATCTCATGACCGTGGAAGGGAAGAACGTTCTCCGGCAGGGCACTAGCAGGCGAACGGGAAGCGGGTGGCGGACGGGCCAGCGGACGGCTGGTGGCGGGCTGCGGGTGAGGCGGGACAAGAATGGCACGGCACGCCCCAAGGCGTGCCATTTGGTCTCCCATGGTCGTGGGAGACCTCAAAGCACCGGCGTGGTCGGTGGAAGGCGGGGGAGGTCGGGGTCGGCGGGATGGTGGCCGGCGGACGTGTGGGCGGCGGCATCAGGCATCAACGGCGGCGGTGGCGCAGGGGCGCACGTGGGGGGATGTATTCCTCCCGTGTCCGTTCGTCTTCCCACGGGCGTGGGCGGCGGCGGACCCTACCGACGGTTGGGCGAGGGCGGCGGGCAGCGTGAACGGTGGCGGGCAGTAGGCCGACGGTGGCGGCGATGGCGGCGGCAGCGGTAGCCGTTGGCCATGGCGGGCGGACACCTCCACGTCCGTTCGTCTTCCCACGGGCGTGGGCGACGACGGTGGCTTCTTCGGTGAGGGCGGGGGCTGGCGAGCGTCGGCGGCGGTCCAGCTGGGGCGGCCAGGGGTCAGGTGGCCCAGATCTTGGTCCGGAGGGTGTGACTGCTAGGGTTCGAAACTTTTAAAAATAATTCACAAGAGAAGATGGAATAGTGTAGGAATAAATCGAGAATAAGATCGAGATAAAAGTTGAATAGCATGAATAAGTGGAATAGCGGGAATATGAAAAAAAAAAAATGTGAGAAAATAAGAGAAAAAATGGAAAAATACCCGAACTTGCCCTGGATCCCCATCATTCTCCTTGACCACGAAGAACTCGACTCCATCGAGTTCGAAAAATGGAGCACACCCTAATCCACAACTCGCTCTGATACCAAAATTGATGCCGGACGAAAATCGATGTAACCTTGAATTATTTGGAAAAGGGAAAGACACCTACCAAACTAGGACCGTGGGAGGGCTAAGAAGCCACCCGGGACTAGGGTTAGGCTGAACTAAAACCCTAAAATAGCTGATCTCTTTTGGTTTTCAATTTTCTTGGTGGAGGTGGCGAAGGAAGGATGGAGATGGGAGACTGGAAACTAAAACTCTTGGCCCTGGGACTCACTCTAACGGGGAGACGCACACAAAATGTCAGGGGTCAAAGCATAAAGCTACCCTCCCGAGGGATCAAAGCACATAGCTACCCTTCCGAGGGATCAAAGCACCAGCTACCCTGAGCTCTCATCGAACCCATCATCCACAAAGTATGGTTCTCATAAAGGCCACTAGGGTGACTCTCAAAGGACACAAAAGGATAAAGAAGACGAGATAGGAGATAACTAGGGTGCTCGAACCCATCATCCACAAAGTAGGACACCCACACCATCCAACGAACCCATTATCCACACAGTAGGGAACGAAGGCAAACGGGCCTCAGCCCAGAACCAGAACCGGAACCAATGGAAAACACAAAAATCTATATCAAATCTCTCTAACTATTACAGGGGAGAGGGGCCCTTTATATAGAAAAACCAAAACCCTTAGTTTCTTAGCCTCCAAGAAAACTAAAAAAGGAAAATAAATTACATCAAAATTTGTGTTGCATCAAAAATGGTGCTGATATGCTTTGAGAAGCGTGTTAGCTTGATGATCTGCTCCAGAAAGCATGCTACTCTGAAAATTGGATTGCTCTGAAATCCATGCAACTCGATCTCTTGGCCATGGAAGGGAAGAACGTTCTCCGGCAGGGCACCAGTGGATGCCCAAGAAGCGGGTGGCGGACGGGGCGGCGGACGGCTGGCGACGGGCTGTGGGCCAGGCGGGACAAGAATGGCACGGCACAACCCAGGGTGTGCCGTTTGGTCTCCCACAGTCGTGGTAGACCTCAGAGCACCGGCATGGTCGATGGATGGCGGGGGAGGCCTGGGCCGACGGGATGGTGGCCAGCGGACATGTGGGCGGCGGCGTCAGGCCTCAACGGTGGCGGTGGCACAAGGGCTCACGTGGGCGGATGGATGCCACCAGCATCCGTTCGTCTTCCCATGGGCCTGGGCGGCGACAGACCCTACTGACGACCGGGTGAGGGCCGGCGAGCGGCTGGAACGGCGACGAGCAGCAGGCCAGTGGTGGCGGCGGTAGCGGCGGCCTAGGCCATGGTGGGCGGACGCCTCCATGTCTGTTCGTCTTCCCACGGGCGTGGGTGGCGGCGGTGGCTTCTTCGGTGAGGGCGGGGGCCGGCGAGCGTCAGCGGCGGTATGGCTGGGGCGGCCGGGGGTCGGGCAACCCAGATCTGGGTCTGGAGGGGGCGGCTGCTAGGGTTCGGAAGTTTTTAAAAAAATTCATGGGAGAAGATGGAATAGTGTAGGAATAAATCGCGAATAAGATCGAGATAAAGGTTGAATCGCAGGAATAAGTGGAATAGCGGGAATTGGAAAAATAAAAAAAATGCGAGAAAATAAGAGAAAAAATGGAAAAATACCCGGACCTGTCCTGGATCCCCATCAATAAGTCCTCTTACTAGGAGTGATCGATTCCTTGATGACCTACTCATTACCTTCATACACAATCCACCATATTCAAAAGCACCCCATACATGACTTAATTATCATGAATGAATATGCACCAAAACATGGATTCATGTGCACAAGATGCTATGGTAGTCTCATGTCTAAGGATCATATGCACAACTTCCATTATGAGAATGACTTTTGACAAGTAGTAAGACCTCCATAAGATGTTCTCAAGATGGATCATTTCATTGAACTCATACCCTAATGAGCACCCACATCCTTGTATTAGTATCCCTATACAAGTGGCTTTGAGACCATCCACCCTCATTTTGAGCATACATAGGATGTGCTAGTCTTACCAGAAACATCGATCCTAGAATCGATGATCCAACGACTAGGAACATTTTAGATTAGGGTTTATAGGAACTTAGGTCTCACCATTATGATCTCCATCATAACCCTAATTTCATTGCCCTAACATATGGGGTTCATCATAATCTTAATAAGATGCAGCAATATGATGAATCAAAATACCTTTCCATTTATCAAAAAATATCATACATGAGTTTGAAGATTATAGAAATGCCCATACAAAGATTGACTTTTAAGGAACTATTCTTTCAATCTCTTACTTGCACTAAAGCCAATCGTCTTTGTATCTTATACCCATACAATCTAAGTGGCGATCAAGCTGTTGCTGTGGTAGTGCTTTAGTGAATGGGTTTGCTATATTATTCTTTGTATCAACTCGTTGGATGATAACATTTTATCTTAGAACGAGGTGGAAGAACTTTAGGATGTGCTTGGACCTATGGTGAGACCTTGGTTCCTACGACCACAAGGACCATGTCAATTCCATGATGAATTTCTTCATGCACACTGCTTCCTTTGCGGCTTCACTAGTGGCTATGTACTCTACCTCAATAACTGAGTTAGCCATAGTTTGCTTTATACTCTTCCAACTCACTGCACCACCATATAGGGTGAAGACAAACCCTGATATGGATTTGCTATAATCTGGATATGATTGAAAACTAGAATCTGTATACCATTCTTGTTTTAACTTTGATTCACCATATAGGAGAAAAACATCTTTAGTCCTTCTTAGGTACTCAAGAATGTTTTTCACAGCTTTCCAATGATCCTCCCCTAGAGCAGCCTAGAATCTGCTCACTATGCCAAAGGAATAAGCAACATTAGGCCTGGTGTTGTGGGACTAAGATGATGTGAGACTATACTAATGATGAGATGGATATGCAAATGAATTTTTTCTTTTGTGATTTTGGTTTTAAGATATTTTTTGATTCCCGATGTCAAGCAAAGATTAGATCAGAGGTTCTATAAGCATAAGAAAATTCTAACATGCAAGCTTAGCCCCTAAACAATGATGAAGAGAGGATCTCAGGATTGGGAAACCCCGATAGAATTAGCTCTAGATCAATACCTACTTAGGAGATTAGGGGTGCAAACCTTGAAGACTCTGATGCGCCCGATGCCGAGTACACTAACTCTCGTGGATGCGGCTTGGAGGATCAAGCCTTCAACCCTGCGAAGTCACCGGCTTTCCATTCGATGGTCATAGGGGCAAGGAAGTTTGACTCCATTATCCATGGCACCTGGAGGACCTGCAAGCACCCAAGGGAAGGGATAGAAAATATTAAGAAGACGGAATAAGCAAGTGAGAAGGGTTAGGAAAGAGTTGAGAATGGTGGTCGAGGAGGATCTTCTTGCTAGTCATCCATGTGGAGTTTCCATGGGCATCCAAGATTGAAGATTGGTGGGTGGCTTGCGAAGGAGGAAGGGAACTTGGGGCCTCTCACCCCTCGATGTCCTGAAGGACAAAGGCACTCTGGCATAAGGTGCCTAGTCTTAGAAGACAAGGGCTAAAATGAAGTAGAACTTCTCAAATTTTTTCATTCATCAAAAACTAGTTTACAAGAGGGTTAGGATCCTTTTTATAATCACCTAAGTCCTCATTTGACATTTGAATTCAAATTTAAAATAGGGGTTACAAGACTTGATTTGGGGGACTGAAGAGAGGATGTTGTCTTCATGAATCAAGGGGCACCTATTTTGAATTTTGAATCTCTTCTTCATGAAGCTTTGACCAACCATGAATGCTAGGCTTGATCCTTGGTGATATGGCTTGATATGCGGAGTGGGGTGAGGATCTTGTTGGCTTGGATCAAGGCGAAACTAATGGGTGTCAACCATGGAATTTGAATTTGAAGTTTTAGCTTTACTTGGCCGCCCAAGATGCTTGATGAAGTGGTGCCTCCCATGCCATGTGACATTGATGATATGGCACACCATGAGTTGAAGTGGTGCCTCCCATGCCATGTGGCACTGATGATGTGGCACTCCTCATGAGTTGGCACTCCTAACCTGGCATGGAGAGTTGGCTTGACTCATCTTCAATTGGGCTTCACTGCCCACTTGTGAACCCATCTTCAAACTAGCTTGAGCCCATCTTCAAATTTACTTGAGCTTGTGGACCTACATGACTAATTCTGGGACAAATTGACCCTAACTTGACCAAATTGGCCAAATTACTAGACTAAACCAAAAATTGAAATCAACTAGATACTAATTACATGACTCGAAAGTAAATTACTCAGGCTTCAAGCCTTATTACAGGACCCAAAAGATTAAGAACCCTAATCAGAGATCCATAGAGGGTTGAAAATCCTCTGTCTAATCCTGGTGCCCACACCACCTGGTACATAACATGGCATACATAGTTGATCACATAGTCGAAGCATAAGAAATCATACTCATTCTTTCTCTCTCTTCTAGTTTCTTAGGAGACATCTTCTTTGAGAGAAGTATACCTTGACTTAGGGGCAAGTAACCTCTTTTACTTCCATCCATGTTGAATGATGGGGATATCAGATCAGACATAGACTTCAAGCTTTAATTTATCCTCTAAGTCTTGTGTTGGTCAATTTTTATTAAGTCTTGTAATGAAATCCAAATTTTGTGAGTCCTTTAATAAAGTGAGCAAGTTGGATTCACTAATTTAGTGGAAGTTTCTTGTTTAGTCCATTGAGTCATGTTTATCTGTTCAGTAAGTCTATTGTTTATTTATGCCTTTTTGAGTCTTGTTAGTTAGGCCTTTTTGAGTCCATGTAATATTTATTCAAGAGGAGGACCTTTGGACCTACACTCAAGTCACTGACCCAGTATCTGGATTTCTACATGCTGCCCAAGCCCTCTAAGAGATGGTGCCCCGGCATACCAGGCCTTAGGCACCTCAAGCCCATGAGATTTCGTGAACAAGTGGCACCCCAGATCCCTATCCTTGGCGCCCCAATCCAAGGCCCATAGTAGTTGACGCACCCCGGCTCGTCATGAAGTTGGCACCACATATTTTGACCCAGTCAATGATGCCCAAGGCTTTGACCCAGTCCAAGCCCAGCAAGAATTTCACACCAGTACAAGCCCATGGAGAAAACTCAAAGCTTCAAAGTCCAAGAAGGAGTTGATGTCCAAGTTCTACAAGGATTTCAGTCTACCAATTCTATTCAAATTATGTACTCCTTATTCTACTTTACTTTATTCTCCTAATCCTATTCATATGGTTTACTCTTAGTTTGACAGGGAAAGGGTTGGATGAATCTATAAATACCCACCCCCTCCCCCTCTTGTAATCAATCTCTTTTCATGAATTAAAATTCTGGTTAATTTTTCTTGTGACAATTTATGTTATTTGGAAGTGTGTGTGAGACTTGTTTCTTTTCTTCTTACTAAACACTAGCCATTGTCCATCCAAGCAAGAGCCATAAGATGCCTACCATCAGCCCTCTCCAAGATCCAAATGCCCAAAGCTTCCTCCAAGGCCACCAACTACTGCAACTCCATCTTCCAATCATCCTTTAACCCGATCTCCGGTTTCTTATTTTTCCCTTCTTGCTTGCCTCTAACCTTTGACATTTACAGGATCCCTCCAGTGCTACGTTCATAAGATGAATTCTTCTTTGCCCTCAAATGAAGATGATAAAAAGCTGATATATTCATGGTAAAGTGATCGGGACATCTAGGCATCGATCTGAGCGGAGCAATCTCTTCTACAATAACTACAATTCATTACCTGGTATATGAAACCTAATTCCCATCTCTCTTTTTCTGATTTCTTGAAGTTGAACATGCTCCACATAGACCTTCTTAGACCTAGAATCCTTATTTTATTTTCTCTTTGATTAATCTAGCATGTGGGTAGGATGCTAATTGACACAGGATAACCCTAACCTAATCTAGGCTAGTTTCAGGAATCAAAACCAAAAAAAAAATCAAAAAAATATTTGCTTGCTTTAATCTGATTTTCTTCATCTTCGTTCCATGCATATCATCCTGCATCATATTAGAATCCCATCCCTTGTCAATTTTGGTATCAAAGCACAGTTTAGGGCATGTTCTTGCATCATAGTTTAGATTTCTGCTTGTTGTTTTCTGCATAACCCCTCAAAATATATGACTCTTTCCCCCATCAAACATTTTTATTTTTTTCTGATTTTCATGGTGAATATCCTCTATTTTGTTCTCTATTTTCTGATATTTTTTTGGATTTTCTTAGATTCTAAAATCAACAAAAAATAGCAAAAATAAAACCCTAAAAAAATCTACATCTAGTCATATGCATTAGGGGTCTGAGCTCAGATTTGTTTCATGAAATTAGGCACTTTATTTTTCTTTGAAGTTTGCATCACATCATCTCTACTAAGTCCTCTATTTTAACAATATTTTTTTTAGATTTTACAGATCAAAATTTACAAAAAAATTGGCATCCTAGAAACCCTAACCAGAAATCTGTGTTTTCCTGCAACTAGTAAGAAATCCTAGGTTTTGCATCATAATACTATTTTAGTTTTGCATGAAATTTGGTAGGAAGTAACCTTACATGCAATCTCTATTTTGTAAATTTTTTAGAATTTTTTTGCATTGAAGTCCATGCTAACTTCTGCATCAAACAAATCCTAATTTCAGTTTCTGCATATATGAATAAACCAAAGCTAATCAACTACCAAACCCAATTCACCCAAGCCAATTCTTGTTTAATAAATTAACCAACTCAAATTTAATTTGTCACATCATAAAAAAACAAAAAAATATTTTTTATTTTTTGATTGTTATTAGATTGCATTAGGACCATTGAATGTTCATCATCTACTAAAACTAATCTTAAGGATATTTCTCTTTCTCAGATCAGGGCAGGAGGTCATTACCTATCATGGGCCCAAAACAACCACCATCATCAGAACCCAACCCTTAATTAAAATTAACTAGACTTAATCTGCTATAGAGAGCTAGGTGAAACCAACAGGGCAGATCTAAATTTTGTGGGTAAACTAGTGCACTCAATTCTCCAACTATTACTAGAACTGGTGTCTAAGGCCGGGGGTCTAGAGTTGTTTCCCAGGTGGCTTTTCCCAAGAGGGGGGTGAATTAGGAATTAAGAATTTTTACAAGTATGTGCACAAGTAATTCCTTTTAGGATTAGGTGCTGTGTTAATCAGAGTATGAATGCAGAACCCATAAGATAAAACAAACACAACATAAACAAAGCAGGTTTATAGTGGTTCAGAGCAACCCAGCTCCTACGTCCACTACCCAAGTTCACCACTCTGGATTTTTACTATATCCCTCAAACAGGAATATAGTCGGATTGTTTTACAAGCTCACAATCCCAATCTCTACACTATGATTTTTGAAACCGGGCTCACAAAAGAAACCCAAGCTAGGATTTTAAAGGTTCACCTAAAACCTCTACACTTTGGTTTTTAGCTAGGCTCACCAAAGAAAACTCGACACTTTGGTTTTAAAGGCTCAACAAAGAAACCTATTTGGTTTTTACAACCGGGCTCACCAATAACCCAGATATTCTAAATGATAGAATAAAGAAGCAACAATAAAGACAAACTCTATTGTCTGGGTGGTTGCCAATGCAGCTCGAGTGAGGATCCACTGAATGCTCTTCAATGCACTTCAATGGCTTCCTTGCTTTCCTCAAAAGATGCTTCAAGCTTCTGGTAAGAGTTGTTGCAGGCTTGAAAGCAGACTTTAAAGCTCTAGTTCTCTCTCTTCACTTCAATAAGTATTCAATAAATGCTCAATAATTCATTAGTCTCTTCAAAGATGTTCTCATACCTTATTTATAGAGACTTCAACTGCCTTCCCTTGATTTTGAATGTTGTAGACCGTTGGGAGGTAACAGGTTACCGTTGGAGTACTTTTGGAATTCAAAAACTGAGAACTGGAACTAGCTGTTGGAGGTGACCCCGTCATTCCAGTCGATTCGGACAAACTTCAAGTCAGCTCGGACCAAGTTCGGGTCGTCTAGGCTGAGTCCTAGTTGGCTAGATTCCACAGTTGAGAAAATACCTCACTCTGGACGAGTCCGCTAGGCTGGAATCCAGTCGGCTCGGATCTCAGAGGCTATCAGACCATTCTCAACCGAGTTTTGGATGAGTCGGTTGGGTTGAATTCCAGTCAGCTCGGATTCCTGAGAATCTCAGAATGTTCTCAACCATGTTCTGGACGAGTCGGCTGGGCCTTGGTGCCAGTCGACTGGATCTGTGTGCCAGAGAACTTCTTTCTATGCCAGTGCCAAAGTCGGCTGGGTCCTCCATCCAGTCGGCTCAAAGGTGGTTCTTCAGCCAGATCAACTTCAAACTTCTAGAATACTTGTCCCAAGCTTTGAAGTCTTCTTCAAGCACTTCTTTCAATAAATTCAAGAAAAATTGAAGCTTAAAAGACTACTAGAAGTAACCCTTAAACATTATTTTAATAGAAAATTTTTGTAGGTTTCTTCTTTACAAGATTCTAAAGACTTTACAACTCAACACAAAACATTAAAGACCGTAGGATTTAGAAAGTGTGTCAATGTAGTTGTCCTACAAAAATTTGTCAATCATTTGAAGAGTTGTTAGATAACGAAATGTATGCTCCAATGTTTTGTTATCATCAAAATCACTTTAAGGGTCAATAATCTCTCCCTTTTGATGATGACAAAATACTGGGCATGAAAAAAATCTAAACTATTCATAAGTATGTAAGCATTTACATTTGTTTGACAATTCATAAATTCAACTATAATCTCAAATGTATATCAGTATGTGCTATACAATTATGCACAAGGTCAAATTCATAAACTGCAAATATTAGAGAATGATTGCTTGTATGTATCAAGCAGCATTAAGTATCGACTGATAGATATAATAAGTCGAGAGCATCATAGTAATCATTGAAGCATGTAAATTAAACATGTATATCTCCCCCTTTTTATAAAATTTCTAGACAATATGAATTTTCTCTAAGTTTCTCCCCCTTTAACATTCATTTGAACATTTTATCAGAATAATATGCAAGAAATTATTCAGAAATGCCTTAAAAACTCCCCCTGTCTACTTTACTTTAGTAGTTTTATTGCAATTCATTAAGCTTTTCCTTTCATGCACTCAATGATTCTCCCCCTTTTTGTCATCAATTCAAAAAGGTTAAATAGATAAGCTCAAAATTTTAAATAGATTGAGAAAATTTCAAGATTTGTTTGAGATAATTTTTTTTTTCAACTTAGAGAGAGAATTCTTATTAAAAAGAAGAGAGCGTAAACAAGATAATACATATACACACATTACACAATGATCAAAAAGATGTTCATTTCATTTCTATCAAAAAGGTGTTCAGTACATTAACCATTACAAAAGTTTCAAAAAGCATCCAAAAAGAACTGAATCTTTGAAATGTCTAGTCAGAATCATCTCTGGGAACATTAGCACCTTGCCATGAAGTGGGTCTCGGTGATCGACTAGATGAAGCATGAGGAGGAGGAGCCCTAGGGTGATGAGAGGTACTAGGAGCCCTAGTGGAAATGGGAGGTGGATCATACAATGGTCTGGTCCTAGCTGTGACTTCCAATGATCTGACAGTGCCACAGATAGACACCATCTCCATTCAAATTGCTCCCAACTATTGCTCCAAGTCCTTGAGGCAAACTGGCACTTTGTTTACTGCCTCCTTCATTTCACATATTTCTTTTTGCATAGATACAAGCTCAGATGCTTGGACATTGGCAAATGCTTCAACTCAACCTCGAAGTCTGCCAAGCTCCAACCTGATAATCCCGATACCTCTAGTATAATCATCAGCCATACTCCTTGTATCTATAATAGTTCCCACTTTGCCTCTAAGATCCTTCAACTCAGCTTGATATTCATTCAAAGTGGCATCCACAGACTTCAAAATTGTTTCAGAACTTGAAGAGATACAACTCAGAATTGGTTGAAGGTCTATCTGAGGTGCAGACCTTGAAGCTTCTATAGCTTCAACCTTTCCTTGTAGACTTGACACATGCTCTTCTAGTCTATCCAATCTGCTATCCACTGACTATTTCAAATCACTAAATAAAGAAGTTATTGTACTTGTCAGTGAATCTGTCAAGCATCTTAACTGGTCCTCAATCTGAACTTGAACAATTGGAGGTTGTGGAGCTGCAGTAGGGTAGTCAGGTAAAGGAACATCAGCTGTAGGCAAGTCAATCTCCGGTGCAGGCAAATCGAACTCTGCTACAGGCATATCAAACATAGGTGAAGATGCTCTAGTCTCCTCAGTAACAGTAGCAGGTTCAGATGCAAATAACTCAGGCTCCGGTACTGGTGTAGAAGAAGTTCCAGCAGCTTCTATATTTTCTTCCTCTTCTTCTTCATTACTACTGAAGCTGCCAATAGCCCTTACATTTGTGCCTTTCTTTCTCCACACTCCTTACACTTGGAAATACCCCATTCTCTCTAGAGTTTTGGATGTGTAGATATCAGTGTGATGCAATTCTAATCCGTCTTCACCATCCAAACTGACTCTATGAGATTTAAACAATAATGTAAGCATCATTCCATAGGGTAGATAGGATTTAGCTTTTCTTACTGTCTCTTTCATTTGCAGGATTATGATGTATGGCAGATTGACAGGAGTTTTCTCTAGAATATGCTCCATAAGGCACAAATCCCTTACACTCACCCAATCGAATCTACCGGTTCTTTGCAAAAAAATTCTACAAATGAAGTTATGAAGTAATCTCATTTCCAGTGATAGGGTGTTAGCAAACACAGTACCAATACCACCAACATCTTCTTTGTTCAGTATAGTCCTCAGAGTCTTCTCTCTATTGTCAATTACTAAAAACTTTAATCCCATTGAAGGTAGGTCCAATACACCTTGTAGAAATTCTTCATTTACTATAATCCTTTTTCCTTTTATTATGGATTCCACATGATTGGTTCCCAATCTTAAGTTTTCATAAAAACTTCTAACCAAAGTGGGATAGGTCTTCTCATTCAATGAAAAAAATCTTCTCCACCCTTGGTCTTCAATTAAATCTCCTATTTTTAACCCAATGCCTTTAATAAACTCAAAATTAATACGGCGGCCGGAGGTTACCAAATGCGTAGACATTGAGGGCACTTGGCTAGGAGCGGTTATAGATTTTCTTGTGGCTTCCTCTACAATTTCTTCACTACGAGTGGCGCTACTTGGCTCTTCTTGCCTCCTTTTGGACCTTCTTTCCTTTTCACCTGATGGAGCAACCCTAACGGAGTGTTTACCTGTCGCATGCTTGGGTGCCAAAGCTAGGAAAGATGGAAAATCAAGAAAATGGAGTGCTTGGAAGAGAGAAGGAAGTCTTTGGAGTAGGATTTGGAGATGAATGAACTGTTAGAGAATACAACATAAAGGCTAAACGATTTGGTGAAGAGTTTATAACCCTAAGCAAAATGCTTCAGCGTGAAATTCCAGTCGACTTGAGTAGCCCTAAAAAGGATCGAGTCAGCTCGACCAGAGCTCTCCTAACACCATCAGAAAATCCAGTCAACTCGAAACTGTTCAAGCTGGCTAGGACAGAACAAGTTCAAAACTCTCAGAAAATCTAGTCGACTCGGATTAAGATCCAGTCAACTCGAACAGAGAAAATGGAGTTTTGAAAAGTTTGAACAAAAACCAGAAGAATTTTGAAAAGAATTTCAACAGAAATTAAGGCTTAATAAAAAAGAATAAATTGAGGAGGTTTTCTAGATGAAATTACCTTAGAATTGAAGGAATTTGGTTAAAGAATCTAAAAATGATCGCAAAATCCTAATTCACTCATAATTAGCTCAAATCTATTTTGATTGAGTGGCTTAGTAAATATGTCAGCTAATTGATCTTCAGTAGGTACAAAGTCAAGCACAATATTACCATTGGAAACATGATGTCTAATTTCAATGTGCTTGGTTCTAGAGTGTTGAATTGGATTCTTTGTCAAATTGATAGCACTTGTGTTATCATATTTAATTAAAATTTTAGATTGTGATACACCAAAGTCTTCTAGTTATTGTTTAATCCATAACACTTGAGCACAACAACTACAAGCAGCCATGTACTCAGCCTCAACTGTGGACAAAGCTATGGAGTTTTGCTTCTTACAGTGCCATGAAATTAAATTCAACCCTAGAAATTGGCATGTATCGCTAGTGCTTTTTCTATCTATTTTACAACTAACATAATCAGCATTAGAGAATCCAATCAATTTTAGAGTAGAATGTTTAGAATACCAAATCCTATATTACTTGTTCCTTTCAAATATTTAATTATTCTTTTTACAGCAAGCATATGTGTTTCTTTTGGTGATGACTGAAATCTAGCATATACACATACACTATATAATATGTCAATTCTACTTGCAGTCAAATATAATAAGGATCTGATCATACCACTGTATAGCTTTTGGTTAACATGGAATCCATTCTCATCTTTGTCTAATCTGCAAGCTGGGCTCATGGGTGTGCTCATTATTTTGCTACACTCCATACCAAACATTTTGATGATTTCCTTGATGTATTTGGCTTGTTTGATGAAGATGCCTTCCTTTGTTTGTTTTACTTGAAGTCCAAGGAAGTAGTTCAGCTCACCCATTAAGCTCATTTCAAATTCTCCCTGCATAAGCTTAGCAAATTCTTTACATAGAAATTTATTAGTTGCACCAAAAATGATGTCATCAATATATATTTGTACAACTAAGATGTCATTATTTTTTTTTAATAAATAAAGTTTTGTCTACATTACCTCTTGAAAAATCATTTTCAATTAAGAAAGTGCTAAGTTTATCATACCAAGCTCTAGGTGCTTATTTCAAACCATACAATGCTTTGTTTAATTTGAATACATGGTTTGGAAAGGTGTGATTTTCAAAACCTGGTGGTTGTTCCACAAAAACTTGTTCAAAGATAAAACCATTAAGAAATGCACTTTTTACATCCATTTGAAAGAGTTTGAAGTTCATGTAGCAAGCAAATGCAAGTAGTAATCTAATGGTTTCTTGTCTTGCCACGGGTTCATAGGTTTCATCAAAATCAATACCTTCTTCTTGGTTATATCCCTTAGCCACTAATCTAGCTTTGTTCCTTAAAATATTTCCTTGCTAATCTAATTTATTCCTATAGATCCATTTAGTTCCTATAATTGGATGGTCTGTAGGTCTATCTACAAGTGTCCATACCTTATTTCTTTCAAAATGGTTTAATTCTTCATGCATTGCCATCATCCAATTTGGGTCAGTCTCAGCCTCTTCTAAGCTATGGGGTTCTATTTGTGATACAAAGGCTAGGTAATCATGTGCATCCTTATGTGCAGCCCTAGTCCTAACAACATGTGAAGGATCTCCTATTATTAATTCTTTAGGGTGAGATGTAACATACCTCCAATCCCTCGGTAGATCGGTGTGATCCTTACCTACCATTTCTTCTCCATCTTGAGTGTCTTTGTTTTGAATGCTCAAGTCATCCATTCTTTTTTGCAATATACCTGCATCATTGTCTATGCACTCTTCTTGTCTAGAAGGTACAGGGTTAGTTTCAATAAATACAACATGAATTGACTCTTCAACAGTAAGAGTCCTTTTATTAAAAACCCTATATGCTTTGCTATGTAATGAATAACCTAGAAAAATTGCATCATCATCTTTAGAATCAAATTTTTCTAAATTATCTTTTCCATTGTTATGCACAAAGATTTTACAACCAAACACATGAAAATAACTAATATTGGGCTTTTTGTCATTCCAAAGCTCATAGGGGGTTTTCTTTAAGATAGGATGGATCAAAACGCGGTTTAAAATATAACATGAAGTGTTCACCGCTTCTGCCCAAAAGTACTTTGGAAAATTGCCTTCACACAACATTGTGTGAGCCATTTCTTCCAATGTCCAATTTTCCCTCTCTACAACACCATTTTGTTGATGTGTTCTAGGAGCGGAGAAGTTGTGATCAATGCCAAATTCTCTACAATAATCTACAAAAAACTGATTTTCAATTTAGTTCCATGATCACTTCAAATTGAAATCAAAGATAAGTTCTTTTGGTTTGAAACCTTTTTATGAAATTTTCTAAAAACCTGAAAAGTTTCATCTTTTGAGGCAATGAACAAAACCCATGTAAATCTTGAAAAATCATCTACTATCACAAGAGCATATTTCATCCCTCCTAGGCTTGTGGTCCTAGTTGGTCCGAAAAGATCCATGTGAAGTAGTTCAAGAGGTATTGTTGTATAAACTATATTCTTTGATTTAAAACTCCCCTAGTTTGTTTACCCATTTGGCATGCATCACAAACATGATTTAAATAAACTTTAAACTTAGGCATGCCTCTAACAAGATCTTTAGAAATTAGTTTGACAATTGTATGCATGCTAGGATGACCTAATCGTCTATGCCATAGTAAGCCTGACTCTTTGGTCTTAGCATTCATTGCAACTAGACTAGGGCTACTAGACATGGCAAGATCATTAAGATCTACCACATAGATATTCCCGAGTCTATGTCCAATACATTTATTGCTAGAATCTAAAGAGTTAGTTACTATACACATAGAAGACTCAAAGATAACCTTGAAGCCTTTATCACATAATTGACTTATGCTTAAGAGATTATGCTTCAATTTGTCTACTAGCAAAACATTTTCAATAAAAGTGAAGGGAGTAATTTTGATCTTACCAATACCAATTATTCTCCCTTTGCCATTATCTCCAAAGGTGACCATACCTCCTTCTTTCATTTCAAGGGTGATGAATTGGTCCTTGTCACCCGTCATATGTCTTGAGCAGCTGCTGTCCAAGTATCACCTTTTCTTCAATTTTGGGCTGCAAGACATTCATGCAAAACAGTCAATGAATTGTTTTAGGTACCCAAGCTACCTTGGGTCCTTGCAGGTCAGTAGAGGAGGTTCCTTTGGGAACCCAAATCTTTTTTTCCTTTTTATGGACATTCCTAAGATTGTTGCATTCAAAAGCTTTATGTCCTATTTTTTATAGGCATAGCAAACAACTTTAGAATTTTTGATGGAAACAGAATTTGAAGTTCTAAAAGTTGATGCACTTGATGCAGATTTTGAACTTTTTGGAATGTATGCATTTTGCTCAAATTCTTAGGAACATATGATAAGGACTTTGAAGTAGAAACAATTTTTGGTGTGGCTAAAACTTTTGAGATAAAATATTTTGAGCAGGTGTTTTGGATTTCACAAAATTCATTGCTGAAATTCCATTTACAAAAGAAGTGTTGAAACCAATTCCAGCTTTATTTCTAGAAATTTGTTGTTCTTTTAAAATTAACTCAAGCTTATTTGAATATAAAGTGAGTTTTTTAACCAAAGGCTTGAGTTTTGTAACCTCCTTTTTAATTCATTATTTTCAGCAAGTAAATCATTGTTTCTTTTTTCATATGAAAGATTTTCATTTTTCAGCTTTTCAAATTTTTCAGAAAAGTCATGCAATTCTTTTTATAATAAATTACTCTTTTTTGAAATTTTATCCTTTTGTTTGAGTAAAGAATCATTTATATTTTTCAATGATTTTATCTTTACTCCAGCTTTATTAAATTCAGAAAGTAAGTCATGAAAAGCAGAATTTAATTCATCTAAAGTAAATTCAGTGCAATTGCTAGGGGATGTTACCTCATCTTCAAGATCTATTAAGCAAAGATTTGCAGTCTTGGTGGTCACTTCTTCTTCAGATGAAGATGAGTCTTCACTATCGGACAACGTAGCAACCATGGCTTTCTTTTTCTTCTTTTGTCTGAAAGATTTCTTTAGTAGTGGATAGTCTGGACGTATGTGCCCTGGCTTCTTGCATTCGTAGCATGTAGGGACTACCTCTTTATCTTTCTCTCAGTCCTTTTCTTTTCCTTTCCATAATCCTTCCTGTGAAATTTTCGGTTGTACCTTCCTTTCTTTCTTCCCATGAATTTTCTTATTCTCCTCACAACCATAGCGATGTCTTCGTCTTCTAGGTCGTCATTGGAGGAGATGCTTTCTTCTTCAGATTCTTCATCACCCCTTTTTGAATCGGAAGCAGCTTTGAAGGCTATTGTCTTCTTTTTCTTTTGCTCATCTTCCGTTCTGTGTTGCATTATCAGCTTGTGGGTGATGAGTGATCCCAGCAATTCATCCAGCATCAATGTGTTGAGATCTTTGGCTTCCTGGATTGCAGTTACCTTGGGATCCTATTTGTCAGGCAAAGAACGAAGGATCTTCTGAACTAGATCTGTATTAGAGTATACCCTGAAAGACTCTTTAAACCGTTAATAATATCTATAAATCTAGAGAACATGGCAGATATTGTTTCAGAAGGTTCCATTTTGAATAATTCATAACTATGAACTAATAGATTTATATTGGAGGTTTTCACTTGGAAAGTTCCCTTATGGGTCACTTCGAGTTTATCCCAGATTTTCTTTGCTGAAGAGCAAGTAGAAATTCAGTTGAACTCGTTTTTATCCAAAGCACAACATAATAAATTCATTGCTTTGGCGTTCAATTCCCCCATCTTCATGTCATGATCATCCCAGTCCTCTTCAGGCTTAGGGATGTCCACGCCATCAACTTTAGTTGTGGGAATGTGTGGCCCTTTCAAGATGACCTTCCATAATTGAAAATCTACAGCTTGTATGTAAATTTTCATTTATGCTTTCCAATATGAATAATTAGTGCTTGTGAATAGTGGAGGTCTATTAGTTGATTGGCCCTCGGCCAAGGATGTACTCATGGGATGGGCCATCAATTTTAACTCAAGTAATCAGAGACACTGCTCTGATACCAGCTGTTGCCCAGGTGGCTTTTACCAAGAGGTGGGTGAATTTGGAATTACGAATTTTTGCAAGTATGTGCAGAAGTAATCTTTTTAGTGGTTAGGTGCTGTGTTAATCAGAGTATGAATGCATAACCCAAAAGATAAAACAAACATAACACAAACAAAGCAGGTTTATAGTGGTTCAGAGCAACCTAGCTCCTATGTGCACTACCCAAGTTCATCACTCGGGATTTCCACTATATCCTGCAAACCGGAATACAGTTGGATTGTTTTACAGTCTCACAATCCCAACCTCTACGCTCTTGTTTTTGAAACTGGGCTCACCAAAGAAACCCAAGCTAGGTTTTTAAAGGTTCACCTAACACCTCTACATTTCAGTTTTTAGATAGGCTCACCAAAGAAACCTCTACACTCTGATTTTAAAGGCTCACCAAAGAAACCTATTTGGTTTTTACAACCGGGCTCACCAATAACCCAGATATTCTAAATGATAGAATAAAGAAGCAACAATAAAGACAAACTCTGTTGTCTAAGTGGTTGCCAATGCAGCTCGAGTGAAGATCCATTGAATGCTCTTCAATGCACTTCAATAGCTTCCTTGCTTTCCTTAAATATGCTTCAAGCTTCTGGTAAGAGTTGTTGCAGGCTTGAAAGCAGACTTTAAAGCTCTAGTGCACTCTCTTCACTTAAATAAGTGTTTAATAAATGCTCAATAATTCATTAGTCTCTTCAAAGATGTTCTCATACCTTATTTATAGAGACTTCAACTACCTTCCCTTGATTTTGAACGTTGTAGACTATTGGAAGGTGAGAGGTTACTATTGGAGCACTTTTGGAATTCAAAAACTGAGAACTGGAACTAGCCGTTGGAGGTGACCCCGTCATTCCAGTCGGCTTGGACAAACTTCGGGTCGGCTCAAACCAAGTTCGGGTTGACTGGGCTGAGTGCTAGTCGGCTAGCTTCCACAATTGAGAAAATACCTCACTTTGGATGAGTCGACTAGGCTGGAATCCAGTCAGCTCGGATCTTAGAGGCTATCAGACCATTCTCAACAGAGTTCTAGATGAGTTGGCTAGGCTGAATTCCAGTCTGCTCGGATCCCTGAGAATCTCAGAATGCTCTTAACCATCTTCTGGATAAGTCAACTGGGCCTTGGTGCCAGTCGGCTGGATCTGTGTGCCAGAGAACTTCTTTTCTGTGCCAGTGCCAGATTCTGCTGGGTCCTCCATCTAGTCATCTCGAAGGTGGTTCTTCAGACATATCAACTTCAAACTTCCAGAACACTTGTCCCAAGCATTGAAGTCTTCTTCAAGAACTTCTTTCAATAAATTCAAGAAAAATTGAAGCTTGAAAGACTACTAGAAGTAACCCTTAAACTTAATTTTAATAGAAAATTTTTGTAGGGTTCTTCTTTACGAGATTCTAAAGACTTTACAACTCAATACAAAACATTAAAGACTGTAGGATTTAGAAAGTGCGTCAATGTAGTTGTTCTACAAAAACTTGTCAATCATTTGGAGAGTTGTTAGATAACCAAATGTATGCTCCAATGTTTTGTTATCATCAAAATCACTTTAGGGGTCAACAAGAGTCAAACGACCTAAGTGGTTTTGTGGTTCTTTAATTGAGACCCTGCAAAAGCACGGGGGGCCTCCCACACTCCCACCCCCTCCTTGGTCAGTGGAAGGATTAGTTGTTAAGTTGGGTGTAAGTTGAGTTGACCCACTCAATTTTGGCTCTAGGTCTAGCAAACCCTAGAACAAATTGATCCTTCCAAGCTTGACTGCACCATACCACTTTGAGTGATTGATTGCATGACCACTAGGTTATGAACCAAATATCAACAGTTTAAGCCCCAACCTAGCTCAGCCATGGACTCCAACATTGAGATCTTCATGAAAGCCATGACTAAATGATTTAACAAGATGAACAAATTGAATGCCCAATCCACTGCCTAATTAACCATCCAGATTAACTAATCCAATAACCAATCCCAAAACCAATTCAGCTAGCTGACCACCCAAATAAACCAAATAACCCAATCAAATGCCCAAGCAACCACTAGGCTTGACCACATCACCAATAGGTTTGACCAGGTAGGTTACCAATTAGGAAACTTAGAGAAGATCCGTAAAACCCATCCCAGACCTAAACCAGAGCCCAATCCTAGGAGAGCCCAATACCTTAACCCATACTCAGAGCCAAACCTTAGGGGAGCCCCATACCCTGAATCTCGATCCTATGAACCCAGATCTTCTGAACCTATAAACCATAGAACTGAACCTCGAAGATCCACAACCTATAAACCTGATTCCAAATCCTATGAACCTAGTACCTATGCACCCAGATCCAAAAATCCATAACCCAAAGGTCTGAACCCATATCCTATGAACCCAAGGAAACCATAACCCTTAGTAGACCTAAACCCCATAGGATTAGTATC
Source organism: Areca catechu (assembly GCA_021397845.1). Lineage (NCBI taxonomy): Eukaryota > Viridiplantae > Streptophyta > Magnoliopsida > Arecales > Arecaceae > Areca > Areca catechu. The sequence goes on along the minus strand of JAHSVC010000054.1, from coordinate 1,335,173 downwards.
CCTAGTTTTGAGCCAAGTATTAGTCAGGAACCCGTTAGTCCACCCATCCATGTTACCCTAGTCATTAGCCAAATTTTCCATTGTCAACCCCCTCTTACCACCCCATGGGTTCACCAGGAAGACATTGAAGAGGAGATATATGAAGCTGATGTGAGCCTAGTGGATGAGTATGAGGAAGAAGAAGAAGAGATACCTATAGAAGATCACGAATTAGTGACCCTGACCAAACCCATATAAAAGCCACCCCAGAATTAGTTGACCCTGACCAAACTCAGATAGAAGCCAACCCAGAATTAGTTGACCCTGACTAAACCAAGATAGAAGCAAACCCAATGTTAGCTGACCCTAACCACACCCAAACTGAACCCGTAGTGGAAGACCAATTAGACAAAGAGAACTCAGATACTACTGTTAGAATTATACCTGAGGAGACTTTAGAAGAAAGTCCAATTATAGAGTCTAGTCCTAAATTTCATGGGCCAGAAGACATTATTACAGATTTGTCTCATCAGTACCCTTAGGATGAATCCCCTCTTGTAGTTTCCATTGAAGATCATTTCCTAAAATTAATGACTCATTCTTCCATACTGTAGACCCTGTAGGTAAACCTTAACCCCATAAGGTCAACCTCATTAGTCTAGGACTAATCCCTGACACTTCTTGTATCCTATTCTATCCAATCAACCCCAAGCCCTTTTCTTACTTTCTACCCTACCAAGCTAACACTGAACCTACCTCTTATTTTCTATCCTTTTTTTATGCTTTTTATGTTTCTCTAACCACTAGATTGCATTTTGTAGAAGTTTGCATACTTCATTCATTCATTATGCATGTCATATTTGCATCTTACTTTTTGAGGACCCTATGGCATCTGTTAGGAGTGCATGTCAAGTTCTCATCTACATGTCAACCACCTGACCAAGGGTCAAACCCATAGCTACAATTTAGAGTTAGTCAAGTTTGCATATCAATAAGTGTTGGTATGAGTTATTTGCCTACATTAGGTGTTTTGTTTGCATGTAAATAGGAGTTGTTGTGTGTCATTTGCACTGCATGATTAGAGATCTGCATGAAAAATTAATCATAAGATTAATGTAAGCAATATTTCTAGAAAAGAAATATGGTTAATTCTCGAAAAGAGTCTAAGAGTTTGCTAAAGAAATCTTGTTACAATTAGGCTACATACCTGTGAGCTGGATCCATCAAAGTGATAAATAAGATTGGACCTAGTGTCTAAGTTACCACCTAATTAGGCATAAGCTCATTCTTCAATATCTCAGACTTAGTTGAGTATAGGAGCGAGCAATGATACCCAGTAAGTTTGAGCCATACCCTTTCTTTGAGAGCAAACCCAACCCTGAGTGTCCACCATCAAATTAGCCTGTGAGAGGAAAGATTGAGCATTTCTTGGATGACCAAGCCACTAGTGCCCAGAACAAAGGCTACCATATCACTTGGTTTGATGGCAAGGTCGACCGAGATCTGAGGATTTGTGGATCACTCAAGAGGATCTGCAATGCCTCAACCTAGACCCGTCTGAGTAGTACCTGAGCCAGATTGACCTTCTTACTCGATAGAGTCGAGTTCCTTACACCCCGGGAGAATTGATAGGGACATCAGATCAGACATAGACTTCAAGCTTTAATTTGTCCTCTAAGTCATGTGTTGGTCAATTTTATTAAGTCTTGTAATGAAGTCCAAATTTTGTGAGTCCTGTAATAAAGTGAGCCAGTTGGATTCACTAAGTCAGTGAAAGTTCCTTGTTTAGTCCATTAAGTCTTGTTTATCTGTTTAGTGAGTCCATTATTTATTTAGGCCTATTTGAGTCTTGTTAGTTAGGCCTTTTTGAGTCCATGTAATTTTTATTCAAGATGATGACCTTTGGACCCACACTCAAGTCACCGACCCAGCATATGGATTTCTTCATGTCACCCAAGCCCTCCAAGAGATGGCGCCCTAGCATACCAGGCCTTAGGCACCTCAAGCCCACAAGATATCATGAAGAAGTGGTGCCCTAGATTCCTATCCTTGGCACCCTAGTCCAAGGCCCATAGTAGTTGACGCCCCCAGCCCATCATGAAGTTGGCACCCCATATTTTGACCCAGTCCAAGATGCCCAAGGCTTTAACCCAGCCCAAGCCTTGCAAGAATTTCATACCAGACCAAGCCCATGGAGAAAAGTCAAATCTTCTAAGTCCAAGAAGAAGTTGATGTCCAAGTTCTACAAGGATTTCAGTCTACCAATTCTATTCAAATTATATACTTTTATTCTACTCAACTTTATTCTCCTAATTCTATTCATATTGTATACTCTTAGTTGATAGGGAAAGGGTTGGATGAATCTATAAATACGCACCCCCTCCCCCTCTTGTAATCAATCTCTTTCATGAATTAAAACTCTTGTTAATTTTTTCTTGTGACAATTTATGTTCTTTGGAAGTGTGTGTGAGACTTGTTCCTTTTTCTTCTTATGAAACCCTAGCCATTGTCCATCCAAGAAAGAGCCCTAACATGCTCACCATCAGCCCTCTCCAAGATCCAAATGCCCAAGCTTCCTCCAAGGCCTCCAACCCTGCAACCCATCTTCCAATCATCCTTCAACCTGATCTCCAATTTCTTATTTTTCCCTTCTTGCTTGCCTCTAACCTTTGACTTTGCAGGATCCCTCCAGTGCTACGTTCCTCGGATGAATTTTTCTTTGCCCTCAAACAAAGTCGATAAAAAGCCAGCGAATTTGCGGGAAAGTGACTGGGACATCCAGGCACCGATTTGAGCAGAGCGATCACTTTTATATAAACTAAAAATCATTGCCTGGTATGTTAAACCTAATTTTTATTTCTCTTTTTCTGATTTCTTGAAGTTGAACATGCTCCTAATAGGCCTTCTTAGAACTAGGATTCTAATTTTCTTTTTGATTAATCTAGCATGTGGTTAGGATGCTAATTGATACAGGATAATCCTAACCTAATCTAGGATAGTTTCGGGAATCAAAACCATAAGAAAAATCAAGAAAATATTTGCTTACTTTAATCTGATTTTCTTCATCTTCATCCCTTGCAAATCATCCTGCATCATATTAGAATCCCATCCCTCATCATTGAATCTCTTCAGCACTAAGTATATACTTGGGTTGAGATAAGCCCAGCATCCTTTTAGAACTATCTCTATAGATCTTTATATCTTGTATATAGGATGCCTCTCATAAATCCTTCATAGAAAATAAGTTTGATAGCCAAGACTTGACCGATTGCAATATTGGGATATCATTCCTAATGATGAGTATATCATCAACATACAAAACCAAGAAAATAAGTGCATTCCCACTTGTCTTCTTATGCACACATGGTTCATCTACATTCTTCATGAAACCAAACTCCTTAATTAATTCATCAAAGTAGATGTTCTAACTCCTCGATGCTTGCTTTAATCCATAAATGAATTTCTTAAGCCTACATACTTGGTTTGGTCTCTCACTCAAGACAAACCCTTTTGGCTATGATATATAGACTTCTTTCGCAAGGTATCTATTAAGGATAGCAGTCTTTATATCCATTTTTCATATCTCATAATCATAGTATGCAGCTATAGCAAGCAATATCCGAATGGACTTGAGCATGGCTACTGGTGAAAAAGTTTCATCAAAGTCAATACTATGTTTTTGTTTGAAACCTTTTGCCACCAGCCAGGCCTTTTAGGTCTTTGCTTGACCATCTACTCCAATCTTCTTCTTAAAGATCCATTTACACCCGATTGGATTTACTCCATCAAGTGGACAACTAATGTCCAAACCTGATTAGAGTACATGGATCCCATCTCAGATTTCATGGCTTTCAGCCATTTGCCAGAGTCTTTACTCATAATAGCTTCCGTATAGATCACAGGATCATCATCCTATATGATACTAGCTTCATTATCATTTCCAATAATAAAACCATATCTAAGAGGTGCACTTCGTACTCTTTCTGACCTTCAGAGAGGAGGTGTGTGTTGTCGTTGTTCCTGAACCTTAAGAACATCTGGTTGAGGAATTGTATTGAATGTTGGTTGAACTTCTTCAAGTTCAAATATCCTCCCACTGCCCCCTTCTTGGATAAACTCCTTTTTGAAGAATATGGCATGCCTACTGGCAAAAACTTTTTGCTCAGTAGGTGGTAGAAAAGGTAGCCAATACCTTCTTTAGGATATCTTACAAACCTACACTTGTTAGCTCTAGCACTTAAATTATGTCTGAAAATATTTCTGACATAAGCAGGGCAACCCCAAATCTTAAAATACCTAAGTTTGGCCTTTTTCCATTCCATAATTCTTATGGAGTGCTTTTAACTTCTTTTGATGGCACTCTGCTTAGTATGTAGGTAGCAGTCTCTAAGGCATAACCCTAGAAGGATATTGGAAGGTCTATGAAGCACATCATGGACCGTACCCTGTCCAGCAGGGTACGATTCCTCCTTTCAGCTACACCATTTAAATGTGGTGTGTATGGAGGGGTTCATTCAGATAGAATGACTTTGTCTTTCAAATGATCAACAAATTCACTAGACAAGTATTCTCCTCCTTGATCTGACAGAAGGATTTTAATACTATCTCTAGTTTGTTTTTCAACCTCATTTTGATACTCTTTGAACTTATCAAAGGCTTTGAACTTGTGTTTCATAAGATACATATATCCGAACCTTGATAAATAATCAGTAAAATTGATGAAATAAGAATATCATCCTTTAGCCTGGGTTGTCATAGGACTACACATATCTGTGTGTACTAGTCCTAACAACTAAGTTTCCCTTTCTCCTTGTCCTGTGAATGGAGATTTGGTCATCTTATCCATAAGACAAGACTCACAAGTTCCTAATGACTCAAGACCAAAAGGTTCAAAAAAATTTTCTTTATATAACTTATTTATCCTAGACTCATCAATATGACACAAATGGCAATGCCAGAGAAAAGTGACATTTACATCATCTCTCTTTCTTCATGATTCTAGGTCTTTATAACCTTTGCAATGACTTACAGATATGAGACCCACATGCGGTATCCAATACCCATGTATTAGAAGCTGAAGAACTCAATGACAAGTTTGTTTGTATCATGTAAAAACCTTTTGATGCTCCACCAGCATCATACTTCAAACATGCAAGATACAACTTGCAATTCTTCTTCCAGTGCCCTTGATTCCCACAATGATAACATGTCCCATGAACAAAGGGCTTCATTGCCTTCTTCCTCTTCTGGAAGCTACTCTTAGAGTTCTTCTTCCTTTTTGAACCTTCTTCATTGCAAGCTTCTTCTTTCCATAAATCAGAAGAAGTTGAGCCTTATCACCTTTAAAATGTCTCTATGCTATCTTGAGCATATTCAGCAGCTTAGGCAATGATTAGTTCAGTTTGTTCATGTGGTAATTCATGACAAATTACGAGAAGGAATCTAGGAGTGATTATAGGATCAGGTCCTGATTAAGCTCACTATCCATCACAAATCCTAGTTGACCTAATCGAGTGATTAGGTCAATCATCTTAGGAACATGTTCCTAGATAGAGGAGCCCTCACTCATGCATACTCGGAACAACTGCTTCGATATTTCATATCGAGCAGTCTGACTATGCACTCCATATAGCTCCTTAAGGTTGATCAATATGGACTGAGTTCCATTTCCTCATGTTGCCTCTGTAACTCATTACTTATTGAGGCTAACATGATGCACATAACAGTCATGTTGTCATTCTACCACATTTTATGTGTGACCATTTCCTTATTAGTATCATCCTCTCCTATCGAAAGTGGATTAGGAGAATCGAGGATATAGGTAATTTTTTCTTGAGCTAATACAATTCTAAAGTTCCTCAACCAGTCCACATAATTCAGACCAGCAACTTACTGGCATCCAAGATGACCCGCAGTGAAAGAGTATAAGCCATATTGTAAAAATCTACATAAAATAAATAACAACAATAAGCAAACCACTCATGATAATATTCATAATTAGACAAGGAGCTTTTGTGTCTAATTGTGTTTCCCACTATTTTCAATCGAACACCATAACCCTCAACTATGGTAAGCAGGAAACCCTCCCAAGGCTTCCTTTGAAGGGTTGAGATCCCAATTCCTCATGAATGCCTTGTGTTACACAATAAACATCCACGAGTTCAAGGGTAGAAAAACCCATTTCCAATTGCATCCCTTGCAATTCTCAGCATAACACTTGCCTCTAAGACACTTATAGCCTTGTGCTACACAACAAACCATAATGTCTTAGTTTAGTCGGGCCCTTCATTTCCATATAGTGATGCGGGACAATAACCAAAACTAAATTACTGAAATTAATAACTAATTAATAGAGAAAAATTAGAAACTAATTTTATTATATTTTTTAGATTTTAAAGAAGACATCAAAGGAGGCGGTGAAGGAAATTAATTCAATTAACCGCACAAGTAAACCTATAAAGCAATTAAAAAAAAATAGGACCTGGTGATTGAGAAACCACCATAAACTAGGATTTATTCAACGAGTCAAAAATTATGAGATGGGAAAAAAGTTCAATTATGCCAACGAAGATCTTTCTCTCGATGTAGATCTAGCAGGACTCTCACGATCGTAGCAACAGGATTTCAAGATCTTGCTCCGAGCTTCGATCTTCTGCACGATGCCGGTTTAGAGGAAAGAAAACCTGATCTGGATCATGTTCACCGATAACACTCAACAAAGAAAAAAACATGAATTAAAGCAGCAATAGAAAGGAAAGATTGAAAGAAAGGAAGGTAAGGTTTAGAAATAGTGGCTTTGGATTTCTTGATGGCTTGGATAAATAGGGCCTCACACCCCACAATGTTCCTTAGAACAAAGGAAAAAGGGCCTCACACCCCGCGATGTACACAGCGAAGGATGAATATTTGATAGAATATTGTTGTATATTGATGAATATTTGATAACTTACTAGGGAGGCTGGTGGGGTATTTATAGACTCCCAACCAGTGATGTAAGGGACACAAACACTAGTCTTGTACTCCCCTGGAATACAACTCCTAGAGTCCTACTTCTGGGTGTCATGGACTCTTCTGTTTGGATTGAAGAAGACTCAAGAGTTTTTATGAGACTCTTGAGTTCTTGAAGCTTGAGCAGCTAGCAACTTATTTGATCCAATAGCTAGAAGCAAGAGTACCATCCAACTTCTCCTCTTTAGATGATTAGATAATTTAGAATTTTTTGATGTTTGGGCATTGAAAATTTGCTTGAGATGGGGTGACAACTTGGAAGAATCCTTCTGCTTTACTCCTTTTAAAAAAATAAGAGGCGCTAATTCATGATTTCATTTAGCCGACCAAAGTCAAGGCATGTGGGGTGTCCAAACATAAATGACATGTGATATGGCAACTTCGCTGACGTGGAGGCAGCACCGTGCAGCATCATCTCCGAGCTCTCCTGCCAAGTGGCTCACCTAGTGAAAGAGCCAACCTCAGGGCAGAGCTCGGTAACTCTGCCACTCTGCAAGGTGTCGATCCAGGCATAATCCACCTCGACCGGAGTGGACCTGCCTCTGCTCCTTCGCCAGGTGGAGCCCAGAGATGGGTCCACCTCATCGAAGTTGAGCCAGGCTCTCCCTGCTCCCTTGCCAGGTGGCATCCCCAAATGGATCTACCTCGATCGAGGTCAAGCTGGCCTCTGCCCCTCCGCCAGGTGTCGATCTAGGCGGGATCCCCCTCAGACGGATTGGCCTTGCCTCTGCTACTTCGCTAGGTGGTGCCCCCAGATGGGTCCACCTTGTCGAAGTTGAGCCAGGCTCTCCCCACTCCCTCGCCAGGAGGCACCACAAGATGGGTCCACCTTAATCGGGGTCAAGCTGGCCTCTGCCACTCCACCAGATGTCGATCCACGGGGGATCCACCACGATCGGACTGGTCCTACCTCAACTCCTTCACCATGTGGCACCCCCAGATAGGTCCACCTCATCAAAGTCAAGCCAGGCTCTCCCCGCTCCCTCACCAGGTTGCACCCCCAGATGGGTCCACCTTAGTCGAGGTCAGGCTGGCCTCTGCCACTTCTCTACATATCGATCCAAGCGGAATCCACCTCAGCAGGACTTGCCATACCTCTTCTCCTTCGCCAGGTGGCACACCGAGATGGGTCCACCTCGTCGAAGTTAAGCTAGGCTCTCCACGCTTCCTCGCCAGGTGACACCCGTAGATGGGTCCACCTCGATCGAGGTCGAGCTGGCCTTTGCCACTCTACCAGGTGTCAATCCAGGCGAGATTCACCTCGACAAGATTGGCCCTACCTCTGCTCCTTCACCAAGTGGCACCCCCAGATGGGTCCACCTCGTACAAGCCAAGCGAGGATCTCCCTGCTCACTCGCCAGGTGGCACCCCCAGATGGGTCAACCTTGGACGAGGTCGAGCTGGCCTCTGCCACTCTGCCAGGTGTCGATCCAGGTGGGATCCAGCTCGACCGGATTGGCCCTACCTCTGCTCCTTCACCAGGTGGCACCCCCAGATGGGTCCACCATGTTAAAGTGAACCCATGCTCTCCCCACTCCCTCACCAGGTGGCACCCCAAGATGGGACCACCTTGGTTAAGGTCGAGCTGGCCTCTGCCACTCTGCTAGGTGTCGATCCAGGCGAGATCAACCTCGGCCGAAGTGGCCCTGCCTTTGCTCCTTTGCCAGGTGGCACCCCAGATGGGTCCACCTCATCGAAGTCGAGCCAGGCTCTCCCCGCTCCCTTGCCAAGTGGCACCCCTAGATGGGTCCACCTTGGTCTAGGTCGAGCTGGCCTCTGCCACTCTGCTAGATATCGATCTAGGCGGGATCCACCTCTACCGGATTGGCCTTGCATCTGATCCTTCACTAGGTGGCACCCCTAGATGGGTCCACCTCACTAAAGTCAAGCCAGGATCTCCCCGCTCCCTTGCCAGGTGCCACCCCGAGATGGCTCCACCTCGATCGAGGTCGAGCTGGCCTCTTCCACTCCACCAGGTGTCGATCCATGCAGAATCCACCTCGACCGGAGTGGCCCTGCCTATGCTCCTTCGCCAGGTGGTGCCCCCAGATGGGTCCACCTCGTCGAAGTTAAGCCAGGCTGTCCCCGCTCCCTCGTCAGGTGGCACCCCTAGATGGGTCCACCTCGGCCGAGGTCGAGCTGGCCTCTACCACTCCTCCAAGTGTTGATCCAGGCGGGATCCACATCTACCGTAGTGGCCCTCACTTTGCTCCTTCACTAGGTGGCACACACAGATGGGTCCACCTCGGTCGAGGTCGAGCGGGCCTCTGTCACTCCGCCAGGCATCGATCCAGGTGGGATCCACCTCGGTCATAGTGGCCCTGCCTTTGCTCCTTCGCCAGGTGGCACCCCAAGATCGGTCCACCTCATCGAAGTCCAGCTAGGCTCTCCCGGCTCCCTCACCAGGTGGCACTCTCGATGGGTCCACCTTGTTCGAGGTCGAGCTGGCCTCATTCACTCCACCAGGTGTTGATCTAGGTGGGATCCACCTCAACTGGATTGGCCTTGCCTTTACTCCTTTGCCAGGTGGTGTCCGTAGATGAGTCCACCTTATCGAAGTCGAACCAGGCTCTCCCCGCTCCCTCGCCAGGTGGCACCCCCAGATTGGTCCACCTTGACTGATGTCGAGTTGGCCTCTGCCACTCCACCAGGTCTCTATCCAGGCGGGATCCACCTCAACCGGAGTGGCCCTACCTCTGCTCCTTCACCAGGTGGCACCCCCAGATGGGTCTACCTCACCGAAGTTGAGCCAGGCTCTCCCCGCTCCCTCAATAGGTGGCACCCTTAGATGGGTCCACCTCAGCCGAGGTCGAGCTGGCCTCTGCCACTCTGCTATGTGTCAATCCAGGCGGGATCCACCTCGACCGGAGTAGCCCTGCCTCTGCTCCTTCACAAAGTGGCACCCCCAGATGGGCCCACCTTGTCAAAGATGAGCCAGGCTCTCCCCTCTCCCTCGCCAAGTGGCACCTCCAGATGGGTCCACCTCAGTCGAGGTCGAGCTATCGTTTGCCACTCTGCCAGGTGTCGATCTAGGTGGGGTCCTCCTCGACCGGAGTGGCCTTGCCTCTGCTCCTTCGCCAGGTGTCAACCCAGGCATGGTCCACCTCGGTTGAAGTCGGCCCTTTTTCTGGAAGATGGAGTTTCCGGGGGTGCGAGCCCTAAGGAAGCTGCTGAAGATGGCACGCACAGGCAATGCTCTTGGTATGGTGTCCCCAGGCCTGTAACGGTTGACAAAATCTCATTGGCACCAGTTTGGAAGGGAACCCTGCCCGAGGCACCGAACCCAGCTTCCGATAGCCCAGTATTCCAAAATGGGAGGGCCACGGTCAATGCCTCGGGCTTGAGGGTGCCTTCATAAAGATCGGTATCCTGTCAAGTTCCCCCTCTTGTAAGTGTACAGCTGACGAGACTGGTTCACCACTTAACTCCCGATCGTAAAGGGCATGAGGGGGGAACGGTCGCTGACCTCCAGAACCACCTTAGGGATCGAGGCACGGATGGATGCTTGGATCGGTGACCTAAAAAGGAATCCCAAGGGCAAGAAAAAAGGTAAGCAATCGAGAGGGAAAGCAATCCTGCAAGAAGAAGAGGCGATCTTATGCCGGAGGCTCCAAAGGAACTCGCAAGACCGAGTCCAACGAGTTCGGTTGCAAGAGCCAGAGCTCCCTTCCCTCTCGTTCTCATTCTTTTTCTCATCTAAGATTGCTCTAAGAACGGAGACCCAACAGGTTTTCGTCTTAGTGGATCTGTTCCACTTTATCGCTCTCGAACTAGATCATCAGAGTCCCTCACAAGGATCCCCATCCCGGGTCTCTAACATCATTTTTTGCAGGTCCGGGAGCATCAGGATTCTACAGCATAGGGGATCCCAGTCCGGTGCTAACTCACTGCTACAAGCCACAGCAGTAAGGTCAGCAACAGATTGGCACGCTAGGTAGGGTAACGAGGCTCCTGGACGTGTAAGCCCCCCTCAAGCTCAAGAGAAGCTCGATTCCAAGTATGGTGGTGACACGTAGACATAAAGCCTCCACCAGCCGGGCGGGGGAAGTTCCCTCTCCCCCGGGCCCCCGTAGCTTGGAAAGGAAACTACCCGCTCCTGTTCCACCTCCTTAGTTGCCCTCAACGAATAGTCAGTATACTGCCATTGTCCAACAATTGCAGGCACTGACCATGGCCGTGAGGTAGCTGCATCATCAGCAGTGCTCCCTAGTGACCCAGCCTCGGCCAGGGACCCCCGCAGCCCAAGCTGCGGGCCCCCGTGGAATCCTGCGCTCTATCCATGGCAGACCATCTGACCCGCAGGCATTGACCATTCCTCGCAGGAGTCACCAGACTCCCGTGAAGAGGAACCACTCTAGGTCGGTGGACCACGAGAGCCGATCCCTGGTGGACAACGATGATGCTGCCAAGCACAGCAAGCATCACCAGGGAAAGGCCCTTCACCACAACCCGTCACCACCTTCTTCTCTAGCGGCCTCAATGGAAGGTTCCACTGACGAGGCCATTAGGCTTCTAGCTGAAAGGTGCCTAGAAGAGGAAGAGTGCAAATTGGCTGTGCTCTCCCACTGGTTTGCCAACGTGCACGGCTCCCCCAGCGAGACAGTGGGCTACAATGCCAGACCCCGCTTCTCCTGGGAAATTCAAGAGGAACCGATTCTGTTCAATTTTGTATGCCTAAGGTGGATCCCTACGATGGGACCACCGATCTCCTGGACCATCTGGAGAGCTATAAGGATCTCATGAGAATCCAGGAGGTGACAGACACCCTCCTGTGCATTGACTTCCCGGCCACCCTCTAGAAGGTCGCTCAAGTTTAGTTCACCCACCTCGAGCCTAAATCTATCGACTCATTTCAGCAGTTGGAAGGAAAGTTTGTGGCACACTTCGATGCTTGTCAAAAGGTGCCGAGAGAGGTGGACAACCTCTTTTTGGTGGGGACACCAGAGGCACCAGAATAAGACAGAGGCTTTTCAACCCTCTATGGATTGATCAATAATTTATGAGTCCATCTGTAATAAGGGCTTAGCCCATCTGAGTCTATTTTAGTTGTTATTTGAGTCTTTTGAGTTGTTATTTCAGTTTTGTACTAGTCAGCTCATGTTGAGCTAGTTCAGTCCAATGCTAGTCAGCTAATGTTGAGATAATTTTATTTTTGTTGAGTCTTATCCAAGTATACTGAAAACTCAAGACTATGTTATACAAGTGAAGACCAAGTCCAACCGGATTGAAGACATGGAAGTATAGCCCAAGTCCAACCCAGCTTGAAGATTTGAAGACCCCAGGAGGAAAATCAGATACCTTGATTCCTTGCAGATGCCCCGATTCCCTTCTAGATGCCAAAGTATATTCATAGACCAGGGCATCCATGATTCCAGAGGTCCATCTACATCCTAGCCCAAAGAAATCAAGCCCAGGTGCCAAGCCCAAGCCCTTAAGAAGCAAGATACCAGGGAATATTCCAGCTACCTGGCTACCAAGCCACCCAAGCTTCCAGAGGTCCAAGCCCATGCGCTCGATCTTCTTTGGGCTGGCCCCTTGCTGCTCCTAGAAGCCCAACATGCACCCTTAGGTGTCCTTGGAGTGTTGACCAAGTCAAGAGAAATTTTAAGAATTTTTTCTACCTAATATTTCCTTATTTTCTAGCTAGGGTTTGAGAGGGAAAAGGATTCTTATGTAAAGACTAATGTGTCCTTACTTCGAGCCCAAGACTAAGGGTCTATTTAAGGGAACCTAGTCTCTTGTATGAGGATTGATTTTCATATATGAATTAAAGCTTGAGTCCTCTTCAATTGCTTTGTACTATCCTGCTTTGTGCTTAAGGGGTTTTATTGGTGCTTTTCTTCTTCCCAGAGTTGCAACAGACTTTTGCCGCCTACCATCCTTTCCAGAGCCCTGGCCGCCCCCTTAAAAACTTTATTCCCCTTGCTATTTTTCTCTTGTTTTCTTATTCCCTTGTGAGTTTTCTAACCCCTGACAGGTCATTTGTAGGTTCTCGAGTTCCTACGAATCCAACGACTCCATCCAAGCCTTAATCGAACCATTGAGCAGAAAGTCGGGTATCCACGGGTCTTTGGCTCGGTTTTTCAGGCTGCATCCATCGAGGAACGAGAGATCCCTTCACTGTGATCTTCATCGGGTGCATCTGAAATTGTCAGGTGCACCCCCTCTACCGCCAGTAATTTTATTGTTAGAGAACTTGCCATAACCGAGGCTTCTCAGCCCCCGCGATCCATCGTTACTGCTTTCTTAGGTCCTAATCTGCATGCTTAGATTCTAAAATTCATACAGAATTCTCTACAACTTATTTTGATCTAATTTTCAGGATTTAATCACTTAACTCCACATATAAAATAAACAAAAATAATTGCATGCATATTAGTCCTGCATCATCTGGTATCAAATCTTAGATTAGGGCTTGTTTTTTGCATCTTTTTCAGTCAGTATATACTCTGTTCTTTTAGTTATTTCTCAGTGCTCAAAACTCTAAAAATTTTGAAATTTATTTTTTTGGATTTACTTAACTCAAAGTATTTTATAAAATTTTTGAAGATTTTATTTCAGTCTGTGCAATCTTCTCAAGCCAAAATACAACCTATAAATTTTTGGCTCTATTTTTTTCAGCAAGATAATTTTGGAAGGTTTAGGGTTTTGTTTAGCATCTCTTTGCATATCTTTTATTTTTAGTATGTTTCTAGCATATTAGGTCATTTTCTACAAATCATATCTTTACAAAAGGACAAAAAAAAAAAAATTACATATAATCAAAAACACCAAAAACATTTAAACCCTAATTTGCATCCTCATCTGCCTACCATCATTGCATAATTTACTTTTAAGGGCTCTCTTGCTGTATCAGATAAGGAGAGGAGTTGATAACCTCTCCTTAGCCCAAAACCACATCCCCTGCATTCTGTCCCAAGCCTAACTTAAAATTTATTAGACTTAATTTGCCCTAGTGGGCTAGGAAAACCAACTGGTCGGGTATGGGCTAAATGTCAGATCACTGTGTCAAGCTAACCTATATATGCCTTGTGCTTAGTGTCTAGAATGGTGGTTCAGGGATTTAATCCTGAAGGGCTTGTGTGCTGGTCCGCCTACCTGGCCAATCTCTGATTGGTGTGTAGGATTGGCAATCAGGGACCTAACACTCCCCTTACACCTGCCTGGCTGATTATAGGGTTACTATAGGCTAGTTTGCCACCCTGATTGAGCATGTAGCTTTGGACTCTAGGTCTAGGCAGTTGTAGTTGGTTTGATCGAGTCTTGCATGAGCACTAGAACAAGAGCATCCTTTCATCCACCATCTCCACCTTTGGCTGAACCCATGGATAACCTTGCAGCCAAGATTAATGCACTCACTAAGCAGCTAGTCCAATCCATGGCCCAGATGACTACCCTGATGACCCAGATGACCCAGTCCAATACCCAAACCTATGATAGACTTGACCACTTAGCCAATAGGTTTGATCAGGTAGAAGACCCATATAGGGAGTCCAACCCTAGGAGAACCCAATACTCTGAACCATATAGGGAGTCCAATCCTAGGAGAACCCAATACTCTGACCCATATAAGGAGCCCAATCCTAGGAGAACCCCATACCATGATCCATCCTTAGAACCTAACCATAGGAGACCCAATTATGATTACCTGAACCAAGATGAACGACCCATTAGGAGCACCCAACCATATGTACCCCTGTTTGATGGAAGACCAGATCCTAAGGTGTATACTGAATGGGAGGATATGATGGATCAGCACTTTGAGTATACTAAGATGTCAGAGTTAGAAAAGATTAATTTGGCTGCACATGTGTTAATCAGATATGCCATGCAACATTGGAAATGTACTGAGGATGAATGTTATCTATGGGAAAATGGAATACATACCTGGAAAGCCATGAGAAGTAAATTGAGAGAAGAGTACCAAGGTGAATCTTATGAATACAAACTTTTAGACCAATGGTACAAATTGAAACAAGGGAACATGACTGTGTCTGAGTACATTGACCAATTTAACGAGTTTAGTAGGAAATGTAACACAATCGAACCTAAGTCTAAGATCATGGCTAGATTTCAGGATGGCCTACGTAGGGATATCCAGTGGGTGCTGTATCATTGTCAAATTAAGGACCTAGAGGAAGCCTATCACCTAGCTAGGGAATTCGAGTTATATCAGAGGGAACTCAGGATCAATCAATCTAAGTCCAGTAAGGATAATTCCCTAGAGCCTATGTCCAAACCTAGTCGACTTCCTTTAAATTAGCCTACTACTCCTATTCCATTAATTTGCAAGGAAGTAATCCCAGAACCCATTAAAGAACCTGAGGTAGAAGTGTATGAAGCTGATCCTAGTTTAGCAGATGAATACGAAGGAGAGGATTTTGAGAACTATGATAAAGATGGACCCAAGGTTGAAATCACTGATGAACTACTAGAAAAGGATCCTGAACCCACTATAGAAATTGATGGAGTGCCTGAGCCAGGATCAAACATAGTAGATGAAAGTAAGGGTCCACTAGAATTGTCCATAGAGGATGTCCCTAAGGAACAATCCCAGGAAGTAGACATTATTTTAGAAGACCTTCAAGATAAGCTTCCCAAAGACTTTCCTGATGACCTTCCACCTGATCCCCATCATACTCTAGAACTAGTTTCAGCCCAGGACCTCATTCAGTATTCTCATCAAGAGTTCATTCCATTAACCCCATCTGATAACCTTTGTCTTGAGATGATTAAACCATCCTTTCTTAAAGACCCTGCGCTTGCAATGACCAAATTCTCCTTCCTTCAAGTGGGCCTTATGTCACACATAGATCAATGTTCAAATCTTAAGGTCCTCTCTATTAACCAATGTCTATTGGATGCCTTCAATGGATTGTCCCAAGACTCCGATTCTTATTTCTTGCCATACCATAAGGCTTCCAATGTTTTCCAAACTTTCCAATTACACTTTGTTGAGGTCATTTGGTTACACCAATTTTGTGCGTAAGTTAGGTTTGCGACCTATTTTTGGAAGACCTTATGGCATTTGCTTGGAGTCCATTGTAAAAACTCTTGTGCACACCACACTAGGGTCAGACCTAGAGAGTCTATAGTCTATTAGGTTTAGGCCCATAAAAGTTCAATAAATTTTCCTACTATAGGAATAAATAGTCGAGTCTATTATGTGTAGGTTTGAGTCCTTTGCATCATCTTGTTAGGAGTCTGCATGTGCCCAGCATGTTCACCACCTACACTAATTTTGAAACAACTAGCTAATTCCCGAAGATGGACCAAAGAATTTGATGTAGTGGATTCTATCTTGGTTAGTCTTAGGCCTAAAAGAAGCTTCATGCTCACAGAGCCGGACCTTTTAAATTGATAGAGAAGGTTGGATCAAATGCCTATGTGTTAGACTTGCCTTTGGATTTGGGCATTAGTTTTACCTTCAATATTACAGACATGGTTGAGTACAGGGACCCGGCAGCGATACCTAGTGAGGCCTTTGGACCTATCCCCTCCTATTGTGAGTGACCCTAACCCAGATAGTCCACTAACAAATTTGGCCTGAGAGAGGAGAACATATCGAGCATATCCTGGACGATCAAGCCATCACGACCCAGGGCCGTGGCTATCAACGCTTCTTGGTCCGATAGTAAGGCCGGCCAAAGTTGGACGATTAATGGATTTCTCGAGATGACTTGCAGCACCTCAACCCAGACCTCCTTGAGAGATATGTGAGCCAGCTTGATCTTCACTAGACAGAGTAGAGTTCCTCCCACCCCGGGAGAAGTGGTGGGGACACCAGAGGTACCAGAATAAGATAGAGGCTTTTCAACCATCTATGGATTGATCAATAATTTATGAGTCCATCTGTAATAAGGGCTTAGCCCATCTGAGTCCATTTTAGTTGTTATTTGACTCTTTTAAGTTATTATTTCAGTTCTGTATTAGTCAGCTCATGTTGAGCTAGTTCAGTCCAATGCTAGTCAGCTCATGTTGAGCTAATTTTATTTTTTTTGAGTCCTGTCCAAGTACATTGAAAACACAAGACTACATCATACAAGTGAAGACTAGATTGAAGACATGAAAGTATAGCCCAAGTTCAACCCATCTTGAAGATTTGAAGACCCTAGGAGAAAAATCAGAAACCCTGTTTCCTTGAAGATGCCCTCCAGATGCCCAGATTTCCTTCTAGATGCCAAAGTATATTCATAGACCAGGGCATCAAAAATTCCAGAGGTCCATCTGCATCCTAGCACAAAGAAATCAAGCCCAGGCACCAAGCCCAAGCCCTTAAGAAGCAAGATACCAGGGAATATTCTTGCTACTTGGCTACCAGGCCACCCCAGCTTCCAAAGGCCCAAGCCCATGCACCCGAGCCCCTTTAGGCTGGCCCCTTGCTACTCCTAGAAGCCCAACACACCCCCCTAGGCATCCTTTGAGTGTAGACCAAGTTAAAAGAATTTTTAGGGATTTTTTCTACCTAATATTTCCTTATTTTCTAGCTAGGGTTTGAGAGCGTAAAGGATTCTTATGTAAAGACTAATGTGTCCTTACTTGGAGCCTAAGACTAAGGGTCTATTTAAAGGACCCTAGTCTCTTGTATGAGGACTGATTTTGATATTTGAATTAAAGCTTGAGTTCTCTTCAATTGCTTTGTGCTACCCTGCTTTGTGCTTAAGGGGTTTTAATGTTGCCTTTCTTCTTCCTGGAGTTGCAACAGATTTCTGCCGCCAACCATCCTTCAAGAGCCCTGGCCGCCCCCTCCAAAACTTTTTTCCCTTGCTATGTTTCTCTTGTTTCCTTGTTCCCTTGTGAGTTTTCTAAACCCTGACAGGTCATTTGCAGGTCCCTGAGATCCTACGAATCCAACGACTCCAGCCAAGCCTCAATCGGACCATCGAGCAGAAAGCCGGGTATCTGTGGTTCTTTGGCTCGATTTTTGGTGCGGGCACCAGACTTAGAAGAAGACTTCAGGGCTCCATCTGGATCTCTGATTGACATTGCCCGAAGAATTAGGGTTTTCTGGTTATGTAATAAGGGTTGACTTGGTCAACTCAATTTTAGTTTGAGTCTGTATTTCCCTGTAATTTAAATTTTGTTGAGTAATGTTGACTCAATATAAGTCCTAGTAGTGGTCTAGATCTTCTCCAAGGTGCCACATTTTCTCCCAGGACCAAGCAAGTGGGCGCCACACTCCCAGCCACACGCCAGAGTCCAGGAGGCGCCACATCTCCATCCAGTGTGCCTTGGTCCCCACACCACAAGAAAGCAGGTCCCTTCTTTCATGCGCCACTTGGGGGAGAAATCCATCAAGATACCTCAATCCAAGGAGGAGCCAACTTCTTTCCAGATAAACCCAAGCTAGGATGGCAAGAATTTTTCTTGAAAAGAGGATCAAGGAGGTGCCCCACAATGTTCCATAAAAACCCAAGTTATAAAAGGGAAGAGAGCATGTCTTGGGGAGAAAATAAAGGAGGCACCCAAAAGTTTCCTAAAGTGCCAAAGCCATGAAAGGAAGAAGCCTAAACTTGTGGAGCAAGACTAGGAGGTGTCCAAAAGAGCCAAACCATGAAGGGAAAATCCTTGATTCATGGAGAGATACTAGGAGACACCCCCATAACCTGCCATTTGGAGCTGATTTTCAAGTTTTCTTGGAGTTTTTGGGCTGCCCACTCATGGAAGGAGTCTTGGGAAGAGAATTTGATGCCTAAAGTGTGGGTTAGTCCTATTAGTCCCACATGGGAAGTGTATGAAATTTTATTTCTTTGTTATGTCTATATATTCAACTCTATGTAACTCTTGAAAAATGATGAATGAAATCAATTTTTGTGTGAGCAACTTTGTGTTTCTCTCTTCCGCACTTGTATTCAGGTGTTGAGCTCCGTGAGGGAGTAAATCCGGGTTCCCTAGGAACCTTGAGGAGGTGTGAGATCTCCAACCCCAAAACCCTAGCTTAGTCCACCCATCTCTACTCTACCACCACCAAACCCTAATTTTCCATCTTCATCCCACGGCCTCTCTCTTCCACATCGAAGCCGGTCACCAGCATCCAGGTTCAGATCAACTGTTTCAACTACAGATCCAGTTCAAAGGAGAGTCATATCAGTATCAAGATCTCTAGAACTTCTACATCCAACAATCTTCATTAAGTACTCAGGTCAGTGTCTTTCTTTGAGTTTCTGGTTCTTTTTTTTGTTCTTCTTCTTCCAGATCCTGAGTTCGAGAAGAAGGCCAACCTTGCCATAGGACTACAATTCGAGGATCCATTGCGAAGATACCCTGTCTCCAAGGATCCTACAATCTGCTCGAGAGTGTCCTTCAATTGAAGCAATGAGAGATATCACAGTCAGGTATAAAACCTTCTCTTCTCTCTTCGTCTATTTTTTGAAAGAGGAGTAAACCCTAGGTCTGGGGGTTTCTCAATCCCCAGCGATCCTACTTCTGAGTTACTCTGATAATCCACTCCTTTTAATTGTGCTTTCTGTTATTTCTTAGTTTCTTTCAACATTAGTTTATCTTTCCTTTTAGTCAAAGCCGACTTCTAAAAATAAATAAAAAAATATATATATTAATTTTAATTTGCTTCCACATCGCATCATCTCTCTTTCGTTCTGTATCATTTTTGGTATCAGAGCTTTCTTATTCTACATCAATTTTTCAGGCTGCATCCATCGAGGAACGAGAGATCCCCTCACTACGATCTTCATCGAGTGCATCAGACATTATCAGGTACACCCACTATATCACCAATAATTTTATTGTTGGAAAACTTGTCCTAACCGAGGCTTCTCAGCCCCGGCGATCCATCTTTATCGCTTTCTTAGGTCCTCGTCTGCATGCTTAATTTATAAAATTTATATATAATTCCCTATAACATATTTTGATCTAATTTTCAGGATTTAATCACTTAACTCCACATATAAAACACACAAAAATAATTGCATGCATATTAGTCCCGCATCACTTTTCCATCTCCAACAAGACCAGGAGCTCCTGTGGGACTATGTAACCCACTTCAAGACTGCCGCCCTGGAGATCTACAGCTTGGACGAGCCCGTCGCCATACCGGCATTGAAGCGAGGGATTAAGACATCACGTCTGACATATTCGTTCGACAAAAACCATACAAGATGTACTCCGAGCTTCTCCTCCATGCCCACAAGTACATCCGGACTGAGTAGGCCGATCGTACTAGGAGAGAACTGGATGGGAAGCCTTCGAAGAAGCCAGCCTCAAAGGATGTTCAGGGTACTCGCAGGTCTGGGCCACCTGCGGATTTCCAAGCATGGCCAAGCCCAAGAATGGTCCCGCTTCAAAGCAGACCTTTACTCCCCTCCTTGCTCCCAGAACCAAGATCCTCATGGAGATCGAAGGCAAGGGTTACCTCCACCGACCTCCACCTCAAAACCTGAAGAATCGTCATGACATGATGAAGTAATGTCAGTTCCATCGTGACCATGGCCATGACATAGAACAGTGCCATAATCTGAAATGGGAGATCGAGGACCTGATCAAGAGGGGTTATCTTAAGAAGTTCGTGGAAAGGGGACACCTGGTGGAGGACCACCACTCGTGACCCTTCCCCCATCCCGGCAGTCGACGACCGCTCCACAGAGAAGCCCGTGGGCATGATTTCTTGGGGGATAGGGAACGTGTCAAAGAGAGTCCGGGAGGGAGAAAATCTAGAAAATGTACTCCCATTTAAAAAGGGGAAGGGAGGTGAAAATGAAAATGAAAATATAAATAATGATGCGATGATGGTCAAAATGACCATCGCAAAATATCCTGTACATCGGATTATGGTTAGTAGTGGGAGCTCCATCGACATACTTTTCTATGATTCTTTCTCCTGGATGAATCTATCTCGTAACCAATTAAGTCCAGTGCACACCCCTCTCGTGGGTTTCACCGGATACTTTATGGGAGTCGAGGGGGAGATCGCTCTCCTTGTTACCGCCGAGACTCCGCCCTAGTAGAGCATGGTTTTGATGACCTTCACTATTGTCTGACTCCCATCGCCATAAAATGCCATTTTGGGCTGCCTAGGGCTCAATCAACTTGATGCAGTCATCTCCACCAAAAGATTGTTGGTGTAGATTTCCACTATTTTCAGGATGGGAGAGATGAGGGGGGCAGTTCAGCCCGTTCATCATTGTCTGTAGGCCATCCCGGGTTCCTGGAGTGCTGAGCTTGTATCTGATGTTGACAACCTCGATCAGAGAGTGCAGGATCTCAGGGGTGGCCCGGTAGAGCATTTGTTGATGTATCCCCTTGGCTCAGACCTGCAAAAAATTGTGTGGATAGGAGCCCAACTTCCAGAAGATGAGCGGGTTCGCTTATTGGACTTCCTCCAAGCGAACGCGGATGTGTTCACCTAGTCTACAGCAAACATGCTAGGTATTCCCTCGGAGGTCATCACCCACCAATTAAAGATCTATCTGAAGTACCGCTCCATTAGGTAGAAGAAGAGGAGCTTTGCTGCAGAAAGGCAGAAGGCAATCAACGAAGAGGTGGAAAAGCTCCTCAACGGTGGCTTCGTGCCGGAGGTACACTATCCCAGTTGGCCAGCGAATGTTGTGATGGTAAAAAAGAACAATGGTAAGACGAAGATCTGTGTGGACTACACCAACCTCAACCAAGCCTGCCCAAAAGATAGCTTCCCCCTCTCGAAGATCGATCAGCTTGTGGACACCACGTCGAGCCACCACCTCCTATCCTTCATGGATGCCTTCTCTGGGTATAATTAGATCAGGATGCACCCGGAAGATGAGGAGCACACTACCTTCATCATGGATCACGGGACCTAATACTACAAGATGATGCCCTTTGGCCTGAAGAATGCTGGCACCACGTATCAGTGGTTGGTCAACAAGGTCTTTTGGGACCAAATTGGCTGCAACATGCAGGTGTATGTGGATGACATGCTGGTGATGAGTAAGCTGACCTCAGACCATGTCGACGATCTAGGGGAGACCTTCCGCAAAATCTGCCTCCACCAAATGAAGATGAACATGGTGAAGTGCACCTTCGGTGTGGTGACGGGGAAGTTCCTTGGCTTCATGGTGACCTAGAGAGGGATTAAAGCCAACTCGTAGAAGGTTTAGGCGATCCTTGACATGGAGCCACCCACATCCAAGAAGCAAGTCCTACGGCTCACCAGCCAGGTGGCGAACTCATCTTATCTCGTGATCCACTGATCGTTGCAAGTCCTTCTTCAAGGTACTAAGGAGGATGCATGACTTCTCCTGGATGAAGGAGTGCCAGGAGGCATTCGAGGAGCTGAAGAAGACCCTGGCATCACCACCACTGCTCTCCCGGCTAGAGGAGGGAGAGGAGCTCCTCCGGTACCTAACAATCACTCCGAAGGCTGTCAGCTCGGTCTTAGTCCGGACAGATGACAAAAAGATCTAGAGACCTGTGTACTTCACAAGCAAGTTCCTTCGTGATACGAAGCTCAGGTACTCTCAATCTGAAAAGTTGATTTTTGTGCTAATAATGTCTGCCCAGTGCCTCAGGCCTTATTTCCAAGCACACCACATCACGGTTCTGACAAATCAGCCATTGAAGACCGTGCTTAGCCAACCTGATACATCTAGTCACCTGGCAAAGTGAGCGTTACATCTCAGCGAGTTCGACATCGCCTATCGACCATGGTCGGTTATGAAGGTGCAGGTACTAGCTAACTTTCTAGTTGAGTGTGCAGGCTTAGGCAAGGGGGCAGAAGAGAGACCCCAGAGTCAACAACCAGGGCCTGAACCAGAGGAGGACATTGGGTCCTGCATGTGGATGGAGCCTCTAATTTTGGCAGAAGTAAGGCCAGGCTCAACCTCGCCAACAATGAGGGAGTCATAGTTGAATGCGTGCTCCTCCTCCAATTTGCCACCACCAACAACCAGGCAGAATATGAAGTGCTCCTCGCAGGGCTGAGAGTTTCCCGTGAGCTCAGTGTGACCAGCCTGAGGGGCTTCACTGAGTCCCAGCTGGTCGCCGAGCTGGTCTTGGGTTAGTATGAGGCATAGGATCCTCAGATGTTGAAATATCTAGAATTGGTGTGTGCGAGCTCGTTGGGCTTCAAGCGCTTCAGCATCTCCCACATCCCATGCTATGAGAATGCTCGTGCTGATGCCCTCTCTCGCCTAGCAACCCTACAGGACTCATCGTTAGGTCGCGCCCACACCAAGCATCTCCAAGCTCCGAGCTATGAGGTCCTCAAAGAGATCTAGCTGGTCACCCTGGAGCCCGGCTGGACAGACAAGTATATCAAGTACATCACCGATGGCACCTTTCTTGAGGATCCAATAGAGGCCAGCCACATCAAGAGGAAGGCCGTGCCTTCATGCTGATGGACGGGCTACTCTACCGGAGGTCTTTTTCCAACCCACTCCTCAAGTGTTTAAGGCCCACAGAGGCTTCACTCATGCTCCACGAAATTCACGAGGGCCTCTGCGGGAACCATGTGGGGGAAAGGACTCTGGCATACAAAGCCCTTCATCAAGGATACTACTGGGAGACGATGATGGAGGACGTAGCCAACTTTGTTAAGAGGTGTGACCGCTGCCAACATCATGCCGTCGTGCAATGCTAGCCGGTTGCGCCGCTCTCCCAACTCTCTACCCCCTGGCCTTTTGCCCAGTGAGACATGGACCTCCTCGGTTCCTTTCCTCCCACGTTCAGGCAATGTAAGTTCTTGATTGTCACCATCGACTACTTCACGAAGTGGGTCGAGGACTAGCCATTGGCCCGGATTATGGAGGAAAATGTTAATATGTTCCTTTGGAAGTCGATCGTATGTCGCTTTGGACTTCCCGACACCATTATCACCGATAACGGATGTCAGTTTGACTATTGGAAATTCGAGGACTTCTGCAATGACCTCGGAATTCATCATTGCTTCATCTCGATGGCGAATCCACAGGCCAACGTGGAAGCCGAAGTAACCAACCGGACCATCTTATAAGGGCTCCGGACCAGGTTGGACCAAGCTAAAGGGAGATGGGCTGAAGAACTTCCCAGCATCTTGTGGGCATACCATACAATCCCAAGGATGGCCACAGATGAAACTCCCTTCAACCTTGTCTTTGGATCTGAGGTAGTAATCCTAGTGGAGCTTAGCCTGCCGACAATGCACGTGGAACAGTGTGATGAAGCTGAGAATCCAGCGCCGCTGCTGCTCAACCTAGATCTCCACAAGGAAATGATGGACAAGGCATGAGTTCGAATGGTGGCCTACCGGCAACAGGTGGCTAGGTACCACAACTCCAAGATAAGGTCGAAGGCCTTTCGCCCGAGGGATCTAGTGTTGCATCGCGCCAAGGCTTCCTAACCTCAAGAATGCGGGAAGCTCTCTCTGAACTGGGAAGGTCCCTATCAGGTGGTCAAAGCACTCCCTCACAGCACTTATTGTCTTGCCAAGCTCGACAGGGATCGGTTACAGTGGACTTGGAATGCGGCAAAACTAAGGATGTATTACCTATAATGTAAGATTCCTTGAATATTAACGATGAAATTCTTTATTTGCATAATGTTTCTTTCTGTCACGTAGGACCAACGCCGCCTGGCCTTAAGCCCAGTGAACGAAGGTGAGGCAAAGATCCCGCAAAGCAGTCCACAAGAAGTGCAAGGCCCCGGTGTTCAGTCTGGAGCATCGAGTGGAGCCCAATTCCAGGCTCCAGAGTTCAGCCCGGAAGGTGGCACGAAACTCAGTTCCCACATGGAATCCTGGAGTTTAGTCCAGAAAGCCGAACATAACCCATTTCCAACATTAGGCACCCGAGTTCAGTCCGGAAGGCGGCACGAAACTCAATTCCCATATGGAATCCTGGAGTTCAGTCTAGAAGCTGAACGGAACCCAGTTCTGACATGAGGCACCGGAGTTCACTCCAGAAGGTGCCGCGAAACTCAGTTCCCCCACGAAATCCCGGAGTTCAGTCCGGAAAGCCAAACGGAACCTAGTTCCGAGATGAGGCACCGGAGTTCAGTTTGGAAGGTGGCACGAAGTCCACGAGATCCCGAAGTTCATTCTAGAAGATGCTCTGGCGACCTAAGTCTCGAGGCCATAAGATCCCAGAGCTCAATCCAAAGGAGGTCCCGGCGACTTAAGTCTTGTTGCAAAAGACCTTCAAGGTGCGAGCCCACCAGGAGTTCCTCCTCGAAGCATGAAGGCCCCATGGACTTTGTTCCAAACCGAGGGCCCAAGTCAAGTTACGAATTGGAGTTATAGGTCTTGGAAGCAAGATTCCAGAGAATATTCCTGCTACCAGGCTACCAGGCCACCCCAGTTTCTAGAGGCGAAAACCTATGCACCCAATCCCCTTTGGGCCAGCCCCTTGCTGCTCCTAGAGGTCCAACATGCTTTCCTAGGCATCCATGAAGTGTTGACCACGTCCAAAGAGGTTTGACTAGGTCCAAGTTGAAGAAAAGTGGGAGAAGACCAAGCCTTTTCCAAACCTAGTTGGGATTTCTAATCCTTTTAAACATTTTAATTCTAACCTAGCTAGGAAAGGAGTTGTATTTCAATTTAGAAGAAGACATGTAACCCAAGTGTAACCATGGTTTGTGAGGGCATGGGAACTCTATAAATACCCCACCCCTTTTCCTCTTGTAAGCATCTCTTTTTTATGAGTAAACCTTGCTGAAATTTAGATTAATTGCCTTGTATTTGAGTTTTGGTTCTCTCTTTGAGTGCTCTCCTTGTGTTCCTGGATTGAAACCCAATTGCCCTAGAATCCTTTTGCTTCCCTAGAGATCAGCCACACCTAAGAAATTGAAGCCCTTGCTGCCATCTAAGTCCAAGAGCTTCTTCTTCCCCGGCTGCCAGCTTTTAGCCCTAATTCTGATTTCCTTCAAACCCTAGTTCCTTTTCTAATTTTATTTGCTACTTTGATTAACCTCTAACACTTGTAGGATCCTTGAGGTGCTTCCCCTCCCCTGAGGAGGCCTTCTTTGTCACCCGAACTGCCCAGATCAGCCTTCAGATTCAAGGGAATCAAGGCTTCTTCTTCCATGCTCCGATTAGAGTTATAAGTGATCCATTCTGCTACTAAAATTTAATCTTTGACCGGTAAAAAACATTTCCTTCTCTTATTTATTGATTTGATGAAGATAAACTATCCCAAACTGAGAGTTTCTCAATGCTCGGGTCCTGGCTATTTCATTAGTTTGCATGAGTTCGCCTGCGATCTGATGATTATTTGCACTGCTAGTTTCTTCACTAATTCTTTCTTTATTTTGGAAATCTAGTGGTGCGGGCACCAGAATAAGAAGAAGACTTCAGGGTTCCATCTGGATCTTTGATTGACCTTGCCTGAGAAAATTAGGGTTTGTAATAACGATTGACCTGATCAACCCAATTTTGAGTCTGTAATTTTGTCATTTAAATTTTTGTTGAGTCATGTTGACTCAGTCCAAGTCCAGGTCCAGGTTGGCGCCATTCCCTTTGCCATAGGGTGCCACATTTTTTCTTCCATGGTCCAGCTACAAGTGGGAGCCACACACCCTGCCACATCTCCATCTAGTGTCTTTGGTCCCCACACCATAAGAAGTAAGTTCCCCTTTTTCTTGCACCACTTGGGGGAGAAATCCATCAAGATACCTCAATCCAAGGAGGAGCCAACTTCTTTCTAGATAAACCCGAGCCAGGATGGCAAGAATTTTTCTTGAAAAGAGGATCAAGGAGGTGCCGCACAATGTTCGATAAAAATCCAAGTTATAAAAGGGAAGAGAGCATGTCTTGGGGAGAAAATCAAGGAGGCACCCAAAAGTTTCCTAAAGTGCCAAAGCCATGAAAAGAAGAAGCCTAAACTTGTGGAGCAAGACTAGGAGGTGTCCAAAAGGGCCAAACCATGAAGGGAAAATATTTGATTCATGGAGAGATACTAGGAGACACCCCCATAACCTGCCATTCGGAGCTGATTTTCAAGTTTTCTTGGAGTTTTTGGGCCGCTCACTCATGGAAGGAGTCTTGGTTGGCCAAGGGAAGAGAATTTGATGCCTAAAGTGTAGATTAGTCCTATTAGTCCCACATAGAAACTTGTATGGTTTTGATTTTTCTTATAGGTCTATATATTAGACCCCTTTTGTAACTTGAACTTATCTTATGAAATCTTATGAATGAAATCCCTTGTTTTTGAGCAAAGTCTTGTTCTTCTGCACTTATTCTGAGTGTTAAGCTCCGTGAGGGAGTAAATCCGGGTTCCCTAGGAACCTTGAGGAGGTGTGAGATCTCCAACCCCAAAACCCTAGCTTAGTCCACCCATCACTACTCCACCACTACCAAACCCTAGCCTCTACACCTTCTCCAAGGTTCTTCTTCCAAAGGGTGGCCGACCACCACGACCCTAGTCCAGCCATCTTCAAGTCAGCTACCACTGCTTCTGAGTCCATCCAACAGATCTAGGAGAAGAAGTCCCTAATCCGCAGCCTAGGAGTTCCAGATCAGCTGAAGACCTTCAGATCCCATCCTTTCTTCTACTCTAGTAACTCTCTTCCCTGAGTCTCTTGTTCCTAACCTTGTTCTTCTTCTCTCCAGGATCCAGGGTTCAAGAAGAGGCCAACTTTGCCAAGGACCATTATCGGAGGATCCATTACGAAGATACCTTGACTCCCGAGATCCAATAATCTGCTCGAGAGTCTTTTTTCCACCAAATGAAGAGATATCACTGCTAGGTAACAAGAACCTTCCCTTCTCACTTTGTCTGTTTCGTTGAAACTCAGAGCAAACCCTAGATCTAGGGTTTCTCAATCCCCAGCGATCCTACTTCTGAGTTACTCTGATAATCCACTCCTTTTAATTGTGCTTTCTGTCATTTCTTAGTTTCTTTCAACATTAGTTTATCTTTCCTTTGAGTCAAAGCCGACTTCTGAAAATATATAAAAAAAAAAATACATTAATTTTAATTTGCTTCCGCATTCCACATATCCGTTCTGCATCATTTTTGGTATCAGAGTTTTCGTTCTGCATCATTCTTGGTATCAGAGCCCTGTCTAGGGTTCTTGCTTGTTTGATTATTTTTTTCGTTCCTTTTTACTTTTGCTGCTTGGAGTAGACTCCACTGGCCATCCGGTCCTAGGAACAAGCGAGATGCAATGGTGGGGACACCGGAGGCACCAGAATAAGACAGAGGCTTTTCAACCCTCTATAAATTGATCAATAATTTATGAGTCCATCTGTAATAAGGGCTTAGATCATCTGAGTCCATTTTAGTTGTTATTTAGTATTTTGAGTTATTATTTTAGTTCTGTACTTGTCAACTCATGTTGAGCTAGTTCAGTCCAATGCTAGTCAGCTCATGTTGAGCTAATTTTATTTTTTTTTTGAGTCCTATCCAAGCATACTGAGGACTCAAGACCACATCATACAAGTAAAGACCAAGTCAAACCAGATTGAAGACATGGAAGTTTAGCCCAAGTCCAACCCAGCTTGAAGATTTGAAGACCCCAGGAGGAAAATTAGAAACCCTGATTCCTTGCAGATGCACTCTTGATGCACAGATTTCCTTCCAGATGCCAAAATATATTCATAGACCAAGGCATCCATTATTTTAGAGGTCCATCTGCATCCTAGCCCAAAGAAATCAAGCCCAGGCGCCAAGCCCAAGCCCCTAAGAAGCAAGATACCAGGGAATATTCCTGCTACCTGGCTACCAGACCACCCCAGCTTCCAGAGGCCCAAACCCATGCACCCGGGCCCCTTTGGGCCGGCCCCTTGCTGCTCATAGAAGCCCAACACGCCCCCCTAGGTGTCCTTGGAGTGTTGGCCAAGTCAAGAGAAATTTTAGGGATTTTTTCTACCTAATGTTTCCTTATTTTCTAGTCAGGGTTTGAGAGGGAAAAGGATTCTCATGTAAAGACTAATGTGCCCTTACTTGGAGCCCAAGGTTAAGGGTCTATTTAAGGGACCCTAGCCTCTTGTATGAAGGGAGAATTTTGATGAATAAAAACCTTGATTTCTTCTATTGAGTTGTGTGATACCCTGCTGTGTGCATAAATGGGTTTGCGAGAGTTTTTCTTCCCAGTGCTGCAATCATCTTCCTACTGCCAACAAGCATCTCAGATCCTTGGACGCCCACTCCAAAAGAAGCCTTTCCTTGATGTTTTTCCTTTATTTTCTTGTTCCTTTGTTTGTTTTCTAACCCCTGACAGGTCGTTTACAGGTCCCCGAGTTCCTACGAATCCAACGACTCCAGCCAAGCCTCAATCGGATCACCGAGCAGAAAGCCGGGTATTCGCGGGTCTTTGGCTCGGTTTTCCAAGCCACATCCATCGAGGAACGAGAGACCCTTTGCTGCGATCTTCACAGACGTTTTCAGGTACACCCCCTCTACCTCCAGTATTTTTATTGTAGGAGAACTTGCCCTAACCGAGGCTTCTCAGCCCCGGCGATCCTTCTTTTCTACTTTTCTAGGTCCTAATCTGCATGCTGATATTCTAAAATTCATATAAAAATTCCTACAACTTATTTTAATCTAAAATTTGGGAATTAATCACTTAACCCCACATATAAAACATACAAAAAAATTGCATGCATATTAGTCCCCCATCATTTGGTATCAGAGCTTAGATTAGGGCTTATTTTATGCAATTTTTAGTCCGTATATACTCTGTTATTTTAATTATTTCTCTCTGATAAGAACTCTAAAAATTCTAAAATTTTTTTGTTGGATTCACCATAAATAACAGTAATTTTAAGAATTTTTGAAAATTTTATTATGGACTGTGAAGTTTCTACAAGCCGAAATACAGCCTATAAATTTTTGGCTCTGTTTTTTCAGCAAGGCAAGTTTGGAAGTTTTAGGGTTTTGTTTAGCATCTTTTGCATATCTTTTAATTTTAGTATATTTTCAACATATTAGGCCATGATTTGAAAGTTTTCTTCTATTTAAGAAAATACCAAAAAAAAAATACATATTCTCCAAAAACACCAAAAACATCTAAACCCTAATTTGCATCCTCATATGCTTGCCATCATTGCATAATTTACTTTAAGGGCACTCTCTTTATACCAGATAAGGGAAGGAGGTCATTACCTTTCCTTAGCCCAAAACCACCTTCCTTGCATTCGGTCCCAAGCCTAACTTAAAATCGATTAGACCTAATTTCCCTAGTGGGCTAGGGACACCAACTGGTCGAGTCCGGGCTAAGTGTTAGATCACTGTGTCAAGCTAACCTGTTTGTGCCTTGTGCTTGGTGTCTAGAACGGTGGTTTAGGGATTCAATCCCGAAGGATTTGTGTGCTGGTCCGCCTACCTGGCCAATCTCTGATTAGTGTCTAGGATTGGCAATCAGGGACCTAACACTCCCCTTACACCTGCCTAGCTGAGTACAGGATTACTATAGGCTAGTTTGCCACCCTGATTGAGCATCTAGTTTGGACTCTAGGTCTAGTCAGCTATAGTCGGTCTGATCGAGTCTTGCATGAGCACTAGATCAGGAGTTTCATATCACCCACCTCCTTCATAAATGTCTGAACCCATGGAAAGTTTACAAGCCCAAATAAAAGCCATAGCTGATCAAATGGCCCAGATGACTACCCAGTTAACTCAGTCTGCTACCCAAACCAACAATAGAATTGACCATCTTGCCAATAGGTTTGACCAGTTAGGAGGCCATGTAGGGACCATAGAAAGAACCCATGGGTCACGATCTGAGCCAGATCCTGAGTCCCCTCAACCTAGGAGAACCCCAAACCCTGATCTATACCATGAGGTCGAACCTAGGAGAGCCCCTTATCCTGACCCGTACTACAATCCTCAACCTAGGAGGACCCCAAACCTTGAACCATATCGTGTGGTTGAACCTAGGAGAGCCACTCAGCTTGACCCATACTATGATACTGAACCTAGATCCTATGACTCTAGATCCTATTTACCCACATCCTATAAGCCTAATATACCCACAACCTATAGATCTTATGACTTCAAATCCTTTGACTCTAGAATCTACGAACCCATATCCCATGAGTCCAGTAGACCAAAGACCCATAGAGCTGAACCCAAATCCTATGACCCCAGATCTTATAATCCCGTGACCCATAGATCTGCACCCTTATCCTATGAGTCTAGGGAGCCTATAATCCCTAGATATCAATCTAGATCTAGTCAGGTTTCCCTTAGTCAACTTGAACCCCATAGGATTAGCACCCCGAAATATGAGCCCAGTAGTGAGCCACTACCCCTTAGACAACCTGAACCTACTAGGATTAGTGTCCATAATCAGAAACCAGGACCTAGCCAATTTTCCCCTAGCTGACCTTCTCCAACCATTCCTAAGATTGACAAGGCTTACATTAATACGGAAGTGTATGAAGCAGATGCGAGCCTAGTGGATGAGTATGAAGGAGAAGAGGAGACACCTTTAGTAGGCCTAGAATTAGCTGACCCAGTAGATACCCAGGTAGAAACCAACCCAGAGCTAGTTGGCCTTGACCACATCCAACCTAAAGCTATAGTGGAAGAACAATTAGAGGAAGAGAGCTTTGATACTAGGATTTTACCTGAGGAAACACTAGAAAATGATCTAATTGTAGAGCCTATCCCTAAACTCCATGAACAAGAAGACTTTATTCAGGATTTGGCTTACTTAACCCATTGCCCTCAGGATGAATCCCTTCCTGCCATTCCTATTGAAGATCTCTTCCCAGAAATTGTTGACCCATCCTTCCATAGCATGGACCTTTTCTTGCCCATAGATATTCCACAATCTCATAAGGTTAACCTCATTAGTATAGGATTAGTTCCTGACACCCCGTCTTTTATCCTACTTTATCCAACTAACCATGAACCTTTTTCTCTACCTTACCAAACTAATTCTGAACCCACTTCCTATTTTCTACCCTTTCCTGACACCTCCAACATTTCTAGGATTATTAGATTACATTTAGTTGAAATTAGCGTACTGCATGCATTCATTATGCATGTTAGGTTTGCATTATACTTCTGGCATACCCTTTGGCATTTGCTTAGAGTCCATTGTAAATACTCTTGTGCACACCACACTAGGGTTAGACCTAGAGAGTCTATAGTGTCTTAGGTTTAGGCCCATAAAATTCTAATAAATTTCCTTCGATAGGAATGCAAAGTCGAGTCTATTAGGTGTTAGTATGAGTCCTTTGAATCATTTGTTAGGAGTTTGTATGTGCCCAGCATGTTCACCACCTACACTAATTTTAAACAAACTGGCTAATTCCCGAAGATGGATCAAAGAATTTGATGTAGTGGATTCTATCTTGGTTAGGCTTAGGCCTAAAAGAAGCTTCATGCTCGCAGAGCCGGACCTTTTAAAGTGATAGAGAAGGTTGGATCAAATGCCTAGGTGATAGACTTGACTTTGGATTTGGGCATTAGTTCTACCTTCAATATTACTGACCTGGTTGAGTATAGGGAACCTGCAGCGATACCTAGTAAGGCCTTTGGACCTTTTATTTTTCATTGTGAGCGACCCTAACCTAGAGTGTCCACTAACAAATTTGGCCTGAGAGAGGAGAACAGATCGAGCGTATCCTGGATGATCAAGCCATCACGACCCAGGGCCATGACTATCAACGCTTCCTGATCTGATGGCAAGGCCAGCCAAAGTCGGACGATTCATGGATTTCTCGAGAGGACTTGCAACGCCTCAACCCAGACCTTCTTAAGAGATATATGAGCCAGTCTAACCTTCACTCGATAGGGTCGAGTTTCTCCCGCCCCGGGAGAATTGGTGGGGACACCGGAGGCACCAGAATAAGACAGAGGCTTTTCAACCCTCGATAAATTGATCAATAATTTATGAGTCCATCTGTAATAATGGCTTAGCTCATCTAAGTCCATTTTAGTTGTTATTTGAGTATTTTGAGTTGTTATTTTAGTTATGTACTAGTCAGCTCATGTTAAGCTAGTTCAGTCCAATGCTAGTCAGCTCATGTTGAGCTAATTTTATTTTTTTTTTAGCCCTATCCAAGCATACTGAAGACTCAAGACAACATCATACAAGTAAAGACCAAGTCAAACCAGATTGAAGACATGGAAGTTTAGCCCAAGTCCATCCTAGCTTGAAGATTTGAAGACCCCAAGAGGAAAATCAAAAACCCTGATTCCTTGCAGATGCCCTCCAGATGCCCATATTTCCTTCTAGATGCCAAAATATATTCATAGACCAAGGAATCCATGATTTTAGAGGTCCATCTGCATCGTAGCCCAAAGAAATCAAGCCCAAGCGCCAAGCCCAAGCCCCTAAGAAGCAAGATACCAGGGAATATTCCTGCTACCTGTCTACAAGGCCACCCCAACTTCCAGAGGCCCAAACCCATGCACCCGGGCCCCTTTGGGCCGGCCCCTTGCTGCTCTTAGAAGCCCAACATGCCCCCCTAGGTGTCCTTGGAGTGTTGGCCAAGTCAAGAAAAGTTTTAGGGATTTTTTTTACCTAATGTTTCCTTATTTTCTAGTCAGGGTTTGAGAGGGAAAAAGATTCTCATGTAAAAACTAATGTGCCCTTACTTGGAGCCCAAGGTAAAGGGTCTATTTAAGGGACCCTAGCCTCTTGTATGAAGGGAGAATTTTGATGAATGAAAACCTTGAGTTCTTCTATTGAGTTGTGTGATACCCTGTTGTGTGCATAAAGGGGTTTGCGAGAGTTTTTCTTCCCAGTGCTGCAATCATCTTCCTGCTGCCAACAAGCATCTCAGATCCCTGGACGCCCACTCCAAAAGAAGCCTTCCCTTGCTGTTTTTCCTTTGTTTTCTTGTTCCTTTATGAGTTTTCAAACCCCTGATAGGTCGTTTACAGGTCCTCGAGTTCCTACGAATCCAACGACTCCAGCCAAGCCTCAATCGGATCACCGAGCAAAAAGCCGGGGATCCGTGGATCTTTGGCTCGGTTTTCCAGACCGCATCCGTCGAGTAAGGAGAGACCCTTTGCTGCGATCTTCACAGACATTGTCAGGCACACCCCCTCAACCTCCAGTATTTTTATTGTAGTAGAACTTGCCCTAACCGAGGCTTCTCAGCCCCGGCGATCCTTCTTTTCCACTTTTCTAGGTCCTAATCTGCAAGCTGATCTTCTAAAATTCATATAAAATTCCCTACAACTTATTTTAATCTAAAATTCGGGAATTAATCACTCAACCCCACATATAAAACATACAAAAAAATTGCATGCGTATTAGTTCCCCATCATGCAAGCCTCCTCCTCCCATTCCACGGGGGATCCTAGGGCGTGTAGGGGTGCCGCTGGGTTATAACTTCTAGGCAGGGATTGTAAACGGGACTCATGTTCTATTTTCTGTCAGTAACTGCCCTGTTATTCGAATTGTTTCTCCCTGCAAAAAATTCCAAATTAAGTAATTTGTATTTTTCTGGAACCAGTATAATTGAAAGTAATTTAATTTAAAGTTTTATGATTTATTAATTTATGTAGATTTTTTTAGATCATTTTTACTGCTGTTCTGCTTTTTATTTTCTGCAAGCTATTTTTTTTATTTGAGTGTGCATAAATTGAATCTATCTTAAGGGCACCGAAGTTGCAACATAAGGGGAGGATTGAGACCCTATCCTTAGCCCAAAACCACCTCCCGTGCATTCAAACCTAAGCCTTTAATCTTAAAATTAATTAGACCTAATTTGCCCTAGTGGGCTAGGAACACCAACTGGTCGGGTCTAGGCTAGTGTTGAGTTAGTTTGTCTAGTTACTCTGTGTGTGCTTTGCACTCAGTGTCTAGAATGGTGATTCAGGGATTCGATCATGAAGGGCTTGTGTGCTGGTTCTCCTACCTGGCCAATCACTGATTGGTGTCTAGGATTGGCAATTATGGACCTAACACTCCCCTTACACCTGCCTGACTGAGTCCCGACTTACTATAGGCTAGCTTGCCACTCTGATTGGGCATCTAGTTTGGGCTCTAGGTCTAGTTAGCCCGTAGTCGTTTCAGTCGAGTCTCATTTGGTGTGCTTGCTTGCATCATCATGTCCACCCGGAATGGAGTACCATGCCAACCTGGTCAAACCCAACATGATTTAGAGGCCATGATTAGAACTCTTACCGAAAGTATGACTAAATTGAGTCAGGATATGAATGAGTGTTTTGCCTAGTTTAGATATCGAGCCCAGGGACTTGAGAAACGTAGACATCATAATTGGACCCCTGATCCAAAATTTAATAGGCCCCAACCTCACCCACACCCAAAGCCTAGGAGACCTTTATACAAGGATCCTGAACCTAATCATTGGAGGTTTGATCTAAGAGCCTATGACCATGATCTTGCCCTTGAGTTTAGCCCTAGGAGCCTATACCCCTACTTGGTTGACTCAGAGAAGGGACCCGTTAGGAACACCGAACCTTATGCACCCACTTTTGATGGAAGACAAGAGACATATATTAAGTGGGAAGAACAAATGGATCGGTATTTTGAGTGCACTAACATATCGGAATTAGGACAAGTTAGGTTGGCCAAAACCAAGTTCACCAAACATGCTAGGTCGCATTGGTATGCTATTGAGCGTGAGTGTTATCAAAGAAAAGATGAAATATATACTTGGAGAGATATGAGAAGTAAGTTGAGAGATAGGTACCTAGGTAGATCCTATGAGAAAAGACTTTAAGACCAATGGTACCAATTACGACAAGGTAATAGGCCTGTGTCTAAATATATCGAGGACTTCCAGTGGTATGACATGAAATGCAATACCATTGAGACCGAAGCTCAGATCACATCGAGGTTTAGGGTTGGGTTACACCCAGACATTTATAGGAAACTATGCCTTGGAAAGACCAATAAGTTAGACCGAGCCTACCAAGAAGCCCAAGACTATGAGTGGTCTTTAAGATATAACCAATCAGGTACTTTGGACTTAAAGCCAACCTCTACCAACTTGGGTCAAGTTCCGATTGATCCGACACTCGTAGTGAACCAGACTTTTGTTTGTCAATTCCCACTTGTGTCACCTCTTGACCAGAAGGATAACACTGAGAAGGAGTTCGGCATGGCCATCCCAAAATTAGCTGAACTGACCAGAGCCGTACTTAAAGAGGAATCAAAGGACAATAGATTAGAACCTTTCAGTGAGATTAAGGAAGAAATATATGAGCCTGACATAAGTTTGATAGATGAATATGAAGAAGAAGAATTTGAGGATATCTCTCCCGATAATTCAATTAACCAACTCCTACCTGATGGGGTTATTGAGGGGACCCCTGCCACTCAAGGAATTCAGGAGCTAACCCTAAGTGAAGACCCTTTTGAGGAAGTTCAGGAAGAGGAAATTACACCCAATGAGAGTTTAAGTGAGAATACCCCTGAACTCATTGAGGAATCCAAAGAAGACACCCCTGAGTCAAATCTGGTAGAGAAGTGTGAAGAAGGAAGGGGTTCACAAGAATTGCCCATTGAGAAGGTCCAAGAACAAGAAAAAGACAGTAGCTTAGAAGACTTTCTAGATAAACATTCCAAAGACATTCCTGATAACCTTCCACCTTCTAGGAGCACCCAGCCTATCCTAGAACTTGTACTTGTAGACCCTCCTAAAGCAAATCATGAGGTTTGGATGAGTGCACCTATAGAACAATGTCCTCATTTTAAGGTCATCCTGAAAAACCAAGGTATGTTTCTTGTTTCCTATAAGCCACCTCAAAACTCTGATTCTTATTTCCTACCCTTCCCTGAATCTTCTCATGTTTCTAGAGCTATGGGATTACACTTTACTGAGATTTCTAGGTTGCAAGACTCCTTAGAACCTATTAGGTTTGCCACCTACTTCTGGAAGACCTTATGGCACCTACTAGGCACCCATGATAAGTTCTCATGCTCTGCATGCCATCCTCCGACCCAAGGTCAAACCTAGAGAGCCTTAGTTTGTTAGGTTTAGATCGAGGGTTCTTTTGAATAAAGTCCATTCTTTAGGAATGCGTCGTCAGTTGAGTTTAGGACATTGACTCAGATTTTGGTTGAGTGAGAATACCAGGAAGTGGGATTTGTATTTACACAGGGCTGAATTTGTATATAATGACTCGGTCAATTGGTCTATAGGTAAAAGCCCTTTTGAGATTGATCATGGGTACAAGCCTCACACACCACCTGACCTAGTTTCTTTGCCAGTCCACACACGAGTCTCCGAGTCTGCTGAAGACTTTGCACAGCATGTAAAGAACTTGCATAAAGAAATTCATGCCAAAATAACTTTAAGTAATGAAACTTATAAGAAGTTGGCTGATTCTCAAAGACGAGTCAAAACTTTTGTTGAGGGAGACTATGTAATAATTAGGTTAAGGCCTGAGCGGTTTCCACCTAGAACCGTTAGAAAGCTACATGCTAGAGGAGCTGGACCATTTAGAGTGATGAAGAGAGTGGGACCCATTGCCTATGTTGCCTCCAGAGCTAGGCATTAGCTCCACTTTCAACATTACAGACCTAGTATAGTACAGGGAGCTAGCTGTGATTCCCGGTGAGCATTTTGAACCTAATCCTGTTATTGAGAGTAGTGATCCCGACCCTGTGTGTCCACCAACAAACTGGCCTGTGAGGAAAGAGCAGATTGAAAAGATCTTTGATGATCAGGTTATCTCTACTCGTAATCGAGGATACCAAAGATACCTGGTCCGCTGGCAAGGAAGGCCAGATTCTGATGACTCTTGGATCTCCCGAGAAGAATTATAAGAATTGGACCCAGACCTCTTGGAGAGATACCAGAACCAGCTTGATCCATACTCGACAGGGTCGAGTTCCTCCCACCCTGGGAGAATTGGTGCGGTCACCAGAATCAGAAGAAGACTTCAGGGTTCCATCTGGATCTCTGATTGACCTTGCTAGAGAAAATTAGGGTTTGTAATAAGGATTGACATGATCAATCCAATTTTGAGTCTGTAATTTTGTCATTTCAATTTTTGTTGAGTCATGTTGTCTCAGTCCAAGTCCAGGTCAAGGTTGGCGCCATTCCCTTTGCCATAGGGTGCCACATTTTTTCTTCCATGGTCCAGCTACAAGTGGGTGCCACACTCCCTACCACATCTCCATCCAGTGTCTTAGGTACCCACACCATAAGAAGTAAGTTTTCCTTTTTCGTGCACCACATGGGGGAGAAATCCATCAAGATACCTCAATCCAAGGAGGAGCCAACTTCTTTCCAGATAAACCCATGCCACGATGGCATGAATTTTTCTTGAAGAGAGGATCAAGGAGGTGCCCCATAATGTTCCATAAAAATCCAAGTTATAAAAGGGAAGAGAGCATGTCTTGGGGAGAAAATCAATGAGGCACCCAAAAGTTTCCTAAAGTGCCAAAGCCATGAAATGAAGAAGCCTAAACTTGTGGAGGAAGACTAGGAGGTGTCCAAAAGGTCCAAACCATGAAGGGAAAATCCTTGATTCATGGAGAGATACTAGGAGACACCCCCATAACCTGCCATTTGGAGCTAATTTTCATGTTTTCTTGGAGTTTTTGGGCCGCTCACTCATGGAAGGAGTCTTGGTTGGCCAAGGGAAGAGAATTTGATGCCTAAAGTGTAGATTAGTCCTATTAGTCCCACATGGGAACTTGTATGGTTTTTATTTTTCTTATAGGTCTATATATTAGACCCCTTTTGTAACTTGAACTTATCTTATGAAATCTTATGAATGAAATCCCTTGTTTTTGAGCAAAGTCTTGTTCTTCCGCACTTATTCTGAGTGTTGTGCTCCGTGAGGGAGTAAATCTGGGTTCCCTAGGAACCTTGAGGAGGTGTGAGATCTCCAACCCCAAAACCCTAGCTTAGTCCACCCATCTCTACTCCACCACCACCAAACACTAGCCTCTACACCATCTCCAAGGTTCTTCTTCAAAACGGTGGCCGACCACCAGGACCCTAGTCCAGCCATCTTCAAGTCAGCTACCACTGCTTCAGAGTCCATCCAGCAGATCCAGGAGAAGAAGTCCCAAATCCGCAGCCTAGGAGTTCCAGATCAGCTGAAAACCTTCAGTTCCCATCCTTTCTTCTACTCTGGTAACTCTCTTCCCTGAGTCTCTTGTTCCTAACCTTGTTCTTCTTCTCTCCATGATCCAGGGTTCAAGAAGAGGCCAACTTTGCTAATGACCATTATCGGAGGATCCATTACGAGGATACCTTGACTCCCGGGATCCAATAATCTGCTCGAGAGAGTCTTTTTTCCACCAAATGGAGAGATATCACTGCTAGGTAACAAGAACATTCCCTTCTCACTTTGTCTGTTTCGTTGAAACTCAGAGCAAACCCTAGATCTGGGGATTTTTCAATCCCCAGCGATCCTACTTCTGAGTTACTCTGATAATCCACTCCTTTTAATTGTGCTTTCTGTCATTTCTTTGTTTCTTTCAACATTAGTTTTTCTTTCCTTTGAGTCAAAGCCGACTTCTGAAAATATATATAAAAAAAAAAATACTTTAATTTTAATTTGCTTCCGCATTCCACATATCTGTTTTGCATCATTTTTGGTATCAGGATTTTCGTTCTGCATCATTCTTGGTATCAGAGCCCTGTATAGGGTTCTCGCTTGTTTGATTGTTTTTTTCATTCCTTTTTACTTTTGCTGCCTGGAGTAGACTCCCGTGGCCGCCCGGTCCTAGGAACAAGTGAGATGCAAGCCTCCTACTCCCATTCCATGGGCATTCCTAGGGCGTGTAGGGGTGCCGCTGGGTTATAACTTCTAGGCAGGGATTGTAAACGGGACACACGTTCTGTTTTCTGCCAGTAACTGCCCTGTTATTCGAATTGTTTCTCCTTGAAGAAAAAGAAAAATTAAGTAATTCTTATTTTTCTGGAACCAGTATAATTGAAAGTAATTTACATAAAATTTTTATGATTTCTTAATCTCTGTAGATTTTCTGATATCAATTTTACTGCTGTTCTGCTTTTTATTTTCTGCAAGCTTTTTTTTATTTGAGTGTGCATAAATTGAATCTATCTTAAGGGCACCGAAGTTGCAACATAAGGGGAGGATTGAGACCCTCTCCTTAGCCCAAAACCACCTCCCGTGCATTCGAACCTAAGCCTTTAATCTTAAAATTAATTAGACCTAATTTGCCCTAGTGGGCTAGGGACACCAATTGGTCCGGTCTAGGCTAGTGTTGAGTTAGTTTGTCTAGTTACTCTGTGTGTCCTTTGTACTCAGTGTCTAGAATGGTAGTTTAGGGATTCTATCCCGAATGGCTTGTGTGCTGGTCCGCCTACCTGGCCAATCACTGATTGGTGTCTAGGATTGGCAATTAGGGACCTAACACTCCCCTCACACCTGCCTGGCTGAGTCCCGAGTTACTACAGGCTAGCTTGCCACTCTGATTAGGCATCAAGTTTGGGCTCTAGATCTAGTTAGCCCGTAGTCGTTTCAGTCGAGTCTCATTTGGTGTGCTTGCTTGCATCATCATGTCCACCCGGAACAGAGTACCCTACCAACCTGGTCAAACCAAACCTGATTTAGAGGCCATGATTAAAACTCTTATCGAAAGTATGACCAAATTGAGTCAGGATATGAATGAGGGTTTTTCCGAGTTTAGAGATCGAGCCCAAGGACTTGAGAAACGTAGACATCAAAATTGGACCCCTGATCCAAAATTTAATAGGCCCCAACCTCACCCACACCCAGAGCCTAGGAGACCTTTATACAAGGATTCTGAACCTAATCATTGTAGGTTTGATCTAAGAGCATATGACCATGATCTTGCCCCGAGTTTAGCCCTAGGAGCCTATAGCCATACTTGGTTGACTCAAAGAAGGGACCCGTTAGGAACACCGAACCTTATGCACCAACTTTTGATGGAAGACAAGAGACATATATTAAGTGGGAAGAACAAATGGATCGGTATTTTGAGTGCACTAACATATCGTAATTAGGACAAGTTATGTTGGCCAAAACCAAGTTCACCAAACATGCTAGGTCGCATTGGTATGCTATTGAGTGTGAGTGTTATCAAAGAAAAGATGAAATATATACTTGGAGGGTTATGAGAAGTAAGTTGAGAGATAGGTACCCAGGTAGATCATATGAAAAAGACTTTTAGTCCAATGGTACCAATTGCGAAAAGGTAATAGGCCTGTGTCTAAATATATCGAGGACTTCCAGTGGTATGACATGAAATGCAATACCATTGAGACCGAAGCTCAGATCACATCGAGGTTTAGGGTTGGGTTACACCCAGACATTTATAGGAAGCTATGCCTTGAAAAGACCAATAAGTTAGACCGAGCCTACCAAGAAGCCCAAGACTATGAGTGGTCTTTAAGATATAACCAATCAAGTACTTTGGACTTAAAGCCAACCTCTACCAACTTAAGTCAAGTTCCTATTGATCCGACACCCGTAGTGAACCAGACTTTTGTTTGTCAATTCCCACTTGTGTCACCTCTTGACCAGAAGGATAACACTGATAAGGAGTTAGGCATGGCCATCCCAAAATTAGATGACCTGACCAGAGCCGTACTTAAAGAGGAATCAAAGGAGAATATATTAGAACCTTTCAGTGAGATTGAGGAAGAAATATATGAGCCTGACGTAAGTTTGATAGATGAATATAAAGAAGAAGAATATGAGGATATCTCTCCCGATAATTCAATTAACCAACTCCTACCTGATGGGGTTATTGAGGGGACCCCTGCCACTCAAGGAATTCAGGAGCTAACCCTAAGAGAAGACCCTTTTGAGGAAGTTCAGGAAGATGAAATTACACCCAATGAGAGTTTAAGTGAGAATACCCCTGAACACATTGAGGAATCCAAAGAAGACACCCCTGAGTCAAATCTGGTAGAGAAGTGTGAAGAAGGAAGGGGTTCACAAGAATTGCCCATTAAGAAGGTCCAAGAACAAGAAAAAGACAGTAGCTTAGAAGACTTTCTAGATAAACATTCCAAAGACCTTCTAATAACCGTCCACCTTCTCGGAGCACCCAGCCTATCCTAGAACTTGTACTTGTAGACCCTCCTAGAGCAAATCATGAGGTTTGGATGAGTGCACCTATAGAATAATGTCCTCATTTTAAGGTCATCCTGAATAACCAAGGTATGTTTCTTGTTTCCTATAAGCCACCTCAAAACTCTGATTCTTATTTCCTACCCTTCCCTGAATCTTCTCATGTTTCTAGAGCTATGGGATTACACTTTACAGAGATTTCTCGGTTGCAAGACTCTTTAGAACCTATTAGGTTTGCTACCTTCTTCTGGAAGACCTTATGGCACCTACTAGGCACCCATGATAAGTTCTCATGCTCTGCATGCCATCCTCCGACCCAAGGTAAAACCTAAAGAGCCTTAGTTTGTTAGGTTTAGACCTAGGGTTCTTTTGAATAAAGTCCATTCTTTAGGAATGCGTTGTCAGTCGAGTTTAGGATATTGACTCAGATTTTGGTTGAGTGAGAATACCAGGAATTGGGATTTGTATTTACCCAGGGCTGAATTTGCATATAATGACTCGGTCAATAGGTCTATAGGTAAAAGCCCTTTTGAGATTGTTCATGGGTACAAGCCTCACACACCACCTGACCTAGTTCCTTTGCCAGTCCACACACGAGTCTCCGAGTCTGCTGAAGACTTTGCACAGCATGTAAAGAACGTGCATAAAGAAATTCATGCCAAAATAACTTTAAGTAATGAAACTTATATGAAGTTGGCTGATTCTCAAAGGCGAGTCAAAACTTTTGTTGAGGGAGACTATGTAATAATTAGGTTAAGGCCTGAGCGGTTTCCTCCTAGAACTGTTAGAAAGCTACATGCTAGAGGAGCTAGACCATTTAGAGTGATGAAGAGAGTGGGACCCAATGCCTATGTTGCCTCCAGAGCTAGGCATTAGCTCCACTTTCAACATTACAGACCTAGTAGAGTACAGGGAGCTAGCTGTGATTCCCATTGAGCATTTTGAACCTAATCCTGTTATTGAGAGTGATCCCGAC
The DNA here is from genome assembly GCA_021397845.1 of Areca catechu. NCBI lineage: Eukaryota > Viridiplantae > Streptophyta > Magnoliopsida > Arecales > Arecaceae > Areca > Areca catechu. The sequence goes on along the minus strand of JAHSVC010000054.1, from coordinate 1,292,348 downwards.
CCTGTGTGTCCACCAACAAACTGGCCTGTGAGGAAAGAGCAGAATGAAAAGATCCTGGATGATCAGGTTATCTCTACTCGTAATCGAGGATACCAAAGATACCTGGTCCGCTGGCAAGGAAGGCCAGATTCTGATGACTCTTGGATCTCCCGAGAAGAATTACAAGAATTGGACCCAGACCTCTTGGAGAGATACCAGAGCCAGCTTGATCCATACTCGACAGGGTCGAGTTCCTCCCACCCTGGGAGAATTGGTGCTAGCACCAGAATCAGAAGAGGACTTCAGGGTTCCATCTGGATCTCTGATTGACCTTGCCCGAGAAAATTAGGGTTTGTAATAAGGATTGACCTGATCAACCCAATTTTGAGTCTATAATTTTGTCATTTCTATTTTTGTTGAGTCATGTTGACTCAGTCTATGTCTAGGTCCACGTTGGCGCCATTCCCTTTGCCATAGGGTGCCACATTTTTTCTTCCATGGTCCAGCTATAAGTGGGTGCCTCACTCCCTGCCACATCTCCATCTAGTGTCTTTGGCCCCCACACCATAAGAAGTAAGTTTCCCTTTTTCTTGCACCACTTGGGGGAGAAATCCATCAAGATACCCCAATCCAAGGAGGAGCCAACTTCTTTCCAGATAAACCCAAGCCAGGATGGCAAGAATTTTTCTTGAAGAGAGGATCAAGGAGGTGCCCCACAATGTTCCATAAAAATCCAAGTTATAAAAGTGAAGAGAGCATGTCTTGGGGAGAAAATCAAAGAGCCACCCAAAAGTTTCCTAAAGTGCCAAAGCCTTGAAAAGAAGAGGCCTAAACTTGTGGAGCAAGACTAGGAGGTGTCCAAAAGGTCCAAACCATGAAGGGAAAATCCTTGATTCATGGAGAGATACTAGGAGACACCCCTATAAGCTGCCATTTGGAGCTGATTTTCAAGTTTTCTTGGAGTTTTTGGCCTTCTCACTCATGGAAGGAGTCTTGGTTGGCCAAGGGAAGAGAATTTGATGCCTAAAGTATAGATTAGTCCTAATTAGTCCCACATGGGAACTTGTATGATTTTGATTTTTCTTATAGGTCTATATTTTAGACCCCTTTTGTAACTTGAACTTATCTTATGAAATCTTATGAATGAAATCCCTTATTTTTTAGCAAAGTCTTGTTCTTCCGCACTTATTCTAAGTGTTGAGCTCTGTGAGGGAGTAAATCCGGGTTCCCTAGGAATCTTGAGGAGGTGTGAGATCTCCAACCCCAAAACCCTAGCTTAGTCCACCCATCTCTACTCCACCACCACCAAACCCTAGCATCTACACCATCTCCAAGGTTCTTCTTCCAAAGGGTGGCCAACCACCAGGACTCCAGTCCAGCCATCTTCAAGTCAGCTACCACTGCTTCAGAGTCCATCCAGCAAATCCAGGAGAAGAAGTCCCAAATCCGCATCCTAGGAGTTCCAGATCAGCTAAAGACCTTCAGATCCCATCCTTTCTTCTACTCTGGTAACTCTCATCCCTGAGTCTCTTGTTCCTAACCTTGTTCTTCTTCTCTCTAGGATCCAGGGTTCAAGAAGAGGACAACTTTGCCAAGGACCATTATCGGAGGATCCATTGTGAAGATACCTTGACTCCCGGGATCCAATAATTTGCTCGAGAGAGTCTTTTTTCCACCAAATGGAGAGATATCACTACTAGGTAACAAGAACCTTCCCTTCTCACTTTATCTGTTTCATTGAAACTCAGAGCAAACCCTAGATTTGGGGGTTTCTCAATCCCCAGTGATCCTACTTCTGAGTTACTCTAATAATCCACTCCTTTTAATTGCGCTTTCTGTCATTTCTTAGTTTCTTTCAACATTAGTTTATCTTTCCTTTGAGTCAAAGCCAACTTCTGAAAATATATAAAAAAAAAAATACATTAATTTTAATTTGCTTTCGCATTCCATATATCTGTTCTGCATCATTTTTGGTATCAGAGTTTTTGTTTTGCATCATCTAGCCTGCACATAAAATTATTAAAATCACAAAAAAAAAAATTTTCTATTTTTCATACATGGTTTGCAGTCTTATCGTCATCCCACATCACCAGAAGAAGTCTCTAACACTAGAAGGGGAAGGGCAGAGATGGGGACAGCAGGAACAATAGGAGGAGCCCTAGGAGTGATGCGGGATAGATATGCATGCGATTATATTTTTATGTTTTAGGGGTTGGATGAGGTTATTAAATCCTGAATATCAGATCAAAATATGATATAGATAATTCTATATAAATTTTAAAGCTATGTATGCAGATCAGGACCTACAAAAGCAGTAAAGAGGGATTGCCGGGGTTGAGAAGCCTCGGTTAGGGCTAGTTCACCTACAATAAAATTACTGGTGGTAGAGGGGGTGTAACAGGCAACGTCTGATGTACCTGGTATAGATCACAGTGAAGAGATCACTCATTCTTGATGGATGCGGCCTAGAAAACCAAGCCAGAGACCCGTGGATTCCCGACTTTCTGCTCGGTGATCCGATTGTGGCCCGGTTTGAGTCGTTGGATTTGTAGAAACTCGGGGACCTGCAAACAACCATCAACGATGAGAAACAAAGGTGGGAAATAAGAAAAGTCTCAGGAAAATAGCAAGAGATGTGTGGAAGAAAGGCTTGAAGGAGGTTGGTCGGCTTGGGTTTCTTTGGGTAGCACTTCGGCAGGACTTCACGATCCCTTAATGCATACAGCAGGGAGGCACACAGCAAGAGAAGAACTCAATAGAATTTTATATATCAAAGATTGCTCTCATACAAGAGACTAAGGTCCTTTAAATAAACCCATAGCCTTGGGCTCTAAGTAAGGATACATAACTAATTAAATAGGAGTCTTATTCCCACCCAAACCCTAGCTAGAAAATAAAGAAAACCCACGGTAGAGAAAATCCCTACAATCTCTCCCTCTCTCCTTGCCTTGGTCGGCCAAGAGGATGACTCTAAGTGGCAGACTAAGGGTGGTCACCATAAGCTCTTGGCACCCTAGCTCTCTCTTGGGCCTGGGCTGGCCCAACTTTGCTTCAGGTTGGTCCAGGGCTTCAAAGTTTCTGATTTCTCCTCCTGGGATCTTCAAATCTTCAAGCTGGGTTGGATTTGGGCTATTCTTCGATGTCTTCAATCTGATTGGACTTGGTCTTCACTTGTATGATATGATCTTGAGTCTTCAGTGTGTTTGGACAGGACTCAAAAAAATAAAAGTAGCTCAACATGAGCTGACTAGTACTGGACTCGACTAGCTTAACATGAGCTGACTAATATAGGACTCAAATAAAGACAGCTTAAATGAACTAAGCTTTATTACATTGGTCTTGAAAGTAGCTAAGTGATCCACAAAGGGTTGAGAAGCCTCTGCCTTATTCTGGTGCCTCTGGTGTCCCCACCAATTCTCCTGGGGTGGGAGGAACTCGACCCTATCAAGTGCAGATCAGGCTGGCTCGCATATCTCTCGAGAATTTCTGGGTCGAGGCATTGCTAGTCCTCTCGAGAAATCCATGAATCATCTAACTCTAGCCGACCTTGCCATCGGACTAGGAAGCGTTGATAGCCAAGGTCCCGGGTCATTATGGCTTGATCGTCCAGGATACGCTTGATCCGTTCTCCTCTCTCAGGCCAATTTATTGGTGGACAGTCTAGGCTAGGGTCACTCTCAATGGAAGGAATGGGTCCAAAGGCCTCACTAGGTATCGCTGCCAGTTCCCTATACTCAACCCGGTCTGCGATATTGAAGGTAGAACTAATGCCCAAATTCGAAGGCAAATCTAACACATAGGCATTTGGTCCAACCCTCTCTATCACTTTAAAGGTCCGGCTCTGCGAGCATGAAGCTTCTTTTATGCCAAAGCCTAATGAAGATAGAATCCACTACATCAAATATCTTGGCCCTTCTTCGGAAATTAGCTAGTTTCATTCAAAATTAGTGCAGGTGGTGAACATGCTGGGCACATGCAGACTCCTAACAGGTGATGCAAAGGACTCATACCTACACCTAACAGACTCGACTCTGCATTCCTATGGAAGGAAATTTTATTGAACTCTTTGGATCTTATTTTAACAGATTATAGGTTCTCTAGGTTTGATCCTAGCTTGACATGCACATGAAAATTTATAGTGAACTCCTAGAAAATTCCAAAGAGTATGCCAGAAGTAAGATGCAAACCTAACATGCGTGATGAATGCATGCAGTATGCTAATCTCAGTTAAATGCAATCTAATGATCCTAGAAATGCTGGAGGTATCTGGAAAGGGTAGAAAATAGGAAGTGGGTTCAAATTAGTCTGGTAGGGTAGGGAAAAAGGTTCAAGGTTAGTTGGATAAAGTAGGATAAAAGAAGGGGCATCAGGGACTAATCCTAGACTAATGAGGCTAACCTTAAGGGGTTGCAATATATCTATGGGGTTTGCATAATGGAAGGATAAGTTATTAATCTCAGGGAAGTGGTCCTTAATGGGAACTATAGGAGGAGGCTCATCCTGATGGTACTGATTCAAAAAGATCAGGTCCTTAATAAATTCTTCAGGTTCTTGTATTTTAGGACTAGACTCTATAATTTGTTTCTCCTCTATGGTTTCCTCAGGTAAGGCTCTAACAGCAGTACCTAGGTTTTCTTCCTCTAATTATTCTTCCACTATAGCTTTAGGCTGGGTATAGTCAAGGTCAACTAACTCTAGGTTGGCTTCTACCTGGGTACCTACAGGGTCAACTAATTCTAGGTCATCTAGAAGTGTGTCCTCTTCTCCCTCATACTCATCCGCTAAATTCACATCAGCTTCATACACTTCTACGTTAATGTAAGCCTGGTCAATCAAAGGGATGGTAGGGAAAGGTCGGCTAAGGGAAAATTGTGTGGTCCTGGTTTTTGATTATGGGCACTACTCTTCGTAGGTTCAGGTTGCCTAAGGGGTAGTGGCTCACTACTAGGTTCATATTTATGGGTACTAATCCTATGGGATTCAAGTTGACTAGGGGAAACCTGACTAGTACTAGGCTGATACCTAGGGTTTATGGGCTCTCTGGGCTCATAGGACAAGGGTGCAAATATATGGGTCATGGAATTATAGGATCTGGGGTCATTTAGGTTTAGCTCTATGGGTCTTGGGTCTACTAGGCTCATGGGACATGGGCTCATAGGTTCTAGAGTCATAGGATTTGTAGTCATAAGATCTATAGGTTGTAGGTATACTAGGCTTATAGGGAGAGGGTGTACAGGATCTATGTTCATATAATTTGGATAGTGTGGGTAAAGGTGGCTCAGGTTTGGATCTAGTATGGGTCCTACTGGTTTTCTCTATGGTCCCTATCCTATTCTCCACCTGGTCAAACCTATTGGTGAGATGTTCAAGTCTATTGTTGGTTTGGGTACCGGACTGAGTTAACTGGGTCATCTGGGTAGTCATATGGGTAGTTAATTGGGAAGTCATCTGGGCCATGTGTTGGGTTAGCTGCTCAGCAAGCGCTTTCATTTGGGGTTCAAAGTTAACCATGGGTTCAGCCAAAAGTAAAGATGGTGGATTATATGATGCTCCTGATCTATTGCTTATGCAAGACTCTATCAAACCAACTACAGCTCCCTAGACCTATAGTCCAAAACTAGGTGCTCAATCAGGGTGGTAAACTAGCCTATAGTAACCCTATACTCAGCCAAGCAGGTGTAAGGGGAGTGTTAGGTCCTTGATTGCCAATCCTAGACACCAATCAGTGATTGGCCAAGTTGGTGGACTAGCACACAAGCCATTTGAGAATGAATCCATGAACCATCATTCTAGACACTAAGCATAAGGCACACACAGGTTAGCTTGACACAATGATCTGACACTTAGCCCGGACCCAACCAGTTGGTGTCCCTAGCCTACTAGGGCAAATTAAGTCTAGTTAATTTTAGGTTAGGCTTGGGACCGAATGCAAGGGATTTGGTTTTGGGCTAAGGAGAGGTTATCAACTCCTCCCCTTATCTGGCATAAAGAAAGTGCCCTTGATAGTATTTTATGCAATGATGGCAGGCAGATGAAAATGCAAATTAGGCAGATGACCTAATATGTTAGAAACATAATAAAAATAAAATATATGCAAAGAGATGCTAAACAGAACCCTAAACCTTCCAAAGTTGTCTTGCTGAAAAATAAAGCCAAAAACTTGCAGGCTGTATTTTGGCTTGCAGAAATTGCACAGACCAAAATAAAATCTGTAAAAATTTTGTAAAATGCTCTGAATTAACATAAACACTAAAAAATAAAAAAAAGAATTTTTGAGTTATGAGTAGGGAGAAACAGTTAAAAGAACAGTGCATATATGGACTGTGAAGGGTGCAGAAAACAAGCCCTATTCTAAGCTCTGATACCAGATGATGCGTGATTGATATGCATACGATTATTTTTTTGTGTTTTAGGGGTTGGATGAGGTGGTTAAATCCTGAATATAAGATCAAAATATTATGTAGATAATTCTATATGAATTTTAAAATCTATGCATGCAGATCAGGACCTAGAAAAGCAGTAAAGAGGGATCGCCGAGGCTGAGAAGCCTCGGTTAGGGCTAGTTCTCCTACGATAAAACTACTGGTGGCAGAGGGGGTGTACCTTGCAATGTCTGATGCACCTGCTGAAGATCGTAGCAAAGAGATCACTCGTTCTCGATGGAAGTAGCCTGGAAAAGCAAGCAAGAGACCCACGGATTCCCGGCTTTCTGCTCGGTGGTCTGACTACAACCCAGTTAGAGTCGTTGGATTCGTAGGAACTCGAGGACCTGCAAACAACCATCAGGGGTGAGAAAACAAGGTGGGAAAAAAAAGAAATCTCAGGAAAACAGCAAGAGGCATGTGAAAGAAAGTCTTGAAGGAGTTTTGTCGGCTTAGGTTTCTTTGGGCAGTACTTCGGCAAGACTTCAGGATCCCTTAATGCACACAGCAGGGAGGCACACAGCAAGAGAAGAACTCAATAGAATTTTACATATCAAAGATTGCTCTCATATAAGAGACTAAGGTCTTTTAAATAGATCCATAGCCTTGGGCTCCAAGTCAGGATACATAAGTAATTACATAGGAGTCTTATTCCCACCCAAACCCTAGCTAGAAAATAAGGAAACCCAGGGTTGAAAAAATCCCTACAATCTCTCCCTCTCTCCTTGCCTTGTTCGGCCAAGAGGGTGACTCTAAGTGGCTGACCAAGGGTGGTCACCATAAGCTCTTGGTGCCCTAGCTCTCTCCTGGACCTGGGTTGGCCCAACATTGCTTCCAGTTGGTCTAGTGCTTCAAGGTTTCTGATTTCTCCTCCTAGGATCTTCAAATCTTTAAGCTGGGTTGGACTTGGGCTATTCTTCCATGTCTTCAATCTGATTAGACTTGGTCTTCACTTGTATGATGTGGTCTTGAGTCTTCAGTGTGTTTGGACAAGACTCGGAAAAATAAAATTAGCTCAACATGAGCTGACTAGTACTTAACTGGAATAGCTCAACATGAGCTGACTAATACAGGACTAAAATAAAGACAACTTAGATGAACTAAGCTATATTACAATGGTTTTGAAAGTAGCTAAGTGATCCACAGACGGTTGAGATGCCTCTGTCTTATTCTGGTGCCTCTAGTGTCCCCACTAAGGAGCCCTAGGGACTCCGATGGTTTTGCCACCCGACTGCAGTAGCCGTAGGGCATCGACGGGAAGGTCATCCTCTGAAGAAGAGGGCAATGGAATCCTCAGTTGGGATGGACCGGCGTCATCCATGTTAGAAGAAAAGTGGCGATGACGAGCCATCGAGACAAGAAAGAAGCAGATGAAGGAACAAGTGAGAACCAATGAAGAGTAGACGAAGGAAACTGGGTCGCAGGGTATTTACCATGATATTATGGCGGAAGAATGGTGATCTGAGAGAAGAAGAGGGATCGCTACAACCATTGGCGAGGTGTGAGAAATCCAAAAGACATCATTTTTGGAAAGTCTCCTATCTTTTCAAACCAATCAACAGTGGCCGTACAGCTCCTTTTTCGCCAATGCCATCGGATGGGTGCCACGTGTGAAGGCACCCAACGACGACACTCCGGTTCGCTGGAAATCATGTTGAATCAGGCACGGCATAATTATAACCCACTGAACAAGCTAACATGGCACTTCATATTGGACATCGGGCATAGTGAATGGATCGACAGTGATCTTGGCATTTATTATGCAGGATTTTTGTCCACCCACGTCATCTTCGAATTAACTCCCCATGTCCCTGCAGCGGCGCTCCAATGAGACTTGGGAGTGGGTGGCAACTGATATGGCAATATTGCTGACATGGGGTATGCATCAGATACAGCTACCCGCCATGCTGCACCGTGCGGTGTCATCTTCGAGCTCTTCCACCAAGTGGCTCACCCAGCGGTAGAGCCAACCTAGGAGCCGAGATCGGCACCTCTGCCACTCCACTAGGTATAGATCCAGGTGGGATTCACCTTGGGCAGAGTGGCCCTGCCTCTGCTCCTTCGCCAGGTGGCACCCCTAGATAGGTCCATCTCATCGAAGTCAAGCCAGGCTCTCCCCGCTTCCTCATAAAGTGGCACCCCTATATGGGTCCACCTCGATCGAGGTCGAGCTGGCCTCTGCCACTTCGCCAGGTGTCCATCCAAGAATGATCCACCTCAATCAGATTGGCCCTGCCTCTGCTCCTTCACCAGGTAGCACCCCCAGATCGGTCCACCTCACCGAAGTAGATTAAGGCTCTCCCCGCTCCCTCGCTAGGTGGCATCTTCAGATGGATCCACCTCGGCCGAGGTCGAGCTGGCCTCTGCCACTCTGCCAGGTATCGATCCAGGCGGGATCCACCTCGACCGGACTTGCCCTGGCTCTGCTCCTTTGCCAAGTGGCTTCCCCAGATTGGTCCACCTCATCAAAGTCAAGCAAGACTCTCCTCACTCCCTCGCCAGGTGGCACCCCCAGATGGGTCGACCTCGACCGAGGTCGAGCTGGCCACTGCCACTCCGCCAGGTGTCGATCCATGCGGGATCCACCTCAGCCATAGTGGCCCTACCTTTGCTCATTCACCAGGTGGCACCCCCAGATGGGTCCACCTTGGCCGAGGTCGAGCTGGCCCCTACCTCTCCGCCAGGTGTCGATCCAGGCAAGATCCACCTTGGTCGGAGTGGCCCTGCCACTTCTCCTTCGCTAGGTGGCATCCCTAGATGGGTCCACCTCATTGAAGTCGAGCAAGGCTCTCCCCGCACCCTCGCCAGGTGGCACCCCCGGATGGGTCCACCTCAGCCGAGGTCAAGCTTGCCTCTGCCACTCCGCCAGGTATCGATCCAGGTGGGATCCACCTCGATCGAATTGACCCTATATCTGCTCCTTCACAGGTGGCACCCCCAGATGGGTCCACCTCATCGAAGTTGAGCTAGGCTCTAACCGCTGCCTCGCCAGGTGGCACTCCCAGATGCGTCTACTTCAGTCGAGGTCGAGCTGACCTCTGCAACTCCGCTAGGTGTCGATCCAAGTGGGATCCACCTCGGCCTGAGTGGCCCTTCCTCTGCTCCTTCACTAGGTGGCACACCCAGATATGTCCACCTCAACAATGTCAAGCCAGGCTCTCCCCGCTCCCTCGCCAGGTGGCCCCCGCAGATGGGTCCTCCTTGGCCGAGGTCGAGCTAGCCTCTGCCACTCCGCCATGTGTTGATATAGGTGGGATCCTGATGCAGAACAGATATGTGGAATGCGGAAACAAATTAAAATTAATGTATTTTTTAAATTTTTTTTTATATATTTTCAGAAGTCGGCTTTGACTCAAAGGAAAGATAAACTAATGTTGAATGAAACTAAGAAATGACAAAAAGCACAATTAAAAGGAGTGGATTATCAGAGTAACTTAGAAGTAGGATCGCTGGGGATTGAGAAACCCCCAGACCAAGGGTTTACTCCTCTTTCAAGAAACAGACGAAGAGAGAAGAGAAGGTTTTATACCTGACTGTGATATCTCTCATTGCTTCAATTGAAGGACACTCTCGAGTAGATTGTACGATCCTTGGAGACGGGGTATCATCGCAATGGATCCTCAGATTGTAGTCCTATGGCAAGGTTGGCCTTCTTCTCGAACTAAGGATCTGGAAGAAGAAGAACAAAAGAAGAACCAGAAACTCTAAGAAAGACACTGACCTGAGGACTTAATGAAGATTGTTGGATGTAGAAGTTCCGGAGATCTTGATACTGATCTGACTCTTCCTTGAACTTGCTCTGTAGTTGAAACAGATGATCTGAACCTGGATGCTGGTGGCCGGCCTCTATGTGGAAGAGAGGGGCCGTGGGATATAGATGGAAAATTAGGGTTTGGATGGTGATTGGAGGAAAGATGATGGGCGACTAGGGTTTGGGAATTGAAGTGGCTAACTTAGGGTTTTGGTAAGGTTTGGAGATCTCACACCTCCTCAAGGTTCCTGTGGAACCCGGAATCACTCCCTCACGGAGCTCAACACTTGAATACAAGTGCGAAAGAGAGAAACACAAAGTTGCTCACAAAGAAATTGATTTCATTCATCATTATTTCATATGATACATTGTGTTGAATATATAGACATAACAAAGAAATAAAATTTCATACATTTCCCATGTGGGACTAAACTCCCTAGCCTATACTTTTGGTAGAAAATATTCTCCCTCTTGGCCAACCAAAGAGTCCTACAAGGAGTAGGCGGCCCTAAAAGTCATGAAAATCCTCTCAAAAGGTAGAAAGATGGCGCCTCCTAAGTCTTCTCCTTGAATTTAGGGTTCTTCCTTCAATGGATCAACTCTTTTGGACACCTTCTTTTCTTTCTCCCCAAGTCATGGCTCTTCCCAACTTTGCTTTGGTCTTTTTAGGCATGGATTGGGTGCCCCCTTGAAGTGCTCCCCAAGAAATGCCTCTTTCTTCCTTTAGCTTGTCCTTTTATGGTATATATGGGGCTCCTCCTTGATTTTGGCTTCAAGAAAAATTCTTGCTCCCTTGGGTGTGGGGACCAAGACACTCGGATATAGATGTGGTGCCTCCTGGACTCCGGTGTGTGGCTGGGAGTGTGGCGCACACTTGCTTGGGCCTTGACTTGACTGGAAAAATGGCACCAACCTGGAGAAGACCTAGACCACTACTAGGACTTGTACCGAGTCAACATGACTCAACAAAATGAAATGCAGACTCAAAGAAATAAAATAATCTGGTTGACCAGGTCAACCCTTATTTCAAACCCTAATCTTCGGGCAAGGTCATTCAGAGATCCAGATGGAACCCTGAAGTCTTCTTCTGATTCTGGTGCCCGCACCAATTCTCCCGGGATGGGAGGAACTCGACCCTGTCGAGTAAGGATCAAGTTGGCTCTGGTATCTCTCCAAGAGATCTGGATCAAGCTCTTGTAATTCATCTCGAGAGATCCAAGAGTCATCAGAATCTGGCCTTCCTTGCTAGCGGACCAGGTATCTTTGGTATCCTCGATTACGAGTAGAGATAACCTGATCATCCAGGATCTTTTCAATCTGCTCTTTCCTCACAGGCCAGTTTGTTGGTGGACACACAGGGTCGGGATCACTCTCAATAACAGGATTAGGTTCAAAATGCTTAATGGGAATCACAGCTAGCTCCCTGTACTCTACAAGGTCTGTAATGTTGAAAGTGGAGCTAATGCATAGCTCTGGAGGCAACTCGAGCATATAGGCATTGGATCCTACTCTCTTCACCACTCTAAATGGTCCAGCTCCTCTAGCATGTAACTTTCTAACGTTTCCAGGAGGAAACCGTTCGGGCCTTAACCTAATCATTACATAGTCTCCCTCAACAAAAGTTTTGACTTGCCTTTGAGAATCAGCCAACTTCTTATAAGTTTCATTACTTAAAGTTATTTTGGCATGAATTTCTTTATGCAAGTTGTTTACATGCTATGCAAAGTCTTCAGCAGACTCGGAGACTCGTGTGTGCACTGGCAAAGGAACTAGGTCAAGTGGTGTGTGAGGCTTGTACCCAAGAACAACCTCAAAAGGGTGTTTACCTATAGACCTATTGACCGAGTCATTATATGCAAATTCAGCCCTGGGTAAATACAAATCCCAATTCTTGGTATTCTCACTCAACCAAAATCTGAGTCACTGTCCTAAACTCAACTGACGACGCATTCCTAAAGAATGGACTTTATTCAAAGGAACCCTAGGTCTAAACCTAACAAACTAAGGCTCTCTAGGTTTGACCTTGGGTCGAAGGATGGCATGCAGAGCATGAAAACTTATCATGGGTGCCTAGTAGGTGCCATAAGGTCTTCCAGAAGTATGTGGCAAACCTAATAGGTTCTAAGGAGTCTTGCAACCTAGAAATCTTAGTAAAGTGTAATCCCATAGCTCTAGAAACATGAGAAGATTCAGGGAAGGGTAGGAAGTAAGAATCAGAGTTTTGAGGTGGCTTATAGGAAACAAGAAACATACCTTGGTTATTCAGGACGACCTTAAAATGAGGAAATTGTTCTATAGGTGCACTCATCCAAACCTCATGATTTGCTCTAGGAGGGTCTACAAGTGCAAGTTCTAGGGTAGGCTGGTTGCTCCTAGAAGGTGGAAGGTTATCAGGAAGGTCTTTGGAATGTTTATCTAGAAAGTCTTCTAAGCTATTGTCTTTTTCTTGTTCTTGGACCTTCTTAATGGGCAATTCTTGTGAACCCCTTCCTTCTTCACACTTATTTACCAGATTTGACTCAGGGGTGTCTTCTTTGGATTCCTCAATGAGTTCAGGGGTATTCTCACTTAAACTCTAATTGGGTGCAATTTCCTCTTCCTGAACTTCCTTAAAAGAGTCTTCTCTTAGGGTTAGCTCCTAAATTCCTTGAGTGGCAGGGGTCCCCTCAATATCCCCATCTGGTAGGAGTTGGTTAATTAAATTATCAGGAGAGATATCCTCAAATTCTTCTTCTTCATATTCATCTATCAAACTTATGTCAGGCTCATATATTTCTTCCTCAATCTCACTGAAAGGTTCTAATCTATTCTCCTTTGATTCCTCTTTAAGTACGGCTCTGGTCAGGTCAACTAATTTTGGGATGGCCATGCCTAACTCCTTCTCAGTGTTATCCTTCTGGTCAAGAGGTGACACAAGTGGGAATTGACAAACAAAAGTCTGGTTCACTACGGGTGTCGGATCAATCGGAACTTGATTCAAGTTGGTAGAGGTTGGCTTTAAGTCCAAAGTACTTGATTGGTTATATCTTAAAGACCACTCATAGTCTTGGGCTTCTTGGTAGGCTCGGTCTAACTTATTGGTCTTTTCAAGGCATAGGTTCCTATAAATGTCTGGGTGTAACCCAAGCCTAAACCTCGCTGTGATCTGTGCTTCGGTCTCAATGGTATTGCATTTCATGTCATACCACTGGAAGTCCTCGATATATTTAGACACAGGCCTTTTACCTTGTCGCAATTGGTACCATTGGTCTAAAAGTCTTTTCTCATAGGATCTTCCTTTGTACCTTTCTCTCAACTTACTTCTCATATCTCTCCAAGTGTATATTTCCTCTTTTCTTTGATAACACTCATGCTCAATAGCATACCAATGCGACCTATCATGTTTGGTGAACTTGGTTTTGGCCAACCTAACTTGTCCTAATTCTGATATGTTAGTGCACTCAAAATACCGATCCATTTGTTCTTCCCACTTAATATATGTCTCTTGTCTTCCATCAAAAGTGGGTGCATAAGGTTCGATGATCCTAACGGGTCCCTTCTCTGAGTCAACCAAGTATGGATATAGGCTCTTAGGGTTATGCTCGGGATCACGGTATAAGGTCCTCCTAGGCTCCTAGCATGGGTGAGGTTGGGGCCTATTAAATTTTGGATCAGGGGTCCAATTTTGATGTCTACATTTCTCAAGTCCCTGGGCTCGGTCTCTAAACTTGGCAAAACCCTCATTCATATCCTGACTCAATTTGGTCATACTTTCCGTAAGAGTTCTAATCATGGCCTCTAAATCAGGTTGGGTTTGACCAGGATGGTAGGGTACTCCATTCCGGGTGGACATGATGATGCAAGCAAGCACACCAAATGAGACTCGACTGAAACGACTACGGGCTAACTAGACCTAGACCCCAAACTAGATGCCCAATCAGAGTGGCAAGCTAGCCTGTAGTAACTCGGGACTCAGCCAGGCAGGTGTAAGGGGAGTGTTAGGTCCCTAATTGCAAATCCTAGACACCAATTAGTGATTGGCCAGGTAGGCGGACCAGCACACAAGCCCTTTGGGATAGAAACCCTGAACCACCGTTCTAGACACTGAGTACAAAGCACACACAGAGTAACTAGACAAACTGACTCAACACTAGCCTAGACCCGACCAGTTGGTGTCCCTAGCCCACTAGGGCAAATTAGGTCTAATTAATTTTAAGATTAAAGGTTTAGGTTCGAATGCATGGGAGGTGGTTTTGGGCTATGGAGAGGGTCTCAATCCTTCCCTTATGTTTCAACTTCGGTGCCCTTAAGATAGATTCAATTTATGCACACTCAAATAAAAAAACAGCTTGCAGAAAATAAAAAAAAATAGAACAGCAGTAAAATTTTCTCAAAAAAATCTATAGAAATTAATAAATCATAAAAATTTTATGTAAATTACTATCAATTATACTTGTTCCAAAAAAATAAGAATTACTTAATTTTGAATTTTTTGCAAGGAGAAACAATTCAAATAGCAGGATAGTTACTGGCAGAAAACAGAACATGTGTCCCGTTTACAATCCCTGCCTAGAAGTTATAACCCAGCGGCACCCCTGCACGCCCTAGGAACCCCCGTGGAATGGGAGGAGGAGGCTTGCATCTCACTTGTTCCTAGGACCGGATGGCCAGGGGAGTCTACTCCAGGCAGCAAAAGTAAAAAGGAACGAAAATAACAATCAAACAAGCAAGAACCCTAGACATGGCTCTGATACCAAAAATGATGCAGAACGGATATGTGGAATGCAAAAGCAAATTAAAATTAATGTATTTTTTTTTATTTTTTTTATTTATTTTCAGAAGTCGGCTTTGACTCAAAGGAAAGATAAACTAATGTTGAAAGAAACTAAGAAATGATAGAAAGCACAATTAAAAGGAGTGGATTATCAGAGTAACTAAGAAGTAGGATCGCTGGGGATTGAGAAACCCCCAGACCTAGGGTTTACTCCTCTTTCAAGAAACAAACAAAGAGAGAAGAGAAGGTTTTATACCTGACTGTGATATCTCTCGTTGCTTCAATTGAAGGATACTTTCGAGTAGATTATAGGATCCTTGGAGACGGGGTATCTTCGCAATGGATCCTCGGATTGTAGTCCTATGGAAAGGTTGGCCTTCTTCTTGAACTCAGGATCTGGAAGAAGAAGAACAAAAGAAGAACCAGAAACTCCAAGAAAGACACTGACCTGAGGACTTAATGAAGATTGTTGGATGTAGAAGTTCCGAAGATCTTGATACTGATCTGACTCTTCCTTGAAATTGCTCTGTAGTTGAAACAGTTGATCTGAACCTAGATGCTAGTGGCCAGCCTTTATGTGGAACAGAGGGGCTGTGGGATATAGATGGAAAATTAGGGTTTGGAGGTGATTGGTGGAAAGATGATGGGCGGCTCTGGTTTGGGAATTGAAGTGTCTAACTTAGGGTTTTGGTAAGGTTTGGAGATCTCACACCTCCTCAAGGTTTCTGTGGACCCCGGAATCACTCCCTCACGGAGATCAACACTTGAATACAAGAGTGGAAGAGAGAAACACAAAGTTGCTCACAAAGAAATTGATTTCATTCATCATTATTTCATAAGATACATAGAGTTGAATATATAGACATAACAAAGAAATAAAATTTCATACATTTCCCATGTGGGACTAAACTCCCTAGCCTATACTTTTGGTAGAAAATATTCTCCCTCTTGGCCAACCAAAGAGTCCTACAAGGAGTAGACGGCCCTAAAAGTCATGAAAATCCTCTCAAAAGGTAGAAAGATGGCGCCTCCTAAGTCTTCTCCATGAATTTAGGGTTCTTCCTTCAGTGGTTCAACTCTTTTGGACACCTCCTTTTCTTTCTCCCCAAGTCATGGCTCTTCCCAACTTTGCTTTGGTCTTTTTAGGCATGGATTGGGTGCCCTCTTGAAGTGCTCCCCAAGAAATGCCTCTTTCTTCCTTTAGCTTAGCCTTTTAAGGTATATATGGGGCACCTCCTTGATTTTGGCTTCAAGAAAAATTCTTGCTCCCTTGGGTGTGGGGACCAAGACACTCGGATGTAGATGTGGTGCCTCCTGGACTCCGGCGTGTGGCTGGGAGTGTGGCGCCCACTTGCTTAGGCCTTGACCTTACTGGAAAAATGGCACCAACCTGGAGAAGACCTAGACCACTACTAGGATTTATACTGAGTCAACATGACTCAACAAAATGAAATGCAGACTCAAAGAAATAAAATAATTTGGTTGACCAGGTCAACCCTTATTACAAACCCTAATCTTCGGGCAAGGTCATTCAGAGATACAGATGGAACCCTGAAGTCTTCTTCTGATTTTGGTGCCCGCACCAGATCCACCTCGACCGGAGTGGCCCTGCCTCTAGTCCTTCACCAGGTTGCACCCCCAAATGGGTCCACCTCACTGAAGTTGAGCCAGGCTCTCCCCGCTCCCTCGCTAGGTGGCACCCCCAAATGGGTCCACCTTGACCGAGGTCGAGCTGGCCTCTGCCAGTCCATCAGGTGTTGATCCAAGCGAGATCCACCTCGACTAGGGTGGCCCTACCTCTGTTCCTTCGCCAAGTGTCAACCCAGGCATGGTCCACCTCGACCAAAGTTAGCCCTTTCTACAGAAGATAGGGGGACCGGGGGTGCGAGCCTCGAGGAAGCTACTGAAGATGACATGCATAGGCGATGCACGTGGTATCGTGTCCCTAGGCCTGTTATAGTGCGCGAAACCTCGTTGGCACCAATTTGGAAAGGGAACCGTGCCCGAGGCACCAAACCCAGTGTCCGATAGCCTAGTATTCCAAAAAGGGAGGGCCACGGTCAATGCCTCGGGCTCGAGGGTGCCTTCGCAAGGATCAGAATCCTACAATGTTCCCCCTCTCATGATAGCACGGCTGACAAGATTGGTTCACCACTTATCTCCAGGTCGTAAGGGGAATGAGGTGGGAATGGTTGCTGAACTCCAGAGCCCCCCGGGGGATCAAGGCATGGACGGATGCATGAATCGATGACCTAAAAAGGAAGACCAGGGGCAAGAAGGAAGGTAAGCAATCGAGAGGGCAAGCAATCTGGCAAGAAGAAGAGGCGATCCTATGCCGAAGGCTCCAGAGGAACTTGCAGGACCGAGTCCAATGAGCTCGATTGCAAGAGCCAAAGCACCCTTCCCTCTCATTCTCATTCTTCTTCTCATCTATGATTCCTCTAAGAACGGAGACCCAGTAGGTTTTTGTCTTAATGGATCTGTTTCGCTTTACCACTCTCAAACTTGATCATCGGAGTGCCCCTGCTGGGATCCCTAGCCTGGATCTCTAACCTAATTTTTTGCAGGCCCGGGAGCATCGAGATTTCACAAAACAGGAGACCCCAGTCTAGTGCCAACTCACAGCTGCAGGCCATAGCGTTAAGGAGATGCGGAACCTATATATGCATGCAAGTATTTTTTTTGTATTTTTAATGTTAAGTTGTGTGATTAATCCCGAAGAACAGACCAAGAATCTAAGCAGGAAAACTATGCAAGATAAGAAACTAAAGCATGCAAGATAGGATCTAAAAGAAACAGAAAGAAAAAGATCGCCGAGGCTGAGAAGCCTCGGTTAGGCTAGTTCACCTACAATAAAGCAACTAGTGGAAGAGGGGGTGTACCTTGCAATGATGGAAGCACCTGGTGCAGATCGTACATGAAGAGATCGCTCTTGCCCCGGATGTAGCCTTGAAAACCAAGCCAGAGACCCGTGGATACCCGACTTTCTGCTCGATGGTCCGATTGCGGCCTGGCTAGAGTCGTCGGATTCGTTGGAGTCAAGGGACCTGCAAACTATTTGAAATTGTATCCCAAAGCCAATCGCCTAGGCTGTAGGCGGTTGTGCTCAGTATTGTAATTAGTATATGAATTAATAACACTTTATTTTGACAGCTCATCACATTTTGCATTTCCCTATAAAGAATTCTATTTTTGTGATGAAGTCCTTAGGACTACACTGACTTAGATATAGAGAGGATATATCTAGTTATAATTTAAACAGGTTCACAACTAAAGGATACATTGTATAGGATGGCAATGTATCAAGTGTAGGTTGTTGTTGTTCATATCATTTGGTTGTCCTCTTGACCAAAGGAGTGTGTTAACATTGATATAATCTGCAAGTGAGATGTGTGACATCTCATTGAATGTGACTCTGTAGAACTCCTTTCTGCCAAAGGATTGCTCGCGATTGGATATGGGTATATGTGTCCTTCCAACCTGAGGTCATCACAGTAGCTTGTAAGCAAATCCCTATGATTTGGTGTCGGACTACCTATATTTCTAATTCGGTGATGGAAGGTTTTTGGGTACAGAAAAGTACTTGTGGAGCAGTGGTGGAGCAAGATGGAATTGACCTTTCAAAATTGTTTGGATTGAATGTCTCGCAGTGTCTCAATTTGGCAAATCCTCGACCGGGGTAGTCCCAGTAAGGAGTCACTGGACTTGCAAGGTTGAGACATGTTATGGATTGGCTCAATTAGGGTTGGCAGTCTAACCCTAGGTCATCTAGAGCATTGGAGGTCAACAGGATGAATTATATGGTAATCATATGCCAGAGGTTCGATTTATTGCTCTCGCATCTTCGGCCTATCCGGATGCCGGGACCCATTACTAGATTGTATCTTGTGCTAGTATTGGAAGTGTTCCAGTGCTACCATTTAGATTTGAACCTATGAGATCACACGCCATAGAAGATTTCTTCCTGATCTACGAACCGATCAATGATTGGGAATCATATCGGTATTAATGTCAAACAGACTAATTTAGTACACATTGGATTTTTCTAGTCTGATTTGGATCGACCAAGATGGGTTTGGGTCAACCAGGAATTGTTCCTGGAAGACCAGGACTGGACCCGGTTTTCTTGTTGTTTGGGTCTAGTCGGACCAGGATTTTGATAAACCAACTTTTGGTTTTTAATGAATTGGTTTTCTTATTCATTTGGAATGGATGAACCGGTCATTTGGGTTTTGTTGAAACTGGTTTTAAAAGGATGGCTCTCTGCTTCACGGTCTTGGTTTTATTCTCCCAGCATTTTATAAAACCCGGTTTGATGTGTGGCTTCTCCTCCCCTATTTCACCCAATTGGATGACCTTTTACACAGTGGAGTTCGTTGAAGCATGGGACATCAGATAGCACAGCGATCGGAGGAAGGGTCTCACAGTGGTTGTCTCCCTCTCGTCTTCTTCCCTGACCACGTCTCTCCTTCTCTCTCTCAGATTTGCCCTGTTTCTCCGTGTGGATGGGAGTTGGATCGCATGCTGCATGGGAGATCAGGTTTCATAGTGGACTAATTTGGATCTCACATTTTCCTCTCGCATGTCACTCCTCATCTCGGTTTATGTTTTCACGGTGATGGTGTTCTCTTCCAGTGAGTTCCTTGCTACCCAATCCGATCAAAAGCATATTCAAAGAGTTTGGATTTTATATGGTTTTCTCTCTCGGTGTTATATCTAGACTCCTCCCTCATTGTCTTCAAAGCCTTCACGGGTTTATTTCTCTACCTATAAATACACCCTGTTGGTTGAAGGCTCGGATGTGCAAGAGAGAAGTAAGAAAGGAGTAAGAGAGGAGCAATAGGAGGTGAAGAAGAAACAGCGTGAGGGAGAAGAGAAGAATAGGGTTTTCTATTGGCAGAGTTGGCTTCTCCTGAACTCAAGATCTGGGAAAGAAGAAGAACAATTTATGGAACCAGATACTCAAGGAGGGATTTACCAGATTGAAGAACTTGAAAGCTGATGTTGCTGAAATCCGGATTCTCCTGGAGGCTGATCTGACTTCCTCTGGGAATTGCTCTGAATCTGAAGTATCTGGACTGGACCTAGATGATGGTGGTCGGCCTTGACTTGGAGAGAGTGGCCGTGAGAGATGGGGTAGGCTAGGGTTTGATGGAAAGAAGAGGATGAAGGGCGGCTAGGGTTTGGAAGTGAAGTGGCTAACCTAGGGTTTTGGGGTTGGAGATCTCACACCTCCTCAAGGTTCCTAAGGAACTCGGATTTACTCCCTCACGGAGCTCAACACCTGGATGCAAGTGCGGAAGAGAGAAACACAAAGTTTGCTCACATATAAATTGGATTCATTCATCAGATATCTTTAAAATATACAAGAGGGGTTTAATTTACAGGACTTTACAAGAGAGCAGGGTTTTACATCTTCCCATGTGGGACTAATAGGGTGGATCTTCAAATTAGGTTTGTAGAATCAATTCCCACACATATGGCCGGCCAAGAGGTTCCAAAAATGTTGATTGGTGGCTTCAAAAGGTAAGTAGGTGGCGCCTCCTAGCCTTGTTCTTCAAGAGAAAATTTCTTTCCTTCCATGGCTCAACTCTTTTGGACACCTCCTTTTCTTTCTCCCTAAGTCATGGTTCTTCCCATCTTTGCTTTGGGCTTTTTAGGCATGGATTGGGCGCCCCCTTGAAGTGCTCCCCATGAAGAGCTTCTTTCTTTACATAGCTTGGCTCTTATGGAATATTTTGGGCCGCCCCTTGAATTATGGATCCCAGATTATTTTCTCCTCAAGTGGCGCATTAGAGAAGGGACCTGCTATCTTGTGGTGTGGGGACCAGAGCATACTGGATGGAGATGTGGCACCCCCCGGACTCAGGCTTGTGGTTGGGAGTGTGGCGCCCACTTGCTTGGCCTTGGGAGAAAATGTGACACCCTGGAGAAAACCTAGACCACTACTGAGTCAACATGACTCAATAAAATTAAATTACAGGGAAATACAGACTCAACTAAAATTGAGTTGACCATGTCAACCCTTATTACAAAACTAGAAAACCCTAATTCTTCGGGCAAGGTCAATCAGAGATCCAGATGGAGCCCTAAAGTCTTCTTCTGAGTCTAGTGCCCGCACCATTGGGTGCATGGGTTTGGGCCTCTGGAAGCTGGGGTGGCCTAGTAGCCTAGTAACAGGAATATTCCATAGAATCTTGCTTCTTTAGGTCTTGGGCTTGGCACTTGGACTTGATTTCTTTGGGCTAGGATGTAGAGGGACCTTTGGAATAATGGATGCCATATTTTGGGAATATGCTCTGGCATCTGGACTGGAATCTGGGCATCTGGAGGACATCTGGAAAGAATCAGGGTTTCTGGAAGCATCTTGGATCCTGGGTTGTCATACAAGATCCAATGGATTGATGTAGCGGTCACTGACTCCTGGATGTGGCCTTGTGAAACTCCAAAATAGGGTGTCCTCCTCTCTTATACAAAAATTGGGCTCAGGACTCATAATTGATGTACAGGACTCAAAATACTGACTAGGTTGAGTGTTGAGACAAATCAACTAACCTCAACTTATTACAGGACTCAATCTTAATTGATTACAAAATTTTCAAAACTTTGACACATAACTAAGTAAACTATATGGGATCTAAGGATCTATGTCTGATCTTGGTGTCCCAACCAATTCTCCCAGGGTGGGAGGAACTCGATCCTATCGAGTATGGGTCAATTTGGCTCAAGGAGGGTCTGGGTTGAGGCACTGCAGATCCGCACCAGCATTCCACAAGTCCTCAGATTCTGGCTGACCTTGCCACCGGACCAAATACCGCTGACAGTCTCTATCCTGGGTACCGATAGCTTGATCATCCA
The DNA here is from genome assembly GCA_021397845.1 of Areca catechu. Taxonomy (NCBI): domain Eukaryota; kingdom Viridiplantae; phylum Streptophyta; class Magnoliopsida; order Arecales; family Arecaceae; genus Areca; species Areca catechu. The sequence goes on along the minus strand of JAHSVC010000054.1, from coordinate 1,270,585 downwards.
GAGCTCTTTCAATCTTTACCTTTCTATAAGGCCAAATTATATCTGGTCGCTCCGGGGTTGGTTCTCTCTCAAAGAACGGGAGTGGTTCAAGGGGCTCGCTGGGTATCATTGCTGGCTCCCTAGACTTTACAAAGTCTGAGATGATGAAGATGGAGATAATACCTAAATCAAGTGATATCTCAGGCACATAGGCATTGGGTCCACTACTATTCATTATTTTGGATGGACCAACTTTGCGAGCAGAAAATTCTTTGACAGTTACATATTCCTCTACATAAAATATTTATCTTTCTTTTGGGAATTAGATAAGTTATTATTTAGTTCATTAATTATGTTCAACTCTTGACTAATTTCTGGATGCAAATACTATGTAGAGGTCAGTGCATGGGTGGACAGATAATTCGGGGCTATGGGTTTACTGGACTCAACTAACACCTAACAGACTCGACTAGACTTTCCTATCAAAGGAAATTTTATTGGACTCTAAGGGCCTAAACTTTAACAGGATATAAGCTCTCTAGGTTTAACTCTGGTTTGGTATACACATGAAAAATGTGACATGAGCTCCTAATAGATGCCAAAGGGTCTTCCATAAGTAGGAAGCAAAACTGACAGACTCAATAAATGAATGCAATATGCAAACCTCTATAAAATGCATATGCATGACTAAAGAAACATAAGAAGATCCAGGAAAGGGTAGAAAATAAGGGATAGGTTCAGGGTTAGCTAGGTAGGATAAGAAATAAGAAGATAGTTTAGGGTTAGTTGGATAAAGTAGGATATAAGAAGGGGTATCAGGGATTAATCCTAGGCTAATGAGGTTAACCTTATGGGGTTGATGTCTATCTAAAGGGTCTGCATTATGGAAGAAAAGGTCATTAATTTTAGGGAAGAGATCAAGTGGAGTTAAAGAGGTGACTTCATCCTAAGGGTACTGATTCAAATAGATCAGGTCCTTAATGAATTCTTCTGGCTCATAAATCAAAGGACTGGGCTTTACAATTGGGCTTTCTATTAGTGTCTCCTATGATGTGGGACTAATATGCATGAAATTCTTTTTGTATGTTTTATGTGTGGGGTTAGGTGATTAATTCCCAAATTTCAGATAAAAATTAGTTGTAGGGAATTTTGTATGAATTTTTGAAGCCAAGCATGCAGATTAGACCCTAGAAAAGTATTAAAGAAGGATCGCCGGGGCTGAGAAGCCTCGGTTAGGGCAAGTTCTCTTACAATAATAAGACTGGAGGTAGAGAGGGCGTACCTGACAATGTCTGAAGTGCCCGGTGAAGATCGTAGTGAAGGGATCTCTCATTCCTCGATGAATGCAGCCTGGAAAACCGAGCTGAAGACCCGTGGATACCCGACTTTCTGCTCGGTGGTCCGATTGAGGCATGGCTGGAGTCGTTGGATTCGTAGGAACTCGGGGACCTACAAACGACCTATCAAGGATTAGAAAACTCAGAGGAAATCAAGAAAACAAAGAAAAATAGCAAAGGAAAGAAAGCTTTGGAGGGGGCTGGAAGGATGGTTGGCGGCAAGAAGATGGTTGCAAACACCGGGAAGAGGAACTCTCAAACCCCTTTATGCACACAGCTGGGTAATCACACAAAGCAATTGAAGAACTCAAGGTTTATTTTATAAATCAAAATCTCCATTCATACAAGAGGCTAGGGTCCTTTAAATAGACCCTTAACCTTGTGATGTAGAACAAAAGCTCAGATACCAAAAATGATGCAGAACAAATAAAGGAATGCGATGCGGAAGTAAATTAAGATTAACTAATTTTTTTGTTGTTTTTATATGTTTGTAGAAGTTGGCTTCAAATCAAAGAAAAGTTAACCTAACATTGAAAGATACTAATATGATAATTGAAAGCATAATTTTAAGGAAACTAAATTATCAGAGTAGTTCAGAAGCAACGGATTGCTGGGGGTTGAGAAACTCCCAGACCTAGGGTTTCGCTCCGAACTTTCAAAAGAACAGAAATAAAGAGGAGAGATGGTTTATCTAACCAGATAATGATCTTCACAGATTTTGGTGGAGGAACTCTCCCGAGCAAATTGTTGGATCCCGGATTCAGATATCTTCGTAATGGATCCTCCAATACTGGTCCTTTGGCCGGTTGGCTTCTCCTGAACTCAAGATCTGGAAGAGAAGAAAAACAATTGATGGAATCAGAGAGTCAAGGGAAAGATTTACCAGGTTGATGAACTAGAAGATTGAAATTGCTGAAAACTGGATTCTCCTGGATGTTGATGTGATTTTCCTTGGAACTTGCTCTGGATCTGAAGTTGCCGGACTGGATCTGGATGAAGGTGGACGGCCTGGACTTGTAGAGAGAGAGAGGCCGTGGGAGATGGATGGATCTAGGGTTTGATGGATTGAAAATAATGAAGCGTGGCTAGGGTTTTAGAATTTCAAGTGGCTAACCTAGGGTTTTGGATAAAGATGGAGATCTCTCACCTCCTCAAGGCTCCAATGGAACCCGGATTACCCCCTCACGGAGCTCAACACTTAGAATAGTGCGGAAGAAGAGAAACCTAGGTCACTCAACACAAGAGAATAGCAAAAAATAATTTTCTTCATTGATTTTCTAAAGTTACAAAGAGAGGTCTATTATATAGACCTAAAATTTTCTCCAAGCTTGTACAAATTCCCATGTGGGACTAAACTCTTCCAACCACTAGATTAGGTAGAAAATCTTCTCTCTTGGCCGACCAAGAGTTCAAAAAAAATTGGGACGGCCATAAAGGAGTTTTTTTTGAATTTTTTTGGTGCCTCCTTTGGAGTTGGATTTGGATTTGGAGTCCTCTTCTTCTTATGGTATTTCTTCTTTTCTTCCACTCCAAGTTAAGCTCTTTGATTTTGATTTGAACTTCAATTAGGAGTAGGTTGGATGTCCTTCTTTGATTTCTTCTCCAAGAGAAGTCTTCTTCCTTCTTTGCTTAGGTAAAATAGGCAGGTATGGGCGCCTCCTTTAAAGTAGCCTCCAATTTGATTTTTTCTTCTTTGGATGTGGGGACCATGACACTGGGATGCCTCTGTGGCACCTCCTGGACTCTGGCATGTGCTCGGAGTGTGGCTGGGCGTGTGGCTTGGAGTGTGGCCTCCACTTGCTTGAACCTTGATTTGATTGGAAGACAAATGTGGCACCATTTTGGACCAAATTGAAACCACATTGGGACTTGCACTGAGTCAACATGACTCAACAAAATTTAAATGGTGACTCAATAAAATAAATAAACTGGTTGACCAGGTCAACCTTTATTACAAACCCTAATTTCTCGGGCAATGTCAATCAGAGATCCAAATGGAGCTCTGAAGTCTTCTTCTGAGTTTGGTGCCCGCACCACCTTGGGCTCCAAGTAAGGGAACATAAGTCTTTACATAAGAATCCTTTTCCCTCTCAAACCCTAGCTAGAAAATAAGGAAACATTAGGTAGAAAAAATCCCTAAAAATTTTCTTGACTTGGCCAACACTCAAAGGATGCTAGGGGGGCGTGTTGGACTTCTAGGAGCAGCAAGAGGCCAGCCCAAAGGTGCTTGTGCGCATGGGTTTGGGCCTCTGGAAGCTGGGGTGGCCTGGTATCTATGTAGCAGGAATATTCTCTGGTATCTTGCTTCTTAAGGGCTTGGGCTCGGCGCCTGGGCTTGATTTCTTTGGGCTAGGATGCAGATGGACCTCTGAAATCATGGATTTCCTTATCTATGAATATACTTTGGCATCTGGAAGGGAATCTGGGCATCTGGAGGGCATCTGCAAGAAATCAGGATTTTCTGAATTTTCCTCTTGGGGTCTTCAAATCATCAAGCTGGGTTGGGCTTGGGCTATACTTTCATATCTTCAATCTAGTTGGACTTGGTCTTTACTTGTATGATGTGGTCTTGAGTCTTCTATATGGTCGAATAGGACTCAAAAAATAAAATTAGCTCGACATGAGCTGACTAATACTGGACTGAACTAGCTCAACATGAGCTGACTAGTACAGAACTGAAACTCAAAAGACTCAAATAACAACTAAACTAGACTCAGATGAGCTAAGCCCTTATTACAGATGGACTCATAAATTATTGATCAATTCATAGAGGGTTGAAAAGGCTCTGTCTTATTCTGGTGCCTCCGGTGTCCCCACCATCCTCAAGTAAAACTTTAGTAACAATATCCGGGTTCTCTTCCTCTAACAGCTCTTCCACTACTTGGTCAGCTAACTCTATGTCTATTACTATTTGGGTACGGCTAGGGTTAGCTAAATCTAGGTCGGCGCCTACTTGGGTATGGTCAGGGTCAACTATTGTTGGGTGGTCTTCTACCTGAGTATCTATTGATTCAACTAACTCTAAGTCTTATATGGGGAACTCCTCTTCTTCCTCATACTATTCCACTAAACTTGGGTCAGCCTCATATATCTCCTCTTCAAGGTCATTTGGGTGAACCAATAAGGTGCTAAGAGGGGGTAGACTAAGGAAAAACTGACTAATAACTGGGTGACAAGGGTTGGTTGTCTAAGATGTCCTTGACTAACACTGGGTTCATATCTAATGGTACTAATCCTATTGGGATCAGGCTGACCAAGGGTTATGGGTCATAGGTTATGGGTTCAGTCCTATGGGCCTTGTCTAGGGTTCCTAACCGATCTCCTACTTGGTCAAAACTAGTGGTTAGCTGATTGATCCTAGTGGTTGCCTGGTCAAATCGTTGGTCTACTTGGTTGAGTCTATGGTTCATTTGGTTCTGGGATTGGGTCAATTGGGTTATCTGGTTAAGTTGAGTGGTCAACTGGACAAGCTGATTTTGGGTTTGATCATGTTTGAGGTCCATCCGAGCTAACTGATTTTGGGTTTGGATGTTGGATTGGTGGATTTGGGTTGTTAATGGGCAACCATCTATTCATTCATGGCTTTTATGAAAGCCTCAAAATCGGGATCCATGATTGAGTTGGGTTGGTGTGTAGACTTATGGTATTGGGTTCCTAATCTAGTGGTCATGCAACAAATCAAACAATCAAAGTGTAATGATGCAGCCAAGCATGCAAAAGAAAAAAGTTAGTACAATCTAGGGCTTGCTGGACCTAAAGTCAAAACTGAATGGGTCAGCTTAACTTGCACTTAACCCAGCAGCTAATCCTTCCACTGGCCAGGTAGGGGGTGAGGGGTGGGAGGCTCCCCCTGCTTGTCACAGGGTCCTAATTATAAACCACCAGCCCACATAGGTCGTTTGACTCTGGACCCCCAGCTTTAGACACCAGCTTTCAGTAATAGCTAAATGATTAAATGCACTAGTTGGCTCACACGGTTCGGACCGACCTGTTGGGTGTCACCTAGCCTACTAGGATAAATTAAGTCTAATTAACTTTAATTAAGGCTTGTGTGGAAATGCTGGATGGTTGTTTTGGGCCCAGGACAGGTTATGACCTCCTGCCCTGATGTTATATTGATTGCCCTTAAGATTAGATTAAAAGATGATGAACATTAAATGGTCCTGATACAATCTAAAACAATCAGAAAATAAAATAATTTTAATTAGTTTATGAGATGTCAAGTTAAGTTTAGGTTTACTGGGGTTAGCAAACAAAATTTGGCTTGGGATTGGGAGGTTTGAAAGTTGATTAGGTTAGGTTGAGTCAAAATACTGAAATAGAAGAATTCAAGATATTAGGGTTTCAACCGATGCAGAATTTGACATAGATTTCGATGCAAAAAAAAACAAAGAAATTTTAAAACAGAGTATGGACAGTGTTGGTTCTACCTACCAAATTTTATGTAGAAAAAAAGTCAAATGATGATTCAAATATTAGGGGTTTTGGACTGCTACAGAGATTTTTAGGATTCTATTAAGGTTCCTATGATGCTGACTTTTAGGACTTCAGGGTTTCTATAAAAATAATTAAAAATTATGATAATTACTAGGATAGAATAGAGGACATGTAGTGCAAATTTTATAAAAAAAATAAAATGTTTAAGATGCCAAAATCAAATAAAACCTAGACATCTAATGTAGTGGATAGAATGCTGAATTAAAGTTTGAAAATGCAAAGCAAATAGAAAACTATCCTAAACCTACTCTGATACCAAACTAATGCGAGATGACTCTAAGATTGCTAAGCATGAAGGAAAAATAGTAAAATAATTTTTTTGTGATTTTTGTAATTTAGTTTGTAAGCTAAATTTCCAAATAAAAGTAAGAACTAGCAAGAAGAAGAGCAATGCATAGAATCATCGTATCGCAGGCAAACTCAAGAAAAATAATAAATTCCAGGACCCGAGAATTAAGAAACTCCTGGAGTAGGATAGATTATCTTCATCTAATCAAAAATTAAAAGAAGGGAAGCATATTACCAATCAGTAATTGAAGGATTTCCGTTGAAGAGATCACACAGCACTCTGATTGGAGTCTGGATGATGAAGTTCGGTTCCCTTGATTAGATGGCTGATTTGGATGGTTCTGGATGTAAGGAAAGCCTCCTCTGGGGAGGTGAAACACGTCGGGGATCCTGTAAAACATCAGGGGTCAATCAAAATAGCAAGTAATAAAAAGAAAGGGGACTAGGTTTAGAAAGAATCAGGTTAGGGTTTAGAAGTGGGGCAGCTTGAAGCTTGATGAAGATCTCCTTGCTTGGTGGCCTTGGGCACTCCTTCTTGGATGTGTGAAGCCTTGGATGGCAGTGAGATAGGGTGTCCATGGATGCTAGGGCAGCAAGGAAACACAAACATAAACCAAAGAACCAAAAAAATAAAGTAACACAATCTCGCAAGCTCAAAATAAATTCACTAGGGTATTGATATCATGAATAAAAGTTGATTACAAGACAGGGAGGGATGGGGTATTTATAGAGTTCCCATGCTCTCACTAACCATGGTTACACTTGGGTTACATGTCCTCTTCTAAATTGGAATACAAGTCCTTTCCTAGCTAGGTTAGAAAAACAAATCCCCATTAGGTTAGGAATTGACCTAGTCTTCTCCTTTTTCCTTCATGCTTTGACAATTCCCCTCAAGGACACCTCTTAGACTTGGTAAACATTTCAAGGATGCTTAGGAGGGTGTGTTGGGCTTCTAGGGGTAGCAAGGGGCCAGCCCAAAGGGGCTTGGGTGCATGGGTTTGGGCCTCTGGAAGCTGGGGTGGCCTGGTAGCCTGGTAGCAGAAATATTCCATAGAATCTTGCTTCTTTAGGGCTTGGGCATGGCACTTGCACTTGATTTCTATGGGCTAGGATGTAGAGGGACCTTTGGAATCATGGATGCCCTGGTTTGGGAATATGCTCTGGCATCTGGATTGGAATCTGGGCATCTGGAGGACATCTGGAAAGAATCAGGGTTTCTAGAAGCATCTTGGATCCTGGGTTGTCACACAAGATCTAATGGATTGATGTAGCGGTCTCTAACTCTTGGATGTGGCCTGGTAAAACTCCAAAATATGGTGACCTCCTCTCTTGTATAAAAATTGGGCTCATACTGTACTCATAATTGATGTACAGGACTCAAAATACTGACTAGGTTGAGGGTTGAGACATATCAACTAACCTCAACTTATTGCAGGACTCAATCTTAATTGATTACAAAGTTTTCAAAACTTTGACACATGACTAAGTAACCCATATGGGATCCAGGGATCTGTGTTTGATCCTGGTGTACCCACCAAAGTAAGGATACAATAGTCATTACATAGGAATCCTATTCCCACCCAAACCCTAGCTAGCAAAATAGGAAAAAATAGGTAGAAAGAAATCCCTAAATCTTCTCTCCCTTCTCTTTCATTGGTCAGCCAAGGGAAGTGACCCTAGTGGCTGACCAAGGGTGGTAAGCTTACTTCTTGGTGCCACTTATCTCCTCTCCTGGGCCTGGGTAGGCCCAGCTTGCTTCAGGTTGTATTTCAGGGCTTCAGGGTCTTGGGCTTGTCTCCCGAGCTTCTGATTTCTTTTCTAAGGCTTGTAATTTCTCCTCCTAGGCCTTTCATGATCCTCCTAGCTTTAGTTCGGTTGGTCTTCACTTGGCTGGCTTGGTCCTCACTTGTATGAGTCATTACTGGACATGCACTGGACTCCGAAAAATGACTAGCTCAACATGAGCTGACTAGTATAGGACTCAAGGAAAAAACAACTTAGATGAACTAAGCCTTGTTACAGATAGACACAATTGTAACTAAGTGATCCACAAAGGGTTGAGAAGCCTCTATCATTTTCTAGTAACTCTGGTGTCCACACCAATTCTCCCGGGATGGGAGGAACTCGACCCTGTCGAGTGAAAATCAAGTTGGCTCATTTATCTCTCGAGGAGGTCTGGGTTGAGGCATTGCAAGACCTCTCGAGAAATCCATGAATCGTCCATCTCTGGCTAGCCTTATCATTAGACCATGTAGCGTTGATAGCCACAGCCCTGGGTCGTTAAGACTTCATCATCCAAGATACGCTCGATCCATTCTCCTCTCTCAGGCAAATTTATTGATGGACACTCTGGGCTAGGGTCACTCTCAATGGAAAGAATAGGTCCAAAGGCCTCACTAGGTATCGCTGCTGGTTCCCTATACTCAACCAGGTCTGTGATATTGAAGGTAGAACTAATGTCCAAATCCGTAGTCAAATCTAATACATAGGCATTTGGTCCAACCCTCTCTATCACTTTAAAAGGTCCGGCTTCGCGAGCATGAAGTTTCTTAATGGTCCCAAGTGGAAACTGCTTAGGCCTAAGCCTAATCATGACAGAATCCATTACATCAAATTCCTTGGCTCTTCTTCAGGAAATAGCCAGTTTGTTTCAAAATTAGTGCAGGTGGTGAACATGTTGAGCACATGCAGACTCCTAACAAGTGATGCAAAAGACTCAAACTATCACCTAATAGACTTGACTATGCATTCCTATCGAAAGAGGTTTATTAGGTCTTAACTACAACTTGGGTATGGGACATGAGTTATGGTTGATGGATGACATGCAGAAGAAAATTTGCTAGTAACTCCTAATAGATGCCAAAGGGTCTTCCAAAAGTAGGTGGCAAATGGGATGGGCTCGAAGGATTCATGTGACTTGGTAACCCCAATAAAATGTAACCTAATTGTTCTAGACACATGAGAAGACTCAGGAAAGTGTAGGAAATAGGAAGGGGATTCAGGAAAGGGTTCTAGGCTAAAGAGACTGACCTTAATGTATGAATATGGAGTTAAATCTATAGGCAAGAAAAGGTCAATGCTATGGAAGGATGGGTCAACAATTTTTGGGAAGAAATCTTCAATAGGAATGGAAGGAAGGGATTCATCCTGAGGGCAATGGGTTAAATAAGACAAATCCTCAATAAAGTCTTCTAGTTCATGGAATTTAGGACTAGGCTCTACAATTAGGCCCTTTTTTAGTGTTTCCTCAGGTAAAATCCTAGTATCAGAGTTCTTCTCCTCTGATTGGTCCTCTATTGCTGGTTTAATCTGAGCGTGGTCAAGGTTAACTAACTCTAGAATGGCTTCTACCAGGATACCTACAGGGTATACTAATTCTAGGTCTTCTAGGGATGTCTCCTCTTCTCCCTCATACTCATCCACTAAGTTCACGTCACCTTCATACACTTCCGCTTTAATGTAAGCCTTGTGAATCAAAGGGGTGGTAGGGGAAGGTTGGCTAAGGGAGAATTGGCTAGGTCTTAGCTCCTGATTATGGGCACTACTCCTAAAAGGTTTAGGTTGCCTAAGGGGTAGTGGCTTACTACTGGGCTCATATTTAGGGGTACTAATCCTATGGGGTTCAAGTTGACTAGGGGAAATAGACTAGTACTAGGCTGATACCTAGGGGTTATGGGCTGGCTGGGCTCATAAGACAAGGGTGCAGATCTATGGGTCGTGGGATTATAGGATTTGGGGTCATAAGATTTGGGTTCATATCATTTGGGTAGTGTGGATATGGGTGGCTCAGGTTTGGATCTAGTCTGAGTCCTATAGATTATTTCTAGGGTTCCTATCCGAACATCTACTTGATCAAATCTATTAGCTAGGTGGTCTAGTCTACTATGGGTTCGGGTATTGGACTGGGTCATCTGGGTATTCATCTAGGTTAGCTGTTCAGTAAGGGCTTTAATCTGGGCTTCAAGATTGTCCATGGATTCAGCTAAAAGTGGAGATGGTGGATGATATGATGCTCCTGATTTAGTACTCATGCAAGACTTAATCAAACCAACTACAGCTCCCTAGACCTAGGGTCCAAAACTAGATGCTCATTAGGGTGGCAAACTAGCCTATAGTAACCCTGTACTCAGCCAAGCAGGTGCAAGGGGAGTGTTAGGTCATTGATTGCCAATCCTAGACACCAATTAGAGATTGGCTAGGTAGGCGGACCAGCACACAAGCCCATCAGGACTGAATCCCTGAACCATGATTCTAGACACTAAGCACAAGGCACACACAGGTTAGCTTGACATAGTGATATGACACTTACCCTGGACCCGACCAGTTGGTGTCCCTAACCCACTAGGGCAAAATTAAGTCTAGTTAATTCTAGGTTAGGCTTGGGATGGAATGCAAAGATGGTGGTTTTGGGCTAAGGAAAGGTAATGAACTCCTTCCCTTATCTGGCATAAAGAGAGTGCACTTAAAGTAAATTATGCAATGATGACAGGCAGATGAGGATGCAAATTAGGATATAGAAGTTTTTGGTATTTTTAGAATATATGTAATTTTTTTTATTTTGGAATTTTTCTTAAATAGAAAAATAATTGTAGATTATGCACTTATATGCTGGAAATATGCTAAAAATAAATATATGCAAAGATTATACTAAAAAAAATCCTGAACTTTCTGAAATTGGTTTGCTACCAAAATAGAGAAGAATTATTCTCAAGCAGTGTTTCAGCTGGAAGAAAATCTACAGAACTAAATAATTCCTGAGAAACTTTTGAAAAATACAATGGATTATGAAAAATCTAGAAAAATAAATTTCAAAATTTTCTGAGTTCTATGCAGGCAAAAATAATTAAAATAACAGAGTATATTTCAGAAGGCCGAAAATTAAAAAAAACCCTAAAACTCCTTGTGTTCTTCTTCATGAGCCAATTCATAGTGGCACCCCTACTGCCATAGGAGATCCCGTTGATTGGGAAAGAGGGTTTCGATGCCCTAATAATCTTCTATGATCGGATGGCCATGGTGAAGCGCCCGATCCGAGTATCCAAAGTGAACCGAGCCCAAAACATGCTTTGATAACAAATTGATGCGGAACCTATATATGCATGCAAGTATTTTTTTTGTATTTTTAATGTTAAGTTGTGTGATTAATAAAAAAGAATAGACCAAGAATCTAAGCAAGAAAACTATGCAAGATAAGAAACTAAAGCATGCAAGATAGGACCTAAAAGCAATATAAAGAAAAGGACCGCCGAGGCTGAGAAGCTCCGGTTAGGCTAGATCACCTACAATAAAGCTACTGGGGGAAGAGGGGGTGTACCTGGCAACGGTGGAAGTGCCCAGCATATATAGTATGCGAATCTCGCTCCAGATGTAGCCTGGAAAACCAAGCCGGAGACCCGCGGATACCCAGCTTTCTTTTAGGTAGTCCGATTGCAGCCTGGCTAGAGTCGTCGGATTCGTTGGAGTCAAGGGACCTGCAAATGACCTGTCAGGGGTTTGAAAACTCAAAGGAGAAGAAGAAATAAAAGGAAAACAGCAAGGGGAAGATGTTGTTTAGAGTGGGCGGCCAGAGCTTTGGAGAGCAGGCTGGCGGTAGGAAGCAATCGCAGGGCACCGGGAAGAGGAAAAGGCTCACACAGAACCCCTTAAGCATACAGTAGGGTAGCACACAGCAATTGGAGAGTCAAAGATTATTTCATATATCAAAATTAATTCTCATACAAGAGACTAGGGTCCTTTAAATAGACTCATAGTGTTGGGCCCCAAGTAAGGATACAATAGTCATTACATAGGAATCCTATTCCCACCCAAACTCTAGCTAGCAAAATAGAAAAAAATAGGTCGAAAGAAATCCCTAAAACTACTCTCCCTCCTATTGCCTTGGTTGGCCGAGGGAGGTGACCCTAGTGGCCGACCAAGGGTGGTAAGCTTACTTCTTTGCGCCAATTATCTCCTCTCCTGGACCTGGGCTAGCCTAGCTTGCTTTAGGCTGCATTTTAGGGCTTCAGGGTCTCGAGCTTGTCTCCCGGGCTTCTAATTTCTTCTCTAAGGCTTGTGATTTCTCCTCCTTGGCCTTCCATGATCCTCCTAGCTTTAGTTGGGTTGGTCTTCACTTGGCTGGCTTGGTCATCACTTGTATGAGTCATTATTGGACATGCACTAGACTACGGAAAATGACTAGCTCAAAATGAGCTGAGTAGTACAGGACTCAAGTAAAAAATAACTTAGATGAACTAAGCTTTATTACAAATGGACTCGATTGTAACTAAGTGATCCATAGAGGGTTGAAAAGTGTCAATCTTATTCTAGTGCCTCTGGTGTCTGCACCATAAGGTCGGCAACAACATGACATATATTTTGTCTCAAAATGACATGTCAAATAAGACATGTGTTAATGTCCCATGGTGATGTGGCAGTGATGTCCAAAGATTTTGCAAAGATGGTGCCATAAACAAATTGACTTGGCCAGCACATGGCTTATCTTGGGCTAGCACATGGCTTGTCTTGGGCTAGCACATGACTTGTCTTGAGTCTTCAATTGGGTGCACATGAGATGTTGTCTTGGGTCCCCTCTTGTAATACAGGGCTCAATGACTCAACTAATTATATTGGCTCAATGAATAACTAACCACATGATTTAACCAAATAATAACTAATTGAACCAACCATACTTAATTAGGCTTTCAAATAAAAACCCAATTAAAGTTGGTAAAAAGGGCTAATTAAATTGGACCATTAAGATCCTAAATAGTTATATAGGGTTTAACTTAATTAGGGTTTCAACTCAACTTGGTAAAAATTGTTTTACCCAAAAATCAACAAAATCCTTATTATAGTTGGTAAAAAGTGTTTACCCTAACTAATCCAAAATAATAGTATTTAAAATAACTATTTACATTATAAATAGGGTTTGGGTTCAGGGTTTACTTACAGGTGATCAATAGGGATGTGGGTTCAACCTGTCGATTTCTTTTAGCCCTGGTGCCCGCACCAATTCTCCCCGGGTGGGAGGAACTCGACCTTGTCGAGTATGGGTCAATTCCACTGTTGTAATACTATAGTAAGTCAAGGACAACTCTCTGCAAGTCTTTTCTGGTGATCCAAGAATCATCAGACTCAGGTCATCCTTGTCAATGAACTAGATATCGCTGATAATCTTTGCTTCCGGTAGCGATGATCTTATCATCCAAGATCCATTCGATATTATGGTGTGGACACCATAAACCAAAAGAAACTTCACTCCAACAAGGTTAGCCTTATCCCGATTTGAATCGAAGATAATTAGGTTACCTTGTATCCTTTAGTTCAAAAATGTTTTATTTTCAAGAGCCATTTCCTTTTCAAGAGTCCTGTAATTAATCAAGAGTGTTTATTGAGTCCTGTAATTACTTTTAAAAAAAATTTCATTTCCTGTAAGTCCGTTTCAAGTTTTAAAGTTTAGGTCAGTCAAGTCAGTTCAGTTGAGTTAAGTCTATTTCAGTTAATCAAGTCTTAAAGCAATGAAAGCCAGCAACAAGACTCAAATTCTGGACCCCAGAATTTGACCACATGAAGAAGAGAAGACACATCAACCAAGCAAGAGAAAAGGACCATCAACTAGGACTACTTGGCGCCACATGTCATTCCTTATCCAAGTAAAAGACCATCTCATCATGCCACGTCATCAGGCGTCACCTCACTAGCCACCTCATCACTCTTTGGTGCCAACAAGGAAGATTCAAATTCAAGGAGGTTGGCCACACCCCTCCAAGTCCTCCACCAAATCCTCCAACCCCCCCCCATCCCTCCAAACTCTCCACCAAATCCTCCAACCCCCGCCCCCTTGTAATCCTCCTCAATTTGAGGAGTTTTTAAATTTCAAAAGCTAACTTTGTGAGGCTATTAAAGACCTTGGATGCCCATTGTAAAGGGGATTGATTTTGGGGAAATGAATGAAAAGTGAAGTTGAATTTTGGAAGAAGAAGTTGTCTTGTGTTTTTTTTTTTTTTCTTATGTGAAAGTTTCCCATCCTTTTTCCTCCACGCCAAAGCTATTCTTTTCCACTAGCAAAGCATCTTCCAAGCTCAAGTGAAGGGTCCTTCGAAGACTTTGAGTTGTGGGCCGGGTTCACCTTGACAAAGAACCAAAAAGTTGAAGCCCCAAGTCCAGGGTTCTGATATCTGTTATCCAGGTTCTTCAATTCTGAGCGTTATTAGTTTCAAGGTATGAATCAAAAGAAGGTTGGAAAGCTCATCAAGGTAAGTCCACAATCATTAGCCCCTATTGTCTAGATCTTCTTCTTTCTTAGTTTAGAATTGTGTCTCATCAAGTAAAAGTCCCATTTCTTATAATCCTTAAGTCTTATTATGATGAGTACAATGCTAGTGTAATTAGGTTTCATTGCTCTACAAACCATATTCAAAACATTAATCATATGCTTGCCGCATCATCTTGGTATCAGAGCATGGTCGGATAATTTCCTGCATTTAGATATGTTGCATGCATACTTGTGATCTAGTTAATTTTTTTAAAAATCCAAGCAAGATCTAAAATTCACGCCTCGTAAGTGGGTGTACTCAAGTACACTGTCACTACCCATGAGAATAATGAGCCCCTTGCAGGACATGAATTTTTAGATTGAAGTCTGGGTAAGCCAATGCACTTGTTTGATTAGGTTCTGTTTTCTAAAAATTTGCATCTGTTTACTGTAATCCGTCAGCAGCTCCAAAGGCAAGTCACTAATTTTTTGTTGAAATATTTTTTTTCTTGTTCCATTTTAAGTCAATTATCACCATATTAAATTTCATTATCCAAAAAAAATTATAAAAAAAATGAAAATTTCTGCAGTTCAACAATATCATTAGGGTTCTGTTCTATCCTTTTTATTTATCTTCATTTGTAGGATCTTCTTAGAGTAGTAAAGATTTTAGTTTTAAAATTCCTTTCATCTGCATTAAAACATATAAGTTAGGAATCCTCTGTGAATTTTTCAGAATTTTTGGATATTTTTTTCATCAAGTTTTCCACACCACTTTCAAACTGCAACACACTTCTGCAGCACCTTTGCATTTCATTCATCTCATGAGAAATCAAATTAAGGGCATCAATTTGATATAGGGTCAGGGTTTCATCACATGTCCCTAGCCCAAAAATCACCAACCAGCATATCTATCCCAGCTCGTTAATTAAAATTGAGTAGAACGATAATTGCCCTAGTGGGCTAGGGACACCAACAAGTTGGATTCAGGTTAGGGTCAAGTTAAATGTGTCAGCTAATTGGTGTGTGATTACTGGCTTGGTGTCTAGGATTGGTGCATCAGGGCTTGTGATTTGGTCCGCCTACCTGGACAATCTCAGATTGGTGTCTAAGGCTGGCAATCAGGGACGCTCACCCCCCTCCACCTATCTGGCTAAGTCCCATAAGTACTACTAGCTAGTTGGTTCACTAAATTAGACTTCTAATTTGTGCTCTATGTCTAGGAAACCTTAGCTCGAACTTGAGTCCATTTGCATGCATGACAACTAGAGCAGGGACACCATATTCACCAATCCAAGACCAGTCAAGTGTAGCCATGGACCAAAACTTAGGAAATTTGATCAAAGTCCTAAATGATCAAGTGGCCCAACTGACTAAGAGTTTAACTGAGCAATTGGCCCAAACAAATCAGAATGTGGCACAAACCAACTAAGACATGAAAGAGCAGTTAGCCCACATCACTACTAGATTGGATCAGTTAGAGGCTAGAACCCCTGAAAGCAATCATGAAGCATAGACTGAGCCTGAGCCTAGTCTTGCACCTAAACTCGAGAACCCATTGAACCCTAGAAGGATTCCATATCAAAACCCTCTCTACGAAACAAACCCTATGTGAGCTCCCCAAGATCAGTTTTATGATCCATTTCCTAGAGGACCCCACCCTGATAAAACCATTGATCCCAACCTAAGGAGATTCCATCATGAGCCTAACTATGAACCCAATGTCAGGAGACCCACCCCAATTCACTTTGATCAAGATGACCGAACCATGAAGAACATTAGGCTGGAAGCTCCCACCTTTGATGGAATTTTAGATCCTAAGATCTACATTGATTGGGAAGGTGAGATGGACCAATATTTTTACTAGTTTGAGATGAGTGAAGAGCGCAAGTGTAAGTTTGCAAAGCTTAAACTTGTGCGCCAAGCTAGGTTATATTGGGGAAATGTTGAGATACTCACTAGACAGAGAGGTGATGTGCCCATAGTGACCTGGCGAGCTATGAAACTTAGGCTTAGGGAAAAATACCTTCCTATGTCCTACCACCAAAGACTCCTAGATCAATGGCAAAGACTTACTCAAGGAAATAAGAGTGTCGCAGAGTACATAGCGAAGTTTGACGAATTCATTATGAGGTGCAATGTTGATGAATCTGAGTCGGTGACCTTGTCTAGATTTATAAGCGGACTGAGGGAAGAAATTCAAAGAGAATTATTCATGCAAGAGGTACATGACCTAGAATTGGCCTATCAGATAGCTAGGGATGCTGAGAGATTCCATAGAGGTCCAGTCTATCGTAGGCCCGAAGCCCCTAGGACTAGTGCACCTTACCAGCAGTCAGGATCCAATCAGCCTAGATTCAATCGACCCAATCCTAATGTGCCTGTGACCCGAAGAGATGACAAGGGGAAAACATCTGAGACCCAAAGAACTCCAAATGCCTGTTTCAAGTGTAACAAAGTGGTTCACTATTCTAGCAGCTGTCCTAATAGAGCCCTACACATAGGGAAAGTAGAAGAGGAAGCCGTAGAATCCGAAGGTGAATTTGAGGAGGAAGTATACCAGGCAGATGAGAACTTGGCTGAAATGTATGAGGAAGAGGAAGTCCTGGTAGATCAAGATCTGATAGGAGTGGTTAGGTGTATTCTCACCCAGGCTAAAACCCAAGAAGATTGGCGTAGGACTAGCATCCTACAGACATTCATTAAGATAGGTGAGAAAGTATGCAAAATCATTTTAGATAGCGGTAGCTGTGTCAATGCCATATCTACCAACACAGTAAAAACCCTAGGATTGCCCACCGTACCCCACCCCAATCCCTATAAGGTATCCTGGATAGACTCAACCACGATTTCCATTAAGTCTAGGTGCCTAGTAACCATTCAGTTCCAATCTTACCTAGAGAAAGTATGGTGTGATGTACTTCCAATGAGAGTAAGTAGCATAATCCTAGGCCGACCATGGTTGTACGATCTTGATGTAACACTCTATGGTCATTCTAATTCATGCTCATTTACTCATAATGGAAAGAAGATTGTAATCCATTCTTCTCTACCTAAGAACCCTATTAAGAGAGGATCAAGCCAATTAAGTGATAAGAAAAAAGGGATAAACATGATCACTGCTAAAGAAATGGAGCAAGAAATTAGCAATGGATCACCTATTTGGATTTTGACCATTAAGGATCATCAAGAACCTCTTTCAAAAGAACAACCTCCAGAAGTCAGTGAAGTGCTAGAGGAGTTCAAAGACGTGTTCCCCGACGACTTACCCGACCAACTCCCACCTCTTAGGGATATACAACATACGATAGATTAAGTCCCCGGAGCAACCCTACCGAACCTTCCCCATTATAGAATGAACCCTACCGAGCACCAAGAATTACAACGACAAGTAGGAGAACTCCTAAAGAAAGGATTCATTAGAGAAAGTTTGAGTCCATGCGCAGTCCTAACCTTACTTACCCCTAAGAAAGAAGGCACATGGAGAATGTGTGTTGATAGTCATGCCATAAATAAAATCACGGTGAAGTATAGGTTTCCCATTCCCTGCTTGGATGATATGTTAGATATGATGGCCGGTGCAACTATATTTTCTAAGAATGACCTGAAGAGCGGCTATCACCAAGTTAGGATCAGGCTAGGGGATGAATGGAAGACTTCCTTTAAAACTAAGGATGGGTTATTTGAATGGGAAGTCATGCCTTTTGGGTTATCAAACATCCCTAGCACTTTTATGCGAATCATGAATCAAGTCCTACGGGCCTTTATTGGAAAATTTGTTGTCGTTTTCTTTGACGACATACTTATCTATAGTAGGACTAGAAAAGATCATCAACAACATCTGAGGCAGGTCTGTTTTGCACTTAGGAAAGATAATCTCTATGCCAACCTAAAGAAATGTGCTTTCATGACTACTAGAGTTATCTTCCTAGGATTTGTTGTGACCCCTGAAGGAGTATCCGCTGACCCTGAGAAGGTTAAGGCAATTGTAGAGTGGCCAACACCCAATAATATTCACGAAGTAAGATGTTTTCATGGCCTCGCTACGTTTTATCGAAGATTTATTAGAGGGTTTAGCACCATAGTTGCTCCTATCACGGATTGTATTAGGAAGGGCCATTTTGAATGGACGAAGTTAGCTGATAAGGCCTTCCGTCACATCAAAGATAAGATGACCAAGGAACCAGTCTTAAGGCAACCTGATTTTTCTAAGGTCTTTGAAGTAGCATGCGATGCTTCGGGAGTAGGGATTGGTGGAGTTCTGAGTCAAGAGAACCATCCCGTAGCATTCTTTAATAAGAATTGAATGAAGCCATGAAGAAATACTCGACATATGATCGGGAGCTTTATGCGGTAGTGCAACCATTAAGGTATTGGAGGCATTATCTCCTACCACAAGAATTTGTTTTATTTTCAGACCATAAAGCCCTTAGGTTTTTGAGTTCCCAAAAGAAACTAAACCCTAGGCATGCCAAATGGGTAGAATACATCCAATCCTATACTTTTGTCCTAAAACATCAATCGGGAACTGACAATAAGGTAGTTGATGCCCTAAGTCGTAGAATGTTACTTTTATCTTCAGTTAGTACTGAAGTCATAGGTTTTGAAAGACTTAAGGAGTAGTATGAAACCTGTCCAGATTTTTGTGAAATTTATCAGGTTTTGCATCAAGGACCATCTAGTGATCATAGTGACTATACCCTTCTAGATGGTTATCTTTTTAGAGAGAATAGGCTTTGCATCCCAAGAACCTCCTTAAGAGATCTTTTAGTTTGGGAGATACATGAGGGAGGTTTGGCTGGCCACTTCGGACGAAACAAGACTATCTTGGCTGTTGAGGAACAATTTTACTGGCCAGGCCATAAGAAACAAGTAGCAAACCTTGTAGCCCAATGTAGGATATCTGCTGTTGCAAAGCAGCAAAAGAAGAATACCAGGCTATACACTCCATTACCTGTACCTGAGTATCCATGACAGGATCTAAGCATGGACTTTGTTCTAAGATTACACAAGACCATTCAAAAACATGATTCAATCTTTGTGGTGGTCGACCGATTTTCAAAAATGGCCCATTTCATACCTTGCTCCCAAACATCCGATGCCTCTAGGATAGCCAAACTCTTTCTTGATCAAGTAGTCAGACTCCACGAGTTACCAAAAACCATAGTTTCTGATAGGGATGTCCACTTCACAAGTTACTTCTGGAAAACCCTTTGGCACCTATTAGGAACCAGACTGAAATTCTCCACAGCCTATAATCCCCAGACTGATGGACAAACCGAGGTTGTAAATAGAATGATGGGGAACTAATATGCATGCAATTTTTTTTGTATGTTTTACATGTTGAGTTAGGTGATTAATTCCCAAATTTTAGATCAAAATTATTTGTAGGAAATTTTGTATAAATTTTTGAAGATCAGCATGCAGATTAGGACCTAGAAAAGTAGCAAAGAAGGACCGCCGGGGCTGAGAAGTCTCGGTTAGGGCAAGTTCTCCTACAATAAAACTACTGGAGGTAGAGGGGTGTACCTGACAATGTCTGTGAAGATCGCAGCGAAGGGGTCTCTCGTTCCTCAATGGATGCGGCCTGGAAAATCGAGCCAAAGACCCGCGGATACCCGGCTTTCTGCTCGGTGATTCGATTGAGGCTTGGCTAGAGTCGTTGGATTCGTAGGAACTCAGGGACCTGCAAAACGACCTGTCAGGGGTTAGAAAGCTCACAAAGGAACAAGAAAACAAAGCAAAAATAGCAAGGGAAGGCTTCTTTTGGAGTGGGCATCCAGGGATCTGGAGGGTTTGTTGGCAGCAGGAAGATGATTGCAAACACCGGGAAGAAGAACTCTCATAAACCCCTTTAGGCACACAGCAGGGTATCACACCACTCAATAGAAGAACTCAAGGTTTTCATTCATCAAAAATTCTCCTCATACAAGAGGCTAGGGTCCCTTAAATAGACCCTTAACCTTGGGCTCCAAGTAAGGGTACATAAGTCTTTACATAAGAATCCTTTTCCCTCTCAAACCCTAGCTAGAAAATAAGGAAATATTAGGTAGAAAAATCCCTAAAAATTTTCTTGACTTGGTCAAGACTCCAAGGATGCCTAGGGGGGCGTGTTGGGCTTCTAGGAGCAGCAAAAGGCCGGCCCAAAGGGGCTCGGGTGCATGGGTTTGGGCCTCTGGAAGCTGGGGTGGCCTGGTAGCCAGGTAGCAGGAATATTCTCTGGTATCTTGCTTCTTAGGGGCTTGGGCTTGGCACCTGGGCCTGATTTCTTTGGGCTAGGATGCAGATGGACCTCTGGAATCATGGATGCCCTTATTTATGAATATACTTTGGCATCTGGAAGGGAATCTGGGTATCTGGAGGGCATTTGCAAGAAATCAGGGTTTTCTGAATTTTCCTCCTAGGGTCTTCAAATCTTTAAGCTGGGTTGGACTTGTGCTATACTTCCATGTCTTCAATCTAGTTGGACTTGGTCTTCACATGTATGATATAGTCTTGAGTCTTCAGTATGCTTGGATAGGACTCAAAAAAAATAAAATTAGCTCAACAAGAGCTGACTAGCATTGGACTGAACTAGCTCAACATGAGCTGACTAGTACAGAACTGAAATAACAACTAAAAATACTCAAATAACAACTAAAATGGACTCAGATGAGCTAAGCCCTTATTACAGATGGACTCATAAATTATTGATCAATTTACAGAGGGTTGAAAAAGCCTCTATCTTATTCTGGTGCCTCAGGTGTCCCCACCAATTCTCCCGGGGTGGGAGGAACTCGACCCTGTCGAGTGAAGGTCAGACTGGCTCACATATCTCTCGAGAAGGTCTGGGTTGAGGCATTGCAAGGCCTCTCGAGAAATCCATGAATCGTTCGACTCTGGCCGGCCTTGCCATTGGACCAGGAAGCATTGATAGTCATGGCCCTAGGTCATGATGGCTTGATCATCCAAGATACGCTCGATCTGTTCTCCTCTCTCAGGCCAAATTTGTTTGTGGACACTCTAGGTTAGGGTCACTCACAATGAAAAGGAATAGGTCCAAATGCCTCACTAGGTAGTGCTGCCGGTTCCCTATACTCAACCAGGTCTGTAATATTGAAGGTAGAACTAATGCCCAAATCCGAAGGCAAGTCTAACACCTAGGCATTTGATCCAACCTTCTCTATCACTTTAAAAGGTCCGGCTCTGCAAGCATGAAGCTTCTTTTAGGCCTAAGCCTAACCAAGATAAAATCCACTACATCAAATTTTTTGATCCATCTTCGGGAATTAGCCAGTTGTTTTAACATTAGTGCGGGTGGTGAACATGCTAGGCACATGCAGACTCCTAACAAGATGATGCAAAGGACTCAAACCTACACCTAACAGACTCGACTATGCATTCCTATCAAAGTAAATTTTATTGAACTCTTTAGATCTAAACCTAATAGATTATAGGTTCTCTATGTTTGATCCTAGCTTGACATGCACATGAAAATTTACAGTGAACTCCTAGCAAATTCCAAAGAGTATGCCAGAAGTAAGATGCAAACCTAACATGCGTGATGAATGCATGCAGTATGCTAATCTCAGCTAAATGCAATCTAATGATCCTAGAAATGCTGGAGGTGTCAGGAAAGGGCAGAAAATAGGAAGTGCGTTCAGAATTAGTTTTGTAAGGTAGAGAAAAAGGTTCATGGTTAGTTGGATAAAGTAGGATAAAAGACGGGGTGTCAGGAACTAATCCTATACTAATGAGGTTAACCTTACGAGGTTGAGCTATATCTACAGGGTTTGCATAATGGAAGGATGGGTCGCCAATTTCGGGGAAGAGGTCCTTAATGGGAACTATAGGAGGGGACTCATCTTGAAGGTATTGATTCAAAGAGATAAGGTCCTTAATAAATTCTTCTGGTTCTTGTATTTTAGGACTAGACTCTATAATTTGGCTCTCCTCTATGGTTTCCTCAGGTAAGGCTCTAGCAGCAATACCTAGGTTCTCTTCCACTATAGCTTTAGGTTGGATGTGGTCAAGGTCAATTAGCTCTGGGTTGGTTTCTACCTGGGTATCTACTGGGTCAGCAAATTCTAGGTCATCTAAAGGTGTCTCCTCTTCTCCCTCATACTCATCCACTAGGCTCACATCAGCTTCATACACTTCCGCATTAATGTAAGCCTTGCGAATCTCAGGAATGGTTGGAGAAGGTAGGTTAGCAGGAAATTGGTTAGGTTCTGGTCTCTGATTATGGGTACTACTCCTAGTAGGTTCAGGTTGTATAAGAGGTAGTGGCTCACTATTGGGTTCATATTTAGGGATACTAATCCTATGGGGTTCAAGTTGACTAGGGGAAGCATGACTAGTACTAGGCTGATACTTAGCGGTTTTGGGTTCTCTAGGCTCATAGGACAAGGGTGCAGATCTATGGGTCATGGGATTATAGGATCTGGGGTCATAGGATTTTGGGTCAGCTCTATGATCAGGTTCTAAGGATGGATCAAGGTATGGGGTCCTCCTAAGGTTGGGCTCTCTATATGGGTCAAGATATTGGGTCCTTCTAGGATTGGACTCCCTATATGGGTCAGAATACTGGGTTCTCCTAGGGTTGGACTCTCTATATGTGTCAGAATATTGGGTCCTCCTAGGGTTGGACTCCCTATATGGGTCAGAATATTGGGTGTTGGGTCTACTAGGCTCATAGGGTGTGGGTGCATAGGATCTATGATCATGGGATCTAGAGTCATAGGATCTAGGTTCATAGGTTATGGATTCATAGGTTCTAGTTTCATAGGATTTAGAGTCATAAGATCTATAGGTTGTAGGTATACTAGGCTTATAGGGAGAGGGTAAATAGGATCTATCTTCCTGGTCTATAAAATCCTGATTGGGTCTTCTAGGACTAACCTTAGGGATTGGGTCATGACGATGGGCTCTCCTAGGTTCAGCCTCAAGGTATGGATCAGGGTTTGGGGTCCTCCTAGGTTGAGGATTGTAGTACGGGTCAGGATAAGGGGCTCTCCTAGGTTCGACCTCATGGTATAGATCAGGGTTTGGGGTCCTCCTAGGTTGAGGGGAATCAGGATCTGGCTCAGACTGTGACCCATGGGTTTTTCTTGGGGTCCCTACCCAGACTTTTAACTGATCAAACCTATTGGCAAGATGGTCAATTCTATCATTGGTTTGAATACGAGACTGAGTTAACTAGGTCATCTGGGTACTTATCTGGGCCATTTGATCAACTATGGCTTTTATTTGGGCTTGTAAATTTTCCATGGGCTCAGACATTTATGAAGGAGATGGGTGATATGAAACTCCTGATCTAGTGCTCATGCAAGACTCGATCAGACCGACTATAACTGACTAGACCTAAAGTCCAAACGAGATGCTCAATCAGGGTGGCAAACTAGCCTATAGTAACCCTGTACTTAGCCAGGCAGGTGTAAGGAGAGTGTTAGGTCCCTGATTGCCAATCCTAGACACCAATCAGAGATTGGCCAGGTAGGCGGACCAGCACACAAGCCCTTCGGGATTGAATCCCTAAACCACCGTTCTAGACACTAAGCACAAGGCACACACAGGTTAACTTGACACAGTGATCTAACACTAGCCCGGACCCGACCAGTTGGTGTCCCTAGCCCACTAGGGCAAATTAAGTCTAGTTAATTTTAGGTTAAGGCTTGGGACCAAATGCAAGGGATGTGGTTTTGTGCTATGGAGAGGTTATCAACTCCTCCCCCCATCTGATATAGCAAGAGTGCCCTTAAAAGTAGATTATATAATGATGGCAGGCAAATGATGCAAATTAGGGTTAGATGTTTTTGGTATTTTTGGAGAATATGTAATTTTTTTTTTTTTTTTGGTATTTTCTTAAATAGAAGAAAACTTACAAATTATTGCCTAATATTCAGTAAATATACTAAAATTAAAAGATATGCAAAAAATGCTAAACAAAACCCTAAAACTTCCAAACTTGTCTTGCTAAAAAAACAGAGCCAAAAACTTGTAGGCCCTATTTCGGCTTGCAGAAAATTTACAGGCCATAATAAAATCTGGAAAAATTTTTAAAATTATTGTGAATTATGATAAATCCAGGAAAATAAATTTCAGAGTTTTTGGAGCTTTTAACAGAGAGAAATAATTAAAAAAACATAGTATATATGGACTGAAAAATTGTAGAAAATAAGCCCTAATCTAAGCTCTGATACCAAATGATGGGGAACTAATATGCATGCAAATTTTTTTGTATGTTTTACATGTTGAGTTAGGTGATTAATTCACAAATTTCAGATCAAAATTATTTGTAGGGAATTTTGTAAGAATTTTTGAAGATCAGTATGCAGATTAGGACCTAGAAAAGTAGCAAAGAAGGACCGCCGGGGCTGAGAAGCCTCGGTTAGGGCAAGTTCTCCTACAATAAAACTACTGGAGGTAGAGGGGTGTACCTGACAACATCTGTGAAGATCACAGTGAAGGGGTCTCTCGTTCCTCGATGGATGCGGCCTGGAAAACCGAGCCAAAGACCCGCGGATACCCGGCTTTCTGCTCGGTGATCCGATTGAGGCTTGGCTGGAGTCGTTGGATTCGTAGGAACTCAGGGACTTGCAAAATGACCTGTCAGGGGTTAGAAAGCTCACAAAGGAACAAGAAAACAAAGTAAAAACAGTAAGGGAAGGCTTCTTTTGGAGTGGGCGTCCAGGGATCTGGAGGGTTTGTTGGCAGCAGGAAGATGATTGCAAACACCGGGAAGAAGAACTCCCACAAACCCCTTTATGCACACAGCAGGGTATCACACCACTCAATAGAAGAACTCAAGGTTTTCATTCATCAAAAATTCTCCTCGTACAAGAGGCTAGGGTCCCTTAAATAGACCCTTAACCTTGGGCTCCAAGTAAGGGTACATAAGTCTTTACATAAGAATCCTTTTCCCTCTCAAACCCTAGCTAGAAAATAAAAAAATATTAGGTAGAAAAATCCCTAAAAATTTTCTTGACTGGGTCAAGACTCCAAGGATGCCTAGGGGGCGCGTGTTGGGCTTCTAGGAGCAGCAAAAGGCCAGCCCAAAGGGGCTCGGGTGCATGGGTTTGGGCCTTTGGAAGCTGGGTTGGCCTGGTAGCCAGGTAACAGGAATATTCTCTGGTATCTTGCTTCTTACGGGCTTGGGCTAGGCACCTGGGCCTGATTTCTTTGGGCTAGGATGCAGATGGACCTCTGGAATCATGGATGCCCTTATCTATGAATATACTTTGGCATCTGGAAGGGAATCTGGGTATCTGGAGGGCATCTGCAAGAAATCAGGGTTTTCTGAATTTTCCTCCTGGGGTCTTCAAATCATCAAGCTGGGTTGGACTTGTGCTATACATCCATGTCTTCAATCTAGTTGGACTTGGTCTTCACTTGTATGATATAGTCTTGAGTCTTCAGTATGCTTGGATAGGACTCAAAAAAAATAAAATTAGCTCAACATGAGCTGACTAGCATTGGACTGAACTAGCTCAACATGAGCTGACTAGTACAGACCTGAAATAACAACTAAAAATACTCAAATAACAACTAAAATGGACTCAGATGAGCTAAGCCCTTATTACAGATGGACTCATAAATTATTGATCAATTTACAGAGGGTTGAAAAAGCCTCTGTCTTATTCTGGTGCCTCAGGTGTCCCCACCATAGAAGTCTAGGGAACTTGCTGAGATGCCTAGTGGGAGAAAGTCTAGGGAACTGGGATTTGTTATTGCCACGTGCTGAGTTCGCTTACAACAGTTCGGTCAATAGATCTACGGGCAAAAGTCCCTCTGAGATAGTCCATGGTTACAAGCCTAAGAAACTTTTAGATCTAATCCCACTACATATTCACACACGAGTCTCTGAGTCTGCTGAGTCTTTTGCACAGCATGTCACAAATCTCATAAAGAAATCAGTAATAAGATCAGCCTGAGCAATGAAACTTACAAACACTTAGCTGACTCACATAAGAGGGCTAAAGAATTCTGTGAAGGGGATTATGCGATGATTAGGCTCAACCCTGAACGGTTCCCCTTTGGAACCATAAAGAAGCTGCATGCCCGTGGAGCAGGACCTTTCAAGATCTTAAAGAAAATAGGGCCTAATGCATATGTTTTGGAACTTCCACCTGATATGGGTATCAGTACAACCTTTAATGTTTCAGACCTAGTAGAATACAAAGAACCAGTACTAATACCTAGTGAGCCTTTTGGGCCAGAAACTTTCATTAAGAGTGAACATATTTTCGAGTGTCCACCACCAACCCTACCTGAGCGGAGAGAGAGGATTGAGAGAATCCTGGATGACAAGACCATTACTACAAGGAATAAGGACTATCAGCGATACCTGGTTCAATGTCAAGGTCAACCTGAGTCCGACAACTCTTGGTTTACTCGAGAGGACCTGCAAAGACTTAACCCAGACTTGTTCGAGCATTACTAGGGCAAAACTGAACCATACTCGATTGGGTCGAGTTATGCCCACCCCAGGAGAATTGGTTTGGACACCAGAAATCGAAAGAAACTTCACTCCAACAAGGTTAGCCTTATCCCAATTTGGATCAAAGATAATTAGGTTACCTTGTATCCTTTAGTTCAAAAATGTTTTATTTTCAAGAGCCATTTTCTTTTCAAGAGTCCTGTAAATGTTTTATTTTCAAAAGCCATTTCCTTTTCAAGAGTCCTGTAATTAATCAAGAGTGTTTATTGAGTCCTGTAATTACTTTTAAAAAAAATTTCATTTCCTGTAAGTCCGTTTCAAGTTTTAAAGTTTAGGTCAGTCAAGTCAGTTCAGTTGAGTTAAGTCTATTTCAGTTAATCAAGTCTTAAAGCAATGAAAGCTAGCAACAAGACTCAAATTCTGGACCCCAGAATTTGACCACATGAAGAAGAGAAGACACATCAACCAAGCAAGAGTAAAGGACCGTCAACTAGGACCACTTGGCGCCACATGTCATTCCTTATCCAAGTAGAAGACCAACTCATCATGCCACGTCATCAGGCGCCACCTCTTTAGCCACCTTATCTATCTTTGGCGCCAACAAGGAAGATTCAAATTCAAGGAGGTTGGCCACACCCCACCAAGTCCTCCACCAAATCCTCCAACCCCCCCTCATCCCTCCAAACTCTCCACCAAATCCTCCAACACCCCCTTGTAATCCTCCTCAATTTGGAGAGTTTTTAAATTTCAAAAGCTAGCTTTGTGAGGCTATTAAAGGCCTTGGACGCCCATTGTAAAGGGGATTGATTTTGGGGAAATGAATGAAAAGTGAAGTTGAATTTTGGAAGAAGAAGTTGTCTTGCATTTTTTTTTTTTTTTCTTATATGAAAGTTTCCCATCCTTTTTCCTCCACACCAAAGCCATTCTTTTCCCCTAGCAAAGCATCTTCCAAGCTCAAGTGAAGGGTCCTTCGAAGACTTTGAGTTGTGGGCCGGGTTCACCTTGACAAAGAACCAACAAGCTGAAGCCCCAAGTCCAGGGTTCTGATCTCTGTTATCCAGGTTCTTCAGTTCTGAGCGTTGGTAGTTTCAAGGTATGAATCAAAAAAAGGTTGGAAAGCTCATCAAGGTAAGTCCACAATCATTAGCCCCTATTGTCTAGATCTTCTTCCTTCTTAGTTTAGGATTATGTCTAATCAAGTAAAAGTCCCATTTCTTATAATCCTTAAGTCTTATTATGATGAGTATAATGCTAGTGTAATTAGGTTTCATTGCTCTGCAAACCATATTCAAAATATTAATCATATGCTTACCGCATCATCTTATTTCTCTGGGCTGGTAGTATGGCAAGTGGACACACTTGGGTTGGTTCACTCTCAAGAACAGGATTAGGCCTAAATGGCTCACTAGGAATCAATGTTGGCTCCCTATACTCGATAAGGTCTGAAACATTGAAAGTAGAGCTAAGGACTGGTTCAGGTGGCCATTCAAGCACGTAGGCATTAGGTCATATTTTCTTAATTTCTTTGAATGGTCCACTACTATGGGCATATAATTTTTTCATGGTTCCAGGTGGGAACCGTTTAGGTCATAATCGAACCATAACAAAGTCTCCTTCATTATATTTCTTATGTCTTCTCTTGAATTAGCCATATAATTCTTATACAATTCTTTAATGTATTATGCATATGACTCAGCAAATGTCTAATAGACTCAACTATGCATTTCGAGTGAAGAAAATTTATTTATTACTATTTTTTTTATTTTTTTTATTTATTTAAGTCTTTAATTTCAATTCTGTGCTTGACCCTTGGTCGGTGGGTGACATGCGAATGAAAACTTGACATACACTACTAATAAATGTCATAGGGTCTGCCAGAAATAGGTTGTAAACCTAACATGCTCAATGGGCTTATGCAACATGCTAACTTCTATAAAATGCAAACTAATGGTCCTAGAAATGCTAGAATCTTTAGGAAAAGGTAAAAAATAAGAACTGGATTCGAGGGTGACTTGGTAGGATAGTAAATAAGAAAAGGGTTCGGGGATTTGTCCTAAACTAATGGGGTTGACCTTAAGGGTTTGGGGTATAGCTACAGGGTCTACCCTAAAAAGAATGAATCACTAATCTCAGGAAAGAGATCTTCAACTGGAGTCAAAGGGGTGACTTCAGCCTGAGGGTACCGGACTAAAGAAATCATATCCTCAATAGGCTCTATGACTTGAGTCTCTTCTTGTGTTTCCACAGGTATAGTCTTAGAATTAGGGTTAGGTTCCTCTTGGATCTCTTTTCCTAAGGGTCCTATCAGTACAGTTTCAGTCAGGGTACAGCCATGGTCAACTAACTCTAGGTTGGCTTTAGTCTGGGTATGGTCTGGATTGTCTAACTCTGGGTCTATCTCCTATATCTCCTCATCTACATACTCATCTATGAAGCTCACATCAGCATCATAAACTTCCACTACCATGGTAGCTTGGTGAACTAATAAGGTAGTAGAGGTGGGTCGATTAAGGGGAGGACTGATTCCAAGGTTCTGACTAGGTGTACTGATCTTAGTGGGTTCTGGCTAACTAAGGGAATCCTGACTAATACTAGATTGATACCTAGGGGTTATGGGTTCCTTGGGTTCTTAGGATATAGGTTCAGACATATGGATTATGGATCTAGGTTCATAGGAACTTGGTTCAAAAGATCTAGGTGCATAGGAACAAGGTTCATATGATCTGGGTAGGTACTTTTTCCCAAGTTTAAGTTTCATGTCACTCCAGGTTGTTATGGGGACTTCTCTTCAATTTCTAGAGGTTCTTTCAACCTTATCGCAATATATTCTAGCCTGGCGAGTTAACTTAAGCTTAGCAATCTTAAACTGACTTCCTTCAGACACTAGTTCCCTCTTAAAATATAGATCCATATCTTCTTCCCAATTAAGATAATCCTCAAGATCAAGATCACCACCAAAGGTAGGTGCTTCAAACATAATATACCTTGTGGCTCTCTCATCCTGGTCTATGAAATCATAATTGGATCTCTTCGAACTAAGATCCCATATTGAGTCATGGTGTGGGGGTCTCCTAGGATTGGGCTCCAGGAATGGGTTAGGGTGTGTTTCAAATTTAGGTTCAGGACATGTCTTACAGGTTTTTTCTAGATTCTCTAAACGTTGGTCCAGTCGATCAAACTTATGGTTCATTTGGGTATATTATTTAGTGAAGGTCCTAAGGAAGGTCTCAAAATTAGGATCCATGATTAAATTGGGTTGGGTTTGGGTGAGACTACTGGTATTGGGCTCCTAATCTAGGGGTCATGCAATGCAAACACATCAAACTCGACTCGGACTATGGTTTCCTAGACAAAGAGCTCAAGTAGAATGGGTCAGCTCAAATTACAGTCAATTCAATAATTACCCTGTCACTGGCCAAGTAAGAGGTGGGATCGTGGGAGGATCCCCTTGACCTCACAGGATCCTAATTAAAAACCACAAATTTGAACCCTAGCCTTAGACACTAGATTCAAGTGATAATCAGAGGATTAGGTGCACTAGCTTACCCATAATACTTAGAACCCGACCTGTTGGTGTCCCTGGCTCACTAAAGCAATTAAGTCTAATTGATTTTAATTAGAGCTAGGACCTTTGCAAAGTTGGTGATTGTGGGCTAAGGAAGGGTGATGAAATCCAACCCTTATGTAGATATTGAGTGCCCTTAAGATTAGGTTTAAATGATGCACACACAAGATGAAACCCTAGATGCAATCAAACTAAAATAACTAAAATAACCAAAAAATAAAATTAATTATTTTTTTTTGTATTTTATTCTTTTGTTTTTTAGTAGAGATATAGTTTACTAAAAAAATCCTAAGATGTAGGAAATTAAAATATGCAAAATTTATTCAAAAAGCATCCTAAACTAGAATTGTTGAAATTCGGAATAGAATGTTCTTAGGCAATATTTCGACAAGAAGAAAATCTACAGATTGCAATAATTCATGAAAAAAAATTTGAAAATACTTTCAATTACTATAGATCTAACAATATAAGAATCAAGTAATTCTGATTTATCTATATATAGAAATAATTAAAATAGCATACTATGTACTAAAATGGCCGTGATGCAGAAATTAAATCCTAAAGATGCCTATCTGTTTGTTTTCTTCTTCAGGGGTCAACTCACAGTGTCACCCCTACATGCCATAAGAAATTCTGTTTGAATGGGTTGTGAGGGTCATGCAGCCTTTCTTTTTCCTATGACCTGATGGCCATGATGAAGCACCCGATCCGAGTACTTCAAGAGAACTAAGTTGCAAAAAATTTTAGCACAAGAGTGATTAAATCATAGTTTAACTTGGCTCTGATACCAAAACTAATGCAGGACAATAACCAAAACTAAATTACTAAAATTAATAACTAATTAATAGAGAAAAATTAGAAACTAATTTTATTATATTTTTTAGATTTTAAAGAAGACTTCAAAGGAGATGGCGAAGGAAACTAATTTAATTACCCGCATTAGTAAACCTATAAAGCAATTAAAAAAATTATGACCTGGTGGTTGAGAAACCACTGTAAACTAGGATCTATTCAATGAGTCAAAAATTATGAGATGAAAAAAAGTTCAGTTGTACTAATGAAGATCGCGCTCTCGATGTAGATCTAGCAGGACTCTCAAGATCGTAGTGACAGGATTTCAAGATCTTGCTTTTGATGGGAATTCTCCCAGGGTGCCAAGAATCATGCATCATGTGGAAGTGAATTTCAAGACAAAATTCTAAGCATGAAACCCTAATATGGCTAGAAAACCCTAATTCCGAGGAACCAGTTATGCAATACCAATCAACGAAAACATAAATGAAGTCAGAATACATGCCTGGATTGCTGAAATCCAATGTGTTCTATGAGGCTCACAAGTGCAAGCCCTCCAACGGTGATCCACATGAGAATGGTACCAAGGAAGAATCCCTACCGGGGTTGCTTGCTTCAACAGAACTCTTTTGTCAACCTTTTGACCTTTTACCACTATAGGACACCCTATCCTACTGTAGGGCTTTCTGGACACATTCCTAAACCACTCTTGGTTTTAGGACAATCCTTCTCTAGGACCCCTTAGGCTTATTGATGTTGGGCAATGGATGCTGGGATGGATGCTTATGATGCAAGGAGTTTCTTTTTTTTATGTTTGATGGTTTTAAGATTATTATTTTTTTTTTTTTTCAGGGTTTCGATTCCCGATCACAAGCAAGGTAAGAAATATGAAAAACAGTAATGAAAGCTTACGCTAGCAGTTCAAAGCCCTAAAAGTGAAAATGAGAATAGGACCCTGGGATTAAGAAATCCCGGTAGGACTAGCTCGACCTACAATATCTACTTAGGAGATAAAGAGAAAGCAAACCTCAAACTTCTGGAGCGCACGGTGCAGCGATCGCTCAACTCGGCAGATGCGGCCTGGATGCCCGAGCAATCGAACCCGTGGGAGCACTGGCTTTGGGTCGGGAGGTCGTGATGGCAAAGCTGACTGTCTCCAATGTTCGAGATGCCAGGGAGGACCTGTAGGCAAACAAAAGAAGGGTCAGCAAAATTTAGAGATGCATGAAAAGGAATTGAGATGGAGTTGGGTAGGGGCTTCGAGCCCGGTGTCCGACTGGATTCCGAAGTCAAAGTTGGAGATAACTTGGGACCTCGCACCCCGCAACGTCCCAGAGGATGAAGGAATGTGGCCTCACACCACGCGATGTCTTGGAGGATGAAGGATTCGTGACGCCCTGGGGTGACGGACAGTTGGCCTCACACCACTCGATGTCCCCGGGGACGAAGGCAATTCCACTCAAACCTAGCCTAAGAGACAATGATTGGAGGGTGGAAAATAACTCAAACTTTACATTAATCACTCCATCATTCAATAGTTCTACAAGGGAGGGATTGGGTCCTTTAAATAGGCACCCAAGGTCCATTTGAAATTCAAATTACAACTTTCATGGTGGCGCCCAAAATTTTCCATCATCCCCTCTCTTTGGCCGACCAAATAACGTGGGGTTGGGCGTGGCATGAGGGAAGGCTTGGAGAGGGAGATTGGTCCCTTGACTTCCTTCCTTAGCATGCTTATTTTAGGATGAAGGAGTGGGGCATGGCTTGCTTGGAGGGATGTGTTCCCTTGGACTCTTCAATGACATCTATTGGATTGATTCAAGGCCGACCAAGGGAGAGCTCCATGGGCATTGCATGGTTGAGGGCTTGAAGAGGAGAATGTGTCCTTTGACCTTCCTTCCTTGTATGAACACTTTGGGAAGAAAGCTTGGAAGGGGGCTTGCTTTGATGCTTGGTTTCTTCAAGGATCTTCAACGCCCCTCTTTTGATGGAACAAGGCGTGATGTGGGGGAGGGAAGAGGGGGATGGTGTTTCTTCCTTCCAATGTCACCCAAGGCGTGTGGAAAGCATGGGGGTGCCACTTTGTTTTCCTTCTCGGATGCCCAAGTGGCAGCTGAAGTGGCACCATGTAGGTAGTTGAGGTGGCACCGGAGTTGGCATTAGTCCAAGTGGAAAGGGTGGGTTGTCCCACCAGAACATGATTTGGTGAAGAAAACTAGGGATACTTCAATTGGGCTTGGGCCCAGTCCAAACCCAGACTTGAACAAAAACAGGACTCATGACCTAACTTGACCCAAATTGGTCAAGGTATAGGACTAAACAAACATTGACAAGAAATTATGACAATGCATTGGGCTCAAGGCCTTATTATAGGACTCATAGAAGGGGGAACTTTAATCTGAGATCTACAGAGGGTTGAGGAGCCTCTGTCGGATCCTGGTGCCCACACCAGTTCTCCTAGGGTGGGAGGAACTCGACCCTATCGAGTAAGGGTTAGCTTGGCTTTGATACCGTTCTAGGATGTCGGGGTCGATGTGCTGCAAGTCCTCCCGTGTGATCCACGAGTCATCGGATTCGGGTCAGCCTTGCCATCAGACAAGGTAATGCTGGTAGCCTTTGCCCCGGGTAGTGATGGCTTGGTCATCCAGGACATGCTCGATCTGCTCTCCTCGCTCAGGTATATTTAAAGGTGGACACTCAGGTTCAGGTTCACTCTCAAAAGGGAGGTCAGGCCCAAACGGCTCACTGGGTATGTTTACGGGTTCTCTATACTCGACTAAGTCAGAGATATTGAATGTCAAGCTAATTCCGTAATCCGGAGGTAGTTCTAGCATATAGGCGTTAGGGCCCATTCTTTTAATTACTTTAAAGGGACTCGCCCCACGAGCGTGAAGCATCTTAACGGTTCTCGGTGGAAACCATTCAGGCCGAAGCCTAATCATTACAAAATCCCCTATTTCAAACTCTTTTGCTCGCTTTCGGGAATCAGCCAGCCTTTTATATGTGTTATTACTTATATTAATTTTCTGGCTAATTTCT
This sequence comes from Areca catechu, assembly GCA_021397845.1. Lineage (NCBI taxonomy): Eukaryota > Viridiplantae > Streptophyta > Magnoliopsida > Arecales > Arecaceae > Areca > Areca catechu. The sequence continues at coordinate 1,236,437 of JAHSVC010000054.1, read as the reverse complement.
TTATGCATGTCCCTAATATGTTATGCAAGTGAATCAGCTGACTCGGAGACACGTGCATGGATGGGTAGGGGAATTAGGTCAAGAGGTCGGTTAGGCTTGTAACCAGAGACAACTTCAAAAGGACTCTTCCCGGTGGTCCTATTTACAGAGCTGTTATAGGCGAACTCGGCTCGAGGTAAAAAAAGATCCCAGTTTCCCGTATGTTCACCTATCAAGCATCTAAGAAGGTTTCCCAGGCTACGGTTGACCACCTCAGTTTGGTCGTCGGTTTGCGGGTGGTAGGTAGTGGAGAATTGGAGCTTGGTTCCTAGGAGGTGCCAAAGGGTTTTCCAGAAATAGCTAGTAAAGCGGACATCCCTATCGGACACTATAGTCTTGGGTAGGCCATGTAACTTGACCATATGATCCAGAAAAAGCATAGCGACTTTGGAAGCATCTAGGGTCTGGGAGCAGGGTATAAAATGAGCCATTTTGGAAAACCTATCCACTACTACAAAGACAGAATCGTGCTTCCTTGCGGTCTTGGATAATCCTACCACAAAATCCATGCTGAGGAATTGCCAAGGGTGGCTAGGTACGGGCAAGGGGGTGTACAGGCCAGTATTCTGTTTCTGCTGCTTGGCCATAGCAAAGGTTTGGCACCTAGAGACAATATTGGCTACATCTTTCTTAATGCTAGGCCAAAAGAACTGGTCTTCAACGGCTAGAATGGTCTTCTCCCTACCAAAGTGACCAGCTAGGCCTCCCGCATGGGTTTCCCACACTAAAAAATCTCGGAGTGAGGTCTTGGTAATGCACAACTTATTACCCTTGAAAAGATAACCCTCCTGTAAGGTATAGTCACTATGGGCACTAAATGGTTATTAAAGCTTAGACTGGAAGATCTCACTGAAGTCAGGACAAGATTCATATTGCTCCTTAAGTTGGTCAAATCCTACAAGCTCAGTCCTAACCATGTTCAACAAAAGGGCACGATGGCTAAGGGCATCAGCTACCTTATTTTCAGTATCAGCATGATGTTTAAGCACAAATGTATAGGCTTGGATATACTCAACCCACCTAGCGTGCCTAGGGTTCAATCTCTTCTAGGAGTTAAGGTATCGAAGGGCTTCATGGTCTGAAAACAGGACAAACTCATGGGGTAAAAGGTAGTGCCTCCAATACCTAAGGGCTTGGACGACTGCATAAAAGTCCTTATCATAAGTCGAGTACTTATGTTTGGCCTCATTAAGTTTTTCGCTAAAGAAGGCTACATGGTGATTTTCCTGACTAAGTACTCCACCAACCCCAACTCTTGAAGCATCACAAGCAACCTGAAAAACCTTAGAAAAATCTGGCAATCTCAAGATAGGTGCTTGTACCATTCTATCCTTAATTTCAAGGAAGGCTTTGTCTGCAGCTTTAGTCCATTAAAAACATCCCTTCCTGACGCAGTCAGTTATTGGTGCTACAATTGAACTGAATCCCCGAATGAATCGTCTGTAAAATATGGCTAGGCCATGGAAACTACGTACATCATGGATGCTAGCAGGGACAGGCCACTCAACTATAGCTCTAACCTTCTCGAGGTCGGCTGAAACTCCTTTAGGGGTAACTACAAAGCATAAGAAGATAACCCTAGTTGTCATAAATTCACATTTCTTAGGGTTGGCGTAAAGGCTATTCTCCCTAAGGGTTTGGCAGACTAACCTTAAGTGGTGAAGATGGTCCTCTTTGGTCTTGCTATAGATCAAGATGTCATCAAAATACACTACAAGGAATTTTCTAGTGAACTCACACAAGACTTGGGTCATGACTCTCATGAAGGTACTCGGTGCATTAGACAACCCGAAAGGCATCACTACCCATTCAAACAGACCATCCTTAGTCTTAAAGGCTATTTTCCATTCATCCCCCGGTCGAATTCTAATATGGTGGTAACCACTCTTGAGGTCTATCTTTGGAAAGATAGTGGCACCGGCCATCATATCAAGCATATCATCCATGCGGGGAATAGGAAACCTATATTTGATTGTAATTTTGTTGATAGCCCTGCTATCAACACACATCCTCTAGGTCTTGTCTTTCTTAGGGGTAAGTAGGGCAGGGACATAAACTCTCCCTAAGAAAACCCTTCCTAAGCAGCTCTCCCACTTGTTTCTGAAGCTCCTGATGTTCAGTGGGGTTCATCCTATAGTGGGGAAGGTTGGGCAAAGTGGATCTTGGGACCAAATCTATAGCATGCTGGATGTCCCTATGGGGTGGCAGTTGATCAGGTAATTCTTCCGGGAAAACATCCTCAAATTCTTTCAGAGTCTTTACTACCTCTTGGGGGTGTTCTACATTGGATGGCTCATGACTCTCCTAGGTGGCTAGAATCCAAACAGGGGCTCCCTCTAAAATCTCATTCTCTAGCTCCTTAGGTGTGATCAGGTTGACTTCTGCTTTCTTTTCCTTAAGGCTGCTAGATCCTTTCTTGACGGGGTCCTTAGGTTAGATTGGGTTGATTGTGATCTTTTTCCCTTGGTGGAGAAAGACACAGGTATTGGATCGACCATAAAGGGTGGCATCATGGTTGAAAAGCCATGGTCGTCCTAGAATGATACTACCCACACCCATGGGTAAGACGTCACACCAAATCGATTCTTCAAAGGAACTCATTTTGATCTTGATCTGGCACCTAGACTTTACAGGGATTGAAGTTGAATCTATCTAGAAGACTTTGTAAGGGTTGGGGTGGAGAACTGTGGCTAGTCCTAAAGATTTAACTGTACTCAAGGAAAGGGCATTAACACAGCTTCCACTATCAATGATGACCTTACAAACCTTATCTCTTAGCTTGATCAGGGTCTGTAAAATGTTGGTCCTACGCCAGTCTTCCTGTACTATGTTTTGGGCTAGGATGCATCGGACTACCCCTACAAGGTCTTCAGATTCATACATTTCTTCCTTTCCCTCGTACCCTTTCAACAACTGGTTTTCGGGGTCATAGATGTCCTCTTCAGGTTCTATGATTGGTTTGGGTTCAGTCTCAGTTGGTTCTTCTATGAGTAGGGCAGAGGCGGTGCACAGGCTATCAAAATGTCCAGGTTTATGACACCTAAAGCATTTACCTTGGGCATCAGGTCTCCTCTGGACTTCAACAGCCTTACCCTTTTCCTCTCTACTATATTGGGGTAGGTTCAGGTTGGGACGACTAGGACTGGGTCGGGCTGGGTTTGGTCGACTTGGGTCAGTTCGGTTTGGGTTTGGTCAACTCGAGTAAGCTTGATTGTAACCATGGATGGATCCAGGGATACGGCTCGGGTTTTTAAAGGGCTCAGGTCTTCTATAGGTGGGTGCTCTCTAGAAACACTCACAGAGCCTAGCAACATGGTAAGCTTCTTCCAAGGTTCTGGTTGATCTAAAATACAGCTCTCTCTAGATGTCTGGGTGTAGGCCAGCCCTAAACCTAGACAGGGTTACCTCAGGTGATTCAACAACCTTACGTCGCATAACATATTCATCAAACTTGGCGATGTAATTGGCCACACTCTTACTCCCTTGACTTAAGGTCTGCCATTGGTCCAACAATTTTTGGGTGTAAGACGCAGGTAAGTATTTCCTTCTAAGCTTTTCTCTCATCTCCCCCCAAACGGTTATGGGTAATTGACCTTTCTTCTCTATGTAGTTCTCAACACTGTTCCAGAACAACCTAGCTTGGTGAACCAACCTAAGCTTGGCAAACTTAAACTTAGTTCTCTCAGACATAGTGCACCAGTCAAAATACTGCTCCATAGCAGACTCCCAATCTTCATACACCATTGGATCTAAGCTACCATCGAAAGTGGGTGCCTCAAGCTTGATGCTCCTAAGGGCTCTTTCTTCACGGTACTCCAGATTGGGTCTCCTAGGACGGGTATCAACAAAGGTGTCAAGGTCTCTCCCAAAGTCATCCTCAAAGTAAGGGTCTTAAGGCAGGTTCCTCCTTGGGTGAGGGGACTCAGGATTGGGTTCAGGTCTGGGCCTAGCAGCTTCCTCTAGGGGTCTCAGTCTGGCATCTATCTGGTCCAGTCTATTGATCAACTGGGTCATGGATTAGGTTAAGGCTCCAATGTCAGCTCGCAGTTGGTCCATGGTGTCGGTAGAGGGTGGAGAAGGTGGGTGAAAAGAGGTTCCTGATCTAGTGCACATGTAACAAAACGATGCTATGGTTTGCTAGACCTAGGAGATCTCTCCAAAGGTAAAGTCAAGAAGATGAACATGGAAGTAGTAACTTGGCTCCTAGCCTGGTATGTGTAAGGTGAGTGGAGGTTCCTCTTTGCTTGCCTAGACACCAATTAGAAATTGGCTAGGTAAGCGAACCAACCAACTTCCCTTCGAGCTCTAGTCCCTGAACCACTTGCCTAGACACCAGCTACACAAGCACACACCAACAAGCAATCTAGCTTGGCTCGGCGCTTGGATTGACCCCACAATGTTTTGTAGAACAAAGAAAAAAGGGCCTCACACCCCGCGATGCACACAGCAAAGGAAGAAAATTTGATAGAATTTCATTGTATATTGATGAATATTTGATAATTTACAAGGTTGGCTGGTCGGGTATTTATAGACTCCCAACCAGTGATGTAAGGGACACAAACACTAGTCTTGTGCTCCCTTGGAATACAACTCCTATAGTCCTACATCTGGGCATCTTGGACTCTTCAGTTTGGATTGAAGAAAACTTAAGAGTTTTGATGAGACTCTTGACTTCTTGAAGCTTTAGCAGCTAGCAACTTGTTTGATCCAATAGCTTGAAGCAAGAGTACCATCCTGATGAGAATTCTCTCAGGGTGCCAGGAGTCATGCAACATGTGGAAGTGAATTTCAAAACAAAAATTCAAAGCATGAAACCTTAATTCCCAGGAACCCCTTATGCAATACCAATTAATGAAACATAAATAGAGTCAGAAAAACATACCTGGATTGCTGAAATCCAATCCTTTCCATGAGACTCACAAGTGCAAGCCCTCCAACGGTGATCAACATAGGAATCAAACCTAGGAACCTCTCCCTTGTAGGTTGCTTGATCAATTGGGACTCTTCCGATGGACTTTCTTCCTTCGGCAGCTTCTCCTTCCATGCTTAGACCTTTGCCCTCCAGTAGAGCATTCTAAGCCCTCTCCAAAATCTCTTTTCTCTTTTTATATCACTTCCTATTTCTCTTCCTAGATCCTTGTCTTAAAAATGGTGGACTTGTCTTAAAGGAAGACCTATGTCCTAACAAGGGAAGGAAGAGACAAGGTGGATGGATGTAAGAGTTTAAGAAAGAAAACTAAAAATATCATTCCATCGAAACAAATACTGATGGCTATTTATAGGAGAGCGAGAGGTGCCAAACAAGCCTTTCCATCAGCCTTTGATCTGTCTAAACATAGATCAAATAAGACCCTTCACTAAGAAGGAGTCTTAACATGAAATACCGTGTCCCTTTATGCGCCAACCTCCTAATTCAAGTCCGTTCACTATTTTATCCAACTTCAATTTTTGCCACTTGATATTTCCTATTAAAATGAAGCCAAGGGACATGACTTATGAATGAGAAGCATCGGTGATTCAAAAGGACTTAAAGCAGAAGGACTCTGCTTACTTGAATTACCACCAAAATGAAGAGACGCGATTCTTTACTTTGCAGTAACATCTCCATGCCATATGATACCTTTTACCTAGTCAAAGTATATGCAATATGGGTGTCATTTGAAAGGACATTAAGTCTACTTTCCAACCATATAATTTGTTTTCATATTGGAGGTCAATTAGTCCTTGTGTGCCCTTTTGAATGCAAGGGTGTCACTTAGGCGTGAAGAGTCCCATGCCTTTTGGACTCTTCATATATGGCGCATAAAATATCCAAAAAATATCAGATAAAATCTGATAAATTTATCCCATTTAGAAAATAACCCAATTTAGGTCTCCCATAAATTCATTAGTCCAGTTAGCAAACTTTCAGACCCAATCCAATTGGGTTAGGAGATTAGGTCAGCCTACACATGCTAGTGTGTAATCTAGCTAACCGATTAGGATCCCTTGACCTTAATTATCAATTGAGTTCCTAGGCTGACTAACTAGTGTGTGTGACTCATTGGGTTCCACATCTAACCAGCAGTATGTTTAGGTTTGAGCCGATTCGATCCGATCGAACCCGATTGACATAATTAGGTCAAACTGGCTCACCTAATTGTTCAATTCGAATCACACATCGAATTGACTCATGAAACCAAACCAATTGGTTCATGAAAACCTATAAGATAAGATTGACATCTAGCAACGTATCATGCCTACCCGGAAGATGTGGAATTTGGTTGAAATTACCAAAGTACACTTCAGTAGTATGTTACCGTGCAATTCAATCTTTCGATCTTCCATTATCCTGATTAAGTGATAGGTATGGATATATGTCAAACTCTAACACTTAATCATATTGAATGTCATCTCGATCATGAGGACTCAGCTGATGACTGATTAGAAATCAATTCTAATCTCATCCTGCTTTGATCAAAGGTTCCTTGAGTCACTCATCGAAGAGATTGCATAGGATAACAATTCCTCTTACAAGGAAAGATCGATTCCTTGTTGGTCCACTCACATCCTTCGTACATCTTCCACCATATCCAGAACACCCCGTACATGTCATAATGGGATGAATGAGTATAAACCAAAGTATGGCTTAATGTGGACAATGAACCATGGTGACCTCAGGTCTAAAGATCACATGCACAACTTTTACTCTGGGATCTATCTTTTGATAAGTAGTAAGACTTCCATAAGATAGTCCCGGTGCAGATTAGTCCAGTGTACTCATACCCTAATGAGCACCCTTATCATTGTATTAGTGTCTATGCATAAGTGGTTATGAGATCAACCACCCTCATCAACTGAGCATACATAGGATAAGCTAGTCTTTACGGATTCATCGATCCCCGAATCGATGGTCCAATGACTAGGAACATTCTAGATTAGGGTTTATAGGAATTAGGTCTTACTGTTATTTTATCATAACCCTAATTCATTGCCCTACTCTATAGGGTTCATCATAATCTACAAAAACATGATACAGCAGTATATGATGAATCAAATACCTATATTAATATAAAAAATATGTCATATATGAGATGGAAGTTTATAAAAGTTTCTTACAATGATTGGCTCTTAGTGCACTTTTCTATCAAACTCCCACTTACACTAAAGCCAATCGCCCTTATATTTTATGCCCAGACAATCTAAGTGATGATCTAACTGCTACTTGGCTAATGCTTTGGTGAATGGGTCTGCTATATTGTTCTTTGTGTCAACTCGTTCAATGGTAACATCATGTCTTTCAATGATCTCTCGAACAAGGTGGAACCATCTTAGAATGTGCTTGGACTTGTGATGAGACCTCGGTTCCTTAGCTTGTGCAACAGCCCCAGTGTTATCACAGTATAATGGCATTAGCTATTGTACATCAGGAACCACGTCCAATTCCATGATGAATTTCTTCATCCAGACATCTTCCTTTGCGGCTTCACTAGCAGCTATGTACTCTGCCTCGGTGACTGAGTCAGCTATTGTAGGCTGCTTTGTACTTTTCGAACTCACTACGCCACCATTCAGGGTGAAGACATACCCCGATGTGGATTTGCTATCATCTGTATCTGACTGAAAACTAGAATCTATATAACCTTCTATTTCAACTCAGATCCTCCATATACTAGAAAAATATCTTTAGTCCTTCTCAGGTACTTAAGAATATTTTTCATAGCTTTCCAATGATCCTCTCTTGGATCTGCCTGAAACCTGCTCACTATGCCCAACGCATAATCGACATCAAGCCTAGTACATAACATGGCATACATAATTGATCTTAAAGCCGAAGTATAAGAGATCATAGCCATCCTCTATCTTTCTTCTGATGTGTTAGGAGACATTTTCTTAGAGAGATGTATGCCTTGACTTAGAGACAAGTATCCTTTCTTACTTCCATCCATGTCAAATCTCTTCAACACTAAGTCAATGTACCTGGATTGGGATAAGCCTAATATCCTCTTGGATCTATCTGTATAAATCCTTATACCCAGTATATAGAATGCTTCTCCCAAATCCTTCATGGAAAACTTTGATGATAGCCAAGTTTTAACTGATTGCAACATTGGGATATCATTCCCAATGATCAATATGTCATCCATATAAAAAACTAAAACAATAATTTCACTCCCACTTGTCTTTTTATACACACATGGTTCATCCACATTTTTGATAAAACCAAATACTTTGATTGTTTCATCAAAATGGATGTTCCAACTCCTCGATGCTTGCCTAAGTCCATAAATGGACTTCTTTAACTTGCATACCTGGTTTGGTCTCCTACTTGAGACAAACACCACAGGCTGTAACATATATACTTCTTCCTCAAGGTTTTCATTGATGAAAGCAGTCTTTACATCCATTTGCCAGATCTCATAGTCATGGTATGCTGCTTTGGCAAGCATTATCCGAATGGACTTGAGCATGGCTACTGGAGAAAAAGTTTCATCATAGTCTATACCATGTTTTTGTATGAAACCTTTTGCTACCAGTCTAGCCTTATAGGTCTCAACTTGACCATCTGCTCCAATCTTCTTCTTGAAGACCCATTTACACCCTATCGGGTTAATTCCTTCAGGTGGATCTACCAAGGTCCAAACTTGATTGGAATACATGGAGTCCATTTCAGATTTCATGGCACCAAGCCACTTGTAAGAGTCTCTACTCTTGACAGCTTATGAATAGGTCACGGGATCATCATCCTATATGATACTGGCTTTATTGTCGTCTCCGATGACAAAACCATATCTGAGAGGTGCTCCTCGCACCCTCTCTGACCTTCGAAGAGGAAGTGTGTATTGTGGTTGTTTTTTTGATCCACAAGAGCCTCTGGTTGAGGAACTTCACTTGAGGGCTTACTGGTTTGTTGGTTCTGTTCTTCATATAACTCAAGTGAAGAATCACTACATCCTTCTAGGATAAATTCTTGTTCCAAGAATATAGAATGCCTACTGACAATTATCTTTTGCTCGGTAGCATTATAAAAGAGGTATCCAACACCCTATTTTGAATAACCAACAAACCTGCATTTATCAGTCCTTGCACTTAGCTTATGTCCAAAGGTATTCTTGACATAAGCATGGCAGCCCCAAATCTTCCAATACTTAAGATTTGGTCTTTTGCCATTCCATAATTCATATGGAGTGCTATTCATTGATTTAGATGGAACCCTGTTTAATATATATATGCAGCAGTATCTAGGGCATGTCCCCACAAAGAAATGGGAAGATCTGTGAAGCTCATCATGGACCTCACCATATCCAACAAGGTATGATTTCTCCTTTCTGCCACTCCATTTAACTACGGTGTATAAGGAGGGGTCCATTCATAAATAATGCCTTTGTCCTTGAGATGGTTCAAAAACTCACTAGACAAGTATTCCCCTCCTCAATCAGATCGAAGAGCTTTAGTACTAAGTCCAGTTTGTCTTTCAACCATACTCTGATATTCTTTAAACTTATCAAAGTCTTTGGACTTATGTTTCATAAGATACACATAACCGAACCTTGATATATAATAAATAAAAGTGATGAAATAAGAATATCCTCCTCTGGCCTGAGTTTACATAGGTCCACACACATCAGTGTGTACAAGACCTATGATGGGGGACAGATGGGTAGGATCTTTGGTGAGCCTAGAAGTCAACTAAATTAGGGTACTATTATTTTTTTTTTGGTATTTTTTTTTCTAGGGATGGTGAAGGAATAGTGGGGATGGAGGACAGGGATCTGGATCTCATGGACTTTGGGACTCACCCTAACGAAGAGACCTCTCACCTCTAAGGCATTACACCCTCCTCGATACTTGAAGGCGCTAGGTTGAATCTCAAAGGTCATGATGGGTTAAAGAAAATGGGTTGGGAAGGGGGATAACTAGGGCCTCACGCCCATGCCCGAAGGCAAGAAGAATCACTCTTCTAAAAAATCAAATTTTTTTTTCTCAAAAACTATCTCTTTTTACAAAGGACCGAGGGTGGTATTTATAGACCTGCCAACCCTCATTTGAATTTGAATATAGGATAAAAGATAGAGATGATTCAAATTCAAATACAAGATAGGATAAGATAAGCCTATCCATATCTTAATCCTAACCAACCAAATCCTAATTCAAATTTCAAATAAAAAGATAAATCCTAAATTTATTCTAGATATATTCCGAGATTCATGCATCTCCGAGATTCGTACTGCTTCGAGATTTGTGCATGTCGATGTCCCCATCATTCTCCTGAGGTGAGGAAAACTTGACTCTGTTGAGTTATGCTCAAAAATCTTCAGGCTCCAGATGTGCATGGCCTGCAGACTAATTAATTCCAAGAAACATTCTACTCTGAATATTATGTGGCTTTGAAATTTGTGCAGCCTTAAAAATCTGTGCGGCTTTAAGCAGCATGCTACTCTGAAATCTGCAAAGGAGACTTGAAATCGACAACAGGAACTCGAAGTCGAGAAAGTGAATCGGCTTGTTTTGAGAAGTGTGCAGAAGGGAAGTCAGCTCCGGATGCCGGGTTCGCATTCATGTTCGTGCGCTGCCTTTCTTCCACACGAGCTGATGAATGGTGGAATAGGGGACGTTTTCGTAAGAGGGAAGTCTGGTGAGCTTCACCGGCGATGACACGCGGGCGGAGAGGACTGTCGGACCCGGAAGAGGTGATGCCGGATTTGGAGTGGGGGTGGCCGGCAGCGACTCGGTTTGGTTGCAGGTGATGAAACGGGACCGAACCAGGGGTCTTGCTAGAGATAGGGGTCTTCGGGTTAGTCACCGAGAGTTGAGAGTTGGTGTACCTGGTGGCTACAAGCGGTGAAAGTCTTCGGGACAGATTGTCAGTGGTCGGTTGGAAATAGGATTGGAGATGGATACCGACGACTGTGGATCTGGTGGTAAGGCATCGATCGGAGGAGCTTTGGTCGTAGAGAAGATGATGGTGAGCATGAGGCTGAGAGGATAACTGTGGTGGCTCTCCAGTTGGGAGGAGCAGCGTTGGTGAGGATCGGGTGGAGAAGGAGATCGCGGAGTGGAGGGAGGCGAAGAAGAAGAAGAATTTGATTGAGGTCTATAGTGGAGATATCCATGGGGAAGGCGACTGAGCTCCAAGAAGCGAGATCGACCCGAATCTGATCCCCGGAAACCCTAATTCATGGCGGGCGCTGTCTCGGCACTGTTCCTCCTTGACATCAAGAGTCGGGTCCTCGTGTGGCTGGTCTACTGTGGCAACGTCTCCACCCTCCAGGTCGAGCGCTTCTTCACCAATTTCATCGAGAAAGAGGGGGAAAGGGGGCGACGGTGGAGGAGGAGGAGGAAAAGGGATCGGGTGTGAGCATGCTCATGAGCTGGCGGGAGGCATCATCAGAGTCAGAGTCGGATTCGAGGCCATAGTCGCCAAGCTTGCACTTGGAGGGGAGGAGGTCGTGGTCGAGGAACTAATGGAGGCATGCGATCATGGCGGAGAGGAAGACAGTGGGGAGAACGGGCATCGCAGGCATGGTGGTGGATATTGGATCCAGAGCCCTAGGTCGGCATGGCCGGCTGACGGCGGTGGAGGATGAGACGGGATGTTGGGGGCGAGGGGCAGAGAGGGTGTTGAATCTCGATGCAAACACCATCTAGTAGGAGTCCGGAGGAGTTTTGGGAGGAGTCATGGCAGGGGAAGGTGGGGCGCTGGCACAGAGATGCTCAGCAATGGGATTGGAAGGAGGGGATGAAGAAAATTGCTGGCAACTTGGATAAACAATTTTTTTTTTTTCTGATCTGGGAACATAATAGGATGGGAAAAAAAAAAAATTGGATCGGTGGTGGAGAATCTGGATTGATATAAAGGTACCCTAATTTTCTAGCTCTGATACCAAAATTGATAGGGGACAGATGGGTAGGATCATTGGTGAGCCTAGAAGTCACCTAAATTATGGTACTATTTTTTTTTTGGTATTTTTTTCTAGGTATGGCGAAGGAATAGTAGGGATGGAGGATAGGGATTTGGATATCATGGACTTTGGGACATACCCTAATGAAGAGACATCTCACCTCTAAGGCATTATGCCCTCCTCGATACTTGGAGGTGCTAGGTTGAATCTCAAAGGTCATGAGGGGTTAAAGAAAATGGGTTGGGAAGGGGGATAACTAGGGCCTCACGCCCATGCCCCAAGGAAAGAAGAATCACTCTTCTAAAAACTCAATTTTTTTTTTCTCAAAAACTATCTCTTTTTACAAAGGACCGAGGGTGGTATTTATAGACCTGTCCAACCATCTTTTGAATTTGAATAGAGGATAAAAGATAGAGATGATTCAAATTCAAATACAAGAAAGGATAAGATAAGCATATCCATATCTCAATCCTGACCAACCAAATCCTAATTCAAATTTTAAATAAAAAGATAAATCCTAAATTTATTCTGGATATACTTCGAGATTCGTGCATCTTCGAGATTCGTGCTTCTTTGAGATTTGTGCATGTCGATGTCCCCATCAACCTAACAATTCAGTTGCCCTTTCTCCATATCCAGTGAATGGAGACTTGGTCATTTTCTCTTTGAGGCAAGACTCACAAGTTCCTAATTATTGAAAATCATCAGGGTCAAAGTAATCCTCTTTGACTAACTTGTTTATCCTTGACTCACTGATATGACCTAACCGGCAATGTAAGAGATATGTGATATTGACATTATCTCTTTTTCTCTTCTTGTCATCTACAAGAAGTATTTCATCATTGAGTACAAAAGTTAGAAGACCATTCACAAAGCAACCATGCCCAAATATTGTATTATTATGAAGAATAGAGCAGCCACTGCTCTTTACACTTATTTCATATCCTTGTTGTAACAACAAGGGTATAGAAATAATGTTTCTTACAATATTTGGCACATAGTAGCATTCTTCCAACCTTATGATATTACCTGAAGGTAATAATAGAAGATGGGTGCCCACAACTTCAACATATATGGGTTCTCCACTTGCATCATATAATTTGAAGTCACCTTTCTTCAAATTTTTAATTCTGTGGAGTTCTTGTAAAGATTTATAAATATGTGACCCACATGCGGTATACAATACCCATGAATTAAAAATAGATTCACTCAATGATAAATTGGTTTCTATCATGTACAAACCCTAGATGCACCACTTGCATCTAGCTTCAAATTTGCAAGACAAGTCTTGCAATCCTTCTTCCAATGCCCAAACATGCTGTAATGGAAACAGGCTCCATCAGCCTTCTTCCTCAACCAGTCCACATTATTTGAACTGGTTAACTTATTAGCATCAAAGATGGCACTCTGTGATAAGTTTGAAGCCATTATTTAAATGTCCTATATTTAATTACAGAATAATATTAGTAGACCACTCAAGATGACATCCATAACTAGACAAGGACTTTCTATCTAATTATGTCTCCCACTATTTTTATCAAATACCATAACCCTCATTTTATGGTAAACGAGAAACCTTCCCGGTTTCCTTAGTGGGGTTGAGATCCTAATTCCTCATTAGTGCCTTTTGTTACATAACAAACACTAATAAGTTCAATGGTAGGACTTACTTTCCAATTGCAACCTGTGCAATTCTCAACAATTATCTTTGCCTCTAAGACACTTTAGTCTTGTGTTACACAACAAACTATAATGTCTTAGTTTAGTCAAACCCTTCATTTCTATATAGCTATAATTGAATATTGTTGCCCTTGTGTTACACAACAAAGCAACAATTTCAACCATGCCATAAAGCACTAAGTGCACCAATACAAATTTCATATCAAACCCTAGAGTAGATCTTGTGTTACATAACAAACCTACTATAGTTTTGATATTAATTTGGCTTAGCATGAAGGAAGGCAAATTATAATATACATAATCAATTAGCATTCTCAAGTTAAGATTTATATATGACCAAATTGGCCATGTAAGTGGAAGGGGTGAGGGGGTCCCCCCGTTGCTTTCCTTAGACACCAATTAAATTGGCCAGGTTAGACAACGGAACCAATTAATAAACCTCAATCCCTTTACCTTCCCAGAACCACTTGCCTAGATACCAATTAGCTGATCAAACCCTAACCGGTTTTGCTTCTTGACTAAGTTTTATACTATGACTAAATATGTTTTTTTATGAGGGCTTTGATGGTCTCAAAACACATTCTAAAACTATCATGATAATAATGTTTATTACTACTAGTATAAACATAAACATGATATCCAAGTTTATAACAAATATAAACCCAATGCATATCACTCTAGCATAGGCATTAAAATTCATGTCATCAAGCATATTACCTTAATATATATAACATTATATAACAATTAGCATATTATCCTAATATGCAAATCAAGACATGATAAAATACCTTTCACCTCACTTATTCATGGGATATGGCCACAGCGGCACCCCTACATGCCATAGGAGACCCATTGAATGTGAAGAGAGGGCCTTTAAACCCTACTTGGATCCTATGACTGGATGACCATGGTGACTAACCCAATCCAAAGCAGTTACTTGGTTCAAACATAATTTCATATTAACATAATATCATACATATGAACATGGTCAAGTCGACTCGATAAGGTTCGGGTCGGCTCGATAGTGGAATTTAATCAAACTCCAATATGATTCATAATTAGAATGCCACAAGGATGGCTCTGATATCATTGATGGGAATTCTCCCAGGGTGCCAGGAATCATGCAGCATGCGGAAGTGAATTTCAAAACAAAAATTCAAAGCATGAAACAATAATTGGCTAGAAAAATCCTAATTCCCAGGAACCCCTTATGCAATACCAATTAATGAAACATAAATGGAGTTAGAAAGACATACCTGGATCACTGAAATCCTATCCTTTCCATGAGGCTCACAAGTGCAAGCCCTCCAACGGTGATCCACACAGGAATCAAACCTAGGAACCTCTTCCTTGTAGGTTGCTTGATCAATTGGGACTCTTCCAATGGACTTTCTACCTTCAGCAGCTTCTCCTTCCATGCTTAGACCTTTGCCCTCTAGTAGAGCATTCTAAGCCCTCTCTAAAATCACTCTTCTCTCTTTCTATCACTTCCAAATTCTTTTCCTAAACCATTGTCTTAAAAATGGCAGACTTGTCTTAAAGGAAGACCTATGTCCTAACAAGGGAAGGAAGAGACAAGGTGGATGGATGTAAGAGTGTAAGAAAGAAAACCAAAAATATCATCCCATCGGAACAAATATCGATGGCTATTTATAGGAGAGTGGGCGGTACTAGATAAGTCTTTCTATCAGCCTTTGATCTGTCTAAACACAGATCAAATAAGACCCTTCAATAAGATGGAGTCTTATCATGAAATACTGTGTCCCTTTATGCGCCAACCGCCTAATTCATGTCCCTTCACTATTTTATCCGACTTCTCCCTTTGCCACTTGGAATTTCTAGTTAAAATGAAGCTAAGGGATGTGACTTATGAATGTGAAGCATCGGTGATTCAATAGGACTTAAAGCAGAAGGACTCAGCATAATTGAATTAGCGCCAAAGTGAAGAGACCCGACTCTTTACTTTGCACTAAATTCTCCAAACCATATGATACCTTTGACCTAGTCAAAGTATATTCAATATGGGTGTCATATAAAAGGGTATTAAGTCTACTTTCTAACCATATAATTTGTTTTCATATTGGAGGTCAATTAGTCCTTGTGTGCCCATTTGAATGCAACGGTGTCACTTAGGCGTGAAGAGTCCCATGCCTTTTGGACTCTTCATATATGGCGCATAAAATATCCAAAAAATATCAGATAAAATATGATAAACTTATCCCACTTAGAGAATAATCCAATTTAGGTCTCCCATAAATTGATTAGTCTATTTAGCAAATTTTCAGACCCAATCCAATTGGGTTAGGAGATTAGGTCAGCCTACACATGCATGTGTGTAATCTAGCAAACCAATAAGGAACCCTTGACCCTAATTAAATGTCAATTGAGTTCCTAGGTTGACTCCCTAGTGTGTGTGACCCATTGGGTTCCACATCTAGCCACCAGTAGGTTTAAGTTTGAGTCGATTCGATCCGATCGAACCTGATTGACCTAATTAGGTAAAATTGGCTCACCTAATTGTCCAATCGAATCACACATCGAATTGACTCATGAAACCAAACCAATTGGTTCATGAAAAACTACAAGATAAGATTGACATCTAGCAACGTATCATGCCTACCCGGAAGATGAGAAATTTGGTTGAAATTACCAAAGTACCCTTCAATAGTATGTTACCGTGCAATTCAATCTTTCGATCTCCCATTATCACGATTAAGTGATAGGTATGAATATACGTCAAACCCTAACACATAATCATATCGAATCTCATCTTGATCATAAGAACTCAGTTGATGACTGATTAGAAACCAATTCTAATCTCATCCTGCTTTGATCAAAGGCTCCTTGAGTCACTCATCGAAGAGATTGCATAGGATAACAATTCCTCTTACTAGAAAAGATCGATTCCTTGTTAGTCCACTGACATCCTTCGTACATCTTCCACCATATTCAGAACACCACGTACATGTCATAATGGCATGAATGAGTACGAACCAAAGTATGGCTTAGTATGCACAAGGAACCATGGTGACCTCAGGTCTAAAGATCACATGCACAACTTCTATGCTAGGATCTATCTTTTGACAAGTAGTAAGACTTCCATAAGATAGTCCCGGTGCAGATCAGTCCAGTGTACTCATACCCAGACGAGCACCCATATCCTTGTATTTGTGTCTCTACATAAGTGGTTGTGAAATCAACCACCCTCATCAACTGAGCATACATAGGATAAGCTAGTCTTTTCGGATTCATCGATCCCTGAATCGATGGTCCAATGACTAGGGACATTCTAGATTAGGGTTTATAGGAATTAGGTCTCACTGTTATATTGTCATAACCCTAATTCCATTGCCCTACTCTATGGGGTTCATCATAATCAACAAAAACATGACACAGTAGTATATGATGAATCAAATGCCTTTATTAATATGAAAAATATGTCATATATGAGCTGGAAGTTTATAAAAAGTCCCTTATAATGATTTGCTCTTAGGGCACTTTTCTATCACTTCCAACTTCTCCTCTTTAGATGATTAGATAATATAGAATTTTTTGAAGTTTGGCCGTTTAAACTTTGCTTGAGATGGGGTGCCAACTTGGAAGAATCCTTCTGCTTTACTCCACTTAAAAAATATAAGAGGTGCTAATTCATGATTTCATTTAGCCAACCAAAGATAAGGCATGTGGGATGTCCAAACATAAATGACATGGCATATATTTTGTCTCAAAATGACATGTCAAATAAGACGTGTTAATGTCCTGTGGTGATATGGTAGTGTTGTCCAAAAATTTTGCAAAGATGGTGCCATAAACAAATTGACTTTGCCTAGCACATGGCTTATCTTGGGCTAGCACATGGTTTGTCTTGGGCTAGCATATGGCTTGTCTTGAGTCTTCAATTTGGTGCACATGGGATGTTGTCTTGGGTCCCCTCTTGTAATACAAGACTCAATGACTCAACTAATTACATGGACCAATGAATAACTAACCACATGATTTAACCAACTAATAACTAATTGAACCAACCATACTTAATTAGGCTTTCAAATAAAAATCCAATTAAAGTTGGCAAAAAGGGCTAATTAAATTGGACCATTAAGATCTCAATTTGGTAAATAGGGTTTGACTCAATTGGGGTTTCGACTCAACTTGGTAAAAAGGGTCTTATCCCAAAATAAACAAAATCCTAATTATAGTTGGTAAAAAGGGTTTACCCTAACTAATCCAAAATAACATAACTTAAAATAAATATTTACATGATAAATAGGGTTTGGGTTCAAGGTTTTACTCATAGGTGATCCATAGGGATGTGGGTTCAACCTGTCGATTTCTTTTAGCCCTGTTGCCCGCACCATATAGCCATGATTGAATAATGTTGCCCTTGTGTTACACAACAAAGCGACACCATCAGTCATGCTATAATGCATAACATGCACCATGACAAATATCATGTCAAACCCTAAAGTAGACCTTGTGTTACACAACAAATCTATTACAGTTTTTGACATGGATTTGGCTTAGCATGAAGGAAATTTTGTAGTGTGCTTAATCAATCAACAATACCAACTTAGGATTTATATGTGACCAAATTTGCTAGGTAAGTGGAAGAGATGAGGGAGTCTTCCCATTGCTTTCCTTAGATGATTAAATTAGCTAGGTCAGTCAATGAAACTAATTAAAAACCTCATTCCCTTTACCTTCCTAGAATCACTTGCCTAGAAACCAATTAGCTGATCATACCCTAATCGGTTTTACATCATGATTAACATATACTACGACTAAATATGATATTATGAGGGCTTTTATGGTCTCATACACATCCTAATTCATCATGTTATCATGACATTCATTCCAACAAAATACGCATATTAACCCTAATATGCATAACATAAACATGATTCAAATAACGATCCATTCACCTCACTTATTCATGAAATAAGGCCACAGCGGCACCCCTACATATCATAGGATACCCTATAGAATAGGAAGAGAGGGCCTTTAAACCCTACTTGGATCCTACGACCAGACGGCCATGGTGACTAACCCAATTCGAAGTAGTTACTAGGTTATAACATATCTCATATATGTAATTTGAACTAATCATGCATTGATTCATATCATAACAAGCAATCACTCAAAAGTGACTACTAATTGCATGCATCAAGGTGGATTTGATAGCACTATTAGGTTTCTTGGATGGGGCACAGTGAAAGATCGGGTTTCAAAATTTTTATTTTTGAAACCCTAACTGGCCGAAACCCTAAACCCTAGCATAACTTGAGCATGACAATCAATAAATCAATACTTTAGGGCTATTGAAGAATACCTAGAGTGCTATAATCCTTTATTTCCATAAGGCATACAAGTGCATGCCTTCCAAAGGTGATCCACATAGGATTTGGACCAATGAAGCACTCCAATAATAGTTGCTTGTTTGACTAGGACACTTTTGGCAACCTTTCAGACTTTCTCCCTTGCTAGACTAGGACATTTTTGGTAGCCTTTCAGACTTTCTCCCTTTCTAGACTCCTTACCCTCCTGTAGGGCACTCAAATACCTCTCTATATCCCATCTTGGATCCCGAATGTCCCCTCTATTTTTTTTCATAGGCTCTTGTCTTAAAAGACTAGCCTTGTCTCTAAAGAACAAGCTTTGTCTTAAAAAGACAGCTTGTCTTAAGGGGGAGGAAGAAAAAATAGTAGGTTAGAGTATTCAAATGGGAAATGAAGTGCTTTGGCATCAAATCATCGATGACTTTTATAGAGAGGAATGAGGCACCTGATATGTCCTTTTCTCAGCCATCCGATAAGACCCTTCAATGAGAAGGAGTCTTATTAATGATAAGACATATCATAATAACACCCTTTCATGCTTCAAGAGACATATAAATGTCTCTTCAATTTTTCCAACCATTTTTCCATCTGCCACATGTTATTAACCAATCAAATAAGGCTAGGGACGTGGCTTTTGAATAAGTGGTATCAAAGATTTTAAGATACTTAAAATAGAAGGACTCTTGACCTCTTTAATTAGCACCAAATGAAGAGATGTGACTCTTCATTTGTGTGCACAACACTATTCACATCATATCATTATGTTGACTGGTCAAAGCCCACATGAAAGGGCATGGAGATGAGGAGGATTCCTTTGAGACTCTATCTGGCATTTGTGATTCATTGGCAGAAGGCCTCTTGGTCCTTTTGTGCATGGAATTGGCATGAAACCAAAAGTGGTGACCAAGAGTCCATGCCAACATGGACTCTTCCACAAATGCAAGATAAAGCCAAATAAAATCCAGATTAATACTAAATTAGGCTCCCCCACTTTGGACTCAACTCAATTTAATTTCTACTTAAATTGGTTAGCCCAATTAGCAAGCAAATAGACCCAATTCATTTGGGTTAGGAGTTGGGCTAGCCAACATATGCTAATATGTCAATTAGCTAGCCAATTAGGGTTCCATGACCCTAATAAATATCCAATTGACTTCCTTGGTAATTCTCTAATGTGTGTGACCCTTTGGGCTCCACATCTAGCAAGTAGTAGGTCTAGGACTAAGCCAATTCGATCCACTCAAACCTGATTGACCAAATTAGGTCAAATTGAGCTGACCAAAGTTGGCAATTCGAACCAGCTTCCAAATTGACTCATGATCCAATCAATTTGATTCATGAAAACCTATAAGACATGATTGATGTCTAGCAATGTGTCATGCCTACTTGGAAGTTGTGAAATTTGGTAGAAATTATCAAAATACCCATCAGTGAAAAGTTACCATGCAATTCAATCATTTGATCTACCTTTATCCCGATTAAGTGATGGGCATGGATAATCAATAAACCCTAGCACTTAATCCTTTCAATCCTCAATTCAATAATGAAGACTCGATCGATGAAAGATTAGAAACCCTATTTAATCTCATCCTACTTTGATCAAAGACTTCTTGAGTCAATAATCGAAGAGATTTCATGGGATAAGTCCTCCTCCTACTAGGAGTGATTGATTCTTTATTGACCACTCATTACCTTCATACACAATCCACCATATCTAAAAGCACCCCATACATGACTTAATTGCCAAAAATGAGTATGCACCAAAACATGGGTTCATGTACATAAGATAGTATAGTAGTCTCGGGTCTAAGGATCATATGCACAACTACAACTATGAGAACAAACTTTTGACTAATAAGACCTTCATAAGATGTTCTCAAGGTGGATTAGTTTAGTGAACTCATACCCTAATGAGCACCCACATTTTTGTATTAGTGTATCTACACAAGTGGCTGTGAGACCAACCACCCTCCTTTTGAGCATATATAGGATGTGCTAGTCTTACTAGAAACATCAATACCCGAATCGATGATCCAATGACTAGGAACATTTTAGATTAGGTATTGACTAGGTTCCAGCTTATGCCTTAGAATTCAGTGCTCTGGGTTGCTAGGGTTTGGGGTCCATATAATATAGGCCACCAGCTGGGTGAGTGGGATGCTAGTCACGGTCCTCGGAGTCGAGTCGGCACCTCCTAACCGGGTTGACTAAATGAGCAAAGTAGCTCAACCCGTGCATTGCTCAGTTGCTGCACTCTGGTTTAAGAGAGTTAAACCTATCTCTTATAATGGGGACATTCGTTTTGTAAGGTTGGTTAGGGGCGACGATCCAACAATTGGTATCAGAAACAAAGGTCGCGTGTTTGAAACCTGGAGTTGGCTTGAATTCCAATGCATTTAGATGGGGGGATTGTTGACTAGGTTCTAGCTCATGCCTTGGGATATGGTGCATCGGGTTGCCAAGGTCTGGGGTCCATGCAATGCGGGCTGCCGGCTGGGTGAGTGGGATGCTAGTCACGATCCTCGGAGTCGAGTTGGCTCATATCCGGGACAATTAAATGCACAAAGTAGCTTAGCCCGTGTGCCCCTCGATTGCTGCACTGTCAATTTAAGAAAGTTGAACCTGCCTCTTATAATGGGGACGTTCCTTTTGTACGGTTGGTTAGGGGCAATGATCCAACATTAGGGTTTATAGGAACTTAGGTCTCACCATTATGATCTCCATCATAACCTTAATTTCATTGCCCAACAAATGGGGTTCATCATAATCTTAATAAGATTCAGCAATATGATGAATCAAAATGCCTTTCCATTTATCAAAAAGTATCATACATGAGTTGGAAGATTATAAAAATACCCATACAAAGAATGGCTTTTAGGGCACTATTCTTTCATACATTACATTCATAAGCTATGTTAAAACATAAATATCATTCTTCGATTATCTACACATTATGGTAACACCATTAAAAATGATATCACAATGACTATCTTTTATTGATAAATGATAATCATTTTTGGCCAGAAGGCCTACTAAGATCACATTCATCAAAAAACTAGGATAATTGTGACAATCACTAATGTCAAAAATAAGCTTAACTATTCCTAAAGCTAGAACTGGAATAGATCTTCCATCTCCAATATTCAAAAATTTCTCACCATCTTCAAATCTTCTACTAATCTAAAGTCTTTACAACAAATTACAATTATTAATAGGGCACCTAGGTAGTTGTATCATAAATAGAAAAATTACAAGGTGTTATCATACAAGTACCTTGTCTAGCAACGCCTTGCTGGTTCTTCTTTTTCCTTGACATGTTCGAGACCAGCGAGATAATATAAAGGGACAATTTCTCTTCTAGTATCCTTGCTTCTTATAGTAGAAGTATTCAACTTGAGTCTGGTTGGCTTTCAACTTCTTGGTTTGACCTAGCTTAGTCACTGGAGCACTTTGTACCTTTTTCTTATTTTTCTTCTTCCCTTTCTCAAAGAAATGGCTTTCTATAAAATCCTTCCACTATATTCACTAACCCCTTATGGAGCTGATAATCCTTTTCATAGATCTACAATAACTTTAATAGACTATGATAGTTTACTGCAAGCCTAGTCATTTTATAATGATCAAGGAAGTCTATGTAAGACTTTTGCAAAAAATTAAGGATCACATCTTTTCTCAACAATTCATACAGAGGAAAACCAAGTTTGCTCAAGCACTCAATTAGTTTGATCATGTACATTACATGATCAGTTATCGATACCCCTTCCCTCATCCTAGTACTAAAAATGGCATAAGATTTTTTGAACCTTTCAACATCATCGGGAGTGTCGAAGGATTATTTCAATATATGAAGTATGTCCTCTAGCTAAGCATCCTCAAATTTATGATTCAATTCATCAATCATGGATAGCCGCATAATGCAATAGATCATGGTTCGGTCATTAAGCTATGTCTGGTAAGTATTTCAAGCTGCACCATGAGCATTCTGAACAGGCTTCTTAGGTACTGGATCTGTTAGCATGCCTATAAGACAATTTTTAGCTTTCCATACCAACTATCAAAATTGGATCAAATTAATTTTTCATTGTCCTGCAATGACTGATAAAGTGGTGGCTATATAATATAAAAGGAGAACAAGACCTAATTAGTATATGAATCATTTAATCCTATAAGCTTGGACTTTAGTCTAAAGGTTCTTCCACTTTTTTGATTAAATTGGTAGCCTCTACCTCTAATTCAAGGGACTTCACCAATTCCTTAGTGGATACCAAAATCTAATAGATTGCACAAGAGCCTGACTTTGACAAGCTCACCCATATGCATCAAAGGTAGGTCTTAACCAATTATTTTTTAAAAATTTTTTTAGTAATAATTTTATTTTAGGAACTAATTAGTAAGCCTTCAGGCTACCATCATAATCCTGGTTTGGTCCAACCATTAATATGATAGGACCAAGTGCTTCTAGACAATGATGTCCAAGCCCAACTTTGCTTGCCAACCTGATTATCATTTAGAAAGAAGTGACTAAGTCATCATAATATGAATAATAATTCTAATAGCTAGTTGAGTACCAGGTCTTTAGACCTCTAATGATCATCTTAACTATTGGACGGATTACTACTCTCTTAATGGTAGGCTATGACTTAATTTTCTCTATAATTTTATCATTTAAGAGACCTAATAATTTTAGAGGGTTTAATTTGAGAATAGAAAAGAAGACATGGACTAAATATAAAAGTCCTCCCACTAACTTCATCAAATGATGAGAGTTGAATCATATTAGTCCAAGGGCACCTAGATCAATAAAACTAATCATCCTTACTAGCATGGGTTTGGTCGAATCAATAAGTTATATAATCAAAATCTGATTAACCAAGTTGGCCAGGTAAGTAAGATCGATGGAAGAGTTCCACCATTAACCTATTTTCTTAGATACCAACAGAGTTAGCTAGATAAGAGGTAGCCCAAATTAATGATCTTGATCAAATGCCAAACTGACCTTAGACACCAATTGGTTTATCAATTTCGATTAGGCTAGCCTAAGGATCTGGGTCTAACCAGTGATCCATAATTAGGTCCATTTGATAATATTGACTTGATCAACCTATCACTATAGAATTAATTCAGAGACCTTTTACCTAATCCTAATCAACTTTTAGTTAGTTTAAATCAATTTCTGTAATGTCCATATTAATCAAATTCTATCCGTTGGTCTAACTCGGTAATTTAGCTTGATTCGACCTACCCAAAATTTTAAGTTTTATAAATTGAATTTTGATCTTTAATTCAAAATTATAGATCCAATCAACTTTTATTTCTAGCAATTAATCATGATTTATTTGCTAAAATTAGATTTAAATATTTTTATATGCATCATATACTGATGAAATAATTTTAGATCTAGACTACATAGTTTAGTGCAATTATTGAAATTAAGTTTATAATTTATGTTCTAAACATAAAAGTTGATGTAAATAACTTAATTTTAGATTAATTATAGTTAAATAGTCAAGACTAAACTACTAAAAATTAATTCTTAATTATTAAAATAATTTTAATAAAATTATCATTTCACCTCACTTGCTCATGTGATATAACCACAAGTGGCATCCCTACATGCCATAAAAGATCCCATTAAGTGGGAAGAGAGGGCCTTTAAACCCTACCTTTCTCCTATGATTGGATGGTCATGGTGATCAACCCAATCTGAAGCAGTTACTTGGATTAAGATTCAAATCTACATCTAATCAAATCATGTGAAGAACTTGGAGATACCACTGTTAGAAAACTAGGACAAGTTTTCATGCATAAATTTTTTAAACCAGTAAAAGCATATTAGATTAAAAATAATTTTAATTACTAAATTAAGTATTAGAATAATTCTAAAACCTACCCTACAGAATCATGGTAGGATATGGATAGAGTATAGATGTTGAAATTAAAATTAATATGCATCGATCTAACCAATGCATGCCATAGATCTAATCTACAAATATAAATAGGATCAAATCCCATACCTCATCACAGGTCGATGAACACTGCTACTGATGGATCATAGTAGAAGCTTTGGATATCATCTTGTAGCTTAACAGGGTATCCAACCTCTACAAAAAGTCTACACGAGCCCCGAGAAATCAACTTCCTTAGAGTGCTAGCTTTATGTGAAAGTTATAGATGGCTGATCTAAAAATCTTCCTTCAATTTTTTTTCAAGTCATCCTAGAAGATAAGAAGATAGAGGATGAGGAGGATCAAGTCATGGAAGAAACAAAATCCCAAAACCAATTTTTTCTTTATTTTCTTTTCTTCCTTTATTTCTCTCTTTTCTTTTCTCCCTAATGCCAAGAAAGAAGTCCCCAGGCCTAACAAATTCTCATTCCCACTTCTTATATCTATTCCATGACATTTTTTCTTGGCTTCTCATGGTAAAAGCCTCTTTAAGTCATCACACAATCCTAGCAAAAAGCCACTCAAATAGGCATGGAGAAAAGGATTAAGGTATGATTAAAGAATAGAGTTTTACTAAGACTATGATTTTGATTTCTAAAAAAACTCATCCAAATTTAATTCAAATAATTTCAAATAAGTTCTAAAATTTATTTAAATATATCATAAACCAAAAGAAATTGAGAGAAGGCATCAAAACACATTTTTTGGGGAGAAATATTTATATAAAAGATCAAAAATTCATGGAGAAGTAAGGGGGTGCAAGAATCAGTTTTGACTCAGTCAAACCAAATATAAAACTATATTAAAATACTTTTTAGATTTTTTCTTGGATTAATCTCAATTAGAATGGATAAGGAAGAAGCTGCTAAACTCATTTTGGCATAGAAAATATAAGCACAAAAATGATTTTGGGCATGGAGAAATAAGTGGTGCAAGGGAAAAATTTATTTCTTAATTTGACTTGGTCAAACTAATTCTAATTTTAATTTAATTTGGTTTGACCAATTAAAATAGCTTGAACTTACTCTAATTAGTCTCTAATTAAACTTAATTAATAAAAAATTTAATCAAGTGTAAATCTAAATTAAACCAAGATCAAAATCCCTTTGTGATTAGGTTATCAAATAACCTAATCGGGTGAAAACTAATTGAACCAAATTCAATTAGATTTGATAAAATCTTTTTGCTCAAATAAATTAACCCAATTAGCAATCCAGTTACTAATTAATCCTTCTAATATTAACTAATAATTGATTATTTATTTATTTATAACTTTTATAAAGGGTAAATTGTTAATCATATTTATTATTTTGCCACTAGATGATTCTTAATCAATGATTAGCCATCATGATCGATCAAAACTTCTATTATGTGTGACTATTCATAGGTTTGAATCCTAAGCCAATAGCTTAGGAATGATTTCTTGAATTAATCAATGTGACGATCTAGCAATGGTGCCCGATATCCAGATAGTTCAAATAATGGCAAAGCAATATTCAAGAACCTAAGCTACAGTTACCGTAAAATTCATCCCTTTGATATAATGCTCAGGATAAATTCAAAATCTATCACCAACTCTGAATATGGTGGGGGCACCAGGATCAAACATAGATTACTGGGCCCTATTTGGTTTACCTATCCATGTGTCAAATTTTGTAATAAACTAGAATTGAGTCTTGTAATAAGTTGAGGTTGGTTGATTTGTCTCAACCCTCAACCTAGTCAGTATTTTGAGTCTTGTACATCAATTATGAGTCTAGTATGAGCCCAATTATTATACAACAGAGGAGGATACCCTATTTTGGAGTACCACCAGGTCACATCCAGGAGTCAGAGGCCACTACATTAGTCCATTGGATTTTGTGTGACAACCTAGGATCCAAGATGCTTCCGAAAACCCTAATTCATTACAGATGCCCTCCAGATGCCGAGATTCCCTTCCAGATGCCAGAGCATATTTTCAGAATAGGGCACCCATGATTCCAGAGGTCCACATGCATCCAAGCCTAAAAAAATCAAGCCCACGTGCCAAGCCCAAGCCCTTGAGAAGCAGGATTCTAGGGAATATTCCTGCTACCAGGCTACCAGGCCACCCCAGCTTCCAGAGGCCCAAACCCATGCACCCGAGCTCCTTTGGGCTGGCCCCTTGCTGCTTCTAGAGGTCCAACATGCCCCCCTTGGCATCCTTAAAGTGTTGACCATGTCCAAAGTGATTTGACCAAGTCCAAGTTGAAGAGAAGAAGGAGATGACCAAGTTTATTCCTAACCTAGTTGGGATTTCTAATCCTCTTAAACTTTGAAATTCTAACCTAGCTAGGAAATGACTTGTATTCCAAAGTAGAAAAGGACTTGTAATCCAAGTGTAACCATTGTTAGTGATGGCATGGGAACTCTATAAATACCCCACCCCTCCCCCTCTTGTAGGCATCTCTTTCTTATGAATACAACTTGCTGAAATTTTGAGTTATTACCTTATGTTGGTGTTTTGTTTTGATTCTTTAGGATATGTTTCTGTGTTTGGACGAATTCCTTGCTGCCCTAGATTCCTTCCACACCCTAACTCACTACCATCCAAGCCTTCACAAGTCTAAGGAAAAGTGCCCTAGGCTGCCAAGCAAGTAGATCTTCAACAAGCTTCAAACAGCTCAGCTTTTAATCCCTAACCTGATTTCTTTTGAAACCCAGTTTCCTTTCTTTTTCTTACTTGCTGTTTGATTGATCCTTGAGATTTTGCAGGATCCCTGAGATGTTTCACCTCCCCAAAGGAGGCTTTCCTTGCCTCCAGAACCACCCAAATCAGCCATCTAATCAAGGGAACCGAGCTTCTTCTTCTAGGCTCTGATCAGAGTTATGAGTGATCCCTGCTGCTATTGAATTTTAATCTCTGACTGGTAAGCAACCTTCTCTTCTCTTATTATCTGATTTAGATGAAGTTAAACTATCCTAAACTGGGAGTTTCTCAACTCTCGGGTCCTGGATATTTCATTGGTTTGCATGAGTTTGCCTGTTACCCGATGATTCTTTGCACTGCTAGTCTTTCCGCTAGTTTTTACATTATTTTGGGAATCTAGCCTGCATATAAAATTATAAAAATTATAAAAAATATTTTACTATTTTTCATGCATGCTTAGTAGTGTTAAAGTCATCCCGTATTAGAATAACTACATTTGAATGTGTCTCAATTTGCTAAATC
Source organism: Areca catechu (assembly GCA_021397845.1). Lineage (NCBI taxonomy): Eukaryota > Viridiplantae > Streptophyta > Magnoliopsida > Arecales > Arecaceae > Areca > Areca catechu. The sequence continues at coordinate 1,208,365 of JAHSVC010000054.1, read as the reverse complement.
CTGTGACTCCTTGCCATGATTATCTAGGCCTAGGTTTTTCAAAAATGAAATATATTATCGAGCATTTTTTCTAGCAACATGGAGTGGTCAATCCCTTCTTGACTCAATACCGACTGATAAGTACTTGACTACACCTAAAAACCATCCATCATTGGATTAGAAATCTAGATGTCTGGTACCAAAGTACAGTTAGTTGCTTACCAAGTCACCATGATAATCTCAGGTCAGAGGGATACTTATATCCATACCGTTTCTACAAGCTACTCTTGATAATAGAATACTCTATAAAGTTGGTTACTGTTTAGTAAGATGTACTTTTACACTCACCTGCATGCCATAGTAGTATCTCCACACTTCTTGGTTAAGAGGATAACCAATCTATATGGCACACAATAATCTATTCTTGATAAACACTGTTATCCTAGGTAACAACATGTCATTTGATCATGAACCGATTTAGGAATCACTTAATAAATCCTTCTTTATCTAATCAATATAGTTCTATGGATTTCAATATATTAGAGTTCATAGAAAGATGACAAACAATATTGAGCTACCAAAAATAATATTTATTTTATTTATAATTCATATATGTTCATAAGATAGCTCAACCATCTACAACCTAGATGATTGGCTATAAGATACATTTTCCATTAAATTAGTAGTACATCTGAAGGTTTTCAGCATTCCATGCCTGGGGGATTGATGTTTTGTCAACCTCCTCTATCCTGTAAGCTCCTTAATGTATAACCTCTTCTACTCGATAAGGCACCTTCCAGTTTAGAGATAGATTGCCTTGCTTTGTTGGTCTAGAAATATTAACTTGATGCAAGATGAAGTTTTGAGGATGGAATGTTTTAAATTTTATGAGAGTTATAATATCGAGTAACTCATTGCCAATATGTAGTCATGCAAAGGTGGGCTTTGTTCCTAGTCTTCTCAAGCAAGTCATGGTTAGCTCTCATTCAAACTGGGTTACTCAATTCATCATAGAATTCAATTCTCATGGTTGAAAGGTTGATCTCAACATGTATTACCATTTCAATGCCGAAGACTATGTTGAAGGGAGTTTCATTAGTCAAAGCTCGAGGAGTAATGTGAAATACCCATAGCATGCTAAGAAGCTCCTTGGCCAATCTGCCCCTTTATGGTGGGGCACCAAGATTAGACATAGATTACTAGACACTATTTAGTTTACCTAGCCATGTGTCAAAATTTTGTAATCAACTATAATTGAGTCCTGTAATAAGTTGAGGTTAGTTGATTTGTCTCAACCCTCAACCTAGTCCAGAACATTGAGTCCTATATACCAGTATCAGTATAGTATGAGTTCACTTCTTGTATAAGAGAAGAGGCTACGCTATTTTGGAGTTCCACCAGATCTCATTCTAAAGCCAGAAGAAGTTACATCAACTTAGGGGAGCTCAATCGACACCCAGGTGCCCTGATTGTGCCCTGATTTTCTCAGGGTGCTATTTTAAATACCAGATTCCCTCAAGATGCTTTCAGAATATTCTAGATGCCAGGATCTCATGTTTACTAGGCTATCCCAATACTCCATGCCTCCAAATTCAAGCCTAGGAAGCAAGCCCAAGCAAGGAGAACCAAGATTCCCTTTTGATACCAGGAATTTGCCAGCCCAGGAAACTAGGCACCCTAGCTTCCAGGGGGCCCAAGCCCAAGCTCTCCAAGCCCATGGCTGACCTCCCCCTTGCTAACCTAAAGCCCACACACCCAATGGAGGGGCATCCAAAGAGGTTTGACCATGTCCAAGTTGAAGAGAAGTGGGAGAAGACCAAATCTTTTCTAACCTAGTTAGGATTCCTAATCCCTTTAAACCTTGTAATACTAACCTAGCTTGGAAAGGACTTGTATTTCAATTTGGAAGAAGACTTGTAACCCAAGTGTAACCATGGTTAGTGTGTGCATGGGAACTTTATAAATACCCCACCCCTCCCCCTCTTGTAAGCATCTTTTTCTTATGAATAAACCTTGCTGAAATTTGGATTGATTACCTTGAGTTTGAGTTTTGGTTCTTACTTTGAGTACTCTCATTGTATTCCTGGATAGAAACCCTGCTACCCTAGCATCCCTTTGCATCCCTGGAGATTAGCCATGCCCAAGGAATTGAAGCTCTTGCTGCCATCCAAGTCCAAGAGCTTCTTCTTCCCAGGCTGCAAGCTTTTAGACCTAATCCTGATTTCCTTCAAACCCTAATTCCTTTTTTTTAATTTTTGATTGTTGTTTTGATTAACCCTGATGCATGCAGGATTCCCAAGGTGCTTTCCCTCCCCTGAGGAGACTTTTTTGCTGCCCAGACCGCCCAGATCTATTATCAGATTCAAGGGAAGCAAGGCTTCTTCTTCCAGGCTCCGATCAAAGTTGTGAGTGATCTCTTCTGCTATTGAGTTTCAATCTCTGAATGGTAATAAACCTTCACTTCTCTGATTATCTGATTTAGATGAGGATAAACTATCCTAAATTGGGAGTTTCTCAACTCTCGGGTCCTTGATATTTCATTAGTTTGCATTTGTTTGCCTGTGATCTGATGATTCTTTGCACTACTAGTTTTCCGCTAGTTCTTACCTTATTTTGAGAATCTAGCCTGCAAATTAAATTATAAAAATATCAAAAAATTTTATTATTTCACATGCATTTTTAGTAGTCTTAGAGTCATCCCACATTAGTTTGGTATCAGAGCAGGTTTATGATAGTTTTTATTTGCTTTTTATTCACAAACCCTAATCTGCATTCTATCCACTGCATTAGGTGTCAAGTTTTCATCAAATTTCGGCATCTTAAACATTTTATTTTTTGCTGAAATTTGTAATGAATATCCTCTGCTCAGTCCTGGTAATTACCAAAATTTTTAATTAATTTTACTGATAACCTAAATCTCTAAAATTTGGCATAATAGAAACCCTAATAGAATCCTGATAATTTCTGCAGCAGTCCAGAAAACCCTAGGTTTGAATCATCATATGATTTTTTTTCTGCTTGAGATTTTGTACGCATTATCAGTACCGTCCATCCTCAGTAAAAGATTTTTTTTGATTTTTTCTGCATCAGGATCTATGTCAAACTCTGCAACCACTGAAACCCTAACTCACTAATTTTTACTACATTCTGCATCTTGACTCAACCTAACCTAATTAACTACCAAACCCCCAATCCCAAGCCAAACTTTGTTTAATAACCCCAGTTAACATAAACCTAACTTGACACATCATAAATCATTAAAAAATTATTTTATTTTCTGATTGTTTTAGATTGCATTAGGGCCATTGATTGCCATCATTTTAACCTAATCTTAAGAGAAACTCAAAATCTCAGATCAGGGTAGGATTTCATCACCTGTCCGGGGCCCAAAACCACCATCATCATACTAACCCAAGCCTAATTAAAATCAATTAGACTTAATTTTCCTTAGTGGGCTAGGAGAGATTAACAGGTCGGGTTTGAGCTGTGTGGGCCAACTAGTGCATTTAACTTTTTTGCTATTATTGAAAGCTGGTGTCTATGGCTGGGGGTCCAGAGTCAAATGACCTAAGTGGTGTTGTGGTTTTTAATTGGATCCCTGCAAAAGCAAGGGGGCCTCCCACAGTCCCACCCCCTACCTGGCCAGTGGAAGGATTAGCTATTGTGTTAGGTATAAGTTGAGCTGACCCACCCAGTTTCTGGCTCTAGGTCTACGAAACCCTAGATTATACTAGCCTTTTCTTTCTCTTTTGCATGCTTGGTTGCATCATTTCATTTTGATTGTTTGATTTGTTGCATGACCACTAGATTAAGAACCCAATATCAAAAGTCCAAACCTTAGCCCAATTCATCCATGGATTCCACTTTGGAGGCCATCCTGGCCCAGCTTGCCCAAATGGACCGTAGGTTTGACCAATCCAATATCCAAATTAATAATAAGCTTGACAAAACGAATAACCAGTTAACCCAATTGACCAAATCCCGGAACCAAATGAACCATAGATTCAACCAAGTAGGAACCCTTGGCAAGACCCTTAGAGTTGAACCCTTGACCTATAAACCACAGGAACCCATAGTCCCTAGATATGAACCCAATAATAAACCACTATCCCTCAATTGACCTGAACCCTATAGAATTGATACCCCTAGATTTGAACCCATAACTCTTAGTTTACCCACCCCTGTTACCCCATACTTTAGCCAGTTTCCCTTTAGCCAAACCCCTCTTACCACCCCATTAGTTCACCAAGATAACCTAGATGAAGAAATATATGAAGCCGACGAGAGCCTAATGAACGAGTACGAGGAAGAAGAGGAGTTCCCTATAGAAAACTTAGAGTTAGCTGAATCATTAGATGACCAGGTAGAAGACCACCCAACATTAGTTGAACCTGATCATACCCAAGTAGGAGCAGACCTAGATTTAGCTAACCATAGACATACCCAAACAGAAACCAACATAGAGTTAGATGACTATGTAGTGAAAGAACCATTAAAGGAAGAAGACCATGAGGAACCCAATCCTACTATTAGAATCCTACCTAAGGAGCCACTAGAAGAAAGTCCAATTAGAGAGCCCAGTCAGAAATTTCTTGAACTCGATGACTTTATTAAGGATTTGGCTTATCAGTACCCTCAAGAAGAATCCCATCCTATAGTTCCCATTAATGATCTCTTCCCTGAGATTAGTGACCACTCTTCCATACTATAAATCCCGTAGGACTACATCAAACCCATAAGGTCAAACTCATTAGTATAGGCCTCATCTCTAAAATCCCTTCTTATCTCCTATTCTATCCAATCAACCCAGGATCTTCTTCGTACTTTCAACCCTATCAGACTAACCCCGAGTCCACCTCGTATTTTTTGCCTTTTCTTGAGTTATTTTATATTTGTTTAACCATTCATCTGCATCATGTAGAGGTTTGCATGTTGCATTCATTTATTGCCCATGTTAGGTTTGCATATTATTTTTGGTATACTTTGTGGCATTTGTTAGGAGTACATAATAAATTCTTATGTGCATGCCATGATAGGATCAAACCTAGAGAGTCTATATCTCTTAGGTTTTAGAACCAAAGAGTCCAATAAGTTTCCTTCGATAAGGAAGCCTAGTCGAGTTTATTTGGTATTAGTTGAGTACAAAAAATGCACAACTTGACTTACATGTCTACACCTGCACTGCCCTCTGCACAGCATATGCATATGGAAATTAGTCAAAAGATGAACATAACTAATAAACTAAACAACTTGGCTAATTTCCAAAAGAGATAAAGAATTTTGTAGGAGATTTTGTAATTATAAAGAATTTTTTTCTCGCGAAGCTGGCCCATCCAAGATAATGAATATCGGTGGACCCAATGGCTATGTGCATGAGATACTACCTAATTTAGGTATTAGATCCACCAACATCATCTCAAATCTTATAGAGTCTAGGAAGCCAGCAGAGATACCTAGCGAGCACCTTGAGCCTATCCCTCCCTTTAAGAGAGAACCCACCCTAGAGTGTCCACCAACCAATTGGCCAAATAGTAAGGAAAAGATCGAGAGAATCCTAGATGATCAAGCCATATGTACTCGAAATCATGGCTATCAGAGGTATTTGGTCTGGTGGTAAGGTCGGCCAGAATCTGACTCGTGGATCACCCGTAAGGATCTGCAGTGCCTCAACCCATACCTACTTGAGCGCTATGAGAGCCAAGTTATCTCACACTCGATGGGATCGAGTTCCTCTCATCCCGGGAGAATTAGTGGGGGTACCAGGATTAGACACATATTACTATGCCCTATTTGGTTTACCTAGCCATGTGTCAAAATTTTGTAATCAACTAGAATTGAGTCCTATAATAAGTTGAGGTTAGTTGATTTGTCTCAACCTTTAGCCTAGTTCAGTACATTGAGTCCTGTATACTAGTATAAGTCTAGTATGAGTTCACTTCTTATCCAAGAGAGGAGGCTATGTTTTTTTGGAGTTCCACCATACCTCATTCTAAAGCCAGAAGAAGTTACATCAGCTTAGGGGAGCTCAATCGACACCTAGGTGCCCTAATTGTGCCTTGATTTTTCCAAGGTGCCATTTTAGATGTTAGATTCTCTCTAGATGCTTTCAGAATATTCTAGATGCCAGGAGCTCATGTTTACCAGGCTTTCCCAGCACTCCAGGCCTCCATATTCAAGCCCAAGAAGCAAGCCCAAGCAAGGAGAACCAAGATTCTCTTTTAATACCGGGAATATGCCAGACCAGGGAACCAAGCACCCCAGCTTGCAGGGAGCCCAAGCCCAAGCTCTCCAAGCACATGGCTGACCTCCCGCTTGCTGCCCTAAAGCCCACACACACAAAGGAGGGGTGTCCTAAGAGGTTTGACAAAGTCCAAGTTGAAGAGAAGTGGGAGAAGACCAAGTCTTTTCTAACCTAGTTAGGATTCCTAATCCCTTTAAACCTTGTAATACTAACCTATCCAAAAAAGGACTTGTATTCCAATTTGGAAGAGGACTTGTAACCCAAGTGTAACCATGGTTAGTGAGGACATGGAAACATTATAAATACCCCACCCCTCTCCCTCTTGTAAGCATTTTTTTCTTATGAATAAACCTTGCTGAAATTTGGATTGAATACCTTGTGTTTGAGTTTTGGTTCTTACTTTGAGTGCTCTCCTTGTGTTCCTGGATTGAAACCCTACTGCCCTAGCATCCCTTTGCATCCCTGGAGATCAGGCATGCCCAAGGAATTGAAGCTCTTGCTGTGATCCAAGTCCAAGAGCTTCTTCTTCCCAGGCTGTCAGCTTTTAGTACTAATCCTGATTTCCTTCAAACCCTAATTCCTTTTCTTAACTTTTGATTATTGTTTTGATTAATCCTAATGCTTGCAGGATCCCCGAGGTGCTTCCCCTCCTCTGAGGAGACCTTCTTTGTGAAAGGTTCTAGTGCACCACAGTGGAAAAGATAATTTCAAAATGATGAAATTTACACCAAAACCCTTAGCCAGGATCTCCTTATTCAGGATTAAAACATATGAAAAATATGCAAACCTACAATATTAGAATTAGGGCACCAACCTGTTATCGCTAAATCCAATTTTGATGTAGAATCAAAACTTGATGTTGAATGACCCTATTGAATTCACCAGGCGTCCAAATGTCCACCCTCCAATGGTGATCCACAAGAAAATTGATCAAGATGCTTGCTTCTTCAAAGTTCCTTCACTTGAATTCTTCTCCAAGAACTCAAGAGGACTATGGCTGAAAAACTCCATGGCAGGGACTTCTTACTTCCTTTCTTTCTTCTTCCTCTCCCTTTATTTAGTCCTTGTCCTAAGAATATACTCTTGTCTTGAAGGAGGAGGAGGATTTGAGACACTAATGTCTTAATGTAAAAGGAAATGAAAACAGAGTATATCTTCTTTTCTTTTACCGTTCGAGAGATTCTTCCTATCTCTTGTTTTAGACTTGAGTTTCAACAGAGAAGAGAACTCTGTAAAAGGGAAACTCTTGTGTTCTAAACAAGTTAAGGAGGAATCAGTCTCCTGGAAAGGAAAGAAAAATAAAAAAAAACTTCTGTCATACATCAGAAAAAAACCCGAAGCCTCTGTTCCTTAAATAGACTACAAAAGATGTCTTTTCAAAAGAACACAACTCTCCGTAAACTATTTCTCATGGCTTTCCACATTTCTCACGCCCTCTCCTTCCTTCTCATGGCCCTTCAGATTCAAACTCACGGCTCTTCCTAAAAGAAAAGTCATGAAGTTTTAAGAAGAAGGAAGTCGCGATGTTTCGGTCTCCAAAGAGACATTATATCGCGCAACCGGGAAGAGTTAGTGCCTTTTATCTTTCTCAAAATCATCCAAACTGTTAGATGACCATCCAATGGTCATTATGAGATGCACTAATTAGAATAACCGGCCAAAGAAAAAAAACATGATGAAATAAGAAGACTTCACGCCCGCATGAAGAGTCCATGCGAGCATGGAGTCTTTCCTCTTATCCACGCGCACAAAAAAATTTGGGCGGCCGGGAATGGGCTTGGGTGTTAATTAATATGTAGTCATAGCTATGGGTTAGCCCAAAGTCCTATATATTTAATTAGGGTCTAATTAGGTCCAATTAGAATCCAAATTGATCCAATTCGGAACCCTAATTCGAATCCAATTCGAATAGAAGCAAGGGTTTGCAACACCTGCTACAGTGTTATCCTGCAAAGATGATTTAATTACAAATTAAACTCTTGATCAATCCTCTTAAGTGTGTGACCCATTGGGTTCCATATCCAGCCGGCAGTAGGTCTGAGTACAAGTTGACCTAACTTGATTAGAACTCTTTCTAATCGATTTAGGTCAAAACGAGCTTACCTGACTTGATCAATTAGGACTCTTCCTAATAAGTGATCTTTA